>JARUPY010000407.1:0-635210 GCA_029817715.1 Melastoma dodecandrum | reverse complement strand
TATTCGATTTTGAGTCTTTTTTTTTATTTGCTATCCCTCCGATATTTCAGAATAAAATTAATATATCCAAATTAATTCTAATTCTGAAGCAAATAAAATGATTAATTTTTAGTATCCACTAAAATAAATCAAAATATAATGTTCGTGGTCGACGTAGCCGGAAATGCGTGTGGCGACTGCTCTCTAGGTCCTAAACATTGAAGGCAGTGTATATTCATACACAAACTAAGGTAAACCGTCTAGCAAACAGTTTTTAGTCACCCAACGTCAGTTAGGATAAACTGATCATAAATCATAAACCACTATGAACCGATTACTGTGTAAATTCAATCTCTTAACATCTAACCGACATCCCAATTAATTTCGCGCGTCAAAATACATCATCACCGAATTAATTGTCCCGCCCTCTTTTACTTGATTACCAAGATATACTAGACTCTCTTGAATGTCAAACATTCCTCCCCATGGCCCATGCGGTTTTTTTAGAAGTCACTAATATCTCTATTAAGTCGGCCCCTAGATGTCAATTTCTGCTAATCTAAGGGAGCGACTGGGAATCCTATATTGACCTCAACCACTTATTCCTCATCTACGCTTTGTCACTAACACCACAACAATTCGTATATTACTTCTACAGTCCGGTTAAAGACTGCTTTTGAACGACGTCAAAGTGACGCAAACTCCACGCATAGAATAAATGAAATGGTATCAAAGTCAAGAAAGATCAGTTGAACACTCGTCCAATAAAGAGAGAATTGACCAATGCATGTTTCAATATGTGGGTTTATCCTCTTAATCGGTCGTGTCCAATAACCCTAATCTTAGACGTTACCCCTAAGTGTATAAACTTGGACTACATTATCCCTTGATGCTTTATCTTGACCCCCAGCTTATAACTTTAGACGATGATCTAGATGTCCATGTCCCCTCTAAATATCTATAACGATCACGCGGTACTATTTCAGATTTATATACTCAGATAATCCTGTGGGACTTTATCATTTAAATAATTTTACGTGACGAAGAAAATGTTAAAATAAAATTCAATGACAAATACTCAGCCTGTTTTTAATTATCTTATCCACAAAATACATTAAAGTGTCTTCGGGCACCATAAGTACAACACACTAACAATCTCCCACTTGCAACTCATATTGTACCAGAACGCTATGGTACCCACGAAGTCCTAGGCTCCATCACATGGGTCTCATGTTTCTGACTGAGGTTAACAGAGGTCCAAAGGCCTTTTGTGAGTGGGTCAGCAGATATTTTTCACGCCTCATCATCAATCTCTGGCCTATAATACTCAAACACGTCACCCACCCCCCTCTGAACAATATCTCGGAGTGACTGTGATATATTTCCGCACGTCCCAGTACGTTGCTTTGGAATTCGTTGGTTGAGACAAACGGCTCCTTGAGCCTGCGCTATTGGCCGCGTTGTTGATCACAGTATAATGGTCACTGGAGTCAATCAATGCTCGGCAACACACTTCAAGCTGCCGCTGATAATGAAGTTTCCTTTGTAATCCACACAGCATTACCCTTTGCGACGCTGTCGTTTCGAAGCTGCAATGATATCTCGGAGCTCAGCTGTAAAATCTGCAACTGTCTCCATGCTTAGAACCTCCTCCAACATTACCAGCAAATTACCTCTCTGCAACCATTCATCAAACAAAAAACACACACATAACCCTGCTGCGACTTTTCAGATCACTCCCCGATCCCCTAGCTCCTGAAAAACTAGCGTCCTTTTATATCATCTGACAACTAACTCCTCAATCTCCTCCCATTAATTAAGAACATGTCCTTTGTTGCTTCTAAGATACTTGAGCCGATAGTCTTTACTACAGTACCAATGACCCTCTTCACAGGGATATGACCTGATATCTACATTGCTCATGCTCACAAAGCTTACGGAGACATCGGGTCCGAGTGCAAATCATGGCATACATAACTGAACCCTTTTCTATAGCGGAATGCATAAGATATTTTTGCCCATCCCTTCCTCTCTCCTCCATGTGTCTTTTTCGGACACATAGACTTGGAATAGATGTAACACCACAGTCGACCATTGGCAAGAACTGTCCTCCTCTTGGAATCTTGCATTGCTGAAAACCTCTTCAGCCCACCTTGGTCAATATTTACATCATTTTGGGACATCTATATAAACACCAGACAACCTTACATTCTTGTCTCATCTCAGGTCATAAACAATCTAATACCTAAGAGTCCATAAGTTCGCTTCACCCCAAGATCTTTCATTATAAAAAACACTCATCCCAGACCAAAGTTCCTTGAGTAGACTCGTAGTCTAGCGGAATATCATTGCCTATCAGAAGTATAGTCATTAACATACCAGTACTCAAGGAACGACACAATCTTGCTTCCCCACTAACATTCTTCGTAAATCGACCAAGGTTCCTCTTGCCATTCTTGACATAGACCAAATTCTTTGGACTTGCTTTCGTCCAATATCCGCCAGATTCCATAACTTCGGGATGCGATTGCTTTTAGCCCATAGCATAATGGACCTCATTCGACTCTTACATACTTTATCTGCATTCTTGGATTATATGAAAACCGTGCGACGCAGATAGTACCCTGAAACACTTCCGTATACATCGTAACTTTCCAACTTTCAGGAAAGACAGTTTTTACATCACATCTGCCAGATCTCGTAATCCTTGTAAGCTGCTATCGCAAGCAGAAGTCTTTCATACATGCGACGTAAGCATGTGTAACCGCGTATGAATATGTTTCATCATAGTCAATTCCTTTAAGCCGTTGAGTGAAAACCCTTGGCCACCTAAGTCTTGCTTTATAGGCTAACTTATATTCCATCTTCACAATCTGTCCAATTCTTCTTCTTGAAGATCCACGATGCAACCCTATGGGTTTTTACCCCAACCTGGCGCACTCACAACCAAACTCCCAAACCATTGGTTAGGCATACATGGTAGTCCATCCATGATTTCATGGCTTCATAGCCATCTTTCTCGGAAATCATTTGTGTTGAAAGCGAATTCGCATTTCCTCATAAGTCGACGGTTTCATCATCCCCTTACTCGAACGACAGCACGTCCTTCCCCATGTTGCGGGTTCACTTGCCCCAATCTACACAATTAAATCCTGTCAGGCTCTCGGCGTTGTACTCTTGTCGACTTAAAACGTTTGACTATTGCGTTCCTTGAAACATCTTTCAGACAGTTGGAAATTGCTTGTTAATAGTCGGGCACTCAATTCCCTATCCTTAAATTGTTTCAAGTTTCCAACCTGTTTGTAGATGTTCGAAATTTTCTTCAATACTCGTACTTTACTCTCACTACTCTTTTTTAGTAAATAAATTCTCCTTTCCAAGAAAGTAGCATATCGGCAGCAAACGCATAAACTTGGTGCTCGCTTTGGGAGATAAAAATAGTATCCCTTTGTTTCCTTGGGGATAACCTATCACCTAACATACACTTAGAGTGATCTTTGCCCCGCATAGCTTATCAGAATTCTCATTCTTCACATAAGCATCATATGCCCCAGTATACTTAAGAATATAGACAAGTTTGGTTTCTTCCCAATCCAATAATTCATAAGGAGTCTTATCTACTGACTTGGTTGGAACTCGGTTAAGCATGTATGCTGTTGTTTCTAAGGCGTAACCCCAAAATGACAACGAAAGATTGGCATGACTCATCATTGATCTAACCTTGTCCATGAGCGTGCGGTTTCTCCTTTTTGAGACACCATTCCACTCCGGTGTTCTAAGAGGTGTGAGTTGTGAAACGATCTCACACTCTTTTAGGTAATCAATGAACACCTTGGCTAAGGATACTCCGCCGCCTCGATCACTCCGAAGGGCTTTTTTCTTCTTGCCTCGTTGATTCTCTACCAACCCTCTCGTTCTTGGAACTCTTTAAAACTTTTTCCGAGTTTCAGACTTGTGGCCCTCATTAAGTAGACATATCCATATCTACTTTAAAATCGTCGTCGAAAGTCACGAAGTAGGAATAACCTCCTCTGGCCTGAACCGGTAATGGTCCACACACATCACTATGTATGGGTTTCTAGCAGTTCCTTGGCCCTTTCACACAGCACCTGTCTTGGAAAAAGGCTTCTTGGTCATTTTTCATTGCAAACACAGCTTTACATGTATCTATGGGCTCTAACTCAAATAAGAGTTCCAAATACCCCGTTACTTAGTAACCTTGCGATGTGTTTCTCGTTTACATGACCAAGTCTACCAATGCCAGAGAATATGGTAATGAGTTTGAGTCACCACCGCTTTCTATTTCTTCCCTTCAACAGTAAAATCGGCTTCATATCAAATTAAGAACGTATTAAACCATTATTCAATGAACCATTTTCTATAGAACATCCCATCCAAATAAAAGCGAACACAACTTGTCCTTGAATTCAAATACAAATCCCTTGGGAGTCTAAACACGACAACCGAAATGATGTTCTTGGAAAAACTAGGAACGAAATAACAGTTCTCCAAATTTAAATCAAATCCACTGGGCAATTTTTATTACATACTTCCCCTACAGCTAAAGCTAGCAACTCTAGCTCCATTTGCCACTCGTAGGTCCATCTCGCCCTTGAACAGCTGTCTACCAGTCACTTAGACCCTGCAAGTTCGCCACAAATTGTGAGAACTACTTTCGGAATCTATGTGACCCATGATGAAGAAATAGAAAGATTGCATTCGATCATAAAGATACCTAAAGCATCCGTCTCCAATGGCATTCTTCTTCTTGAGTTGGAAGCAATTCTTCCTTTTCCAATGGCCTTGTCTTGCCACAATGAAAGCATATTAGCTTCCTATCTCATCAGACTGGGGCAACCTGCTTTTCCTGCCTGCCCTTTCTCTTAAGCTTCTTTTGAGCTGGAGGTCCAGCGCTCTTAATTGCTTTAAGCCTTGGGATTTAATTTCCCGGTGGCCTAGGACGCTTGTATGTTCTTTTTCTTTTTCTGACCCATCATTGCTCGTTGTGAAGGATTCACCTTCATGTCCTTCTCAGCAATTTTCAGCATTGCCATTCAGATCAGTCAAACTCTTTCTCCATGCCTGTTCATGTTGAAGCTCAACACAAATTGAGAAAAATGAATGGTGGGAGTAAGGACAAAAACCAGGGTCAACAGCTAAGTCCTGGTCCAGCTTGGAAACCCCAAGCTCTCGAGCCTCTTAATGTACCCTATCATCTTGAGTAAACATGTGGCCCAACTGGGTTACCCCTCCACCAGCATTGTTCGAAACAGTGCCCGAGATGTCTCATACCTCTTAACTCTTCACTTTCTCTTGGAAGACAGCTAACGTAAGTGCTGATCAATCTCCCTAGCACCTCATATACTCATGCTGCCTCCTGTAACTCGGGAGAACATAGAAGACATCAGTACATGACGGCAACTTAACAGCTAGTGCATCCCTCCCAAGTTATGACTGTAGTAAGAATTGATCATCCTCCAGAAGCATCAGGTGGCAGGTTCTTTAAGTGGTTCATATCCTCCATGCACATAAATCTTTCTATCGTGCCTTAAGACAATTTTCAGTATTCTATAACCAATCCAATTAGTTGGAACCGATGTGGATATGCTCTTTCTCGAGAATGCTACGCAGCGAAAGGGTGTTTTTGTTTTGGCCATCTACAATAATAATTTAAAGCATAGTATTAGTATTTTGTGGAATATTAATTAATTAAATGACTTTAATATAGCTCCCACTATTTTATTTCATGGAAAACAACAAGCTCCTTCTGTTGAAATCGGGAATTTGAATGTTAACTAAATCCTAGTGGGACCGAAATCTTGAAACATGAAGTATGCACACAACTGAGCTGTACCTATACACCACATGAAACAAGTAGGCCTTAACTCGCCAATGACAATTATCTGTGTGACTTTCGGTATTTTTCACGTATGAGTCTAATAACTCTTAAAACTCAACACTTGCCCCTCAAAAAGCTGACCTTAACTGAGCTAAACATGTCAACTAAATTGAGTTATGTCCGACCCATTAATCATTTAGAAATAAATTATAGATGTTTCTATCAGAAAGCCCACAGCGTAGCTGTACCGACTCATGGTAAAAATCCGAACTATTATAATATATATTAAATGGAGGGCGCCTTTTTTAAAAATTTTGAGTTAATATTTAGGCGATTTTGAATTGAATAAGTGTCTCACCTTAAAAGTATTTAATGGGACATAATATTCCCTTTCAGCGCGACCTTATTACAAAGATAATAATAATATTATATATTTGCATTCTTTAAACATTCGAATTATATTTATCCGTCGGCTTTTAACTTGATGAAGTAAACAAAATCATATTTTCTGGATTTAATTTCCCTTTTTGACCATATATCTCAATTCTCTGGCCATTAATTTTAAAATCCTAAATTAACAATATATTGAATGACTACATTAAATTTAGAATTAAAAAGCAACAGGACGTTTAGCCAATTCAATAAAACGTAGAATTTTTAAAATTATTTATTATTTTAGATAACTTCTACTCATATTCTGATACAGTAGATCTAAATCCAAATTTTGCCCATAAATTTGAAACACCTCTCATACAAATAATTTAAAAATTATTTAACATAAATTAATTAAGTAAATAATTATAATTTGGTTTCCCCACATTTTGCTCTCTCAGGCGACACCATAGTTTCCACTTCCGCCGAAGGTTTTTTTTTTTTTTTTGGAAAATTTACTCACTGCGTCTGGAACCTGGGGTTTGCTTGAATTGATCCTCATTCTCACTTGTGGGGTTTGCTCCCCGACACCTTGAGGGGCAATCTAACTATATTAACAATTTTAAATAATTGCCCTTCTGCAAATAATTGTTTATTTTTTATAATTAAAACAAGATTTTATAATAATACCTTAATTAGACGAAATATATTAAACGAAATCTTAAAATCTTTAAGATAGTATAATAAATTTCGTTTAAAATTTAGGAAAAATTCAAATATAAATATTAGATTCCACCAAGACAAAGCTCCTATTCCCTCGTCTTTCCTATATCTCTTAGACAAACAACCATACGTTTTCATTTCCTTCCTATATTATTCTTATCAACAGTCTGCAATCAATCATTGCCATACTTTTTTTATTAATTAATTGATTGCAATCAATCAAAAACGTAAAACTGTTAGTCCTGGTTTTGGATGATGAGCTTAGAGAAGCTGGATCGCTGTAACCCCCCCCCCCAAAACTTCGCTTTTAAATAACCTTAGAAGTGAATTGAGGTATCACTCCCACTATGTTTCTTCTGAATGTCCTTACAAACCTAGTTTGCACATTGTTTGGGTGCTTAGCAATTTTATTGCAGCACAAGTAAATACGCAGCTTGAATTTTATCCTCCATTTTTTTTGATCAGACAAAAAGGGGGAGAAAAGTGTTGCTTAACTCTCATGACTCGGAGCTTGCTTATAATTTCTCGAGTCTTGCTTAACCCTTCTCTGCTTAGGGGGAGTTGAGTTTGTGTTATCAAGCTCTATAATCTATTCCCCCTATGCGCTGTCGTGTTTTGTCATCATCCATAAAGGATGGGAGAAGTTTAGTCCTGGATTTGATTGATGAACTCGTTCGAGAAGCTAGTCGATGTAAACACTTTCGCACTGATTCTTAAGTAATGAGCTTGAGAAATGTGTTGCCGAATCACAGCAAACAGATCAATTACAGTTTGCATAGTTACAGTAAAATGTTAGAAGATTTTATACGCACAAACACTGAAAGGATTTGGAAACATAATTTCTAATATTCACATTTTATTTTGGGCTAATTCAGAATATTCGTCTGAGTGTCCAAGTTCATTTAAATATCTAGCTTAATGAACTCATTTAAAATGTTTAGGCATCCTAAATATTGCGAGATTAGCTTTCCAAGTTTAATTTTGGAAACAAAATATTTCTTGGATATCTGGCAAGCAATGTCCACGCTGCAAACCTAAGCAATGTGTCGTTTACACCTTTAAGAAAAGTACCTTGCTGCATTATCAAGCAAGAACTATTCCTGCGTTAATTTTTTTTAGCGCTAATATGGAAAGAATAATTATTATTATTCCAGATTTTGCTTATTGCAGTCTAATTATATTCAATGTTTAATTACTATTGATTCTGATGATCATTATTTAAATCTGATAAGATTATTACGTGCAAGGAAATAATTCATCAAAGATTTCCTTTCCTTCTTTGGTCATTATTACCGATTGAGTCATCCTGTCATGAGAGGAGAGCTTGATTACCACGATTACCAGGCTTCCTGTACTTACTGATTTTAGTGAAACCAATTATTCGTCCTTTTTTGGAAAATCGATTATTTGTTTCGCAGTGTTCCTTTTATACCAGACGACCCTCACCATAATCTATACACGTTTTCGAACGATATCTTATGTGTGGCAGAGTGGCCGAGTGGTTCTGAGTGCGGTCTAAGTGGTCGACGAGAGCGGAAGGTGCTTAAGTGTCTCCTGGATTCATATTGCTCGCAAACCTGCGTGCGAGAGTGTCAAGGGCTGAGTTCAGATTCCTTGAATCGTCGTGAGAGGGACTAGGTGTCCTCGATGCGTTCAAAACGAGCAGGCCGTCAGTAAAATCGTCTGAGGGAAGCTAAGAGGAATACCTGTGCTTGATTTGACAGCTAACCCGGTTTCAGACCCATCGGCAAGAAGCCCGTTCTTTGTCAATTGTGTCTTTTTCGTAGGGAAGTCCTCGAGCCTACGGAGTTTGAGCAGTTTGACACGCACTTCTTGCGTGTGCGCTGCCAGAAGTGGTTTGTGCCTGCAGGGTATGAGCGAGGACGTTGGGAACAGCCGCCCGTAGTGGAAAGATTCCTTTCCTCCCCTGAGCACAAGGGGTGCTGTGCAGAAGTCTTGAACCCCTGATACAGATGGTTAGTAAAGCAGGTAGCGTGGAAGTCTCAACGCATCGGAAAGATTCCACCCTAGGCACTACAGGGGTGTGCAGTGCAGTGAGTCACGGCTGTGGTAATCCTTGCACGTCCGAACTGAGTAGTAGGATCGGATACCTTCTAAGTGTCTTTGGTTGGTCTTTTTTGTTCTCTTGGGGTTCTCTTTGTGATTTTTTGTGGTTCTTCTCCCCGTCGGTGATCGTTTTGTGGTGATCTATTTAGGATCCAACTATTGTGGTTGTTCTCTCTCTTGTGAGCTTAATAGACAGGATCATCCCTGAGTAAGAGGACGAAATTCCTTTGTGGAAATCCCTCTTCTGAGCAAACAAGTGCCGAAGCATTCCTTCGCTGTGAAGCAGAAACGGGCTGCTCTCTGAGAAGCCATTCTTCACTGTAAGGAATTATCTGTGAGGATTTATATACTAACACAACGTTGTCTCTCTGCTTTGATAGTCAGGTTTATATTAAGCGACAACGAGCTGTGTGCGAATCCTTTGAGCAATGAACTGCTGAGCATGAGCATCATTCTGCTGGACACTAGCAGACTCCACTGTGTGAGGAGCTGACCGTTGCCAGGAGTGATAATCTGTTGTACGGGATCCTAAATCTCACTTTGTGAGAAAAACTTACGCTTAGTGCAAGGGCTCTTTGCACCCATTATTTTCAAATAGTGGAATCACCTCTACGGTGGAAAGTGGACGTAGGTCGATTAAGGCCGAACCACTATAAATTACTAGTGTCCCTTACGAATCGCTGTAAACACTAGTACGAGAATCCAACGATTAAGTCGTAACGGTTACAAGCAAAGCAGTTCTCATTCTGAGAAACGTTCTGCTGTGATACAGTACGCTTCCGCTGACACTGAGAAAGGGCGAAAAAGTTATAAACACATAATTCACCCCCCTCTTAGTGTTCCTGAACGATCCAACAGTAACGTGCAGGTAGATTTTATTAAAATATTTCTAAATCAAATAATGCAAAGACATATCAAATAATATACATAAATAAATATTTATAGATATCCTTTTATATGACCCGAATAAATCCATATTCGATCTTGGTCTATTTATTTGCTTCCGATATTTCAGAATAAATTAATAATCAAATTAATTATGATTCTGAAATAAAATGATTAATTTTAGTATATACTAAAATAATCAAAATATAATGTTCGTGTCGACGTGCTATGCGTGCGACCCTCTAGGTCCTAAACACGAAGGCATTGTATAAATCCATACACAAATTAAGGTAAACCGTCTAGCAATAGTTTTTAGTCACCCAACGTGTTAGGATAATGATCATAAATCATAAATCACTATGAACCGATTACCGTGTAATTCAATCCTCTTCATCTAACCGACATCTCAATTAATTCGGCGCAAAATACATCATCAACGAATTAATTGTTTTACTTGATTTCCAAGATGTAATAGACTCTCTTGAATGTAAAACATTCCTCCCATGGCCATGTATTTTAGAGTCACTAATATTTCTATCAAGCGGCCTAGATGTCAACTCTCTAATCTAAAAGAGCGATGAATACTATATTGACTCAACACTATTCTCTCTACGCTTTGTCATACACCCAACAATCGTATTACTAACAATCCGGTTAAAGACTTGCTTGTAACGATATTAAAGTGCATAAACTCCACGCATAGAATAAATGATGATCTCAAGTCAAAAGATCAGTTACACTCGTCCATAAAGAGGATTAACCAATGATGTTCAATTTGTGGTATCCTCTTAATCAGTCGTGTCCAATAACCCTAATCTTAGGTTACCCCTAAGTATAACTTGAATACATTATCCCTGAACTATCTTGACCCCAGCTATACTTAACGTCCCCTCTAAACATCTATTCGATCACGGACTATTTCAGATTAATATACTCCATAATCCTGTTGGGACTTTATCATTAATAATTTTACGTGCAGAAAAAGTAAAATAATCAATGACAAATACCTCGCCTTTATTAATTATTTAGCACACACTAAAAGAAAGACAGCATGGTTGTCGCTTTACAAGGCACCAACAGGGAGGCGAACAATGGCGAGTTGAAATAGGCCTTTATCTTGAGAGATCGAGAATGATCGAGAGTTTTGTCTGCTGCAGAAGTTGTTTTTGTCGCTGTGGCTAAAATTGGTGACCTTTGATGTTGCTGCCGCAAATTGGAACCAGGTTTCGACTCCGACGCTAAGTCATCTGGTACGAGATGAAGATGGATCCGCAAATTGAATGCGGCCGGGCTGTTGTTGGTGTAACCCGATTGGAAGAATCTAAAGAAAGAGGGACCTCAATCTGCCTCAAACACAAATAAAGCTCGAAAAGGCCAATTTATAGCCACGTAGGGCAGCCAAAACCAATCTCCATCTTTTTGAAAGTAAGGGATCGCTTCTTTGATGGCATTCCTTCAATTTTTCATTTGTTTTGCTTTTATCCATCTAACATCTGCAATGGTTTCCCCCATACCAAGCGTGGGTTGGTGTCCAGTTGGATAATCCAATTTCTGGCATGACTCGGGAGAAGGGATGCCTGAGTCGACAGCCTTAGGTTGGGGAAGATAATCGAAATCATGGTGGGTAAGGAAATTTGCATCGGAGGATGCTCGGCTAGGATGTAACCTATGCAATTTCTACTGAAAAAACCAGAAGAGGAATGCGACTTTTTGCAATGATTTTCTTCGAAAACGATTCCACTTGGAGTCTCTCTCTCCCTGTCTGCCTCATTTCTCTTAGTGTGTGTTGTGTGCTTCCCCAGATTTAGTTATTTATAGGAAAGACTTTATTATTATTTTTTATTAGTTTTTTTATGATTTTTTTCGTGATTTTGTGGGATTTTTGTGAATTTTTCCTGATTTTGTGTTTATTTTTTATTTTTTCTTATTTTCGATGATTTATATTATTATGTTTTTAGGTTTTTCATGATTTTATACATTTTGGTAGATTTTATTATATTCTAAAAAATTAGGGGATGACACGAGAACACGTTGAGCAGCCTTCATGATCAGTTGGAAGCTGGTTTTGGTTGTGTGGTATATCATTAAAAACCCCGGCAAAAAAAAAAGGGCATCGATAATGTTTTATGTACGTAACCAGAAAAAGGGGAGAGAATCACAACTGTACACGACATTCATTTTTCGCTTCCCTTTCTTTCTTTCTTCTTTTTCGTTAAAACAAACAAACGAATGAATGCATACATACATACATATATATGTATATTATTTATTTATTTATTGGGTTTGCTTCCGCTGAAAAGAGCAAGGGGTGGTAATAAGTTTGGGTATGGATTACGAATAAGCATGTCTAGAAGATAAACATTTGATCAAACACTGAATTATGATATCTCTGTGTCCCTCACAGGGGATGGATGGGAGTGCAGTCTGTTTAGTGACATAAATTCTAAGTCATATATTTTAGTGTTATATGTGGATTAACGGTCTAGAATACAGGCCCGAAGTGCGAAAAAGCTCAGTAAGGAGGTAGCTGTGGAAACACAACCAGATGAAGGGTTTGCGGGCGAAGCGTTACCAAGCGATTTTTAACTCTTTTTCAAACAAACCCCACAGCGGTAGAAAGCTTCTGAAAAACTGAACCGTAGCGATAGGTTTCTGTAAGACAGACCGTACGAATGTGATTGCGAATTGTTTGATGCATACAAGACTTTTATAATGGTTCAGCAACTTGCTTACATCCATTCTTCACCACCCAAAATTTGGATGGCATTCACACAAACTTAACTTCGTAAAAATTACAGAAGGTGATCTACAACAGACTTTTTATAGCACATACCAGAAGGTTTTGTACTACAGAAGACTGAGTGACAAATCACAGATCAGAAGGTTATGTACTAGAGTAACTGAGTTGCACAACACAGACCGTAAAGCTTTTGTACCGAATGTGTCAACCCTTTATAGCACAGACCAAAAGATTCTGTGCCCAATATGTCAACCCTCTACAGCACAGACCAAACGGTTTGACTTGGGTTTCACAGCACAGACCGTAAGGTTCTGTACCAAAGATGTCAACCTTCTACAGCACAGACCGTAAGGTTTTGTACCATAGGTAACTGATTTTCAAAACACAGACCGAAAGGCTCTATACTAAAGATGTCAACCCTCTAAAGCACAGATCGTAAGGTTCTGTACCAAGGTGACTGATTTAAAGCACAGACCGTAAGGTTCTGTACTACAGATGTCAACCCTTTAAAGCAGAGACCGTAAGGTACTGTACCAAAGGTGACTGATTTTCAAAGCACAGACCGTAAGGTTCTGTACTATAGTGACTAGGTGCACACGTTAATGTGACTAACAAGGTAACCAATGCACAATCCCCTCAAGGACAACGACTTCGTGGCACCCTACGCAAGCAGACAGAGTCCTCTGTCCAAGGATGGATTTTCCGTCCGGAGGCTCCACACGGCCTGCAAGATCTCCTCGAGATAGTGACTACGTGGCGAACTCCACGCAAGCACGTAGCAAACCCTACGCAAGCACGCAGCAAACCCTACGCAAGCACGCGACAAACCCCAGGCAAGTAGACAACAGCCTATGTTCTAAGTTCCTGCACACAGAACGTTATATCACAGAAGCTGGTTAGTCCCTCACCTTTTTTTTCTCCCGGGATTCTATCCATCTCTCTGACCCACTGCATGTTGGCCACGCCTCTACCCTTGTCTCCTGCAGCTTCCAACCAAGTCCCTCATGGCCCCTGAGTCACCCTTCCAGAAGACTTCACCAACGATGTAGCCTTCTGCAGCTAACGCTCCTCTTGTGTGACTAACTCGAACGAAACGAAAGGATACAAGCTTTCAGCACACGCTCTCTGGATTTTACAGCAATGACTGATAGTTAAGTTTATTTTAAGAGCGTAGCTAAATGGTCTTATTTATACAAGAAAGTCTAAGTGAAAAACGTAGAAGTTAATTGCACGATCAGCCTTCTGCAAAACAAGGAAACCGAGCAATCAGTTAATAATATAATATTTTATATACAAAATCGTCACTCCCATGCATATTTTCGTTTAGGTTATCAAATCATATCAAATAAGATTAAGATATGACATAGTTCTCATGAATACTGCGCTACAGAAAGTTCAAGCTGAATCCTGTCAGCAACCTTCTGTACATGGAAATAATCAAATATTAACTTCCATATAGACTAAAACCGATACCATTATGTTCAGGACACTTAAATGAATGTATCTAGACAGATGGTAATGATTGACATCCCAAATAACGGTCCTTGCCACAAATAGAAGATTATATTTCCTTTTATGAAAAATGTAATCCTTATTGAGGTTATTTGAAAACATAATTTATTTAATTTGATCAGATTAATATCTTGATCAAATCCTTATTATTTCGTGATTAATTAATTATTAAACAATTATTTAATCACAAAATATTTCTTACAGAAAGTTCTCAACGTGAGTAGCTTCTGTAGATTAGATGTTTGACTTCTGTTACACAGAAAGTCAATGCTCATCATCTAAACCTATTCAACACGGGAAAACTCTGCGGCGAAAGCTAGTGGGCAATCCGGTCGATCAGTGACTGTTATGAGAAGATTTCAAATGATCTCAAGATATGGAAGGGAATTGTTGCCAAGATTGCTCAAATGGAAAGGAGATTTTACATGAAGATTGGCAACAAGGACACGTAATATATGTACAATATTTCATTTCCGTACATACATAAGTCTAGCCTAGTATAAATAATTGTTCTTAGGCATTGTACAAAAACACCTCTCTACAGACGGACATATAGTCTTTTTATCTTCAAGCAATCCGGCGTTCAAGCATCCTATACTCATGCGTTCTTGCTCCTTCCGAAGGCATCGTCGATGGCATCCGTAAGTGCTTCCGCTTAAGGGTGTTTGTCCGCTGCCTTCTCCTCTTTTTCTTCATTCATACGGCGGCCACACAACGAACCTCCGAGTATCAGATACTTCTAGTGCCAGAGATTTCCGACGTGTTTGCATCCGGCTTGTCCACCGGTCACTTCAGGAGCGAACACGCCTTTGGCGACCACAGAGGAAGTCTAGGCCAATAATGCCAAGAACCACACGTGGTACCGATTCAAACAAACTCGAACATAATCACTCCGACGGGGAAAATAACAGCGATGGAAACAACTCAAACCAAGCCATGGCTGAAGAGCTTTCTGGCATCATGAGTACTCTCAAACTCTTAATGGAGAGGGTCAGTGATATCGATCAGAAGCACGATGTCTTCAAGGAGAAAATCGACTCCAAGATGGATGTCGTCGTCCAGAATCTAAAGACCACATCAGGGGTGCCCATAAATAGCCCTGGTAAGGAGAAGGGTGAATCGGCCTCCAAACACCAACTCGACTATGATGCTCACAAGGCGTCAATAGTCAAGGGGAAGAGAAAGGCCGACTTGGGGAACATTCCTATTATCCCCATAGGCCCCAAAGGGTTTGCGTACAATAATCCACCACTTGTGATAAACGAGGGTAGAGCAACTGTGCAAAAGGATCATCAGGGTACGCATCAACCCCCATTTCGAAGGAGGGAAGATCCCTATAGGCATGTAGAGAACGAATCTTTTCATCCTCTTGAGGACCATCGACACTCTGAGTACGTTCCTCAGCCCGTACGCGGAAGAGAGATGACCATGCAAGAGGTGATGACTCCACCTGATCTCTTGCCTGAAATAAGAGATTATGTAGCCCAATTAGTCGAGCAAGCGATCCCCGGGGCAAACGATATGAATGAGGTTGAACTCTACCGAGCTCCTTATCCTGACAACATCAACTAGGACTATCCTTTTCCAAGGGGATATCGTGTGCCTGAATATTCCCGTTTCTCATGCGAAGAAGGCATTTCACCCGCAGAACATATCGCCTGCTTCACTCATCAGGCTGGAGAAGCCGCCACTAATGGGTTCTAAAAACTTTACCTGTTTCTCAGCTCCCTCACAGGAGCGGTCTTTACGTGGTCAACATTCCCCCGAACTCAGTGAGAAATTTGGAGGATATGTAAGTGCAATTCACTTGGCGTTCGCTTAGATTTACCTAGTTGTGAAACTGCAAGACCACACTCACATGAAGCAGTAGCCTGGGGAACCGTGGCAGTCTTTTGTACCAGACTTCGAAAGGCAAGGCTGAGATGTAAAACCTTTGTATCTAAAGCCGAGCTCATATCCATAACTCAGGATTCCCTCCTTCTCCAGCTTAGGTAAAAGTTATAGTGAGAAATATTCTGGGATTGGAATGTGTTAGCGAGAAGGGCCATTCGATAAGAGAACCTCCTTAGAGAGAAAACTCAGGCCAAAGGGAGCCTGATTACAGGACCCTTGGTAACCTACCAAGCGGAACCAGTTGTAGACGTCGACGTCGCAGAGTATGTAAAGGGGCAACCCCTGACCTGCGAAGAGTTGACTAAATAGAACTTCCGAGCCAAAGCCTCTCCAAAGACACAGGAGGAAAGGAAGTACTCATTCGATGAGGTCAAGGCCGATGAAATCTTCGAATTCATGCTTCAAAACGGGCATATTCAACTGAAAATGGGACATCGACTTCCTCGCACTGACAGAGAGAAGTCTAGAAACTTCTATCAGTGGCACGGGTCGTTTTACCCACACCACTAGGGATTGCATCACATTTAGAAACTTGGTTACAAGACCTAATAGAGTCTATGGAGTTACATTTTCCAGACTCAGGGAATCAGGCGTTAATAGAGTCGCACCCGTTTGGCGACTTAGTTGATATAAACACCTTCAATGTCAACTGCCTAATTGTCTCCCCTTTATTAATGCAGGGAGGCCGAGACCAATCGATCGAAACTGGTGAGACAATCATCGCCAACTTACTGTTCAAGCGGCTCGTGAGCAAGGGAACAGTCCAATGCCTTCCTAATCTCAAGAATATACGACAAGATCTTTGTCGCTGGCACATGGATGCTTCCCATACTACTGATCGGTGCCATACTTTTAGGAAGTACTTGCTGAACGAAAAGAAAGCGGAATGATACGACATTAACCGCCTTGAAGAGATGTCCATGGGAATCGATAGTGGTCCAAGGGTGCATCAACACACATAGAAATATCAAGAACGAAAGGGTGCCTCACCAATTGGAACGAGGGAACTCTATACCCCTACAAAAGTCACGAGACAGGGAATTGTGGGTGAGAGTGAAGAAATTCGACAAGAACCTCGCACCAAAAAACTCCACAGGCGACGGGCTATCGACCGCCTTAGGGCTCAACAAGCGAAGGAAAATACCAGGCGACATGATCACCCTCGAGGCGACAAGGATGCAATGTGGGAAGGGACTTCGATAGTCCAATTTCTAAAAACTGACATGCTTTGTTACAGGTGCAAACCTATAACATCGCAAAAGGTACTCATCACCCAAATATGCCAATTCTGCTGTAACCAGTACGTCCTACTGTTGCCTAACATGCAATTCGAAGGAAGGATCAAGGTGGAGACAGTTGACTTTCCATTAGGTAATTTGCCTGACTATGAGCCCACATATATCTCGGAACCTCCATTTGAGGAAAACCACAAAACGGGTTATGACCCACATAAGAGAGAGTTTGTTCAGGTCAATAATAGCCTGCAACCTCTCAAACACTCACGCTGCATCCGCGACCCTATCATCCCAGCTACGGATACATGGCAGAGGTGGATACGCCCTAGATACCCACTGAGAGAACCAAAAGGCGAAGGGAGAGAAGAGCACAACGCGCTGCAGAAAAGCGCGCCAAACTGGTAGCTCCTAATATTCAAAAGGCAAAGGAATAGTGCGAAAGCGACCTTTACGCTGAGTGATTACAACCCAGTTCAGTCCGGGACTCTACCCGAGGCGAATGGGACTAGTTACAACATCCTCATGCTACTGGCCGAGTTTGCTAAGAGGCAGCCAAACGAAAGGTAGTTTGCTGTTCCTTTTCAATCACGATTCCATTACTGAAATATCGCGATACTTCTCGAGCGGATGGCTTAAAGAGACTCCAACATCACTCCAGAAACATATGTTCCCGTTGCACATTCAAGCGATGATCAATAATGTGGCGATGCGCCATGTCCTTATTGATAATGGAGCAACCATCAATGTGCTTCCCCTTGAAGCGTATGAATGCTGGGGAGATAACATAGCCGAATTGGGAAAAACTGACATGCGGGTCAGCGGATTAAACGAGACTACTTCGTCTTGTCTAGGCGTAATATCCGTTAGATTCCGAGTAGGCACACATGAAAAGAAGACGGCTTTCTTTGTCATCAACATAAAGCCTTCCTTTAGTGCCCTTCTCGGAAGAGATTAGTTACACAAGGCCGATGTCAAACCCTCCATTCTCCACCAAGAACTTCTGCTGTGTGGAAAAAGCGGTTTAGAAGCTATCACGGGAGAGGTGAGTAAGAATGCTAACATGCCCTATGTTTGCGCAGGGGCAGTAAAGCAAGTCAAAGACATGACACTAGAGCAAATATATGCGTTGGGAGATCCAAACGTCGGGCCCTTAGGCGAAGCAGGCTACGTGTTTCCTGGTTTCGTATGATGGACCACAATTGGCACCTCTTCAACACCCAATTGTCCAAACTGGATGGGGCGATAAGCTACAACCTGAAGCTGATGAAGACCTAACCCCGCTTGAGAAAGATATCCTTGGGCCGGGATACAGGACAATAGTACACTCGTCCGACGGAGACGGACTTCGAGCCTGATAGACTTCTCAACTTGACTTCGTCCAATGGAGAGTGAAACGCTCGATCCAATATCAGACATCCTAGAAAGTCAAGCTAGTTATAGGGAGTCCAGAATAAATGAAGCATGGTGTAATGTGTTTCCTCACGCACGCCAAGACGTGCCAATTATTTATTCAATGAATAAAGAAGTTTCTAACACTTCTGTCATTCCATGTGGATCTCCTAAGTGAGATAAAATTAGGGACCGCTGATTTACTACGTGTCACCTATCTCAGCTCACTATTATTAGCAAAGTCCTTCGCACGTACAAAGATTATTTCGCCTGCAAATACACAGAGATGTCTGGCCTTGATCGAGACTTGGTCGAGCATCGACTCCTGATGGATGACAACTTTAAGCCTGTGAAACAAACTCCAAGGAGGATGTCACAGAAAGTGGCCCAGATGGTCTACGATGAAATTAAGAAGCTATTCAAAGCTGGTTATATAAGAACGGATAAGTACGTGGACTAGATCTCTAGCATAGTTCACGTCATTAAAAAGAACGGCAAGATCAGGGTATGCATCGATTTCCGCGAATTGAACAAAGCAACACCTAAAGACGAATACCCAAAGCCAATCACTAACGATCTTATAGACAAATCGGTAGGGCATGAGTTAATGTCATTTATGGATGGATATTCTGGATACAATCAAATCTTCATCGCCGAAGAGGACGTGCATAAGACAACATTCAGATGTCCCATCGGGATATTTGAATGAGTCGTCATGCCTTTTGGATTGAAGAATGCCGGAGCCATGTAGTAGAGAGCGATCCTTTTTGGCCCCTTGATAGGGAAGACTGTGGACGACGACGTGATGGTAAAATCCAAGTGAAGGCAGGATCATCACGTTCATCTAAACGAAGCATTTGAAAAGATGCGAACGCTTAACCTCAAACTTAACCCATTGAAATGATCCTTTGGAATCCAAAAGGTGCAGTTTCTTGGATTCCTAGTACACCAACGAGGAATTGAAGTTGACCCTCTTAAAACTCACGCTATCCGAAACCTCCTTGCTCCTCGGAGCAAGAATGAACTCCAAGCCTTTCTCGAAAGGGTCAACTACATACGCTGATTCATAGGTAATGTGGCGTCTGGACATCGCAACATGAGCAAGCGTTCCAGGAAATAAAAACCTCTTTGATGAACCCTCATGTGCTAGCGCCACTGGATATAAAGGAGCCATACATCCTTCGTGTGGTTGCGTCGCAGTGCAGTATTGGGTCCATGTTAGCACAAGAGCAAAATGGGGTTGAAATAACTGTTTATTACCTGTCTTGACTCCTCATAGAGACGGAGCAGCAATACACCCCAACTGAGAAGATATGTCTGGCTGTTTATTACTCAGTAATTAAGCTCAGATATTACGTTGGGTCCAACGATGTGTATGTCATCTCCAAGACACCTGTAACCATGGTATTCTTCGAGGAAGATAACCCACATGGGCATTGGTCCATTTGATTTGATGGGTCTTCCAACAGATTCGGAGTTGGTGTAGGATTCTTCATTGAGACACCCTGGAACGTCAAAACCAGGTTGGCTTGTCGCCTTGATGGCAAAGTAACCAACAATGTAGCAGAATATAAGGCTTTGATTCTGCCTTTGCAGCTCGCTCTAGACTGGAAACTGGGAAGCGTGAGAATATGCAGTGATTCTCAGTTGGTAATCCAACAGCTCTTAGACCAAAGTGAATGCCACGCGCCTCACCTGGGCCGATATCTATGCAGAGCGAAAGAACTCTTTGTGAAAATAGGTACGACCGAGATTTTACATGTGAAAAGATAAGACAACCAAGAGGCCAACTCTCTGGCTGAACTGGCCTCGGGATTGATAAATAACTCAGAGTTACGCAAGGATAGCACAACCTTGTTCATAAGCAAACATCCAGAGTTCCACGAAGATAATGGAATGAAGGGCAAGAGGTCCACACGACTGATCTATTCGAATAAAAAGAGGACTGGCGAGAGCCAATACGACGGTTCCTCGAGAATCCTAATGCAAAAGTCGAAGGAAGAATTCGAGTGAATGTTAGGCACTACGTACTCCTCGATAGAATCCTCTATTGGAAAATCAATGAGGATGTCCTGTTAAGGTGCATCGACTTAGACAAAGCCATTCCAATCATGATGGAAACACATGAGGGGCTGGAGCTCATCAAGAAGGGATCAAGATGAGTTGGTCGATCAAACGGCACGGGTTCTATTGGCCGTCAATTGTCAAGAATTGCGTTGAAATGGCTCGAGCCTACCAGGCTTACCAGCGATGCGGACCAGGAAACGCACCCCCGCTATGGACATGAACGTCATAGTATAATCATGGCCTTTTAGGACATGGGTGCGGGGGAAATTCATCCTCACTCAAGTAGAGGAGATGCCTATATACTCGTCGCCACAGACTATTTTACCAAATCGGTTGAGGCAACGGCTTACAAGTCGATCAGTCAGAAGGACATAATTGAATTCATCAAGAACACCATCATCTACTGATACGAGATTCCTCAAAGTATTGTGGTGGACAATGCAAAGGTGTTCAATGGCGAACTTATGGGCGAATTTGCAGAAGACTTTGGACTTAAAGTACTCAACTCAACCATGTATTACATCGAGTCAAACGGGCAAGCGGAGGCTTCCAATAAACTCATAAAACGGGTTTTACAGAGAATGATCGAGAACAACCCACGAACATGGCATACCCTGCTTCAGGAAACGTTGTGGGTACTCCGAGACACGAAAAGGGAAAGCTTGGCGTCACTCCATTAATCTAGTATACGACCATGATGAGAAGTGTAGTACGAAAAGGGAAAGCATTGGCTTCCAATATAAGTGTAGTACCGATCGCTCAGACTTCTTAAGCACCTTGGAGAACACAAGGGATATGATGAGGACACACATATTGAGTTAGAGGATCTTGAAACTACCAGAATCAATGTGCTGAATCACTTAGAAGCTCATAAGAAGAATATCGCCCGCAAATACAACAAAAAAGTAGTGTCTCAGTCGTTCAGAAAGGGACACTGGTTTGTAGAGTGAGGTTGCCTGAGGGCGTGCACGATTATTTCCATGGAAAATGGACACCAAATTGGGAAGACCCCTTCCAAGTAATTGAAACCCACCTTGGGAATTCATATCGCTTAGGGGGGCTCGACGAATTAGTGCACGATCTCAAGATCAATGGCAAATATTTGAAAAAGTATAGGCCAACGATATGGGAAATGCACAAAAACATCATCTAAAAGTGTTTCCCCACCATCTGGGGCAAATACAAACGTAACAATTTATACAACAGGTAAAGAAGACAGCAGGCGCTTCGCCCGGTCCAACACCCCGGCCGCCACAACATTCTTTGCCTCAACCTCTACAACCCTGTCACAATCCCTCTCGAACGTCTCTTGCTCCTGGTCGAGGGCCGCACGCTCATCTTCCTCTTCTGTTGTCAACTAGGGCTGCGTCAGTCCCAGTGGTACGAGCAAACCGTGGCATCCAACTCCTCCTGGAGGTGACCAATGGTGACAGATAGCTCCTCCTGCTTCTTGCGGAGTTCAGCCCTTTCGAGAGACAGGTCATTCACTCGATCAGAGGATGGAAGTGGCAAGGACCATCCAAGCTCCTTCTCCTCCAACCTCGCCTTGAGTGCGAAGTCCTCCCGTCCCTCAGCCCACGAACGCTAGAAGGATTTTCGAAGAAGCGAGAGTATTACGCGCTGCTCGCGCGAATCATCACCTACTCGTCCCAACTCATCCATCACAGATGGTAAGGCAATACAGTCGTCCTCAACATTAATTCCACGCTCAAGAACGATAATAAAAGAAACGAGTAGAGAATGCAAGGGCTGCTATGAATGCACTTGAGTTAGATAATTACTTGAGAGCAAATTGCAAGCAAAGCTCAAGATTCCTTACCGAGGTCGCCTGTACTTGTGGGCCTTAGGGGACTTCCATCGCTTGGCCCGGGAAATTCTGGGCGACATGAGCATCATGAACCGCTCCGGCTTCATCCCTCAAAGGTTAGGGCGGAACTCCAGATACCACCTCACAAGGGGGCTCTTATGTACCCTCATTCCTAGCTGTCTGCTTAGAGTGATTGTGGTTGCCCAGCCAGGAAGCAGTAGGAATGTCGTCGGGGACCTCTTCACTGAAATAGTATCCACAGTAGAGGAAACACCGACAACACCTTTACGAAAGGAATTGGTGTTACTTGATTTAGTTCTCCATCATGAAACAAAGTGTGCAAGAGCTTAATACCTGACACATCTTGAGAGGATATTTTCTCAGGGACAGGAGACCCAGTAACAACTTCGCGGCAGTGATGGAGAAGCAGGCATATGAGACACTCTCTTTTTCAGGCAAACTCCTTGTGAGGATGAGCCTGCAGAGGAAGGCTTCGCCTTTGTCCTCTTGATGCCTGGTACATAAAAGAGTTAGCATGTTGTGAATAGGCTAAGCATTAGCAAGTCGTTACGTAAACCGATTCAGCATACCTGAGGAGGACGAATTGTCTCCTGATGACCGCTTCTTTGAAGATCTCTCGCTTGGACCGAGAAGAGTCTTTGGAGGGGCTGAACTTTCCTCCTGGATCAACCTCTCCAAGTGACAGGAAGTTTGCATCATCCCCAAGACCTCAAACCAGGTCCTGGAGAAAACAGGGGACCGACCACTAGATGGCTTCGCTTGGGGCTCAAACATGGGTAAGTCCGGCGACAGGAAGCGTTCAGCCAACCCAGGCTCCATAAGAGACACAACACGTGTATTAAGCGGTTGATTCCTGGATGTGAACAAGGGAACCACCAGGCACTGATAGAAGTCCAGCTGACGGGCGCAAAGTTGAGGATTGTATGCCTCAAAGGTCAAACCAGCCGAGTCTACCCCTACCAAGTCTCTTGCAAAAAATGCAGGGCGAAGGTAATCGACATCCCTCGAGCGAGACTCTTCCCTCCTTTAGGAGAAAGGACGCCAAGAAGAGACAACGCCTGCATAATCATATGCATACCCATCCATCAAAGCCTGGATGCAGCAACACTAAAGGGAGACCAATACTTGGACGTGCTCGCCAAGATGACATCGCTCCGTTCGAGCATCGCATGAGGAAAACGGGTGAAATCGGAAAGTACAGAACGATCCACAGGTAAATGATCCAAAGAGGACCATCTGCTGGGCATCCAGGGAAGCTGGCTGGATTAGCCATTTCCTGGTACGTCCCTCTGTAGATCAAACTCAACAGAAAAGGGGCAAAGGCCACAACATCCGGCTTGTCCACATTGGCAGCATTGACGAGGCTGGTAGCCACGCCAACCATGAAGAAACCGGGACGCTTTCCCCGCTTGCAGAAGATGTACTTAGACAACCACTCCAAGTAGAACTCAAACTGCTTCTGGAGTCCACACTCTGCATCAGGCAGAGACAGTGCCGCTCGATCACCGCGCCGATGCATTCTGAAGGGTTAAACTTCAGGTCGGTGCGCTCGTGGTCAAATCGAAGGGGGGATCAGAAAGATGACAACCAGCCAAGAAACATAAATCCTCAAGGGTGACCGACATTGGTCCTTTGGGGAGATAGAAGCAGTTGACAACATCTTGATCCCAATTGTATCCCATGCATCATGCTTCTTGATCATCCACTTGGAAACCCAAGAGTCGTGCGCCTCACTCCTTGGAGATGGAAAGCAACAGAGGTTCGCTCGTACTGATGGATTCCATCCCGACTGCTTGAAATCACCAGGGGTAAAGATGGCAGGCAACTTACTAGTAAAAAGGAACGACCTTTCTATTACGGAGAAAAATCGGGACTTGGACTAAAAAATGAACGAACCCAACGCTTGTTGTTCCGACATTGGGACGCTAAAGTCCGATTCCGCTTAATGGCAAGGAAAAATGTGGAACTTCATGGCCTCAGCATAGAACCGTCAGAAAACGGCTATGTCGCCCTCTTCGTGGGCTGGGGGAGTCAAGGTTGTTGGGATGAAGCACTGAAAGCCATGAGGGTTAAAGAAAACTAGGGTTTTTGAGAAAACAGGGGAGGAAGAAGAATGGTTTCTAATTGCGTGGGCGGGAAACCACAACCCATTTCCAGGCTTTATGGTTTAGAAATTGACAAGACGGCTAAGGCCCAAAAAAGAGCATCGCTTCGCTTGAAAACTAACGACGATCCAAAAGTCAAAGGTAGACAGGCGAAAACACTTAAAATGTGCATGTATTCTCATTCAAATCCTTAATTCATTACATAGGTTTGGCTGAAGATAAATGTGCAGATGAAAACATATATGACTCAGTATGCGACGTTTCTTCTGCTTGATGGAGTGTTTCCAATTGAAAAGCCCCTTGAGTTCTCCGAGCTATTCAAGGGTTTATCCACAGAGAACGAGCATGGTTACACACAGCACGCGGTTCGTTCCCTCAGACGGAGAAGATCCTTGGCTGCAGCCGAAAGGTTCATTGCATGGTGGAGGCGCTGCTGCATTATAAATCTGTTGAGTGGGATGACCTTGGTCCCCGCATCTAATTTCGAGTCAGACCTCCCAATGGCCGTGAGGTTGAAAAATTGAGGACGAGGCGACGATTCGCCCTGTGGTGATCCAGCGCCCCCAGAGGTTTGGGGTCACTGGAAAGCACTAAAGGTTAGTCCAATCAGGACACAACCTAGGGCTAAAGATTGACCCACCAAGGCTCTGTCTAGGCCCTCTCCCCTTCCAAACGAGCTCCTTGTAAGGGAGAGCGGAACTGCGTGGAGGGAGAGATACCACTTGCATAAGGTCGTGGACATAGGCTCTCAAGCAAGCTAAGGTGATAGACATAGGTCATGGGTAAAAGACGAAGAGGATTCAAAACTCATAGTCTCAAAGAATGGAGGTTTGTGATTGGGACACCGATCCGAGCATCACCATTTATAGCAGAGTTATGATGAAGATGAAATCTCTGACAAGAGATATTATGGCAGAGGTTTTGGGTGTTTCAAGAGACGTCTCGGAGATCTCAACCAATGCGCTTCGGGGATATCAACGGTTGGAGATTAATGATCGCCTACACATGTTACCAAATTGCAGGGGAATAATTACTTTGTCTTTTTAAAGGCGAGACGGATCACAGCGAGACGGATCACAATACCTGACTCCGTCTCCCTTGAGGGGGGCTTATATGTTTAGCAACAACAATTTCGGACCACAGATCTCAGCACCATCAGTAGATCAACGGTCCATAATGCAGGCCCGAAGTGCGAGAAACCCAGTAAGGAGGTAGCTTTGGAAACACATCAGACGAAGGCTTATGGGCGAACCGGTTACCAGGCGGTGAGGCTACTAGGCGAGAAGGGTCAACGAGGTGATCAAGCGACAATCAACTGGACGATCGGGGAGACTCTACGACGACGGCTAATGGGCGATCCTGTCGATCGCTGACTGTTATGGGAAGATTTCAAACAATCTCAAGACATGGAAGGGAATTGTTGCCATGATTGCTCAAATGGAAAGCATATATTCCATGAAGATTGGCAACAAGGACACATAATATATGTACAATATTTCATTTACGTACATACTGTCTAGCCTAGTATAAGTAGTTATTCCTAGGCATTATACAAAAACACCTATCTATAGATGGATATATAGTCTTTTTATCTTCAAGCAATCTAGCGTTCAAGCATCCTGTGCTCCTGTGTTCTTGCTCCTTCCAAAGGCATCGTCGATGGAATCCGTAAGTGCTTCCGCTTAAGGGTGTATGTCCGCTGTCTTCTCCACTTTTTCTTCATTCATACGGCGACCACACAACGAACCTCTGAGTACCAATTGCTTGAAACTGCCAGAGATTTCCAAGTGTTTGGATCCGGCTTGTCCAGCGATCACTTTCGGAGCGAACACAATCCACTAAGCTTCCGGAGAAGGAGGTCCAAAAAAAATAAAAAGAAAGATATTATATCATCATCTATATAATATAATATAGGAAATGTGTGTAATGATTTTGTAATGTCTGTAATTACTCTGCTCCTTTTGTTTTTTATTCTACAAGCACAGGTCTGTAATGATTTACTCCTAAGATCGACCTCTGTTATGTTTCATAGGTGGAAAGCGGGTATTTTGACTTGCAAGTAAGTTAACTTGAGTTTTATTAAATTTCCTCGTTTTTTTTAGTAAAATTTTACTAACTAGTGTTTTTTATTAATAGATTTTTACTAATAACATTTAGTAATAAAAACACTACGTCGTACGAGTTATTTCCCAAAGAGAGAGTAACAAGAGGGCGTTGTTTGTCGGTGGTTAAATTAATCAAAAGAAGTTATGGTTAGGGGTGGTGTTTACTACACAATCGGACATGATGTAGTCGTCGTAAATAAATAATAAAAAAATACAATGCTCAAAAAAGCTCAAAGTATCAGTTGGGGAAATGATGAATTAAATGGAATCGACCGATGAGAGTATCATACAAGTGCCTTTTTTAAGCCAACTCCTCTATTCGTTTACTGATTTATTTAGTCAATACCATTCCATGGGAGTTTTGAGTGAACTTGCAAAGACATAGCAGAGGTGTTTTGAGAAACATCAAAGCTTGTGCTCCTAGACTGAAATCTCATTTTTTTTTTCTTTTTATTTCAACAATAGCGGCCCTACGGGCACTTAGACTAAAAATGACATTTTCGGATTGTTCTACCTCAGTCCGTTTATTCATTCTAAGGACTACTTATTCTATCACCCTGGTGATATATTCCATTAGATCAACAATACCACCTGACTGTTGCCTCAAAGAGGGTGCTCCACAAGTTCTCCTTCATTAAAGAGTCTCTTTTTAAATTTAGGAGGCCCACAGTAAAAGCTCTCGCACTTATGGTATTAGGCTCATAATTCGCGTGACGCTAGCGTTATTTAGTAGGGCTCTCTCTCATGGACAAACCATGAGGGGTGTATTTTCAGAGGTTTTTATAACCTTGTTTTAGAATTCATTTTATTTTTTTCTTTCCATTTGAGTAGTTCTACGGGTTTCTAGGCTCGGAGCGATGTTCTCAGGCGACTCATATGCATACCTGGATGGAGGACTACAGTCACAAGTCTTACTAATGTGTTTCGGGTTTCGCTCTATGTTATCAATTTTAGTTTCGAGCTTTCGTTTCACGTTCTCGATCTTCTTGTCCACTTTTCCATATTTTTCCAATATGTGTTAGAGCATCAATCATATGATTGAGATATTGGCCTCCAAACGGGTGTCAGCGGGTCTTTCCTACAAAAGGCCCTCATAAACCCTAGACCTTATATTTTAGAAATTGATAGAGGCATCATCCGACTCCCCTAGGGTCAAAGAGTCATTCCCATATCCATCAATGTTACCACCTTTTCGTGTCACCATATTCCCATTGTGGTCAGAAAAGACGTGTTGACTAACAAATATGTCCGGAATATTTGACAAGCGAACACGAGATTCAGTATTTGGTTAGAAAATATTGTAAACGTGAATAAAAAGTAAATAATAACACAATGCTTATGCATAAACGAATACTTACAAAAGCTGTGGAGTTATACTAAGCAAGAGCACAATTGAAAACAAGAACGCCTCAAGACTGATAACTAAGTTGCAATCCAATGTGTTACACTAAAAGGGGGTGAATTAGTGTTAAAGTCAAATTAATGATTTTTAACACTTTTCAATAAAATCCCGCAACGGAAGAAAGCTTCTGTAAAACACCATAGACAGGTTTCTGTAAGACAGAACGTACGAATGTGATTGCGATTTGTTTGATGAACTTAAGGCTTTGTCAATGGTTCGACAATTTGCCTATATCCGCTCTTCGCCCAGAAGTTGGATGGTTATCACTCAGAAGTAACATAGTAGCGATTACAAAAGGTGATGCATGAAAAACCTTTTATAGCACAGACCATAAGGTTTTGTGCCAAATGTGTCAACCTTCTACAGCAAAGACAAGAAGGTTCTGTAACAAAGGTGTCAGCCCTCTACAGTACAGATCAGAAGGTTCTGTACCAAAGGTGTCAACTCTTTATAGCAAAGATCAGAAGGTTTTATACTATAGGTGACTGATTTTCACATCACATACCGAAAGGTTCTGTACCACAGTGACTCGGTACATGTGTTAAGGTGACTAACAAAAGTAACCAGTTGTCGGACTTTTCTCTCGGGCGGTGTCCTCTCCTGCACAGCAACCTACCGTGACTTCCTTCGAGACTTTTCACTCCGGCGGCGTCTCCACCTGCACAGCAACTCACTGCGACTTCCACAGGACTGTTCACTCCGGCGACGTCCGCACCAGCACAGCAACCAGCTGCAACTTCTCTTGCGCGATCCCTCGAGATAACGACTAGGCAGACACAAAACCCCTACCCAAGGTTCTCCTGCGTGGTCCCTCGAGACTAGGGCTAAGCAGACACAAAACCCCTAGCCAAGTTTATCCGCCACACATAGAACGTTACACTATAGAAGTTGGCTAGTCCCTCACCTTCTGTGCTCCTGGAGTATCTGCCTTTCTCTCCGGCCCATTGCACGTTGACCACGCCAGCAACATGTCGCACGCCTCCACCAGCGTCTCCAGCAGCCTCCAACCAAGAGTCCCTCGTGGCCCCCAGGTCACTCTCCGAGAAGACTTCACCAACGATGTAGCCTTCTGCATCTAGGATCCCTTGTGTGTGACTAACAAAGCTCAAACGAAAAGATTGCAAGCTCTCAGCATGCTCTCTGGATTTTATGCAATAATACACGTAATGTTTCAGCAACAACACCACCAGATAATGTGGTTGAATGTCCCTAATTATGCAAAATGTCCTAGACTAAATGCAGAAGGTAAATCTTGATCAATCAGCCTTCTGTAAATAAAGACAATAAAAGATTAGATAGGATTACAATTTATTATTTATAAAAACATCACACCAAGGCATATATTCTTTATCATATCATATCAATAGAATTATGATTTAATGATTATTCCCATGAATACTGTGATACATAAGGTTCTGGATTAAACAATTGGCAACCTTCTATGAATGGAAATAATCTAATATTAACTTTCATAATAATTAGATCTGATATCATTATGTCCAGGATGTTTAATTCAACAAGCTTAGAGAAATGATGTGGATAATCATCCCAAATAACGATTTATTTGTAGTCAGATTGATCCATAGAAGGTTGAAATCAACCTTACATAACTTTACCATAAATAGATGATATATTTCCTTCCATGGGAAATATAATTCCTATTGTGATTATTTGGAAACATAATCCAGAGAATATGATCAGATTAATGTCTTGATCGTTTTCCTTTAATTTTGTAATTAAATAATACTTAGATCATTTAATCACAAAAATATTTCTTACAGAAAGTTCTCAACGTGAGTAGCTTCTGTAGTCTAGATGTTTGACTCTTCTTTTTAACAGAAGGTCAAAGCTCATCATCAAAACATTTTCAACACAATGTTTGTTTGAATTGTGATGGTATTGTTTTACAATATCTACAATAATCGTATTTATACAGTAAATTTCAACTACTTCTTAAAATATCTGATTGGTCTTCGTGTTGAGCTGCTTTCATGTTTTCAGCGTCTTATTTCAACTGTTTGTTTACTCTCGTGACACATGTCCTTAGGTAATACCCACGTCCTTCGCATGAATGAGTTGAAAACCCGCAAACTTTTGGGCAAATGATAAAGTGTGGGCAATACTCAAGATCAAGTGAGTAATGAAAATAGGTTGTGGTCTCAACCAAGCGAAGGTTGAAACTCGCTACCTTCTGGGCGAATGATGGAGTTTGGACGATACTCAAGATTAAGCGAGCAATGAAAATAGATTATGGTCACGAATAAACGAAGGTTGGAACCTGCTATAATTTAGACGAATGATGGCATCGTGTTGTGATATTGTCGGCGAATGGTGAAGTTCAAGCGATAACGACGAGTCATGATAAGTGAAAACGAGACGATCCCATGTATCGGATTTCGGTCTCATCATAGTCAAATTCTTCTCGAAGGTGGTATGTAATAGATATTTCGGTTGGAAACAGGTGGCATCTATTCTTGGCGTATGTCTTGTGTTTTCTGATCGGAAGGCATGAGGAATTTGATACGCTACTTCTTTTTTTTTGTTTTATACTTCAAATTCCACCACTCTCCCTTTTCTCTCTTCATATTCCCATATGTTCTTGTCTTACCCACCTTATTACGACGTGTTGTTTTCTATTTGGTTTTTGTCGGGAGTCCCTTTTTCCCATAAGTATCAGGCCACTCACTATATACAATCACTCCAATCAATTATACATATACATGAACAGAAAAACCCTTTGGTTGGCTTTCTCTTTTTTGTTCTATTCGTCATCAACAATGCCTCTCATTAAATTTACCACTTAAGACATGAAAACTCAGTGAGGAATGTCTTGTCGTGATCACCCACCCACCTGCAAGATCGGTTTCGGGTGTCATCAGTTGTTTTCTCCCAAGCCAACAGTTGTGTCTGTGTCTCCATTGAGAACCCAAACAATTCCCCCAAAATTTATTATCCATCCAACCTCATCGTCATACCTCTTATCGTGGCCTTGAGGTGACGGAATTCGTGCACATCTAATCTGATAACTCCGATGTTTGTTTGATTCGAGGGAAGTGGGTGGTGGTGGTGGACATACGTAGCCAAGAAAAAAAAAAGGTGCATATAATTAGGATACGACCGGGTGCTCCCTTTTATGTAATAAATGTAATTAGTTATAGCGAAAGAGTTGTTTTGATTCCATATATCAAATCAATCAATCTGCACCAGGATTCTTCATTTAAAATAAATGAAGGTTGAAAAATATGGGATAATATAAATAAGGGATGATGATGATGGTTAAGAGAGCCCACCGGCTTTTCTTTGACCTCAAAAGAAACCCAACTGCTCCCCCCCAACTCATATTGAAGAGGTCCTTGCTTTTCCTCGTTCTTTTATTTTTTAAGACATGGGACCAATTTATTTTTGATAAAAAAATTGTGGCCCCAAACGTCACAATAAGGTCGATATGTCCGAGTGGTTAAGGAGACAGACTCGAAATCTGTTGGGCTTTGCCTGCGCAGGTTCGAATCCTGCTGTCGACGTCCCCCCACTTCCCCCTTTTTCTTTTAATTATTGTAACAGGACTTCCGTTTTACACAATGTGTTACCGCCGTCCAAACCCCCCCCCCCCCCGTTCTTCTTCCCTTTTTTCTTTCCTTTAAGGGATTTGAATTATTGCATTGCCATCCCAATCGTGGATGCAATTCAATTTTTATATATAAAATGAAATAAAATAACAAAACCCTACCGCCCACCCCCACCTCAATCGAAAAGTCCAAAATCAATCCCCGAGTTCTTAAAAACATCCCTTGATCAAGGGCCACGCTTCGCCCCCCTTATTAAACTAATACCCCCCCCCCCAACCCCACTATCCATCACTCCCTTTTTCAAAAAGATGTGGCCCCATTACCAATTTGATAGAAACGCCTGTCTTTTGCTACTTGTAAGCTCGCCTTCCAGTCTAGCACGTGCGTGGCAGTTCGGACGACTCGAGGATTCGGGCCATCCGGTCGGCGCTTCGACTTGAGCTTCGGGTGCTGCGGAGGGGGACCGAGGTGAATCCTCCCTCAATTCCTAAACAGGCCTGTCCGGGCCTTCGTCGATCGTCACCATGCTCCTTAGGAGGCGGCGGACGAAAAGCGGGACATGATCCGTAAAGGAAGCTTCGGGAGGATCCGAAACGGCTCGTGTTGCCTTTACCCATCCGTGATGGTTCCGTAAAAGGTTGGTGTTATTTAACCTAGGTAAACTAAACAGAGTCACCACCGACTTTATTTATAAAATCTGTTTAAGTCGACAGTGGTTCGGGGATTCCTAGTTACTAACTGTTACATCTAAACATGGGGAAAAAAGTGGCGTTTGGTCCAAAAGTTTGCTTTTGGTTAACGGGTGTTGGACCCGATCCGGGCATGACTCCGAACTCATGTCAATGTTTTACGAGCGTTGGACCCGATTCGGGTTTTTTGGGCCCAAACTCATGTGTGCTGGTTTAACAAGCAGCATGCGACGATAAAGTCCTAAATCCTAACAGCATACACCTCAACCACAGATCAATAATTTAGATTAAAGGGAGCGAGGAAGGGTGGTGATCGTGGGCCTATGCACTTGGGCCCACGACCCGTTACATGTGGAAATAAAGAAAATCGGGAGGCTCGCACCTCCCTCATGTACCTGAGGCCCACCGGGATGGTTTTACATCGGTCGAGCTCATCAGTTGGGGCCGCTTTCGAGACGTGCTTCCGCCACGGGTTTCCTCGCGCGTCTCTAGTCTTCGAAATTCGTTTTGTCGAACTCCCGTGAAGCTCGGGTGATTTTCATGCAAATCAAACCAGAATGAGATCGGGAAAAACAGTGGAAATGGTGGTCAGAAAATTCTAATTATGACATGCCAAATAATTGAAATTTGACTGAGTGAGTAAGAATGATACTCATAGGGTGTCGTGTAGCCCGTTGATGTCGATCATCCGTGATGTCGGAAGATAACTGGGCACTGTATGGCCCGTTGATGTTAATCTTCCGTGATGTCGAAAGATGATGTTCCTTGGTAATGATTTACTCATTGTTTTACATGCAAAGCAAAGGAAAGAAAAGAGATGTGCAAAGCCTTAGTATCGATTAAATTTGAACGAAATTCAATCGAATTGGATAAGTAAGGTATGATTTACCGTTTGAGGGTATGAAATCAAGTCGACTTGTGATCTTTCGAGAATATCCCAAATAAATGGATAGAGAGGTTCCATGTCCGGTCCGTTGATCCATACATGTTATGAATCCTACGAGAGTGAAGGAATATCGGAAGTAGAATGTTCGAAACATATGACCAAAGAGACAAACATAAGTAGTTCTGCCGTCGAAAGACTAAGAATCTAACCATTCATATAAGTAAAGAGATTAATGACAAGCATGTTTGTCAAATTTGACAAAAATCTAATGGTGGGATCCTATTCCACGAGGCAAAGAAAAGTTTAGCTAATCTTCGAACGTTTACTCGAATTGTGACAAACGGACGATGATTAAAAAATTCATAACTTGCCGTAAACTTCTCCAAAATTTGTGAAATTTTACCAGAAGCTTGAAACCTTAAATATCATCCATCATGTCAAAGTTTAGGAAAAAATAACATGTGTGTGCTGCCAGTAAAGTAATGAGTGGGGCTGTTCAAACTGGACATGTTCCAGTCAGACAGCTTACAGGGTGAGTTTGACCCCCGTTGACCGTGTACTGAAGTTATTCAAAATGAGAAATGTAAAATATGAAAGTTGTACGGATTGAATGTTCTAACTTTAGGTTCTAATTTTAGTCCATTCGGAGTTTATATAAGGAAGTTATGCTTTCTGGTACATAGACTACTCATCCTGCCTCTGTAAGGCAAGAGGCAAGGGAGGGCCTTATCTTTCCTGAATTGTTAGTCCAATTAGACGGAACCGAATGTAAAAACTCAAAAGAGGAAAGCTGTAGAAAATTGAAATATGATTCTGCAAACACCAATTTTATAAAATTACAATGCATGGTTTGAAAAATACATAATTTTCTTTGCAGCAATATTTGTCTGCTGCAGGATGCAATGGCATTTTTGTGTCCGCTGCACTCCGCTAATGATTTGAACAGATTTTTTGCTTTAATGAAAATTTTCAAAACATGAAAGATTTAGGGCAATAAAATAGTATCTGATACAACAAATTTTAGGTGAAATGGAGCTTTGGTGTTAAAGTTGTGTCCAGAAAACCGAATCAGCCTTCCTGCTCGTGTGCATACCGAGGCTAACTCACAGTCCAATTTTCAATGGACGAAACTCAACCGAAGAGACCTCGAATGAAGAAGTTCAAAACATAAAAGTTTTAAATAACTTAAAAGAGAAGTGATACCAAGTAATTTCATGCAGATCCAAGCTGTATAGACAAAGTTAGGTCCAACGGAGTGTAACTGCCACCTCGCGGATGCTCGAAACAGGTCAGTTTTATTCGTCAATATTTAAGGACAAAAACGTCAAAAAGATATGTTTATTTGGGGAAGTAATCAACATGAAAGTTATTCCTCATTAAGAAAAGAATCCAAAGAGTCTAAAATTAGCTCAATCCATGCACTGAGCAAAGAGTTATGCATAAAAACACGAAGCAAGGACTGCAGCGATGGGCTTCGCAAACTTCAGCATTCGTCCATCTAAAGAATCGGCCATAACTCAGGCTACACATGCTCATTTAGACGCATAAGCTATCCACACAACCAGGAGAGAGAAAAGACTAAAATTAGAACCTAAAGTTAGAACATTATTTTGACTGAACTGGCATAATGGGCTAATAATATTTATTTTTAGCCCACGGAATAATTTGAGGTATTACACTACTACTACTAAGCAAAGTGCTTTTCCAGTAGCATTCTCCTAATTACATACCCTAATTGAATTTAGTGAAAATTTCCCATAAGCTTAAGGCAACCGTGTTGTTATACCAAAAAGGTTAAAAGTTTTTATGGAGTAGGAAACAACTGCTCGACAAGACCATGTAAGAAAGGATTGACTTTGAGGAAAAATAAAAGATTCAACATCATATAAAAACAACGGGGTTTGAGAGATTGTGATGGGGAGGGGGTTTTCTTTCTTTCCTTCTTTCTTCAACCTCTCATCTTTGTAAGAAAAGCAACACAGAAAAGCAAGTAAAGGTAAAACACTGCTTGGTCTTACCCCCCTTGGCTCCATCCTCATCATCATCATCGCCGTCTTACAAACAGAACACTTGCTGTTGCTTGGATCCACGAACAAGGGAATGGATATTATGGAGAAGATGATTATGAAGAAGAAGAAGAAGCAGTAGTAGTAGTAGAAAGAAGGGAAATTATAACCAACGAAAAGAGAGAGAAAAAGAAGCGAAGGGAGGAGCTTCGAAACCCAGCTAAGCGAGCACACAGATGATGGCGGGGAATCCTAACTGGTGGAACATGTATCTTCATCCACCGTCTTATGTCAAGCTACCTCCATCACAAGCTCCGCCTTCCACCATCATGTCGTCGTCGTCGTCGTCGTCGAGTTCTCCGCCTCCTCCCCCGGCACAACCTACTCATAATCCGCAGCCGTTCTCCGACAACAGCTTCGTCGACCACGAGACGCTTCCTCGCTCGTGGAGCCAACTTCTACTGTACTTTCTTATCAAGCCCTTATCCCTCCTTAATTTTTATATGTAATTTTTATTTTTCTTGTGGTTTTGAATACTATCCAATATAATTACCAGAAGATATGAAAGAATTTTTTGGAATAAGATTGTGGAAGAATAAGCTGAAGTACGATGCATAATTTGGAAGATAGAAAAATGCTGATTTCATTTTCGAATATTAATCCTTTTCTAGAATTGTAAATTTTCTTGGTATTCCAGGGGAGGATTGCCCGTCGAAGAAGTGGGTCACTTTCAGACGAGGAAGTTAGGCAATTGGGAGTCTGAGGACGACAAGATGGCGAGCAGAACTCCGGGCGCCAACGCGGTTTCTCCCAGCAGCAACAACAGTAATAGCGAAGCATATCCAGAGGAGCTGTTGCTTCCACTGGTCATGCCGATGCCCTGGGAACACACTATGATGCCCGTATCCCCCCCTACCTCTTGCTTGACGAGCTTGAGCAGCGGCAACGTGTGGGACTTCTCCAAGAGCACAAAGGAGCTTGGCAAGAACCGAATATCCGCTCACTCTTCCGAGGTATCGATAGTTTATAAACCAATCTTTCTGCTGAGTATGAACACTGAATATATGTTTAGTTAGCCATGAAAGTCTTACTATTTTTCTTTCCAATTTTTTCCTTTTAAACCAGTGTAAGAACACTGCAACTGGGGGAGCAAGTAAGAAGGCTAGGGTTCACCCCCCACGTTCCTCCCAGCCACCTCTGAAAGTAAGAAGTTCGAACTCGGTCAGTTCCCTTTTCTCTCGCCCTTTCTTTAGTTAATTTGAAATCGCTTTAACAACCTGCTCAGGTGAGGAAAGAGAAGCTAGGCGATAGAATCACGGCTCTTCACCAGCTTGTTTCCCCCTTTGGCAAGGTATTACGATCGTTCCTGTTACTCTCGTATCCACTGTATTTCCGAGTTCAAACTTCCCAGTCCATGATAAAGCTAGAGCTTGCGAATTAGCCGAGGGCATGGAATCTGGCTATGTGGAAGCCAAAGTATCATTATGTTAGAAGCCTCTACGATAATTCTCCTTTTCCTGGTACATATTTCAGCCACTGGAGCACACAAATCAATAATATAGCCACAACAACAAAAGGGAAAGCAGTAAACTAATTTTTTTTTGTTTTCCTTTCTAGTTAATAATAAAGCCCATAAAAAGAGCACCACCCCAGAATCAATCCTCCTCACCCCTTTTCTTTTAAAACCTGCAAAAGTTATCTTTACCCTTGTCTCATTATTATTATTATTATTATTATTTTCTCATTATCATTCTCCCATGCCCCTTTTCTTCTTAGGGCATTGTGTTCCCTCTCCTTTCCTCTTTTTTTTTATGTGAAAATATTGCTTTTCATTTTTTTCTTATTTATTTATTTGATTCTTCGCAGACTGACACGGCCACTGTGTTTTTAGAGGCCATTGGATACATAAGATTCCTTCAGGCTCAAATTGAGGTATGATATGTATATGTGAGGGTATGTTTTCCCCTCCTCCTTCTTTGTTTCCTGAATTTTCGAAAATATTACAAGACTTTTGGGGAGTAGATGCTCCACTCCCAGGCCCACCCTGCAAAAATTTAACTAAGAATCAGTGTGAGAGTGCACCAAAAAAGTGATTCATCCTTTTCTGGACGCATTAAAAAAGAAAGACATTCCCTCCTCCCTTCATCAGTCCATAGGAGTTTGAGAATTTTTTGGTTCCTTACTCCCATCAGTCGTCGCAAAGCATTTGACCGTATCAAAATGCAGGCTCTCAGTTCTCCCTACATGCGCAACAACAATGGATCTGGAAATATGGGGACTAATCACCACCGCCACCCGGTGAGTCTAAAGAGGAAGTCACTGCCCGCCCGTACTTATGTCGTGTTGTTTCGAAATCATTCGGGATAATGGCGAGTTGCTTGTGTTCGCAGGTTCCCGGAGAAGCGGGCTACGCATTTTCTGGAGACACCGCGCAGGTAGGTTTCTCCACACGAAATACAAAAAAGAAAGGATTAAAGAATCAGGTCTCTCTGGTTTTATGTCTTCACCTAAAATAACAAGGAATGCAATGCTTATTCTCTTACAAGTAAAATAAGCGGGAAGTCTCTTATAATCTAAGACGAGCATCCGAATTGAGCTGCAAACAGAGGGATGGATGATATAAAAAGAAGAAGGTTCTATATGCTCTATTTATATATATTTACTTTAATCGAACCCCCCTAAAGTAAAAACTGTATGGCAACGATTTGCTTTGGAAACCCAAAAGGGTCTCTGTCTTTTTTTATTCTTTCCAAAAATACTTTTTTGCTTTTTCAGTGACTTTTTTTTTTAATTCTCTTCTTGCCCTAAAAATTATGGAAGAGTACAATACTGATTTTTTTATTTTTCTTTGATTTTGCTAGCGGTAGTTTGTTAAGAGTTATAAATGATTAAAGTATAATTACGTTTTATAATTTTAAATATATTATGAAATAAGAAAAACACTATCGAACACAAATATACAACTTATGAAATATATTAAATCACTAAATCTAGATCATATTTGTTTTTTCTTAACCTAAGGACACTCGTTCAGGGCAGTTGTTCTTAATTACTTTTTTGCTTTCTTGGGGGTTCGGATAAATCATAAGTCGCCATCATCATTCCTATCATCATTTGGATCATCATAATTTATTATTAGCACCCCCCCAAAGCTTTTACAAATGTTTTTAGATACCAAAGTGCGCCTGTGCCGGCTGCACGATCTCACTTGCTCAATAAATATTTAAGAGAAAAAGTGCCATCCCCTGGTGTGTCCAATTATATTTTGTTTATGGTTTGTCTTTGGTTGATCGATTGATTGATTTCTAGGATAATCGTGACAAGCCTATGGACTTGAGGAGCAGAGGGTTGTGCTTGGTTCCTGTTTCATGCACGGCTCAGGTCGGCAACGAGAACGGTGCCGACTATTGGGCGCCGGCATACGGAGGCGGGTTTTGATCATCAGGCGGGGATGAAAGAATCGACAGAGGGAGTTTGCCCTGTCGTCCCGTGGGATCGACATAATATCACGAGCAGCCAATCTGCTGAAAACCCCAAGACTGGCTGCTTATGATGCTATGCGTCCCAGGAGGAATAAAACTGTGACCGCCACCATCCTTTGAAGGAAATCTCGTCTTACGGACTAAAGCTTGGGTTTACTTGTCATTAGCAAGGCACGACTAGTGCACCTTTCCCTTCTCGTTTCTGTCTTGTCGAGTTCTTGATCTGGGGTTTTCGGAATTCATCTCCCTGGAGAAATGATGACGATGAAACGACGTATGATTTAGTAAAGAAAACCAGCCTTTGATGCTTTCCCTTTCGTAAAAGTTGCTTTCCATAAAGCAGATGTTAGACTGACTATATGTTTATATATATCTCTCCCGGATTGGTCCTGCACCATTTGATGGATTGCATCTCTGTTAGGCGGGGCGGGGCGGATCATCTCAATGATATTCATTACAAAGCACATGTGGTTTTAAGGACTGCCCAACCTGTTCCTTTTGGGATCGTGGTCGTGTTGCATGGCATGTCACGGATCGTGTGGTTACTTTTTGCATTAGGACTAATATACATGCGACGAAACTATCCACGCTATTGTTCACGACCCGTGACTAATGTTATGTTTTCGTCAGGGTACATGACGCGATGCCCTTATGTTACACGGGAGGAGAGGCTAGTCGTTCGTCGGCCCCAAAATGTATCTAATCAAGAGGGTTCACCAATAATGCCAAGAAAACCCTAGTCTATGTCTGGTTAAATATATCTAACCTAATTCCTTGTTTGTTACTTTAAAAGGGATTTCCCGACGAGCACGACGCTCCACCCCCCCCCCCCCCCCCCCTCTCTCACACCCCCCTTTTTCAGAGTTACTCTTTATGGGGTGAACTTTACATGAGTACTGATTATATCAATCTGAGCTTTGGCTCTGTGCAAAGGGAGTAGGAGAGAAAGCACGACAATTTTTTGTACCTTTTCTCCTTTTCTTTTGTTTTCTATCTGGAAAAATCCATTGAGCCAATAATATTCATGTGGGCAGCAGTGGAAGGGGCCTGAGCCTGACCCTTCTTCTCATTTCGCGAAAAAGCAGACACGAAAATGTATATATGATACGCATCCATGGTAGGGAGGACCCCATTCTTATGGCATCTTTTTCTGTATTTTTACACCCGGTTTACATTTTCAAAATGATGCAATGCATATGCAAATGCAATCGATTGGTCTTGTCAGCGCCAGCAACCCCGGCCACCTCCGTCACTCATCTCATCGGAGAAGCAAACAGAAAAGAGAGAAGAAAACTTTGTGTTTGTTATTTTTTTGTTGTATTCTGTCATATGATGTTGCAGTGCTTGTTATAACATCCCCACAGTAACGCTTGGGATTTCGTTACATTTTTACATAATATAAGGCTAAGGCCACTTTACTTAAGCCCATTCTCCAATTCTCCTTCTTGTGCATCAGCATTGATAGCAAACTCCACTTCTTTTGTTTTTTCTGTTTCAATTGAATAGAAACTCTTTTTTTCTTGACATTCCCCCTCAAGAGGAGCATAGATATCCTTCATGCTCATCTTGCCTTTCAACTAATTATATCTGGTCCTGGTAATGCCTTGGTGAATATGTCAGCCACTTGTTGCTTTGTGGCTAGATATTTCAGCTTCACCTTCACTATGCCATTCTGTATCTTCTCTCGAACAAAATGACAATCCATCTCAATATGCTTCCTTCTCTCATGGAATATCGGATTCTTTGCTATATGAATCGCCGACTGGTTATCACACCAAATATCAACAGGTTTATCAACTTGAACTCCATATTCATCCAACAAAGACAATAACCAAACTACTTCACACGTTACCATCCCGAGTGCTCTGTATTCAGCCAGATATAGTGGCTTGTTTCTTCGCTTTCCAACTAACTAATGAACTTCCATAATATACATAATAACATGTTAATAATCTCCTTGTATCCACACAACTATCCCAATCATTGTCTACAAATGCAGTAAACTGGTGTGCCTTATCTGAGCTGAAGAATACACCAGCTCTAGGACAACCTTCCAGATACCTTAGGACCTGATAAGTAGCTGCTAAATGTACATCTCTAGGATGTGCCATGAACTAAGACAAAACTTGCACAGCATAACTAATATCAGGCCGTGTGAGTGTAAGGTACAACAACTTCCCAACCAGCTGCATATACTCCATGGGATCCTTTAGCTCCACTCCCCCTTCTTTAGACAACTTGTGATTAGGTGAAATTGGCACTACAATTGGTTTGCTTCCCAACAGTCCATGGTCCTGTAACATTTCTAGTATATATTTTCTTTGAGAGAGTACAATACCTTTCTTTGATCTGCCCACTTCAAGACCAAGGAAGAACTTAAGACTTCCTAGATCTTTCTACTTGAACACACTGCTTAAGTATTGCTTGAACTTCTCAATTTCAACCAAATTCGGTCCTCCAACTGCTATGTCATCCACATACACAAGCAATGCTATGAATTCAGATCATCATTTCCCTTTGATAAACAGGGAATAATCTGATTTTCATTGCACAAACCCATAGTTCTGTAAGGTAGCTACAAATTTAGAGTTCCATTGTCTTGAAGCCTGTTTTAATCTATATAATGCCTTTTGCAGTTTACACACAACCCTTTTCTCCCCTTTAATCTACAAAGGATTGACTTGAAGACCGGGATGAAGTGACATGTATACTTCTTCATCCAAATCACCATTAAGAAAAGCACTATTAATGTCCATTTGACAAAGATACCAATTGAAACGTGCAGCCAATGCTAGAAACATTCTAACAGTCGTGTGTTTAGCTACTGGGCTGAATGTATCAGTATAGTCAATCCCCTCACGTTGTGTATAGCCTTTAGCTACTAACCATGCCTTATACTTGCTAACACTGCCATCTGCATTGTATTTGGTTTTGAAAATCCACTAGCAGCCAATAGGGATCTTGCCATCAGGTAACTCAGTCAAAACCCAGGTTTGATTTTCAGCTAATGCATCTAGTTCTGCAGTTATAACTTTGCACCAATATTCAATACAAGCAGCCTCAGAGAAAGAAAGAGGGTCAGTGGACATCATGAGGTTAACAGCCAATGTTTTATAGTTATCAGAAAGATGTGAATAGGAAAGAACATTGCAAAGATCATATTTGGTAGAATAGATTGGTAAAGTGACAGACCTGCAAGGAGAATGATGTAAACCTTCCAAGGTCGTGGCAAGGAAACAATGGTAATCTTGCAAGTAAGTGGGAGGTTTCCTCTGTCTACCACTCGTTCTTAAAGAAATGGAATTATCATGATGTGTGTCAGATGACAAATGAGAATGAGGATTTTCCTTTGATGCAACAGATGATTGAGTGTAATGCCATGATTTAAAGAAGTGATATGTTCTGGCATTATGACAGAAGGTTCAGAATGAGGTAAAGAAAGATTGAAAGTATGAGGAGATATATCAGAAGATCTTACTGTATTATATGTACTTTTGAAAGGAAATACATGCTCATAAAATATGGCATCTCGAGATACAAGAATTATGTCTGCTTTCATATCATAAACTCTATAACCTTTTGTACCTACTTGATATCCAATAAAGACACATCTTATTGCTCTAGATTCAAACTTTGACCTACCATGCTGTAGTGTAGAGGCAAAACATAAGCATCCAAAAACTCTCGGATGTGTGTATACTGGTTAGTGCCAAGTAATAACTCAATAGGACTGTTGTTCTTCAAAAACTCTCAGATGTGTAGACTGGTGTTGACATGGCAAATAATTTTAGGCCTGGGCTTAGAACAGAGATCCAGTAATCCCTCAAGTCACACATCTAGTCGGTCCAAGATACAGCCGTCTAGGTCGATTTATGACGAAGTCGACTAGGTCGATTTACGATGAAGTCGACTAGGTCGACTTATGAACGGGGTCGACTAGGTCGACTCACAACAAAGGAGTATGGCGATCAAAGTCAACCAAGATGACTCAACAGTAGCTAGGCCTACTAGTGGGGTCAAAGTCGACGGAACTCTGGATAAGCCGACTAAGTCGATCGTAGTCCGTACAAATCAGTCAAGTCGACGAGGTTAAAATAAATTTATTCATTTTCAATCACGTTTGTTAAAGATCGTAACTGATCTTAAATACCCAGGAACGTGATCCCATATATCAAGGGGGTTGTTAAGACACTCCCACGATATTAGGGATCACGATCTACAACACGATATGCAAAACGATCTATCTGTTACGTGTTAATCACGTACAAGTCCTCTATAAATAGCAGAGGAATTCTTCAAGATAAGGACACGACCATACACAGCCAAAACTCTGAAGTTTGTTCGTCAACCTTAGGAATTAGACACCTCGACCCGGTTTGTAGGTCAACTCCCCTTCCACCAGCAGAGTGAGCTCGTAGGGCCTTTGCCGTCAACTCCCGCCAGCGACACCACCAACGGAGTGAGCTCGTAAGGCCTTCGTCACAGCTTTCCGCCAGCGACTACCACCGACGGAGCGAGCTTCTAAGGCCTTCGTCACAAGTTCTCCGTCGTCACAGATTTCCACATCGTTGTCAACACTTGCACTTTTTTCCATTTCTAATGGCTGTAAGCCCTGTTTTCTTTATTCATTAAGATTGTAAGACTTGCATTTGATTTCAATAAAATTGTGCATCTTCTTACTGGCGACCACAAACTCAATTCCTGTGAGTCCTTTGCCAAATATTTCCGACGTGATCCGTTCTATAGGCGAACACGTTTTTGGCGACCACAGTGGGAGCACGTTGAGAAAAAAGGATCTTAGTCTCAAATGCCGAGAAATACTCGAAGCCGTGAGTCTCAGAATCCCTTAGATGGGGAAAACCAGGAACTTCCTCTGGAAATGAACTTGGAAGCGCCGGCCCCAGGAGGCCAGGCAGCTACAAACCAGTCCACTTTTGATTCACACGCCCAAGCGCCGGCCCTAGGAGGCCAGGCAGTTACAAACCAGTCCGCTTTTGATTCACATGCCCCGTCCGAATTTATTTCGAGACTGGAGTTCCACAAAGAATTGGGAAATGTGCGTCAGGAGTTGACTGATATGAAGGGCATCCTAATCGATGTCCAAACTCTAATAGGGCGTCTTTCTGGCCCGAGAGACGAGGAAAGAGTGAGACCTCGTATGAGAGAGGCCCCTATTAGGGAATCTACGTTCATGGCAGACGCTCGTCGGACTACTCAAAGGCCACGTAACGTGACTTTTGAGCAATCTGAGATAAGGACGAATGCTCTCTTTGAACCCGGGAATCTGGTTTCCCCTGGTCGACCCTCTTCTTCACGTACTCAACCAGCGAATACGTATTGGGATGAGGCAGAGGACTTCCAAGAGGAAACAGATCGGGGGGAGGATGTTATTCCGGCTCGTCGCCTTGGAAAAGAGCCAATGGTCGACGCGGTTGGAGGTCCCTATGAGCCTGGACCCCGGAACGGTAACCATCGTGAGGAGCCTTCATTTTATGTAAGGGATCCAACGAGCCAGGCAATGGGAGAAAGGCCTCCGTATAGCCCGTTAAGGCCAACTCGACTCGCAGTGCAGGGGCCAATAGGCGGTGTACCCCCAGACTTAAGAGAAGCCATAACTCAGGTTATAGAGCAAGTCGTCCCCGGAATAGCTCGGCGAGATGACACCTGTTTATACAGGCCTCCTTATCCTGCGTACATTGACAGGGATTTCCCTTTACCTAGGGGTTATAAGGTGCCCGACTTCACTCGCTTCTCAGGCGAAGATGAAATGACTCCATTTGAGCATATTGCTCGCTTCACTCATCAACTTGGCGAGGCGGCCGGGAATGACTTCTGGAAACTAAAGCTCTTCCCGAATTCATTAACCGGGGATGCCTTTACCTGGTATGCAGGTTTGCCGTCGGGATCAGTAGCTTCATGGACTCAGATGCAGTCCATGTTTGTTAAAACCTTCGCTCGACTTGATACCCCCATGTCGATGTTTGAGGTTATGCGCCTTAGGCAGGCTAATGGGGAACACCCGGGGCAGTTTTTAATGAAACTTAGAAAGGCCTTATTACGATGTAGGCCTCCCATACCGGAGAAAGACCAGTTGCTCCTCGCATTAAATGCTTTGTCCATTCCTTTCCAGAAAAAGCTTCAAGGGGAGCGCTTTGCCGATTTATATGATTTGGCAAGGAGAGCCACTGAGTACTATCAGCTCCTAACAGAAGAGGCCAAGCTGACTCGAGCCTACCAGGTCGATACTTATGAAGTCGACGTGGCCGAGTTTGTTAAGGGAGAGTCAACTATATGTGACCTCTTGACTAGGAAAAATTCTAAAGCCAAAGCCTCCCAGAAAAATGCCGAGGAAAGGAAATACTCCTTCGACACAGATAAAGTCGACGCCATTTTTGACTGGCTTTATCAAAAGAAAAGGATCAGGCTTAAGCCTGGTCATCGGGTCCCTCAGACAGAAAGGGAAAAAAGTAGGAATTACTGCAAGTGGCATGGTTCCTTCACCCATACTACCAAGGACTGCCTGTCCTTTAGGAATATAATTCAGGATTTGATAGAGTCTAAAGAGCTCTGTTTTCCTGAAGTCGATGAAGTCGCTATGGTGGATGATAATCCATTTGGCGACGAAGTCGCCATTCATACATTTGATATATTTGACACTGAGGTTAACTTTGTAGAAGTCATTAACGATTCTGCTATACCTTCGCAGGATTTACAAGCAACCGGCGAGACCTTGGTGGCTAATGCCCTGATGAAGCGACTGGCTGAGCGTGGGGTCGTCATCCTGCCAAAGGGAAGGGACAAGTGGCTTTGCCACTGGCACCTGAACGACACTCACACGACAGACCAATGCCACACATTTAAGAAGTACCTGTTGGACAGTAAGACAGAAGATTGGTATGACCTGACTCCTTTTGAAGAAGCAGCAATGTCATTGACTGCCCCCCGAGGACCTTCTCACGTCCTCAAAAGTCCTCCTAGTATGGATCGCCGATCAACTTCGCGAGGAGGAAGAGGAGGTTCCCAGGGGCATGGGGGGAATGGAGAGGCAGCCGCCCGGGGTACAGAACGCCCAGCACGGCGACTTGAGTTTATGGACTCGTCCGGCCAGAGAGTCGTCAAGCAGGGGTACACTAGGACTACCCCTGTCAAAGAGATAAGACCTGTGGAAGAGCATAAGGGAGTAGACCGACCCCAACAGGCTGCAAGTCGCAGGCCTCGATATGCGTCACAAACAGTCGACCCCCAGGAATTGCGGAGGGGACCTCCTATCGCCCAATTCTTGGATGAGAAGCTACTGTGCCAGAAGTGCAAGCTGATCGCCCACAATCGGATACTTATTACCCAGCTCTGCACAGCATGCTGCGTCAGCTATTTCTTGCGGCTGGTCGACTTGTCCGCAAAAGGAGAAATGCTGGTAAAAGCGGTCCGCCCCGAGGGTACAAGTAATTCAAATCCCAGTAAACCCTCCTCGAATAGACCAGAAAATACTCCTGCGCAGGTGGGGTATGACCCAGTCGACGGCAGATTCGTGGAGGTAAGCCGACTCCTCTTTGGTTCTAAGAAACCAAAATTCGTCAAAGCCCCTAACCCTTCGTCTCAATGGCAGAAGGTGGAAAGGAAGGTTGCGCCCCCTTTAAGGGCTCAGAAGAGAAAGGAAAGGCGTCTAAGTCACGCCCAAAAAAGACTTAGGATGACCCCTGCGGTGCCACCCTCGGAAGGGAACCAAGCCGCAGAGAAACAAGTCGCGGAGCCCGAACGGGTCGAGTCTACTGATTACTCGGAAAACCCGGGCTCAAGCTTCGACTACACTCCTCTACGAGGAGACAGGCCCTGCGACTTCAACGCAGAACAAGGGCCCCTCGTGAGTTGTAACGCTCTCACCTTTCCTGCGGAGTTCGCCTGCAACGACAAGTCGGAGGCGCCAAAAGGTAAAACCCTGGACTCTAAGGTCACTTCTTTTCCATCTGGCTTCCCTCTGCATTGGCTGAGGAAACCATCGGATCGCATGAAACAGCACATGCACTCGTTATACATCGCAGCCACCTTTGACGGTGTTCTGGTGGGTCGAGTCTTAATAGACAACGGCGCCACCATCAACGTTCTCCCACTCACCAAGTTTAGACTACTTGGGTACAAGCCTAGCGAGTTGGTACGAACCGACGTGGCTGTAAGCGGCTTTAATGGGAGGAAGTCCGAATGCCTGGGGATATGCTCTGTGCATTTAGGCATCGGAAGACACGAGCAGGAAACTACTTTCTTCGTAATTGACATAGCCCCTTCGTTTAATGCGCTTTTGGGACGCGATTGGCTTCATAAAGCCGCCGCGATCCCGTCGACTTTGCATAGGGAGTTGATTTTATGGCTTGACTCTGAAATAGAGACTATCAGGGCTGATGAATACTCCTGTTGTGACAAGGGCATTTTACATGCAGAAACATGCAAGACGATCAAGGACCTCACCTTGGATCAACGCTACAAGCTAGGAGACCCTACTGTCGGACCCCTAGGTGAACCCTCCGGGAAGTTCGACTTCATTGTGAGCTATGGCACCTCTCACCCCAAGCCTGATGAGGGACCAATCGTGCCGACAGGATGGGGCCCCGACTTCACGGACAAGGATATAGATGAGGTCCTGCAGGAAGTAGTGCCAACCAAGGATGGAGGCGAGACAGACAACAGTCCTAATGGCGACAAGGGAGAGGCGCCCAAGAGCCAGGAAAGTGCTGCGACGGAGTTGGAGCCCGATAGACTCCTGCACGAAGGGTTGTATGGACAGTGACGAAGGAAGAGGCTATGCAGTCGCTGATCTCCTCCAGCGACTACAGGAGTATGCTAGGAAGTCTAGGAAATTAGGTTGCCAAAGAAGCACTGTAAATGCTGAGGTTAGCTTATCTAAGTCCATTGATACCGACTTAGGCGGTGTCCAGGGTCGCGAGTCACTTATGATGCCATGTGACCCGCTTGTAAGTATCAATTTAGGCGAGGAATCTAGCCCTCGGATCGTTTTCGTTAGTTCTTCAATGAATAAAGAAATTTTCGATTCTATTAAGGCTACTCTTGAAGAATTCAAGGATTGTTTCGCTTGGGACTATACTGAAATGCCGGGTCTAGATCGCCGACTTGTAGAGCATAAGTTGCCAATCAAAGCAGGATTTAAGCCGGTCCAACAGGCACCAAGGAGAATGACTCATGAAGTCACTCAGGCAGTATTCGAAGAAGTCAAGAAGCTCTTTAAAGCTGGGTATATAAGAACATCGAGGTACACCGAGTGGATATCCAGCATAGTCCCTGTCATCAAGAAGAATGGCAGGATTAGAGTCTGCATCGACTTTAGAGATTTAAATCGTGCTACTCCAAAGGATGAATATCCCATGCCCATTGCAGACGACTTAGTCGATAAGACGGCAGGGCACCAAATTATGTCATTCATGGATGGTTTCTCAGGATATAACCAAATTTTCTTGGCTGAGGAAGATATCCATAAAACCGCGTTCAGATGTCCCTTAGGCATTTTTGAGTGGGTAGTCATGCCGTTTGGGCTCAAAAACGCTGGTGCGACCTACCAACGAGCTATGAACGCCATTTTTGATGCTTCGATTGCCAAGACAGTCGAGGTGTACATAGATGATATAGTGGTCAAATCAAAAGACGAGAGGTCGCACGTTAATGATCTTAGGAATGCTTTCATCCAAATGAGAAAGCATCAGCTCAAACTAAACCCTCTCAAATGTGCTTTCGGAGTAAGAGCAGGACATTTCTTAGGGTTCCTAGTTCATCAACGTGGCATAGAAGTCGACCAGAACAAAGTGAATGCCATTCAAAGATTGAACCCTCCGAGTAACAAGAAACAGTTACAGGCTTTTTTAGGGAGGGTCAATTATCTCAGGCGATTTATTGGTAACGTCGCTGGACGGACAGAAGTCTTCTCGACTTTACTAAAGGCGAAGGGAAACTTTGTGTGGGGTGACGAACACCAGAAAGCGGTTGAAGGCTTAAAGGAGTATTTAATGAAGCCGCCTGTACTCGCCCCTCCTCGGGTAGGAAAGCCTTATCTGCTTTATGTGGCAGCGACTGAATCAGTCATCGGTGCCATGTTAGCCCAAGAGGCGGAAGACAAAACTGAGAGAGCGGTTTACTATTTGTCAAGACAACTAACCGCTACAGAAAAACGCTATACAATTAAGGAGAAGTTATGCCTGTCAGTCTTTTATACTGTTACTAAGCTAAGACACTATATTGGATCCCAAGAAGTTCATGTCATTACCAAGTCTCCCGTCATAAAATATTTTTTCGAAAGTCCCCTGCTAACTGGGAGAATTAGTAAATGGAGTTTAGTGCTATCCGCGTATGATCTACGATTCAAATCCCAACAGTCGGTGAAAGGACAGGCTCTGGCCGATTTCTTGGTGAGTCACGATCCATCTGTGTCGATTGACCAAGAAGAATCCCTTGAAGACATCTGGCAGGGTTGGTTTGACGGATCTTCGGCGAAATCCGGCGTAGGAGTAGGCCTTCGCATACTTTCGCCACTAGGGAAAGATATTCGTCTAGCGTATCGTTTGACAGCAGATCACACCAACAATGCGACTGAATATGAAGCTTTGATCACGCTCCTGAAGGAACTATTAACCCTGGGAGCCAAGAGAGCCACAGTGATGGGGGACTCTCAACTGGTGATTAACCAGATGAATGGTACTTCTATATGCCAAGAGAAACTCACACCCTATCATCAAGTCGCCCGTAAACTGGTCGAGCGATTTGAAGCGATCACTTTCCTCTTTGTAGGTCGAGGGGAAAATACCATCGCTAATGACTTAGCCCAAAAGGCTTCAGGATACAAGGCCAAAAGAGGAAGCGATTGCATCCCAGAAATAGTTTCCCACCTAGCTCCCCAAGGCGACGCGTTCACTCTGGACATAATGACAAGCGATAAGGATTGGAGGAGGCCAATCACCGACTTCCTCTCCGATCCAACACAAAAGGCGAGCCAAAGAATCAAGACTCAGGCTTTGTCGTACACCCTTATAGATGGGATACTTTACAGAAAGACCAAAGAAGGAGTCCTACTAAGGTGCGTCGACTTAGACGAAGCGCTCCAATTATGTTAGAGACTCATCAGGGTTTATGCGGGTCTCACCAATCTGGCACCAAAATGTCTTGGGCTATCCAAAGACATGGTTTTTACTGGCCATCAATGCTAAAGAACTGCATAGAAATGGCTAGGGGATGCCAAGAGTGTCAAAAACATGGTTCAGTGACAAGGGCCCCAGCGTCCGACTTAGTCTCAGTCGTCAAGCCTTGGCCATTTAGGTCTTGGGCTTTAGATATAATCGGGGAAATCCATTCGCACTCGAGTAAGGGTGACGCCTATATTCTAGTCGCCACCGATTATTTCACTAAATGGGTCGAGGCTCAGGTATATAAGAAGATTGATCACAAAGAAGTGATCGATTTTCTTAAATCATCTATCATCTATAGATTTGGAATTCCCCAGAATATTGTAGTGGACAATGGCACCGCTTTCAATAATGAGAAAATGCGAGAATTCGCTACGGAGTTTGGTTTCTCGATCACCAACTCAACACCTTATTATCCTCAGGCGAATGGACAGGCTGAAGCTCATAAAGAACAATATTCAGAAAATGGTTGGCGCAAATCCAAGAGAATGGCACCAACTATTACAAGACACTTTGTGGGCTTTAAGAGTTACTAAGAGAGAAAGCACAGGGGAAACCCCTTTTTCACTAGTATATGGGCAAGACGCCGTCCTACCTATTGAGGTTCGATACAAGTCGCTCAGGGTGACTCATCCTGATCTACAAGACGAGGCAATGTACCTCGCTTTGGACGAATTAGAGAAGAAGCGACTTGATGTAATAGACCGACTCGAGGTGCATAAACAAAGGATTGCTAGGCATTATAACAAAAGGGTTGTCCATAAGCACTTTAAAGTGGGCGACTTGGTTTGGAAGATGGTGCTACCCCTTAAATCGAAAGACCAAGTTTTGGGTAAATGGTCCCCTAATTGGGAAGGTCCACATGAGGTATGTGAAACATACTCATCTAATCGCTATCGGCTTATGACGAGAAGTGGGGTCAGACACCCATTAAAGGTTAATGGTAAATATCTCAAACCCTATCGCACGACTATCTGGGAAGCTCACCATAAAATCCTAAGACAAATGACTCCATTAATTTGGGAAGCGCTCAATTCCTAAGAAATCGCGCTAGGTTTCAGTAACGCTGTCTGGAAGAATGAATCGAGCGTAGTGGGCAGAAATTCATTTGAGACACAAGGAACTTGGTTTATTCAGTAAAACAAAAAAAAAACAATGGAATTGCATTGTTCTTTGGTTACAAATCTAATCTCCATAACCCGCCAACTTCTTTGAAATCGAGGACAAGGGATTTACGAGCTCGTCGCTTCGCGTTCACCTTGTTTCGCTGGGCATAAAGGTCGACGACCTTTTCTCTATCCTTCTCAGCATTTGCCTCCAGCTCCTCGATTTCTTGAGTATTGATCGACGCAAGCTGCCGAGTCAGGTCATTCTTGAGGTTCGTGTAGAACTCTATCTGTCTCTCTGCCTCGGTCAGCTTCTCTTGCACGTCGACCAAACGTTGGCGGGCGTCCTGTGCAGCTTTAGAGGCCTGCCCTCGAGCTTCATTGATCGACTGAATCTTCGAGTCAGTCGAGTCTAAGGTGAGCAGGTCGGCGTAGTAATCCCTCCAGCGGGTCTAGTACGTCGACCTGAAGCTCTTGCAGGCCCCCAATATTTCGTCAGTAACCCGAGGGGATGTCTCGATCCTCTTTAACAGCTTCTGCATCCTCCTAAATTCGTTGACGCTTAAGGGGTCGATGAGCAGAAGTTGGCAAAGTTCTTCGATATCCTCGTGAAGCTTCACCCACGGGTCTTTGGTCGACTTAGAAGTCGCCGCAGCAGGATCCTGAAGAATAAGAGGCAAAATGTTGTTAAACAATACCCTAAAAAAGGCCAACGACCTCGTGCGATCGAGTACTTACTTCTGGAGGCGATCTATCCCCAGAGCTCTCATCCGAAGAAGAAGGAAGAGTGGGAATCTTCTGTCGGCAAGCAGTCACCTTCACCCTCTTCGGACGGGCCTATAAGGAATGATATAATTACCTCAATCAAGATTGCAATGGTAATGCTATGTTCTGTTTAAGAACGCATACCATCCCTGGTGTGGGAGTTTGAACTGGAGGAGAAGGAATAGTTTGGTCTTCTTCCTCACGAGTCGACCGAGTCGGTAACTCGACCGGGATCGTGACAGCCTGTTCTTCTTGGACCAAGGCCTCAGGGATTTGCTGTTCCTAAAACAGAGTATGATGCAAAGCCAAAAGTTCATATATGAACTAAGGTAAGGATACACCAGCTGAGAGCTAAACTTACCTTGGCGATTGAAGCCTTTGAACTTTGGCCCAAGCTGTGGGAGATAAGCTGATGGCCATCCTTGTCTGAAGCCTCTCCCTAGACAATATGGTATGGGTCAGATATAAAAACTCAAAACAAAAACTGGAGTCAGTAGAGTCTTACCTCTACGGCCGGTTTTTGTGAAGCGTCAACTACAGCTGAGGACACTGGCACTGCAGCTGGTGCCCCGGTAGATGAGGTCGCCGCTGAAGCGGTTGGCGACATAGATGGGGTCGCCGTTGCTGCAGTTGGCGACCTGGATGGGGTCGCCGCTGCTGCTGCAGTTGGCGACCTGGATGGGGTCGCCGTTGGCGACCTGGATGAGGTCACCGCTGCAGTAACTGACGACCTATGAGAGGAAGTCGCCACCTTCACCAGTCTCTTCCTCTGAGACAGAGGCATCTCTTCAGGATCTTCTTCCTCGACCGCCTTGCGCTTTGGAGCGCTTTTGGGTCGAGCCTTCGAAGGACCACCTGCGACTATTTTGCTGGGATTCGCAACTTTAGCCTTCCCCTTGCTGGTCGACTTGAGTCTAGAAGGAGCAGGGGCAAGGGGGGCTTTAGGCTTGGATTTTCCAGAGCCCTGAGGAAGCATTGATCCTGAAAGGGAGGAAGCTTATGATTAATATTAAGAAACCAATACTCTTAAAAGTAAAGCTAAGTCTTTACCTTTGGCTTTAATGTGCGCGTCATCGGTATAAAAATCAGGTTCCTTGGAAACATCCAAGAAGTGCATCAGGGCCCGCAGCTCTTCATAGGTAGTCGACCACAGCACAGTGAAGAACTGTGTGGCGAAACAGGCAGAAGTGTCAGATGGGAATTCCATCTGGGAGAGCTGCGTCTTGTGATTGAGCAAGTCGAGGGTCGTCGAGTTAATCGACTTGCACGCAATCCTCTTCGTCCTATCCCCATATAAGCCGCCGGCAGGATCAGCAAATGGAACTGCTACACTTTGGATAAACCCAAACTGCCTTGCACACAGTTGAGGGTTATAGACTTCAAAGGTCAGGTAGCCGTCGAAGATAACCGGCAGATCTCTGCAGGTCAATACCCCATTCCAGAAGCCACGAGCAGCTTGAAGATCGATTTCCTGAGCAAGTGTCTTACCGCCTGGAAAGGGTGCCCAGCTGCGTCGATCTACCCTGCCGAAGTCGACTATATGCTTCAGGTGGCCAGTGATCGATGTCATAAGCCATTGATCCTTACGCTGGCAGCACTGATCTAGGATGGTCTCCCCATAATAGGAGGATTCAAGGGGCGAAGAAGGACCCTTGAACCCGGTCAATCCCGGCATCCACATGGCCGACCAGAGATGGACTAGCCAGAGCAACCCTCCTGCTGGATGTTTTGGAAATGGCTTGATTTGAGACGTCGCTCTGTCCAGATCATGATAAAGCAGACCCAAAATAAAGGGACCCCAGGAGATTTCTTCATTAGTCTCCCTCAGAAAATTGGCCACCGCATAAGAAGTGTGGCTGACTTTCTTCCCAGGGAAGCAGTAAACGAATTTGCTCAACCAGGTGCTGAGGAACTCGACCTCCTCCTGGGCGCCAAAACCTTCAGTCGACAATCTCTCATCTGACTTCTTACCTGCCGAGGCCATCTTTAGATGCCTATTCACCACCTCCATGTACTGAAGGGCGCCCTTAGGGTTAATATCATCTGCTTGAGAGTACTGCCGAACAGGGCAGCCATTGATTTTGCACCTGGTCAAAATCTTCACGTCTGCCAATGTAACAGACATAGGGCCCTCTGGGAAATAGAAGCAGTTGACAGCAGAATTCCAGAAAGGCAACATGGCCGAACAAACCCTAGGATCACAGTTCTTGGTTGCCACGGACATTCTAAAGAATCTCAAGATTTTCTGATTCCTAAACCTCTCTGTGAAATGCTCCTCCCACATCTCGAGCCAGTCCACCATCTCAGACTTAGATGCAGAAGGAAAACACAGGAAGGATCCCTGACCTTCCCAGTTGAGGGGATCGATGAAGTCGGGATGGCAAATCGGGATGGGCTTCTCGGTGACAAGATAGTTGAGCGGCACCGTCTCCGGAAAAAGATGCTCCGGCAAGATAGGTCCAAGAGTGACGCCCGATCCCTGATCCTCTGCGACCGGAACGGGTCCGGTTGGCCCCGCACGCAGATTATGGAACTCAAAGCACTTAAAAGTTGACATCTTTTTAAGGATCGAAGGAGTTTTGAAGAGGGAGACGAAGGGTTTTCTGAGAAACAAGGGTTTCTTGGAAAGACGGAGAAGTGTTGAGCAAGGAAGAAAAGTGCGGGAAAAGGATGACGATTCTCCTTTATATAGGATATGATTTCTGCTGAGTCGGCACAGCCAACCCAGCATAAAAGGGGGGCTTATGTTGACATGGCAAATAATTTTGGGCCTGGGCTTAGAACAGAGATCCAGTAATCCCTCAAGTCACACATCTAGTCGGCCCAAGATACAGCCGTCTAGGTCGATTTATGACGAAGTCGACTAGGTCGATTTACGATGAAGTCGACTAGGTCGACTTATGAACGGGGTCGACTAGGTCGACTCACAACAAAGGAGTATGGCGATCAAAGTCAACCAAGATGACTCAACAGTAGCTAGGCCTACTAGTGGGGTCAAAGTCGACGGAACTCTGGATAAGTCGATCGTAGTCCGTACAAATCAGTCAAGTCGACGAGGTTAAAATAAATTTATTCATTTTCAATCACGTTTGTTAAAGATCGTAACTGATCTTAAATACCCAGGAACGTGATCCCATATATCAAGGGGGTTGTTGAGACACTCCCACGATATTAGGAATCACGATCTATAACACGATCTGCAAAACGATCTATCTGTTACGTGTTAATCACGTACAAGTCCTCTATAAATAGCAGAGGAATTCTTCAAGATAAAGACACGACCATACACAGCCAAAACTCTGAAGTTTGTTCGTCAACCTTAGGAATTAGACACCTCGACCCGGTTTGTAGGTCAACTCCCCTTCCACCAGCAGAGTGAGCTCGTAGGGCCTTTGCCGTCAACTCCCGCCAGCAACGCCACCGACGGAGTGAGCTCGTAGGGCCTTCGTCACAGCTTTCCGCCAGCGACCACCACCGACGGAGTGAGCTTCCAAGGCCTTCGTCACAAGTTCTCCGCCGTCACAGCTTTCCACATCGTTGTCAACACTTGCACTTTTTTCCATTTCTAGTGGCTGTAAGCCCTGTTTTCTTTATTCATTAAGATTGTAAGACTTCCATTTGATTTCAATAAAATTGTGCATCTTCTTACTGGCGACCACAAAATCAATTCCTGTGAGTCCTTTGCCAAATATTTCCGACGTGATCCGTTCTATAGGCGAACAACTGGTCAGCGCCAGCAACCCCGGCCATCTCCGTCACTCATCTCACCGGAGAAGCAAACATAAAAGAGAGAGAGAACAAAACTTTGTGTTTGTTATTTTTTTGTTGTATTCTGTCACATGGTGTTGCAGTGTTTGTTATAACATCCCCACAGTAATATTTGGGCTTTCGATACATTTTTACATAATATAAGTGTACGTGCGCCCTCTGGCCTAGCATGCGCATGGCGGTTCGGGCAACCCGAGGATCCGGGCCAGCTCCCCCGAGGCCCAGTCCGGTCGATGAAGAATCACTCAGGATGAAGAACATTGAAAACAGGGATAAGGGAGAAATACACAATCATTCTTCTCCTTATTCAAGTTAAGCGAAATCACATGAACACATTTCGTTTACGTCCTTTGTCTCGTGAGCAGGTACAAGAGCTCCTCACACGTATGGTGCAAAACTCCTATGACAAATACGAGGGTGGTAGGGTGGCAAAGCTTCAAGCCAAGATCTTGTAGCAATTTCGTCAGATCTTCGATTCCATCGGACGAAGATGCAATGATGAAACCAAGCAAAAAGGGAAGTATCAAAACTCTACTTCACCTTTCAGATGAATGAAATTACATGAACAAATTTCATCCTCACTTTAAAAGAAAACAAGTTACATGAGCCTACTAGTTGTCTGTCCTTTGCCTAACGTAGGTACAGGAACATCCTATGTTATAGACAAAGACGCGGGCGGTCGGGTGGAAAATTTCGAACCAAAGCTTCGAGATTGCCTTTGTCATTACCATGGATGACCATACCAAAAGGGAGTATCATCTACATTGCTCTCTAACGAAATTTTTATCATTCCTCAAATAGAGTCAGAACGACCATCGAGATGGACATATCCATCTCAGCTTCCCAGCGGATATTTTACTCCATCTTCCCAAGCGAGAGTCAAAGTACATGAATTAACTTCGTCTCCGTCCGTTGTCAATTGTGCAGGCACATGGACATCCATACAGACTCCTAGGCAACGGCGTGGGTGGTCGGGTGGAAGCCGTTCTGAGTTTAATCTAAAAGAACGTAGAACACGAAAGCACACAAGAGCACCACAGAGGTTTGAGTACCTAAACCTATTTATTTCTTAAGCATTTGTGTGCCCATTTGCATATAATTCAAGAATATTTTGATAATAAAAATGTTTCTGGGCGAGAGTGGAGAAGGCAAACCTATTCCTAAACACTTACCCAGGGTGATGAGCGCAAACACTGTAAGGACTCATACTCAAGCATTCAGGCGGATAACGAATCCCTTAACAAAAGATGCTCTAAACCGGAATGGGATCGAGCATTTCTTCTCTATCCCAAACACGAAACATCAACCATTGCTAGCCCCTTTCGAGCCCAAGTTAAAGTTTTTATACACACTACGCCTAACAAGTCTAAGGACCGCCTCACATCGAGGTTAAAAGGGAGATCTTGTAGCTAGAAGTCGGAAGCAACGGATCATAGAGGCTACACTTCCTTAAGATTCAAGCGAAGAGGCACTATCAATAGTTAAGCCTACCAGTTGAGTCGTTCCTAAGAACTGAGCTTCTCAAAGAGCTTCCCAAGAAACACAAATTCCAAAGAAAATTATCAGAAAACAAAGCGGGGCAAATCCCTGTGATCCAGCAAAGAAAAGAAAGAAAGAATTAGCGCAAAGACCAAAGTCTTTAAAAGAAAGCGCAAGATGAAAATCAAAAGAGCAAAATAAAGCACCAGGGCCGACATTGGTGGTCACAAGAGCAAAGGTGTTATCTTTCGAGCAAGTCAAAAACGAAATTTTCCCAAAGTGGATCGTCTACATCTATTAGCAAGCCACATGTTCGTCTCAACAAAACACATCAACTGGTGAGATGTCTGAAGGATGGAGAATTTGCTTGAATGGTGGAACCTCTACGATCCAATAGCTTCCGATGAGGTCCTTAGACTCCTTCTTTCAAACGACGAATTTAAACATTCAATCTAAAGGCCTTATGCCAAAGCCACATTATAACCCGAATAACGACTCCTTCGACCGGAACATGAGCATCCAAGTCAAAGAAATTTCGAAATTCAATTGAAATGGCTTTCAGAAATGAGAGTGAAACACGAGAGAAATCAACAAACCTTCTCTGCTCTCGCTTAGAAACATGCTTTTAAAGAGAAAACAAAACGAAGCATAATGTGCATGTACATTTAGCTATTTTTGTTTTCGTTGCGACTAATAATTTCTTTTCAAGATACATGTCAACCAAGAATAATTTGAGGTATTTCTAACATCCTTGCGAGAAAATCCTTCCAGATTCCCTCCCAAGGAGGGGCAAACTGTAATACCTCAAATAAGCCATAGAAAACACAGTACAACCGCCTAAAATTCATTGTGGATGAAATTCATATAGAAACTACTATTAATGTAGAATAACATAAAGGTGGGGGTGCCACCGCTCGGTCCTGAATTTTTAAGTCCACCGCTACGTTGCTCCACACCAGCCTCGACGAGCTCAAGGCCTGGAAGAACTTCGTCGGCTTCACGAAGAGTAGCTGGTAAGAGAGAATGACTTTTCCGCCAAGGTTGGAAACAATAGAATGCAGCTGGCTGGTTACTCGCAGGCAGATTCGGAAACCGCGGTCGAGACCGCCGAGAACATTAATCAGACACTAGTGAAGATCGAGTTTATGGGGACTTAGGTTGGCGTAAAAGGGGGCGGCACTCTGATTAAGCTCGTAAATAATGGGTACAAATACCCTACACCTCATATTCACAAAACAAACTTCATATATACATACTGAGTAGAAGACAAGACGTTCAAAGCAAAGCAAACCAAGAACATGTTCTTTCCTCGTCAATACGGGGATCTGTCCATCACTCATACCATGCTTCAGACCTACCATAATAACTACCTCACTCGAATGACAATAAACATCAACAGTCCATGGGCCACCTCGAACTTGAACTGGGGATAGACAAGAAGAGAGGAGCCTATGAAGGACGATGACCAATACATCTACAGTCCGGTCACAAGAGCGCGCCAATGACACCAAGGTTGGCAGGATCCCGTACTGTTGCAGGAATGGGACCATCCTGCTGAAACTAATAGATCCGAACAAGTTTTCCAAAGTCAAACTACACCCTTTTTTGGAGCCATTTAGAATGAGGTGACGGCAAACCGAGCCGCTCCTTGAGCCTTCCCAAAAATTCACGAGCGAGGTCTTACGCAGCCTTTCGCTCACCACCTTCAGGGAACTGAAGATGGTTGGCAAAACGTCCTGCAGACCCGTTCGCGAATCAAGGGAAGGTCCAACCCGGGTCCCTTTCCGCAGCGTCCGGCGCTCGAGCCGTTACATAGGTGTGAAAGAATTCAGCTGACAGATATCGTCTCAAAAGTCTGACTTGAGACCTGGTTACCATTCAGGTGTAATATCATCGGAGAGCATCTGCATTAATTGCTTGTGACAGTTCTCCTCCATCCATTTTTGCTAAGATGGTTGCTCCTTCTGAGAATGCGTGCTTAACGACGAACGGTCCTTCGTAGTTTGGAGCGAATTTTCCTCGTGGATCTTTGACATTCGGTAGGATCCTTTTAAGAACGAGGTCATCTGGTTAGTATATGATCGGCTTGACCTTTTTGTTGAATGCTCTAGACATGCGTTGTTGGTAGCATTGTATATGATGAGCTGCGGCAAGTCGTTTCTCATCTATGAAGTCGAGGTGGGCGAGTTGATGATTGGCCTTCTCTTCTTCTGTCCTGTTGCTTTGGGATGCTGAGAGTTGGTAATTTGACCTCTACCGGAATGACTGCTTGAGTGCCATAGACGAGCTCGAAGGGAGTTGCCCCAGTCGAAGTGTGCATCGTCATTCTGTAGGCGAGTAACGCGAAAGGGAGCTTCTCATGCCAATCGCGATAGGTAATTGCTGTCTTCTGAAGAATCTTCTTCATATTTTTGTTGGCGGCTTCGACTGCACCCTTCATTTGGGGACGGTACGGTGAAGAGTTGAGATGTTTGATTCAAAATTCCACGCATAGGGATTCCATCAGTTTGCTGTTGAAGTTTGAGCCATTGCCTGTGTCCAATAGCTCTGGAACTCCATATCTGGTGATGATGTTCGTCCTCTGTGACTTCTTTGAAGGATTGTGCTTCAATCCATTTGGTGAAGTAATCGATTGCGACCAGCAAGAATCGGTGCCCGTTGGATGCTTTGGGATTAATGGGCCCGATTACATCCATGCCCCACATTGAGAATGGTCATGGTTCGAATAACGGGTAAAGTCTTGTTGGAGGCACATGTACCTTATCGCTGTAAATCTGACACTTGTGACATGCTTTGACATATTTGATGCAATCAGCTGCCATTGTGAGCTAATAATGCCCCTGTTGCATTATCTTCTGGTCGAGAGCGTATCCGTTCATGTGTGGTCCGCAAACCCCTTCGTGTATTTCAACGATGAGAGCTTCAGCTTCTTGCTTGGTGACGCATCTCATGAGGGCCGTCATGAAGGATTTCCTGTATAAAGTATCACCGTCTAGAAAATAGCTTCTTGTTATCCTCAGAATGAACTTGCGTTCTTTCCCTGTGCTATTTTGGGGAAATCCTCCTGATTGCAAATAATTCTTGATGTCTGTGAACCAAGGTAGAGAATCTCCGGGTTGAATCTGCTCAATGTGCATGCAACTTGGATCATCGGCAATATTGATGCGCAGAGGCTCGATGTCCATTTCTCCAGCCAACGGAATCATTGATGCGAGCACTGCAAGAGCATCAGCAAATCGATTGTCAGTTCACGGGAGATAATTAAATTCAATGTCAGTGAATTGTCAGATTAGTGTTTGTAGATAATCCTGATATGGAATGAGCTTTGGGTCTCGAGTGCGCCATGCTCCATTTGTCTAGGAGATGATGAGTGCCGAATCTCCATGAACGTCAAGGAGCTTAACCCGCATGTCGAGTGCGCGAAGTAGGCCGAGGATGCACGCTTCATATTCAGCTATGTTGTTCGTGCAGGGAAAGGTGACTTTGGCCGCCGTTGGGTAGTATTGTCCATCTGGAGAGATTACCACAGCTCCTATTCCTGATCTTGAGGAATTGAATGCACCGTCAAAGTACATCTTCCATCTCGGTTCTTGATCCATGAGCAAGATGTTCTCATCTAGTAGTCCGATTTCCAAAGATGAATCATCCATTCCTAGATATTCAGCGATATGATCAGCGATTGTTCTCCCTTTGACTGACTTCGTGGAGTGAAATCGAATGTCGAATTCGGCGAGTTGTAATTGCCACTTAAGGACTCTTCCTATCAATATTGGCTTGTCGAAGAGATATTTGAGTGGGTCGTTCTCAGACACTAACCGGATCCATAGTGCAAAGTATACTGTCGGAATTGGTGGAGGACCCAAATGAGTGCGCAGCATGCTCAGAAGTTGTGTATCTTGACTCACAACTTGTAAATTTCTTGCTAAGGTAGTATATTGCGTGCTCCTTGGCGCCTGGCAGTTGTTGGGCGAGCATGGCTCCAAATGATTCTTCACTAATGGTGAGATAGAGCGTGAGAGGATGCCCCGGCTTTGGCGGAATAAGAACTGGTGGTTCTGTCAAATACGTCTAAATTTGTTCGAATGCAATTTTGCAATCATTGTCCCACTCAAATTTGACATCCTTCCTTAGTTTCTTGAACAGTGGTTTGCATGTGTCAGCTAGGTTGGAGATGAACCGTCCGATGTAGTTAACACGACCCATGAAGCCGCGGATATCTTTGACTGACCTTGGAGCTGGGAGATCATGAATTGCTTCGATTTTATCAGGATCAATTTCAATGCCTTTATTACTGACAACGAAACCAAGAAGTTTGCCTGAAGTTGCTCCAAACACGCATTTGGCGGGGTTGAGGCGCAGCTTCTACTTGCGAAGTCGTTCGAATAGCTTTCGGAGAATGACAGTGTGGTTTTCATCTTCCTTGGACTTAGCGATCATGTCGTCGACGTAGACTTCAATTTCGCGATGCATCATGTCATGAAACAAAACGACCATAGCACGTTGATAGGTTGCCCTAGCATTCTTGAGTCCAAAAGGCATGACTCGATAACAGAATGTGCCCCAGGGTGTCGTGAAGGTTGTATTCTCTTTGTCTTCTTCGGCCATGCGAATTTGATTGTAACCGGAGAATCCATCCATTAAAGAAAATCTGTTGAATCCAGCGTTATTGTCCACCAATAAATCGATGGGCGAGAGTGAAAAATCATCTTTGGGACTCGCCTTGTTGAGGTCGCGATAGTCGACGCAGACTCGAACCTTCCCGTTCTTCTAGATGACAGGGATTATGTTGGCAACCCATTGTGGATAAGTAGACACTTCAATAAAGTTGACATTTAGCAGCTTATCTACTTCTTCCTTGATGGCAAGGGTTAGTTCGGGCTTGTACCGGCGTTGCTTCTGCTTTATAGGATGAATTGACGGATCTATAGGGATCTTGTCTTCCACGATCTCCAGATCTAGTCCCAGCATATCTATGTATGACCAAGCAAAGACGTCAGATAATTCCCTGAGCAAGTTGACGATGTCTTCAGTTTCATCCTTTGATAAATCCGCGCCGATGAACAACTCCTTGGGGTCATCTTGAGTTCCGATGTCGATTGAAACCGGCTTCTGCAGTGTGATGTCATTTGGTTCCTCATGTCGTTGAAGACCTTGTTCCAAGCCATAATATCCTTCTATGGATTTAAGGTCGTCTACTGCTTCTCCGTCTTGTTCAGGGGTGTTCTCGGGTATTCTTGAAGCACCGTTCCTAAAAAGGTGAAGAAATTAGAGTGATATACTCAAATGAACTATTTAAAATATTGTTTCATGCGACAATTTATATAATAAGGCATGCACTTTTGAACAAAAGAAAGCGCCGTGGGATCAGGACTCAGCGGGACCCTCGTCGTTTTCTCATATTCGCCATGATCATCAGCGGCCCGATCCCACAAACGCCCTAGGTACTACCTAGGGGTCGCGTTACATATAGACATCCTTGCTAGTCCGCGACCAGAATGTAGCAAGGTAACCTACTCTAGACTCTACCTATCTAAGTGCAGAAAAGTAAAGATGGAAAGTTTCACCCGTCGAGAGGCATGTCTGGCTCGGCCGGGATCGACGCTTCTATCATACAAACTTCTTCTTCGGACTCTTGTGTCCCGCTCTTCTCGTCTTCTTTCTCCTCCAATTTTTCGCTTGCAGTAGGAGAATCCACACGTCTGTCCGAAGGAGGCGCTTCGATCCTTGGAGGCGTCCTAGGCGGCATTGGCACCACTGGAGCTCGAAAGTACGGTGCTCACATGAGAGGTCAACGCCTATGACCGAGCCCGATATTCACTTGGATGACATTGACATGTTCAACAGTCGTCCGCTCGCCATCGACTTCTTCATCACTCCGAATCTTCACATTCTCCAACTTCTCCGACAGGATTTCGCCTTCCATTGTCGCCGCAAATGAATGGACGAAACGGATGGCCGATTTGCTGCTGGTGTGATTACCCTGTCTACGTCGCATCTTGCCTATGAATCCGAGTCCACTAGTCCCTATAGGAGCTGGAATAGTGATCGGATAGACGATTCCTTGCCCTCTAATTCCGAGTCCTTGGCCCGGTTGATACCCATGTCAAAGGAATTCCTTTGCGGCACTGATGTTGCCCCATGTCATCAAAGGATCCGATTTGTAGTCGCGCCTCACCATATTGACCATCTCCAAGGTCTGCGTTGTTGACGGCTCTTCGGTTGGCTCTCCCACGTATGGCATGTCAATCTCGTGGCAAAGCTCCATTGAATGTTCTCCCCGGACTGTGATGAGCTTGCCATCTGAGGAAAATCGAACCATCTGGTGTAGCATTGATGGAACTGCCCGGCTTGATGAATCCAAGGACGCCCCAGCAGCATGTTGAAGAACCCCGCAGTCTCTAGAATCTGGAACTGGATGCAGAAGAGGGTTGGCCCAACTTTGATTTCGAGCGTGACCTCCCCATGGGCCTGCCGCTTCGCGCCGTCGAATGCCCGAATAGTTAAGCTGGATTGAGGAAGTTTCTCCAGGTTGATGACGAGCTTTTGAGCTACCGCCAACGAGATGATGTTAACCCCCGACCCGCCATCGATGAGAACCTTGGAGATGGTGGTCTCACGACACTTGAGCGTGATGAAGAGAGCATTGTTGTGATCCGACCCCTGTTCCGGTAAATCATCTTCCGAGAAGGTAATTATGTTATTCGCCAGCATGCTGCTCATGTACGCATCCAACGCGGCGACTTCGACCTGCTCCGGCACATGTACCTCGGCTAGAAACTTCTCCAACATTTCCCTGTGCATGTCGGAGGAATGGATGAGGTCGAATAGGGAAATTTGAGCTGGCTGTTTTCGGAGCTGCTCGACTATATCGTTGTCACTTCCCTTCACCGTATAAATCACCTTGCGGATTTGCTCGTTCGAAGGCGCCTTGGGCTTCGAAGATTCAGCTGGGGATGAGGCTTCAAGGGCTGGCACTACCCTTCCGGAGCGGGTAATTAGTTCAACTTCTGGGCTGAGAGACGTGCAGGTGGGTCCCATCATGACCGGAATACTTGGTTCCGTCGCAGGCGATGACTCTGCTTGAAACGTCTCTGGTTGTGTTGATCCCAAAGAAACATAAACGTATGGCGTCTTTGGCCGCCGAGGGGGAACCAACGTAAACTCGTTAGGTAAGACGGTGGGCTGAACACTTTTGCTGGACTGGAGCTCACGACCTCTTCCTCGACCTCGGCTGCGGCCTCGACCTCAACCACGACCGGCGCTTATGACGTTAACACTCCTTGATGGTGCGTACTCGTATTCATACATGTGCACCTCCTCTTCCTGTTCGGCCAAAACTTAGAAAAAATTAGCCCCGTATAATTCACATGTTTCGGAAGAGGATTGCTATTAACATTTGGGGCAGCTGAGGCGCAGAAAATGTGATGGCTCCTTCATCCAACAGATTCTGAATCTTGAACTTCAGAGCAATACAATCCTTGGTGTCATGCCCCGTTGCTCCTGAGTGGTACTGACAAACCGCTTTGGGGTTGTATCCGAACGATGAGGGATTGGTTGTTTTGGCTTCAACAGGCTTGATAAAACCCATGTCCCTCAACCGAACAAACATAACATCCAGGGGATCGGGCGTTGGGGTCAAGTCCTCCAGCCTTCGTCGTGGACGCTCCATTTGTGCAGGCCTTGAGTGCTGTTATCCCACCATGTTGACAGGGGGTCTGAAACGAGTTGCTGCCAGGACTGGGGCCTAAGCGCAGCTGCAAAATACGTCTTTGGCGCGTATGAGGTCGGGGGTGGAGTTGCCCTCATCGACTGCCTATTCTGCTCAGCAGTTGCAATAAGCTCCTTGGGCCTGGGTTTCACTGCCGGTTTTGCAGAAGGGGAAGGGATTAGCCCCTCTCGATTTACTCCGTCAAGCTTGTCTGCATTGATGACCGCCTGGGCGAAGGTGGAGAATGTCTGCTCGATCATGTAGGGCATTGACTCACGTGGAAGCAGCTGGAGGAATTCGTCGATGAGTTCCCTCTCTGTAAGCGCCAGTTTTATCTGGGACGCGATATGCCTGAACCGATAGGCAAACTGCTTAACGTCTTCGGTGCGGTACCTCTTCAATTTCCTCAAATCCGATATTGTAGGCGCCTTCTCTACATTGAAGTTGTAGTAGTTGAGGAAGTCAAGGGCCAAGTTTTTGAACGTCGCGTACTGACTAACATCCTTGGTGTAGTACCAGTGCAGCGCTGATTCCGCCAAACTCTCTTGGAACATGGCGATGCGGAATTTATCGTCTACCGGATACACCGCCATTTGTGGCAGAAATGCTTGAGATGTAATTCTGGGCAGCCGTTCCCGCGAAATTTCTCAAATTCGGGCATCTTGAACTTTGGCGGGACTTGTATTTGAGGGATCTGGTAGTTGGTGTACTCCCCATTGTGTGCCCAATACCCCTGGATGGCATTTAGGCGCTCTTCCAACTTCGCCATGTGGTGAGCCTCCTCTTGCTGCATTGAGGCAATCCTAGCCTCGAGCCTTGTCTCGAAAGCGCTGGCCTGTTGTTGCATACCAAATAACTCGTCGACGATCGCCGCGTTGCGGGTTCGTGGGCTTGGTAAAGCAGGTTCCACATGCAGAACTGAATGGGTGGTAATTGGCGGGGAAATTCTGAAAGTGGAAGTTGTGGAGGTTGTTTGATGGTAGGGAGTTGGCCCAGGTGTTTGAATTTGGGTGTGGGGAGTTTGCCCGAACGACATTGGGAGGTAGGGAGTTGGCCCTTGGGATGTTGGTTGCGGGTAGTATGGAAGTAGGTATGGCTGAGGCATGGGAAGAGAAGGGGATGGCCCACTCATGTATGGGTTAGGTAAATGCTACACATGTGGAGGTAGCGGATCCGGGTATGCCCGGGTTATAGGCAGGCAAAGTGTTTGATTGGTTGTAAGAAGGCAAAGTGTTTAGGTTAGGATGGAACGGATATGATGGGGTTGTGGATGTTTGAGGTCCTGGCATAACAGGATGAAGGTGTGGGTTTTGGGAGGAGGTAGGAGCAGGTGTGGCTGCTAACTGTTGTTGGAAGAGTTCCGCCATCATCATCTACAGGGAAGAGAGTTCGGCTGTGAGAGACTCCACCTTGTCTCCCAGTGAAGGACTGCAGGCGCCTTGGGCCAGCATGTTTGAAGCAGAATTGAAGGGAGCCGCCGCCAGTAGAGCCGCTGACGACATCACCGACGGTGCTGTAAGCGCAACCAGTGGTGGGATGTACAATGGTGAGGTTCTCCCTTCTGATGGCTGCCTAGTTGTGAGTATGGTTTGGGGCAACGGCGGGAAGGCTGATATTGGGAAAGGCGAGGCCGCTTCCATCGAGGCCAAAAATTCGATGGCGGCGGGTGACGGGACTGCGATGGTGACCCCAGCAACCGGGGCTATCTCCTCTTCTGCTGCCGGGGACAGGGCCATGGGAGTCAGTGCTGGTCCTGCCGAGGCTTCAGCCATCACTGCACGGATGGCACGGTATTTGGGACGCTTTCGGTATGGAGCTATTGCTCAGTACCTTGATTCAAGAAAAGGAATATTCGATCAGCATCAAGCAGTGATATTATGGATGCATGACATGTAGTGATGCATGATATGTCTAATGTAGGGATTGGATTGTTGTCACTCGAATTTAACCCCAAAAGAAGAGAAACGAATTAGATAGAAACCAATAAGTTCAGCATCTTCATAAAAGTTAAAATACAATCAACTGAAAGGAAAGATAGAATGGGCTCGTAGGCCCGATAGCAGCATGAAGACGTCGTCGGTTAGGTACGATCCCACTGAGTGTGTCGCTTCTTCCAGAAACGCTGGGACTGAGCGGCGCGATCCTCCTCCTCGGGTTCTGGTGGAAGCTCGCATATTTCTTCCGTGAGGGGCATCCATATGCGGGAGATGTGCGCGATCACCCTCTGGAGTGATGTCTTGACCACCCTATCGTCGAGGCTGATCGGTCGGAAGAGCTGTTGCGGAGGTGATCTGCTCCTCGGAGTCACGGCGCGTAGTAGGAGGTGCCTCCGAACCCATGATTGGAATGAAGTAACCGTCCGTCGAGGAAGTGATGGCATCATCCGTGTCGAAGCAGGGAGCTCTCTAATAGAAGTCGGCAGGCTCCAGAGAACACAATAGCGCGTCGACTCCAACAAATGTGCATATAGGTAGGCGGGCACGCTCCACGATGTGGGCCAGCAATCCCGGTATGTGTTCTCTCGTGAAGGCTTCTCCTGTGATCCCGAGATGCGTGTAGAACCACACTTGCAGTAGTGCTGGACAGAAAGTCATCCGGTGGTTGCGGACTCCTCGCTTCGCTTCACGCACGATGTTGGTGAGGCTGAAGTTGGTTTCTCCGATCGGGATGGGCAGGAAAGGAGCGCTTTCAAGTATGGCTTTGGTGATGTAGACGGCTCGCCTGTTGATCGTCTTCTCATTTTGCGGGTACAGTATCGTCCCAACAAATAGCAGGATGAATGCCCGTACTGATCCTTGGCCTTCACACATGCGCGGGTTATACGGTTGCATCTGCAGATCGATGATGCCATTGACGCTGATATCTCCTTGGGAATTGAACAGTCCGGGTACGCTTGCCGACGAAATTTGGAGAAGCTTCGCAATGTACTCCTTCGGCTTGTCAATCCAAGGCAGGGGCAGTATCCCTGTGCGGTGGGGCACCTCAGCAATGTGGATGTACTCCTCGTAGAGTGGCGCCAGCTTCAAATCCCCGAAGCGGAAGACGAAGGAGTCTGGATCCCAGCGTACCACCAGGTTCTGCAGGAGAGCCCAATCCAACTCCAAGCGAATGAGGTGGAAGAGTCCTTTGAGTTTGGACTGCACGAACTCGAGCTCGGAGGGCCTCAGCAACGGCAACCACTGGCGGAGGTGGTGGGCGTCTGGCATATTCTTCTGCCGCAATGAAACGGGCTCCATGAAGTCTCCCTACATAATAGGGTGTCATTCGGAGATGATAACATTCCAATCCCTAACCCTAGTATAGTATGATTCGGCACGCGATTTGTGCAATCATGTTCAAGTAAAATAGAATGTATGTTATCACAAGAACAATGCATTCATGCGATTATGAATGTATGTGGATGCGTTAAAGCAGTAAAAGGAGTTAGGGAAGGGAGAAAAGGAAATTGGGAACCCCCCGTGACCAACCCAAACTGCTGCAAAATGAACAGAGTTAGTGCTATTGTTTATCACATACAACACGTACCTGAACCTGTCCCTGCACGAGTAGCAGTCACTTAGTAACAAGCAAATGCACGTGCGGCGTCTAGTACCTGTAGTGGGCAAGCAATTCTAGACTCGGATGAAGGTTTCTAAGACCTCCCTCGGACTAAGGGATGCGGGTCCCGGTCCATAGCCTGCAAGCCGCAGGAAGCAGCAAGGCCGTGCCTTTCGGTGACCCCCTAAAAATCATTGTCCCGGGTATAGGGACTTACTTATGTATGCCTAATAAAGCGGTAAACAAACACAGGTAGGAGATCATACAAAGGGCACCGAGCCAATTAATTACATGCGAAAACAAGTAACTCCCCTCCGCATGTGGTTTGTAAAAGATTTTCGGTAGGAATCCACATGCGGAGTGTCCCCAACGGAGTAGCCATCCGGGATGTACACACGCCCTCCGGCCTAGCACGCGCGCGGCGGTTCGGGCAACCCGAGGATCCGGGCCCGCTCCCCCGAGGCCCAGTCCGGTCGACGTCACGGCTCGAGCACCGGACGCTGCGGAAATGGACCCGGGTTGGGCCTTCCCTTGATTCGCGAACGGGTCTGCGGGACGTTGTGGCGAGCGAAAGGCTGCGTAAAACCTCGCTCGTGAATTTTTGGGAAGGCTCAAGGAGCGGCTCGGTTTGCCGTTACCTCATCCTAAATGGCTCCGAAAAAGGGTGTAGTTTGACTTTGAAAAACTTGTTCGAATCTATCAGTTTTGGCAGGATGGTCCCATTCCTGCAGCAGTAGGGGATCCTGCCAACCTTGGTGTCATTGGCGCGTTCTTGTGACCGGACTGTAGATGTACTGGTCATCGTCCTTCATAGGCTCCTCTCTTCTCGTCTATCCCCAATTCAGGTTCGAGGTGGCCCATGGACTGCTGATGTTTATTGTCATTCGAGTGAGGTAGTTATTCTGGTAGGTCTGAAGCATGGTATGAGTGATGGACAGATCCCCGTATTGACGAGGAAAGAACATGTTCTTGGTTTGCTTTACTTTGAACGTCTTGTCTTCTACTCAGTATGTATATATGAAGTTTGTTTTGTGAATATGAGGTGTAGGGTATTTGTACCCATTATTTACGAGCTTAATCAGCGTGCCGCCCCCTTTTACGCCAACCTAAGTCCCCATGAACTCGATCTTCACTGGCGTCTGATTAATGTTCTCGGCGGTCTCGACAGCGGTTTCCGAATCTGCCTGCGGGTAACCAGCCAGCTGCGTTCTATTGTTTCCAACCTTGGCGGGAAAGTCATTCTCTCCTACCAACAACTCTTCGTGAAGCCGACGAAGATCTTCCAGGCCTTGAGCTCGTCGAGGCTGGTGTGGAGCAACGTAGCGGTGGACTTAAAAGTTCAGGACCGAGCGGTGGTAACCCCACCTTTATGTTATTTTGCATTAATAGTAGTTTCTATATGAATTTCATCCACAATGAATTTTAGGCGGTTGTACTGTATTTTCTATAGCTTATTTGAGGTATTACAATAAGACTAAGGCCACTTAAGCCAATTCTCCAATTCTCCTTCTTGTGCACCGGCATTGATAGCAAACTCCTCTGCATCCCCCGGCTCTTCTTTTGTTTCTTCTGTTTCAATTGAATAGAGACTCTTCTTTTCTTGACAATTCATCCCTCGTTCGCACGTTTCGTCGCCGTTGAACACAACGGGGATCTACTCCGCCCGACGAAACGAAACGGGCAGGCACCAACGATAGATCGATGAGAGGGGTTTCGGGCGAGTGGGTTTGCTGACCCGAGGCTGCCGTGGTGGCGTGGTCTCGGTCGCTATGTATAGGCCTTAGAAAGGGCTTTCTACTGATTAAAACAATGGGCCCAGATCGACGTCACATGCATGAATGACCATGGTGTATAGCCCTATTCTTCATAAAGAAGGGCTATGCTTTTTTTTCTTTATATTGGGATTTCGACATAACGATGAACACGAGAGGAAACAACAACAACACAAAAAAGTATTCCTCCCTCGCAATAAAGTCAGAAAGTGGTGGAGTAGGGCATGGTATCCTATCCCCTCAAAAGATTTGTGTGTTCTTCTTTTTCATGGGCCAAATTCGGACTAAGGAAAAATGGAAATAGAAAAAGTAAAGTAGGGGGAGCGAAATAATTATGATTGCATGTTCCTGGACGACAACCTTGGGCTAAGCTTAGTTGGATATTATTGTAAAACACAAGGGTTACAAAACGAGTTACACAAGTGTCATGACAGTGGAAACAAAAGGGAACGTGCCGAATGACAGCCCCCCCCTTTTTCTTTGCCTGTCGATGTAAAGGCTTGACTCTATTAATAACATGGTCGGGATGAGGGGGAAAAAAAAGGCATTAATGAATGTAACACGAACAGGGAAATCACGTGTAGGCCGATGGCAGGCACGTTTAGGGCGGACCAAAAGAGAGGTCCCTTTTTTCGTATTATGAAATAAATATTAATAATAATAGTAAGAGAAGAGACGAGAAGTGCATTCAATTTGGGTTTGGTCCTAAAAGAAAAAAAGAGGATTTAAAAAAGAAAGCAGACGCCAAAAGGGGGGTGGGGGTCGTCGTCAAACAAACACATAACGCCCTTCATGTGATGACATCTTTTCCTTTTTCTTTCTTCTTTAATTTATTTCATTCTTCTTCTCCTGCCAAAATTGAGACTTCCACGTTGTTACCCTCCCGACACTCCTAGACGACGACGACGACCAGGAGGATGAGAAAAAACACCACCACTACCCCAACCCCTTCTCGATCTTGCCTCGGTAAATGCAATCCCCCCACCCTACTACAATAATAATAATAATAAACGAAACAGTAACAGTAAATTGGATAAGAAATATTATTATTATTATTATTTACAAAAAAAACAAAACATTTGTTGCGTAAGAAGGAGATGATGATGATGGGGTTTGTTGTTGTTGTTGTGTGATAAAACATCACACACCCCACGCAAATAAAAAGAAGGCAAAATATTGATTTTTGGCCCCAAGTATTGGCAAACTTTTCGATTTTGCAAATCGTTTAAAAATTTTTCAATTTGGCCTTAAATCGATGACACTTTTGTATGAGGCCTTATTTGTGACGGACGTTAGATTTTTGACGGAAATGCTAGTAAATTATTTACGTGGCATTGACATTATGGGATAGTCAGCAACTGGGACGACATGGAGAAGATCTGGCACCACACCTTCTACAACGAGCTCCGAGTCACCCCCGAGGGCCACCCCGTGCTGCTCACCGAGGCTCCCCTGAATCCCAAGGCGAATCGGGAGAAGATGACCCAGATCATGTTTGAGACTTTTGATGTCCCCGCGATGTACGTCGCCATTCAGGCCGTCCTGTCGCTCTATGCCAGCGGTCGGACCACCGGGATCGTTCTCGATTCGGGCGACGGGGTGTCTCACACTGTGCCCATCTACGAGGGGTACGCCCTCCCCCACGCGATCCTCCGGCTCGACCTCGCGGGGCGAGACCTGACTGACGTTCTGATGAAGATACTCACCGAGAGGGGGTACTCGTTCACCACGAGTGCAGAGCGGGAAATCGTCCGCGACATCAAGGAGAAGCTTGGGTACGTAGCGGTAGACTTCGAGCAGGAGCTGGAGACCGCCATGACCAGCTCCGCCCTCGAGAAGAACTACGAGCTTCCCGACGGGCAGGTCAAACCAAACCTAACCCCGATTTCTAACCCAAACCCTATCCCCAATTTCTTCCCCTTTCTTTTTCCTAATTTTTTATTTCCCAGCGCTTGCCACGTAGGCCAACAAATTAAGTAATTCACACGTCGGACGCCATGTAGGCTAAGGTAACGGAGGCTAATTGACACGTCGCGAAAATCTAACGTCCGTCACAAATAAGGCCTCATACAAAAGTGTCATCGATTTAAGGCCAAATTGAAAAATTTTTAAACGATTTGCAAAATCGAAAAGTTTGCCCATACTTGGGACCAAAAATCGATATTTTGCCTAAAAAGAGAGAGAAAAACCTAATCATTTCATGGTCACGTGTCATGTTTTTTTTTTAAATAAATTATTAAAGAGGAGTCGCTCGCTCCTCCTAACATAAATGAACAAACCCCAAACTCAAAACCTCAGTTTCATCTTCTACTTCTACTGTTCAACCAAACCTCCCCCCTCCCCCCCCCACACACACAGAGACAGACGTCTGAGGGATACCATAAAAAAATATAAGAGGGGAAACAATTTCAGAGTGGGGGAGGGCGAGGGATCTAATTGTTGCACCTGCCTACTCTTTCCAACACACGCAAAAAAAAAACTGGGTCATCCCCATCAAACTCCTCTCTCCATCTCTCACTCAGAGTAATAAGACCCACAAACAGGGGGCTATTACATATACATCTCTCTCTTTCACTCCTTGCTTGCTTCCAATTTTAAATGCAGTTTGATGAGCAGCGGCATCATCATCAGCGGAGACACCCAGCAGCTCAATCGCATCCACGCCAAGGACATGGAACTGCCCCAGCTCCCCCCAGACCCCCACGTCCATCCCAGATCCAACAGGAGAGGAGGCGGACTCGTCACCATGCCCTTCATCATCGGTGACTCCCTCTCTCCCTCCCTCTCTCAATTGATCTTTCTCGGATCCCTCATTGGTGGTGGTGGTTTCGGCGGGGGCAGCGAACGAGGCCCTGGAGAAGGTGGCGAGCTACGGGCTGGCGCCTAACATGATATTCTACCTGATGAGCGGGTACAACGTGGGGATCGCCAAGGGGACGAGCATCCTCTTCCTCTGGTCAGCCGCCACAAACTTCACCCCGGCCGTCGGGGCATTCCTTGCCGATTCGTACCTGGGTCGGTTCTTGACCATCGCGTTGGGCACACTCTCCAGCTTCCTGGTAAAACCCAACAATCACTATCTCCAACATACTCTCTCTCTCTATCTCCCTCTCCCCCCCCGTCCTCTGTGTTTTGTCTGTCCGTGTTGTCATCATGATAACGTGATAATGACAGTGATTAGAGTGTGTTTGGGAGGGTAATGGCATTGACACGTCCCTTTCGTTTCCATCGCCTTTTTTTTTATTATTATTTGTTCTTCCACATAGATACATGGACCATCATCTTCTTCTTGGTACATGGTAATATTCATGATAATTTGATTAAAAAAAAAAAAAGAGCTGGTAGAATAGGGGAAGTCATGAGTGTGACCTTATTGATGAGTGTCTACTATTATTATCTTTTGGCAATCTAAACAGAGGGAGGGTCCCCCACCTCCTCTCCCCTCCCATCCCAACCTTTTTTCCAACTTTTAGGACTCGGATTGAGATGAGTGGACCTTTCTTTTCTAGTGTTGGGGTACGGCCTTTTTGCTTTTTCTGCTTGCTGAAACCTTTGTCCAAGATGCCATCCATCTTCACCTCTCAATCATTGATTTGCATGTGATGATGACTGGTTGGAGTTTAGGATCCAATCCATGTTCATGGGAATTCCAATATATGACCTTCTTCGCAGGGCATGACTCTTCTGTGGTTAACCACCATCGTACCCGGTGCTAAGCCTTCTCCCTGCGACTCCTTTGCCCGGGGTTGCGAACCCGCTTCCGCTTCCCAGATGGCCTTACTCATCTCTTCCTTTGCGCTTATGGCGGTCGGGGCCGGTGGGGTCAGGCCTTGTTCGTTGGCTTTCGGCGCCGATCAGTTCGATCGGAGGGACGACCCCAGGAATGAGCGGGTGTTGGAGAGTTACTTCAGTTGGTACTACGCCTCGGCGGCTGCTTCCGTTGTGGTGGCCCTGTCGTGCATGGTTTATATACAGGACCACCTGGGGTGGAAGATTGGGTACGGTGTCCCGGCGTTGCTGCTGTTCCTCTCGGCGTTCTTGTTTCTCGTCGCTTCCCCTCATTACGTGAAGATGAAGGCCACCAATAGCCTGTTCACCGGTCTCGCGCAGGCGGTCGTCGCTGCTTTTAAGAAAAGGAAGGTCATGCTCCCGAGAGATGATGACTCGGATGTAGTGTACTATAGCAAGACCGGTGGGGAAATTGTCGTCTTGACAGACAAATTGAGGTTCCTCAACAAGGGATGTGTAGTCTCGAATCCGGAGAAGGATATATCTGCGGACGGAACGGCTGTGGATCCATGGAGTCTGTGCACGATCGAGCAAGTGGAAGCGCTTAAGGCGCTCCTAAAAGTTTTACCCGTGTGGTCGACTGGGATGTTGATGTCTATAAACGTGAGTCAGACGTCGTTCCCAGTCCTCCAGGCCAGCTCGATGGACCGGCACATCGCTCCTGGGTCGAGCTTCCAGATCCCGGCCGGTTCTTTCTACGTATTCTTGGTCATTGCCATTACGGTCTGGGTGATCTTATACGACCGTGTCATAATCCCCGCTGCTTCGAAGCTCAGTGGAAAGCCAGTCTGGCTAGGCGTGATGGCACGTATGGGGATCGGGATCTCGATTTCTACTCTGGCGATGGTGGTTTCTGCGATCGTCGAGCACGTCCGACGTGGAAGGGCCATGAGGGAAGGGTTAGCTGACGACCCGCGTGCCGTGGTGCACATGTCGGCGATGTGGCTGGCGCCCCAATACTGCTTACAAGGTTTAGCGGAGGCCTTCAACGCGATAGGCCAGACAGAATTCTACTACACCGAGTTCCCGAAATCCATGTCCAGCATCGCAGCCTGCTTGTCCGGCCTCGGGATGGCCGTCGCCAATGTGCTGGCTATCCCTATAGTAAACGCAGTGGACAAGATCACATCTCGAGGCGGGAAACCCAGTTGGGTATCCAACAACATCAACAGGGGACACTACGACAAGTACTACTGGCTCCTCGCATTCATCAGCTTCGCAAACATATTCTACTTCCTTGCGTGCAGCTGGGCATACGGACCGCTAACAGAAAGAGGCACAAAGGATCAACGATCACAGGAAAGCCGCCGGACACCGATCAAGGAGCAAGAAATGGGGAAACAGGAGAAGGTCTAAGCCGTAAAGGGTCTGCAAATACGTCGATTCGAAATATTGGTTTACCATGGGTTGTGGTGTGTGTAGTGCTGTACTGTAAGTATATCAATCCAGTAAAAAAAGAGCTGGGAGATTCCAAAAGAAGCTGCAGATCCCAGTCATGAATGAAAGTACAAGATTAGAAGTTTGTCGATGCCCACATTGAAGCAAGGGAGTGAGAGTGGCTTGTTGTAATTCTTGGTTCAATGTAATCACATCTTACTGAATTGGCTTCCAGTCATGTTGATTGATCCCTGCCAAGGCTATCAACTTCCCGTCATCTCCTTTCTTCACATACATTTCACCTCCACCAAGAGAAACCTTGCCCCTTACCTTCTGCCCCACAAGCCTTGCCTCCAGTTCCACCTCTTCCTTCAAACATAAACAGTAGCACCGAAGCTCGAGGGGTTCTGGTAAAGTTCGATGTCGAAATCGGCAAGAAAGAGGGAGGGAAGGGTGGGAAACCGAAGCCAAAAACCGAACCACCCGAATCCTCAGAGGAGAGGAACGAGACATTGAGATCCACGGTGGCCTTGAAGAACCCTGCCGCGTAGTAGTTGAATGTAGCCCCGAAGCTGTCGATAAAAGTCGCTGTAAATACCCCAAATTTCTTATGTACTCGTTGTCAAATATGTGAATTCGTTTCACCTTTCATGAGGCTTTGATGTTCATAATCAACATCCCATTTAGCTGCTTAATGTACATCCACCACCCATGGAACTTAAATACGTGCAGTGCATTTGCATGTTTCTCGGACTATGATCTCAAAAGCTTGGGACCAGCATTTGATGCCATCTATGAGGAGACGACATCTACCAGACATCCACATCCTTGGACACGTTCGCTTGGAGGATGACTCTAGTCCACTCCAAATGTGTTCCCAACCCTCTGACCACTTCGAAGATTTTCTTTACCAGATATTAAGCTGAGCACCCTTCAGAGGTCCTGAAAATCAGCAACCCCAACAATCCCATGATCTCACTTGACATCGGATCTTCCCCATGTTCAGCCAACGGCTCCCACGATCCTCCCCGAGATTTTCGGGGATCAAAAATCCCCATAACAGATTAACACAGAATAAAAAGAGACAGAGACAGAGAGACAGTGGAGGAGGAACCTACAGAGAGAAGGAGGAGATCACGGACCTTCAGATAACGGAACCATCTTCCAGAGAGATCACCGGTCCCTGATCCGCCCCTGGCCGCTTCCCGACTGCTTCTCCATCGTTCTCTAAACCACGGTAGGACCATGCCAAAGTCATGGGAACCCCGTTCAACCAACCCAAATGGAGTACTCGACAGATTTCGACATCTGTAGATGCAACATCGACGACACTCGTCTCCGGCTTCGTTAGGGTGCAACCAGCGATGCTTGACATCTCTTCGCAGCAACGACGGAAGCAAGCTTCCTTTAGATAACCAGACTAACTTCAATGCCTGACCTTCGACGGAGGACCGTGTCAAGGCTCCTCGCACACGCGCTTAGCGTCGAGGGGAGCCCTCGTTTTGCTTTGATTGTTTCCTTCTTATGTGCAGGTATACAAGGCAGTAACAATCTCCTTCCCCGGCGAACCTCCTTCCCCGGCGACGTTTGGAATCAGCAACACCATTCATCCTCCTCGGCGACCCTCCTCCAGCCCCAAGGTGGTTCCCTATCCCAGCTTCCCGACGTCCCTCAGACAACCAGCAGCAGACTCCTCACTTCCCGGTGCTCCACGGCGAAAGCAGCAACCCCCATATCCGACGGCAGCTCCACCCACAGCGCCATCCATCCCCCAGACGTCCCCAAGATCCGACGGCGGTGGATCAGCTTCTCCAACGGCACTCCCGAGCCAACAGCTGGCTCCTGTCATCCCACTTCTTCCAATTACGGAGGCAAACCCCCCCACCAGCATCCGAATTGCTCTGACCATTCCCCAATTTCCACCCGTGCTGCAGACCTCACCAGCAACCACAGACGCCCTAACAGTGATGGCAAAGGGCTCTTTCCCAAACATTCTCCTGGCAACCAAGGTTCAACGTCGAGAGCAATGGTGATTCCCAATGGTCTTGCTCCATCCATCCCCGTCAGCGAACCCCGAGTTCCAGACGACCTTCACACCAAAGGACACCGGATCTGACTTCCCAGGGGCTTCAAGTGAACGCTCCAACAAAGCAAGAGATTGCAGCGTCTCCTCACGTGGCTCACGTCCTATCTCTTTTTAGCCCCAACATGCCGGCGGCGACTCCAAATCTTTCAGATCCAGCGGCGAACCAGCACCAACTCCGGGTGCGACGGACATCTTCCCCAACTGCGGATACCCCAAGGCGATTTCCCGCTGCCAGTAGCCAACCCGACGGAGACCAAATGATCCCGACCCTCCAAGATCCGACCATAACGAGGTGGCGGCATGGCGGCAATCCGTCTTCCCGGCGTCCTCGAACCAGCAACGGCGTATCCGCGTTTTCCCCTGACATTTCCAGATCCCAAGTTCTCCGGCAATCCTGCGGCGCCGCTTCTTCAGGGCTCAGGAAGCTACCACACCTGACGTCCCAAATAGCCTCGGATCTGCTCCTTGCCAAACCATGGGTTCACTCCCGACGTAGGAAGTCAAGATCCAAGCGTCTACGAGCTTGAATCAACCGGGCGAAGGGTGTTTCCCATTTGTCTTCGAAGGTAACGAATCCTTCTTTTCTGATTTCAATGACTTTGTCTGATGGTTATTTGTTAGTTAGTTTTTTTTTTATTTTTATTTTATTAAATCTCAAATTTTAACTATTTTATTTGTTCACCGACTCCTTTTAACAAATATCGGCGTAAGCTTGACTGTCTTTATAATCCTTTAATGCATCAGCTTACATTTTTTATTTTTTTTAATTGTCTTTTAATTATTCTAACGCTCATGATTGGATATGTTCACCTTAGTTGTATGATTTCGTATTGTTAATTACATCAAATTTCTCCATTTTACTTGTGATAGTCAGGTCGTCTATTATTATTAGTTTTACAATGTGGTCCTTTGCTACAAACATTCACAAACTTATGAATTTATCTTTGTTACGATGTTGCTTATCATGGATTTGCTTTGATATGAGTCGATTTTGCTCATAAGACGACTAATATTCGTTATCCTTTGTTTTGCATGTAAAACACGGTGGGACTTCGTCAATATTCCCGACTATACATTTTAATCGAACGTCTCCGATCAAAGCGGTAAGACATGCCTTACTTTTCTTAATTTAATCAAATTTCATTTAAATTTAACAATACTAACCACACTTGCATTTTATCTTCACATATACACTGAGTATGTGATTTCGGAATATCAATGCCAAAGTCTCGAAGACTACATGAAGGCGCGTGTATCAAACCGCGTGGATCTTTCCGCGTGTGTAAAAACCGCGATGTCAAGATTATAAAGCGGCCCCAACCGTCATTTCAGGTACATGAGGGAGGTGCGGGCCTCCCGAAGTTTTATTATTTCCACGTGTAACGGGTCGTGGGCCCAAGTGCATAGGCCCACGATCACCACCCTTCCCCGCTCCCTTTGATCTAAATACTTGATCTGTGGTTGCTGTGCATGTTATTAGGCTTTCAGGATTTTATCGTCGCATGTTGTTTGCTAAACCAATACACATGAGTTCGGGCTCAAAAAGCCCGAATCGGGTCCAACGCCCGTAAAACATTGACATTAGTCCGGAGTCATGCCCGGATGGGGTCCAACACCCGTTAAACAAAAGCAAACTTTTTTTGAGCAAACGCCACATTTTCGCATGCTTAAGTGTAAGAGTTAGTAATTAAGAATCCCCGAACCAACTGTTTTTTCCGACTTAACAGTTTTAAAATAAAAGTCGGTGGCGACTCCGTAATTGTTTACCTAGGTTAAACAACAACACATTTTTTACAAACGGAGCCATTTTTGGATGAGGGACTAGCGCCCGCGCGCGTGCTAGGCCGGAAGGCGCGCGTACAGTCGCCATGGCTCCCGCGTGCCAGTTCCCATCCTTTTCCTGCGTGTTGCTTCAGCCGTTCATCGCCGCGTAGTCGAGGCCGATCGTGCCATCAGATAGGTCAAGGAGCCACTGCAGAGTCTGCTGCGACTCTTCATCTTCCTCCATGGATGATTAGTAGCGTGGTGGCTTAATCTCAATCTCTTTGTTTGGTCATGTTGGACGAGACGCCGGGCACACAAATTTACATGATTATCGGGGAGTAGCAGGTTTGGCTATATATATACTTCATTTTTTTCTATCCAATGTCGCGGACGAGGGACCGAATCATCGATTTTTACCGGATTCTGATATTATGATTGGGATCAAATGTGTTTTATGGCCTTGACTTGTCTTCTCTTTTCACGTTGGGCCTTGGCCTTTCTTGTTTCATCTCCAAATTCCAGTCTTGTATTATCTGCAGTCTTTCCTTACCCTAGCTACAAGCCAAAACATTTATTCAAGGGGTCAAATTGAACTTAAATTTTAGGTGTCCAAATTAAAAATGTATAAAATTAAAAATGATTAAACATTAAAAAGTAAAAAATTTAAAAGTAAAATTTAATAATTTCTAAAATTCTGGGGTAATAGCTACATCGATCCTTCTGATTCCGTCTAGTGATAAAGTCTACATTATACTAACCCGTGATTTCACTTTCAGTCGATACGGTAATTCTAAACAACCCGCCTATTTATAAGATAAAATTTTGAACAATATATGATATTATTTACTAAATTTTTCAAAATTTCAACTTCGAATCTGATTGTTGATCCGTTGATATGATGGCCGAGACAGCGAGGCAATTCAACCAATCTTTATTGACAAACACAGGAAAAGACGCGATAAGATCAAAGCAGATCATCAGAGCAAGAAGAAGTAGATTAATGGAACAAAACAGACACGACATAAGCCGCCAATCATCCCTGGCTTGCGAAAATATTGATATCTGGCGGAGTTCACCGATTTCTAGCAACAAGGCTTGTTAGGATCGAGTCATGGACTGTCTGGGTGGAGGATTCCCTGTCTGATCCATCTGATCGAGGATTCCATTCCAACCTGCACGCACGGGGTGAATGTCTTGAATGAGCTCAGTACGGCTAAGCGGAAGACTTTGATATTGCGTGTCCATTTTTTTTTTTTTACCTAGGGATGGATCGAGCCCCCGTCTATGGAGCTCGCGGAACTCCTGTGCGAGGGCGCACCATGAGCAGAAGATGTGGGAAACAACATCAGGGAAAGGAGCTTCGACCAGGTTGTATCTCCTCCTCAGCTTTCTTCTGTACTTTGATCCAATCAACCAGTGGGAGCACAGCGCAGGCATCATCGCCAGGTAAATATAGCCGGCCAGAGGGCACTCTGCAGATTTTTCATGTCCGGGATCAGGCTCCAAGACAGAGTTCGCTTATGCTAGTGACCAGTATGTTCAGGAGGTTGGCTTACCTATGTCTCCTGAGTCCAGCACCTCTGCGATCTGTCCAAATGTTATGCACGGCAAGAGAGCTGTCACGAAAGCTGCAAAGATTGTTGACAAAACCCAGTTATGAAGGTATAGAGCCCGATTCGGATAATTTTTGGGAGGGAGGCATCAGAGTTCAATGAGAGAATTACCGTTATGTGGATCTTGTTGACAGTCAAACAGTCCAGTTGACCATGGAGCTCCAACTACCGGATTTGTAACTGTGGCGGTACCATTGCCGTTCATCTGATCCGGTTGCATCATCTGCAACCCAGCTTGTACAGCTTGGAAAGGTAGCTGCACAACTCCCTGTGACTGAAGGGGCGGCTCCCAAGACGACTGCTTCTCTGGGAACTGCTGCGGCTGCTCCCCATGGGATGGATGGCTGGATTCGTCAGGCTCTATGTTTTCCAGCCTAGCCATTTCGACTGCTTCCCGGGTAAACCAGCTCCAGTTTCTTACTCTACTAGCCTGTTCCTTCTAAAAAAGATTTTGTTGTCCCCTATCCCTTTCTTCGAGTTTATTGTATTATGTTACCTTGCCTTCTTCGACAGTGTTCGACGGAACCATCGAGCTTGGCAAGAAAACCTTCAAATCGACAATTCTGAAGTCCAATTTCCTATGTTTCGGAGATCATTGTCTGCATCTGCCGGCCTCCAGTCTCTGTCCTTTGCTATTTTCTTGTCACCTCTATGGGCCCGCCTCATATGCTTGTCCACTACCAAGGAATTTACGCGGTATTTCCATTCCACGTAGATGGTTGCGCACGTAACTAGTCGAAACAAAGCTTTGTTTTCCAATAAACAGAATCGAGGTAATAGTTCAGTCGTACAGGGAAGACTCCTGTGCATTCGACGGCGGCACGGCAGTCAACACAAAAACATCCCAACTGTGAAACCCAATGGATGTTAAGATAAGAAGGCATATCACTCGCATCAGGCTGATTCGGGGACAAATAATAGTCATGGCCAAAGCGCCGAGCGTCCCAAAAGGAAACTCAGCAGACAGCAGAACAACAATACTAATTACAACATGCACAAATTTTTGAGCTGTTAGTCCGCATTTTTCTTTCAAAGCTTGCTCAAATGAGTGACACTGGCCTCGACAGCGTCCAACCACTGGTTGGCGAGGGCGACCACTTTCCCGTCTTCTTTCTTCCGGATCTCCACCATTACCAGGAAGAGCTTCCCTCTTGGCCCCAACACCTTCGCCTCTATCTCCACTTCTTCCTGAGAAAACAAGCCATTCAGTCCCCCACCCTCGTCCACTTCTCAGGATCATGAATACGTGAGTTGCGCAAATGGCAGAACGAGAGGAGAAAATTTTTAGACAAGGGACAGAAAGCAAACTTGAGTCCTGACGGTTGAAAGGTAAGAGATGCTGAGGTCAACGGTGGTGTGGAGGATCCCGGTCACTAAGTAGTTGACCCCGGCACCAAGGCTATCGATCAATGTTGCAATGGCTCCCGCCTGCCAGTTCCCATCTTCATCCTGTATTCTCATCCAGGTTAGATCAACACCGCTCCCCAGTCTGTTATCTCCATTTATGCTACACAAATTGTTCTACACCAAAGATTGTTTACTCACAGAGAGACAGTCAGGCACAATGAAGCTGTAGATGATGGCACCAAGTTCCTTCTGGGCTCGAACAATCTTGACGCCATTTGTGGCTTCAACATCGAGCTGTTTCCAGAGATCCCTCTTCGGCTTAATTTCTTCCATGGACGGCGCCATTGCCGAGCAAGTGATTGTTAAATAATGCAGTAAACTAATTGGATAATCAGAAGAAAGAAGCTTTGTCAACTGCAGGCTGGCTAGGACTTAGACAGTCACGCTAACTCTCTTAAACAAAAATAATGCAGATCAGGCTCATCTTCAATCACGTTTATGCAGAATGATCAGTCAATCATTTGGATCTGATCACACCCAACCACAAAATAACGAGTGGGAACGAGCGATGCAATGAGTGCATTCATAGCAACAGGTAATCAAAAGCACATGCCAGAAAGCTAAGCGGATGAAACATGTCGTGAATTGTCCTCGGTTTTGTGAATTTCCACAATCACACGGCGCCCGTGGCGACGACATTAGCATTACTCATTCGGGGCTGCATGATACACATACAGGAGACTAATTCATCGCGTTTCTATTGAAAAATTCTAGAGCACTGTCCTAAAACAAGACGTGACTAATAGATAAACACGGACATCGTCCTAGGCTTCGTTTGATTCTGACCATAACTTGATTTTATTCTTCTTTTGATGATGGATAATTCAAATGCCCAAGAAGTTAGCTAGGGAGATAATATGATGCTGAAGAAACGGAGGCCACCCACTACAAAGACTACTTCCAGATTTTAAGTAGTTAGTTTAGATTTATAGTATCAATTGGTTGCTTTTAGATATTTTTTTAAACAACAACCACTATATTGGGATCATGATATTTTACTATTATTATTCAATTTAGATTTTTGATTAGAAATAATAGTTATTTAAAATTTTGTTTAGATCTTATTTAATTTCTTTAAATTATTTAAGAATGCACTTTGATATCGTTCAATAAAATTAAAGCGAGAGTTTGAGTTCACTGGCATAAGTTTGGTTCCTACACCGAAAATACCTATACCCAAAATAATATCATATCTCGGTTATTTAAGATTTTATTTAATTTTTTTAGATTATGGAGTTATAAATAGAGTTTGTCCGAAGTAACAATGCAGTTTGATTTTGTTCAATAAAATTAGAGACGTAGCTTTTGCTCTACATAGGCTAGGTTCTGCTACGAAGAAGTTAGTTCCTGCACCGGAAACACCCGTACCCAAGATAACCCGACACACTAAACAATCACACACTCTACTCAGATGCCTCGTTTGACCGTGTCTCATTGTCTTTTATTTATATGTTTATTGGAATTTGATATTCCTGATTTTATTCACCTTTTTTTCTTACAAGTACAAAGATGACACCTTCCTTAATTGAAACTTAATTTTCTGCCACGTTGTTCAATTTCTGGTCAACACAAGGGGCCTTCGGACCAACCGTGGGTTGCGCAATCCATACCTTGGAAGAAGAAACGTTTGCTGTCGAGCGAATTCCATGGATTCAAAATCCTGATTGGATCGATTGCCTCCTAACGGGAAAACCTAGAAATTTCTCGCACGATTTTATGCTTTTATCAAATGAATGAATCGATTAGGTGATTGTTTCCGGAACGTCTTACACCAAAGCAAATCTTTGCCTACAATGTTCGTGTCTTTTGCTGTGTTCCTATCAGTGCTGCACACATGACCATGACACAAATGAACGTTGACAACCAGATATTCTCGGGCTAATGCACAACATTCCTCTTCTGCTAGCTGGATCGGGCGCAAAACTTGCCTCAGTTGTAGATCAACCAGGCCTGGACATGTTCACCTTCCAGATCCGTATGTACGTGAAACCAGCCATGACCCGTCATCTTATTACAGGAGCTCTGCCAGAAGAGAGTTTACAGACCCGACGAGGAGAGACATGGAAGGAAAACCACTATGCTGGTGGAAGAAAGGCGATTTGTATCTCTTGCAGTGATTTTCCTTTTGTCTCCACCACGTTCTTCTGGACGAAACCGACCGCTAACAGGCCAAACCTCGCGAAACAGGCATACACGAGCTGCGGCCCGAGCTGCTCCAGCAGTTGCCGATTAAGAAATTTATTACCTGAACGAAACCAGTCCCCAGGTAAAAAATATGTTAGGAGCGACCAATTGAGACGATAAAACGATTGACGGGGATAAAAAGAAAGACTACAATGGTTTGCATTTGTCGTGGAATAAGGCAGCAACTGCAGGAGGACAAGGGACATTACCCAGTGTACCGACATACAAAATGCCATTGCTTTTGCTCTAATCCTACCAGGGAAAATCTCAGATAAGAGGAGCCCAGGAACGGGACCAGCACCAAGGGAGAACGCCAAGACGACCCGCCGAGAAAATTTGCATTCCATGATCAAAACGTAGCAGCTCGTGGTTATTTAACCTATCTTTTTATCATTTATCTGGAGTTCCCGAACGAGAACTTTTCAGTTCATATGACTTTCCCTTGAAATACTCACATCAGCATGCCTCCAACTGACAAGTACATTGATAGCCAGCCTGATGCAAAAGAACTCGCTGCAGCTGCTTGTGTTCCCATCGCAACTGCCTAGAACAAATGCGTGAAGATAGGTCACGGGCACTTATCTTTAGGACGATGCTTCCGCTATGAACATCCAGGAAACAGATACGGTGGATAATTTCATTTAGTTCAGGGAATTTACCAGGAAACTTGACAGAAACGCATTCAAAATATCCACTGAACCAGTAAAATCACCTAACCAGCCTGCTTATGTTTAGGCCAGTTCATTAGTCACAAAGACGTCGCAAAAGTGATATTGCCAACTCCCTCGTACCACATTTCAAGAGGTTCAAACACAGGACTGATAAAAAAACACATACACACAGTAGAGGACTCACCATGCCAGAAAAGCTCCCCAAAAGTAGCGCTTTCCTTCCTAATTTATCCATCAGGATCATTGCACCAATAGAACCTAGAAAATTTAAAGATCAGGCCGCCAAATTGATGTTAATTTCCATTATCGGTTTCAAAAGATTAAAGATTCGAAGGAGAAGCAATAAGGACCTGATAAATTTACAAGTCCCACACAAATATTTGCAATGTCTGAAGGCACTCCTGCGCTTTTAAAGACAGACGAAGAGAAATAGAAGATTGCATTTATTCCGGAAAGCTGTTGTAGAGCAAAAAGTAGACCCAATGAAAACCACTGCAAGACAAGTGAAATACTCCTTAGGAAGCAGAACGAATATTACTATTTCCATGAAAAAATAAGAGTAATATACTTCTAAAATGGCGACCGGAGATTATTTCAGAAAGATGGACACTATCAGTCTCCTCCTCCTTGGTACTCTTGGTCAGTTCTGCAATTGCAGATTTCACATATACTCCCCCAAGGAGTTTCTCAAAGACAAATTCGGCTTCAGCAGCTCTACCTCTCTGCACCAATTAAAGAGGTTCCGCACTAACTGATCGTTGGCTCTCAAGGACTTGACATAATCAGAAAGATCCATTGTAGAACTTAGCACAATCTATGCAAAACGAATCAAATCACTAAAGTAAATGCATAGCGACGTTTGCTGGAAGTCTGATCTTTCATTGAGAGAAGCACACCGAGATCTCCTAGGACATAAAGTATTGACCTTGAGAAGCCAGTGAGGACTCTCTGCACAGAAATCCATTAAAATTGCAAGCGCAGCAGCAGGAATCACAGACACTCCGAAACACACTCGCCACCTGAGAAACAATCAGATTGAGGAAAATCTACTTTGTCATCCCAGCAAAAGCATCGAGCAACAATATTAACATCTCCCCACGAGTTTCATGAATAAAACTCGTTTCAATTGTATATGTTGATACACTAAGCAATAATGATCTTATGTCTTACCAACCAACCGTGTCCTTGGCTGGAATGCCAATGAAAAGAGAAGCCATCAGTCCAAGACAAGTCGCAATCTGTAGGAGGCTACCAAATGTGCCCCTCACATTAGTCGGAGAGACCTGCTTAAGAGGATGAATAAAACAAAGCATATAAAATTAGAGGTTGAAGTAATGAGAAAATTATCGACGCGGCAAGAATTGATATACCGTACCTCTGACACATACAGAGCAGCAACAGGAGGGCCAAGACCCATGCCAGTGCCAACAAATAATCTCCCAATGAGCATCCCCCACAGGTCGTTCGTCATGGCACTGTGAACCCAGTAATAGAAGTGATTCATTAGAGGGGCAGCTCTCGGGCAACAAGTAAATAGGAGTGATGAACAAAAGGAAATCCATTGCATATATTTCCAACCTCATCAAAGCCCCAATGATCATGGGCAAAGCACACAGTTGGAATGATCTGCGCCGACTGACACCATCTGCAATCATACCGCTAAGGACAGATCCAATGAATGCACCTGCTAAACAAGTGCTCACCACCAGACCTTCATCGAAAAGAAAGGGATGAGACCTCGTAGATAACAACACATGGAAGAGGTATTATCCCACGACCTTCGGCCATTGTATTCCCATTGAAGGAGAGAGCAACAGAGATGCTTTCCAAGGTTTCGTTCACTACACTGGAGGGGTCACATTAAGATTCATAATCAATCACACCCCTCTCGCTATTTCGACACACAATTTGGTCGACCGTGCTTGCAAACCTGAGATGGTAACCAAAAAGGAAAGAACTAAATGATGCCACAACGACGCGAGGAAAAGCTCGCCTCCACAGGGGGCTTCCGATATCTTTACTCGTTCCACTGACCAGCCTCACTGGCATCCACTAACAGGGGGCAAAATATAAGTAGTAACCAAAATCTACAAGACTTCCGCTGCATGCATGCATGCATCCATCCGGTGGTTCTAATCAGGTCCGGGAATGAATGATAAAAAAGAAAAGAAAACTATCGGTAAAACCCACCGGAAGCGTCGACGTGCCTGGTAGAGTTGTCGTAATCACGAAGGGCGGCGCGCTTGTAGGTGGAGAAGGCATCGCCTTGACGCCCTCTCATGCTCACTACTCACACACGCCGCCGCTAATCTGCAAAAACCAAAAGGTAAAAAAATAAAATAAAAGAGAAGGAAACGCAGTAGATAGCGAAGGGCGCGCCAAGGCAGACGAGGTGAATGCTGATGCATTAAGAAAATTGTTAACCTAAACCGATGGATGGATGGATGGATGGATGGCTGGATAGAAGGAAGCAAGAGGAGAGTTTGCTTGAGGAGTAAAACAGTGAAGGCGGTGCAGCTGGCGGAATGCGACTTGATTGATTGATGGATTGATTGTTTGAGTCGATTGTTTGAGGGGGGCGGAGGTTGGGGAAGGGTGGGACAGGTGGCAATGTCTCCCCATCTTCCTTCGGACGCGGATCTGTTTTTCTTGTTACTTCACTCCCGTTGCAAGAAAATGACGTGTCCAAGACAGGAGCGTGGTTGCATTAAATTATAATCCCCCCATTACCATAAATCCTGTCGGTAAAACACCAACCGTCCCCAACTGGGGGCGCATACGTCGTCTCTTCGTCGAGGAAATTTGTCTTACTTTCTTAAAATATTTTAAGAGTCACATATTTTTTAAAAAAATGTATTGCAAAACTAAATTCAACTCAACAAAACTCACTGCGAGAGCGTTCCTGCTATAAAATTAAATTCCAATCATGAGGAAGCTCTCTTTATCATCCTGAGGTGTGGGATAATAAAAGCACCCTCACACACGATCAGAGGCTATGCACACCAGCTCTACACAAGTAAAAAATTTCCCAGGTTGGCTTTTGCTCGTTCAACACCCCCCTCCCCCCTTCCTCTTTCGCCTCTCCCCCGCCCATTGCCGTCCCCTGTGTTTATATTAAGTATCCCGTCGATGACTAACACTTACTATTTAAGTGTGTCCCCTTACGAAAACCCAGGAATTCCTTACATCTGGTTGCCAGATCGATTACATGAGCAATGCATTTCATCTGAGGAGAGGATACCGAGCTGAAGCTGTTCGCTCAAGAACCAATCGTCTGGATCTGCAAAAGAAATAAGCATGTATTACAAGTGACTACAACAGATTAGGGAGATACCCTGATAGTCAGGTAAGAAGTAGTTGGATACCTGATTCACGAGCAAATTGACTTGCTCCCTGTACATCTCTTTCAAATCTACGATGTCGTTCCGAAGCTCCTCCAACTGGAAATGCACGTTAATTCTCGGCATCAGTCTCGCAATTTTATTCTATGTACCTTGTTCCAGCTACAACATGCTGCATACTTCTATTCCCCGAGCAACTCCAGATAAAAGCTATTACATTACCTCCTCGTCACGCTCCCCCATGAGTTCCAGAGCAGCTGTGTGTCGCCGTCTCAGTGCTTCGAGCTCCGCCCGGATCCCAGGCACAGCAGCTGCCTCTAGTCGGAGTTTTTCACACTGAACAGGAAAACAGCAAATTGGTTCACCGGAGGCGCAGGAGATTCCCTGGATAAAACAAAAGACATGAAATTACCTGAGCTGTCATTTTGACCAACTCTTCGGCAAGAGAATCACGGATAGCTTCCATGGATGCCTGCACAAGAAAAAACTTTGGGTTATATCCACAAGGGCACAAAAGATAGAAGTAGTACATAAACCTTAACAGAACAGGGTACAGGTAGCAGTTCTTCAGCTCAATCAGAATTCCAAGAGACACAAATGAGATCTTTTTTAATTGAATAGATGCACTCTGAAGACGTTGGGACCAACCAGGCGAGACATATATGATGCAAGTTCTCCTTCCTTCTGACGAAGGGTAGATTCAAAGGCACTGGGCGTCATGCTCTTCATATAATATGAACTATAAGGAACCTCCCCATGATTTCTCCTCTCTGACATACTATCAGAGTCTAAAGATGCTTGCAGGAAGTAACTTTCCTCCATACTGCCCAGACTACTAGTGCTTGAAAGCTTCCGAGTCAAATTTCCTGCAGAGACTGCCATGAGATTTTCGCAAGTACGCCATAAAATCATAGAGCCTTGGATCAAATCACACCATTGTCAAAGCTTGGCTTTGTTATGGGATCAGATAAAGCCACAGAATTAGCACGTGAAGTTTTCTCCAATTCCAACCTGGCAGCCTTTTCTCTCTCTACCTCCTGTTAACCATGGAAAATCATCAATGCATTCATTCTCAAGTCAATGAGTGCAAGGGTATTCACATATTGCTAAGGAGATCTTCCAAACAACTAAAATGAGAAGAGATCTTTTAAGTAACTGTTAATCTAATGACATCCTTCTACCAAAAAAAAACTGTAGCAGTGTTCTTCCACAATGTATTTTCAGCACCATCACCAGCAATTCTAGTATTAAGGACTGCACCTTTTCAAGACATTGAGATCTATACCAATGGCAACACATTCTTATAAGGTGTGGAGCAAAAACCTCATGAAGTCTGAAGTTCCAAATGGATAAAAATGACACAGAACAAGATCACGGAGACAGTCTGCAGATTAATGGGTAAACCTGTTGCAGAAGTTCCCTATGAATCAGGGTCTCTTGCAAATCTTGCTTATGTTTTAGTTTCATTTCCCTGATTTCTTGTTCAAGCTGCTTCGCCCGACCTTCTTGAGTATCTGCTTCTTCCTTTGCAGCAAGATACTCTTGCCTATTCTCAGCTGCTCTCTGCCTTTCTTTTTCAAGAGACCTACTTAATTGTGTTTGCTCTGCTCGCAGGCAGGAAATCTGTGCTTCTAGGACATTGACTCTCGACAAAGTTTGGGACAGACGGTCATTTATAGATCGTTCTCTCTCCTCAGCAGCGGCAGATTTTGCTTCTGCTTCCTGTAAATTTATCCATGAGTATTAGGAAAGATGACTGAAAAAAGATAAAACAAAATTAACTACAAGCAACTGAATCTTACCTGCAATCGGGAATTCAAGGATCTCTCCACTGCAGCCCACGCTTCTGCTTTCCTTGACGCTGCTTCCTGAAATTGCCAGAGTGGAAGCAGATTTCACATTATTTGGAAGGGAGATTGATAGAAAGTGAACCAGCTTATGAGGTCAGCAAGTACTATCTCAATTATATGACCTGGATTGCTTCAATCTGCCTTAACAGAGGCCGAGTTGATTCAGGAACTTGAGAAATCAATTCTTCGCATCGACGCTCACTTTCCTTTTGCAGGGAACACAGAGTCAAACAAATAAAATTTAGTAAACACCAAAATGGAAAAGGAGTTCAGACTATGAAACCAACTTGATAACGTTTCTGAAGATCCTCAATGTCCCGGCGCAACATGTCTTCTCGGAAAACGGACTGCAAGAAAACATAGAATGTAACTGGGAAGCCTTCGAAACTTTTAGTGTTTAAAAAACTTAAAGTATATAACAGCCCAAGACCGGGCGGGCAACCAAAAAAAAATATGACAGCCCAAGACCTGCTGTTCCTTCCTACTTAATGTCTGTCTTAATTCCTCCAGTGTCTGAACCAGCATAGCTTCACGGTCTTCCGCCTCTCTCAGACGGTTCTCCAATTCTGTCTGTGCTTCACTGTTAGCACGTGTCTCAGCAAGGGCCTCTGCCTCCTTGGCTACATTTAAAGCACTTGTATAGAATTCTTTCTGGGCTGACAGTTCAGCTAGGTGCTTTTCTACCGTTTCTTGTAACAACTTCTCTGTTGCTGCCTTATCCTTTTTAATACTTTCGACTTTGTTCTCTTCTACCTAGAGAAAAAGAAAAACATCATGGGTTTTGTGCATCAAAAGACTTAATTGTCTAAACGACACATGTACGACAATTTTTTTTATATATCAATAGCAAGACTAATTTCTTCATTTGATTAGAGGATCAAGCCAAATGAGCTGAATCAGGTTCTCTGATAGAAAGATATTCCATGCGTGAATTTAAAGTAAATGTTAATATGTCAATGATTCCGAAAAAGTATCAAATGTCAACATATCAACTTGGCCTTAAGGGACCAATCACTACAGTAGTTTATGTACCTGGAGCTTGGTGGTCAACCCTTTCTTCTCTTCTTCTAATTCCCTAACCTGTTAAATGTCATACAAATGATAGATATGATATCTATAAAGAATAAAAAAACAAAGAAAAATTGAAAGTGATTTATTGACTTTAAATAGAAGGAAACAGCCACACCTGAGCCCTCAATTTTCTGATTGTAGATTCTTGAGCAGCCTGTTTTTTGGAAAGCTCTTCACCTGAGAGTTGCAAAAACTATAGATATGTAATGACGGTCAAAGGAGAAGAAGTGCAACATTTTATCTCAAATACTTGGGACAACTAGTTTTCAGAATGTGAGAACAGTGTGATTGCCAGGAATATATGGATTACACAATTTTTTTTTAATTTCTAATAACTTAAGCCGCAGAAGGTAGGACCATGGCCAGCATCACTAGAACCAGGAAATCCTGGAACAACGAGCTAAAGAATTGAGCCAAAAATGTGCCTAAGACAACAAAGCAAAACTTTCCCAGGGCAACATCATCTACCTTTAGAGGGTAGATAGAGTTCATTTCAGAAATTGATTTTACAACCATAAAATGATAGAGGGTTCTCAAACATGTACCTTCGGCCATAACTTGACTAATAATTTCATCCTTTTCTTTGAGAAGAGCAGCAGCATCACTTTTTTTGTTCTGTTCTCTCCGAAGTGTGTCTCTTTCTTTGGTTAGGGCATACACCTTCCTTTCAAGAGTTGAAACACGTTGATGATACTCTTCTCTCAATGACTCAATTTCAGCATCATTAGATTTCCTCTGTGTCATATTAAGTACAAATTTAACACAGACACAGTTGTGAATTGTGATGGAAAAACAACAAGAAGTTCTGCTTTTCCCATTAAAACAGAATAAAATTTCTTGATTTTACTTAGTCAATATCAAATAGATAACTGCCAAAATGTGCAAGTTTACCTTGAGATCATTAATCACAACTTTTAGCTGCTCGTTCTCATTCATCAATTTTGCTATTTCATCAGCCTTTGCCTGAGAAGAATGGACGGATGCATGCATCAGAATGTGGAATCAATAAACTGCACAACAAGAATTCAGGTTCTGTTGTCGGCAGCGAGCTAATGCAATCCAATCAAAGTTAACACCTTTTCAATATGTGATTGATGGTAAAAGAACCATTAGTTTTACTTTGATTCAGTTTTCAATAACGGCAGTGCACCTTGACTAAATTTATTGGGCAAAAGACCATTTCTTTCAAATATCGACTAGGATTACATACCTGAGCTTGCCTTGCAGCACCTTGCAAAGCGGTTTCCATCATCTTCATTTCTTTCTTTAACTTCTCTACCTCTGGTGCAGTAGCCAGAGAGACTTCACTATTTACAGAGATTGGACTTTTGTCATGTATATCACTTGCACCATTGTTCAATTCATCTACTCTTTCTATTGTTTCAACTATTGCAGTGGATTCCTCAAATACGTTATCATTTTCCTGGGAAACTGTCTCTGGATTTCCTTCAGAAGCAAGTCCGTTGTCTTTTGAAATCTCACTGTCATCTTCAGCCTTCTCCACAGAGGGTGGTGAACCAGAAGGCTCAGGTCTAATTTCAGATGGGTTATTGTCTATCTCTGGTTGACGCTGAACATCTTTTTCCTCGTTTTCCTCAGTGATAACTAAATCTTCACGAGAATGGATAACATTTTCCGGTTCATTTGATTCCTCTTGTGCATCGAGTTCCTTCACATCTGCTTCTTCATTCACAGGTTCAGCTTCTGTAGCTGAAGATGCTTCATCGGGCACTGCTTCCTGATATAACTTATGTTCTACATCTTCAGCAACAGGGAGGTTATCATTTTCATGAGTGTTGGAGTTCAGTTTGACAGACACTGAAGGTGATTCAGATTTATACTCTTTAACTTCAACCTCTGGCTCATTTGTTCTCTCGGCTGAGTCTTCTCCATCATCTACCTCTGAGTTAGGCTCTCTGTTTTCTTCCTGAGAAGTCACGGTATCACTTTGGTCATTTGGCAGGGAGTCGTCGTGTGCTGCTCCTCCTTTTCCCTCGGGTTTGGATTGATGCTCCAGAGATGTAGGCTGCTTTGATGATTCGTCAGAGTCTTCATCGGATTTTTGCCCCATAAATGCCATGACGGGTTGAAAAATTGCTTTCGTGTCTGTTGCAGATGGCCATATTCCAGAAGCTGAGGACAGTACAAAAAAGGCCTTTATTTCAGCACATCAGGGACGTAAATCCTCCATTGAAGGTTAAAGAAAGCTTCTCCACTCCCCCCATTCACACCCCAAGTACATGAGACATCCATGCATAAAAGGCTTTTCACTCCCTTGCCTCACGAATACTGTCAAAATACATTATTCCCAACACACAGAGAATGCCTCACAAAAGAATGGAGGACAAACATGAGAAGACGGCCAAAATTACCATATCCCACTCCAGTGAATATATCAAATATCTGCCACGAATTGAGATAATTAAGTCATTCACTAATTTGGGTAACATGATTCCATACCTTCATTGCTCGATTCCGACTTCTCCTCAAATCCAAGAGCGCTATCGAAATTCTTCTCGATGTTCTTCACACTCTCGCTGATCTTATTCACAGCCCCAGCTAAATCTGGGAAATTACCCAAGGACACTCTTCCGCTGAACCACGCCATCTGCAACGATAACAGAGCAAAAAAACTGAAAACCAAATCACCAATCTGTCGCAAGCCACCACATCCACGACTTATGATGCGGCAATCACAACACGCTCTGCAAACAATCCACTCTATTTGCATAAACCCACTTAGGCGGCATGAAAGTCCAAACCAGAAAAAGGGTCGCCCGTGAAGGCGAATCAACCCGATTCCACCAATCAACGTCTTTTGCCAAAGTCCGCCGAGCACAAAAAAGGACAAGATTCGACGCCAGCCACCGCACGAACCCATTCAAACAAGATCCTCGGCCACCTCTGATAAAAAAAAAATTAGAAATGGAAGAAGATTACCGGGGGGCGTGTCAGCTCGATCGAATCAAAAGGTCCAGGCGAATGGCGACTCCTGGAGATCACATCACTAGGCGCGCCAGGACAAGAACCGACACAATGCCGGCGGGGATAAGTCCAAAAAAGAAAGGCTTCCCCCCTGAACTGGTCGGGGATCGGGATCGGGATCGGGTGGGGGAATGGGGGGGGGGCGACAATCTTTGTTTTTACCACGATGGCGACGCGACGAATCATTGAGACGGAACGAATCGTAATAGATTAAAGAAACGACCCAAAGCCCATTTGTTATTTGGGCCCATAGGCCCAATTCGTTTGTGACCTATGCAGCCCAAAGCCCATTTGTTATTTGGGCCCATAGGCCCAATTCGTTTGTGACCACTACTCTTTTCTTTTTTTCTTTTACAAGAGGTTCGATTGACTAATCCGGACTCTCGATCCAAATAGTATTCTCGACTTTGGTGGATGTACTAACAGGACAAGGTAGCTACGTTCCCAAATCTCGAACTCGAGACCTTTATTAAGCGATACCAAGCCACCGATCACTTGAATTAACTCCGCGCAGGTACTTCTCTTTATTTTCCATAGTTGATTGTTGATTGAAATCAAACCACACAGACTTAGAGAAAATGAGTCGTTGGGTTAGGAGGTGGGGGGAGTTCAGTTTCTTGAAAGGGGAGAACATTCAGGAATGGAGTGACAGAACATAAATAAAATGTTTATTATTGTTTTGCTTTGCTTGAGAATTGAGATATCACAGCAAGCACAACATTTATTTCTTATAATTACATTGCATCCCAAACGAAATAGAAAATCTGAATGATTCGGCAGGAATTGGATGTGGCTTTCTTTGTTCCTTCACCCGTGTTTAACAACAGAAATTTTGGGCCACATATCTCAATCCAATTAGTTGATCGACGGTCCAGAACACAGACCCAAGGAAGGAAAATCCATGAATGAGGTAACCATAGATACACACCAAGCGAGGGCTTAAAGGGCGAAGGGATCACTAAGCTACAGGATTACCAGGCGACGGGCGATAACAGGTGGGCGAAGCGATAAGCGACAGTCAGACTAGGCGAGCGAGGAAACTCTACGGCGAAGGCCAATGGGCGACACGGTCGATTAGTCAGCAGTTAAGGAAGGCTCTAGAAGATCTCGGGATCCGGAAGGAAATTATTGCCAAGGCTATTCATATGGAAAGGAGATATTCCATGGAGACTGGCAGCAAAGGAAGCGTAATATATGTGCAATATTACATTACCGTATATACATAGGTCTAGCTTAGCATAAATAGTTGTTCTTAGGCATTGTACACACACATCAATACCTCTCTACAGACGGACATATATTGTCATATTTTATCTTTTCAAGCATTCCGGCGTTTAAGCTCTTTTTGTGCTCCTGCGTTCCTGCTCACTTTCGAAGGCATCGTTGATGGCATCCGTATGTGCTTCCGTTTAAGGCTGTCCATCATCTGTCTTCCTTTCTTTCTTTCATTTCATACGGCGACCACACATTCAATGAATCCTCCGGGCACCGGTTGACCTGTAGTACCAGAGATTTTCGACGTGTTTAGATCCGGCTTGTCCGCAGTCACTTCCAGAGCGAACACGCCTTTTGGCGACCACAGTGGGAGCAACTAGGCTAATACGATGCCAACGACTCGATCTGGTCTTATCTCAAACAATCCCGGAGGCAATAACTCCGATGGAGAAAAGAGCAGCGATGGACGTAGCTCAAACCCAACCTTGGCTGAAGAGTTATCGGCCATTATGAGTACTCTCCAACTCTTAATGGAGAAGGTCGGCGCTATCGACCAGAAACATGATGCCTTCAAGGAGACAATCAACTCCAAGATGGAGGCTGTTTTTCAAAACCTCAGGACTGTGTCAGGGGGACCATCAGGCAGCCCCGCAGACAACAGGGACAAATCAGCGACCAGGCATCGGTATGATTACTATTCGCGTAGAGCGGTAATCGCTGAAGGAAAAAGGAAAGTTGACACTGAGGATGTCCCTACTTTCATTAGTCCTAGGAGGACAATGTACAATAACCCACCACTTGTGATAAACGAGGGCAAGAGGGTAGTACAACATGTCCATCATACAACATACCAACCTCCGTAGAGGATCAAAGATATTATGAGTATATTCCCTAGCCGGCACAAAGGAGGAAAACAACAATCCCTGAAATCATCCCACCGCCAGAGCTTTCGCCTGAGATCAGAGACTATGTTACTTAATTAGTCGAACGGGCGATCCCTGGAATAGATGACACAAATGAGATTCAGCTCTATCGGGCTCCTTATTCTGAAAACATCGATTAGGACTACCATTTTTCAAGGGGATACCGTGTTCCTGAATTCGTCCGCTTTTCAGGCGAAGAAGGGATTTCGCCTGCTGGACACATCGCCCGTTTCACTCACCAAGCTGGGAAGGCTTCCACGAATGCTTTCTGGAAACTACGTCTGTTTTCAAGCTCTCTTACAGGAGCTGCTTTCACGTAGTACATAAACCTTCCCATAATTCAGTGAGAAACTGGGAGGACATGCAAGTCCAGTTCACGATGGCGTTCGCCCAGACTGATCAAGCGGTGACCCTACAAGACCTTGCTCATATGAAGCAACAGCCAGGCGAACCCGTTGCTGTATTTCTGAATAAATTGAGGAAGGCACGACTGAGGTGTAAAACTTCCGCGTCTGAGGCTGAGCTTATTGCTATCGCCCAGGACTCCCTCCTTCTTCGCCTGAGAAAGAAGCTGGAGGGAGAAGTGTTCAAAGACTAGAACGAATTAGCCAGAATGGCTATTCGGTACGAAAATCTCCTTAGGGAGAAAACTCAGGCGAAAGGGAATCCGATAGCGGGACCTTTGGTAACCTATCAGGCGGAACCAGTCGTAGACATAGACGTCGCTGAGTATGTAAAGGGGCAACATCTGACATACGACGAATTAGCAAAAAAGAACTTTTGGGCCAAAGCATCTCCTAAAACTCAGGAAGAGAGAAAATACTCATTCGATGAGTCGAAAGCGGACGAGATCTTTGAGTTTATGCTTCAAAACGGTCCGACGGAAATCAGGCCATAGAATTCCTCGTACTGACAGGAAAAAGTCGAGGAACTTCTGTAAATGGCATGGGTCTTTCACCAATACTACCAAGGATTGCATCACGTTTAGAAACGTGGTGCATGACCTTATTGAGTCTAAGGAGCTACGCTTCCCAGATTCATAGGATCAGACATTAACAGAGTCACATCCCTTTGATGATTTAATCGATGTGAATACTTTGACGTTAATTGTCTAACAACTTCTCCCTCGCTAATGCAGGAAGGGAAAGATCAATCACCTGAGACCGGTGAGACGCTTATAGCCAACATGTTGTTCAAATGGCTTGTGAGCAAAGGAATTTTGCAGTGCCCTGCTGATTTAAAGGGTATGCGACATAATCGTTACCTCTGGCACATGGACTCTTCGCATACCACTGATCAGTGCCATACCTTCAGAGAATACTTGTTGGGCGAAAGGAAGACTGAGTGGTACGATCTCAATCGCCTGGAGTAGAAGGCGGTAGGAATCCATAACGGTCCGAGAGTATACCAACGTGGGGATAAACAATCGGAACAAACGAGTCGCCCACAAAAGGGAAATAAAGGACTCTGCACCCCTGAAGAACTAATGCAACAGGGGCTTGAGGGAGAAAGCAAATCTGGGCGAAAGGGGCCCACACAAAGAGAGTCCCCAGGCGACGAGTCTTAGATCGCTTCGAGCCTCAACAGGCAAAAGAGAGCCCAGAACGACAAAACCACCCTCGAAGCGACGAAGAAGTGATGAGAAATGGCATCTCAATTGCTTAGTTTCTAACAGCTGACATGCTTTGCTTCAGGTGCAAACCGATAGCAGCTCACAAAGTGCTCATCACCCAGATGTGTCAGCTCTGCTGCAACCAATACATCTTGCTTCTAGCTGGATTAGCATCCGAAGGCAAGATCAAGCTGGAAAAGGTCGATCTTCTATCAGGTAACCTGTCCAACTTCGAATTCATTCGTTACTTGGAGACTTCGCCTAAAAAAGATTTCAAAAAGGGTTATGACCTACATAGAAGGGAGTTTGTTCAGGTTGAGAATCGCCTGCAACCCCTCGAAAGCTCACGCTTTATCTGCGTACATGTCCTTCCAAATATAGGGACATGGCAGAAAGTGAGCACGGGAGCGCAGCCTCAAGTACCCACCGAGAAAACTAGGAAACGCATGGAAAGAAGGGCGTGACGTGCTGCAGAGAAAAGTGCTAAGCCAGCAGTCCCTAATGCTCAAAAAAATAAAGAGATGAGCGAAAGCGATCTCGCATCCAATTCAATTAGCGACTACAATCCACTTCAATTCGGGACTCCACCCGAGGCGAATGAAGTACCCTGCAATGTCCTCATGCTACCGGTTGAGTTTGCCAAGAAGGAAGACGGTCAACCGAAAGGTAGCCTAGTTTTATCCTTTAGATCTAATATTCCTACTGAAATACCACGGAATTTTCCATATAGTTGGTTTATAGAGCCCTCTATGGTGATGCGGAAACACATGTTTCCCCTCCATATTCGAACGGCAATCAATAATGTGGTGATATGCCGAGTCCTCGTCGATAACGGGGCAACCATCAACCTACTACCCCTTGAAGCCTACAAAAGCTTAGGGGATGACATAGCTGAGCTTGGAGAAAATGACGTAAGAGTCAGTGGGTTCAATGGAATTACCTCCTCTTTCTTGGAATAGTTTCTGCTAAACTTCGAGTAGGAACGCATGAAAAGAAGACGACTTTCTTTGTTATAGACATAAAGCGCTCTTTTAATGCTCTGTTTGGGAGGGATTGGCTCCACAAAGCGGGCGCCATACCATCTATTCTTCACCAAGAGCTTCTACTGTGGGGAAATCACGGTTTGGAAGTTGTTTCTAAGGAAATAAACGAGAAATCTAACATACCTTATGTTTGTGCAGGAGCAGTTAAACAAGTGAAGGACATGACCTTAAAGTAGAGATATGCTATGGGAGACCCTTAGCACCACCTCAAAATCAAATTATCCCAACAGGATGGGGCGATGAGCTACAGCTCGATGCCAAACAAGATCTTACTCCACTGGAAAAGGACATGTATGAAGTTGGGATACGAGACGACAACAACACTCAACAAACTGAGACAGACTTGGAGCCCGAAAGACTCCACAACCCATCCTCTTCCAATGGAGAGTGAACAAGTTGATCTAGTAGTCGATGTCCTAGAGAGGTTAGCTAGCTACAGGACATCTAGAATAAATGAGACTCGATGTAATTCGTCTCCTTCAGCATGTCAGGACATGCTTAACATTTATTCAAATAATAAAGAAGTCCCTAACACTTATGTTATTCCATGTGATCCATTGAAAGAAATAAAATTGGGAACGACTGATTCACCACGTGTTACATATCTCAGTTCGCTCGTGAACGAAGTAGAGGCGCGTAGTATAAGCAAAGTCCTTCACACTTACATGCTTCGCTTGGGATTATACCGAGATGTCAGGTCTCAACCGAGATTTAGTCGAGCATCGACTCTCGACGTATAGCAATATCAAACTTGTAAAACAAACCCCGCAAAGGATGTCGCGGGAAGTAGCCCAAATGGTCTATGATGAGATTAAGAAGTTGTTCAAAGTCGGATACATAAGAACAGCTAAATACGTCGACTAGATCTCCAGCATAGTGTCGGTCGTCAAGAAAAATGGAAAGATCAGAGTCTGCATAGACTTCCATGATCTGAACAAAGCAACACCCAAAGACGAATACTCCATATCTGTCGCTGATGATCTCATAGACAAATTGGCAGGACACGAGCTAATTTCCTTTATGGACGGGTATTCTGGTATAACCAAATTTTCATCGCTGAGGAAGACGTTCATAAAACTGCATTCCGATGCCCATTAGGAATATTCGAATGGGTAGTAATGCCTTTCGGGTTGAAGAATGCAGGAGCCACCTACCAGAGAGCGATGAACTTGATCTTCGCTTCACTAACAGGAAAGACAGTTGAGGTATATATATATGACGTTGTGGTGAAATCTAAAAAGAGACAGGACCATCCTTTTCATTTAAGCGAAACATTTGAAAAGATGCGAAAGTACAACCTCAAACTCAATCCACTAAAATGCGCCTTTAGGGTGCAATAGGGACAGTTTCTTGGTTTCCTTGTGTACCAACGAGGAATCGAAGTAGACCCTTTGAAGACCCACGCTATTCATAATCCTCCAGCTCCACAGAGCAAGAAGGAACTTCAAGCCTTCCTCGATAGGATAAATTATATTCGCCGATTTATAGGTAATGTCGCATCTAAGACAAGTGCCTTCTAGACAATCCTCAGAGGAAAACAGAAGGGACAGATAAGCTGGACGTCACAACATGAGCAAGCGTTCCAGAACTTAAAAGATTACCTAGTCAATCCGCATGTGCTGGCACCACCAAGTGCAGACCAACCGTACATTCTGTACGTAACAGGATCCCAGTCCACTATTGGATCAATGCTAGCACAAGAGCACGACGGAGTGGAAAGGGCGATTTACTATCTGTCGCGCCTACTCATAGAAATAGAACAAAAATACACCTCAACAGAAAAGATCTGCCTTGCGGTGTATTACTCAATAACAAAACTAAGACACTATATCGGGTCTAATGATGTGTACATCGTCTCCAAGACCCCGGTTACCAAAGTGTTCTTTGACAATCCCTTACTTACGGGAAGGATAGGCAAGTGAAGCCTAGTGCTTTCAACCTACAATATCTATCATAAACCACAAGCCTCAGTCAAAGGCTATGCTTTAGCCGAATTCATAACTCATTATGGTGAAGGCAATCTCGATTCCACACTCGAGGAAGATCACCCGAACAAAGAATGGACCGTTTGGTTCGATGGGTCCTCTAACAAATTTGGAGCTGGCGTGGGCGTCTTTATTGAGACACCATGGAAAGCGGAAACCAGAGTGGCTTGTCACATCAACGGGAAAGTCACTAACAATGAGGCAGAGTATGAAGCCTTGATTTTAGCCTTGAAGCTGGCACTAGACTGGAGGATGGAAACCGTAAAAAATATGCGGCGACTCCCAACTAGTAATTCAACAACTCTTGGACCAGAGTGAGTGCCACGCACCCAATCTTGGTAAATACTTGCACAAGACAAAGGAACTCTTCGCAAAGTTACACAAAGTTAAAGTAGTCCAAGTAAAAAGAGACGACAACCAGGAGGCTAACCACTTAGCACAATGTGCTTTTGGGTTGGTTAGTGAGTTGGAGACATCCAAGAGCAAAACGACGTTGTTTACAAGCAAACGACCAGAGTTCCACAATGAGGTTGAAGAGAAAATTAAAGAGGTCCACATCGCCGACTTGTTCGAACAGAAAGAGGATTAGCGAGAACCAATACAACAATTCCTCAAAGATACCGGTACAAAAGTTGAAAGGAGAATTCGAGTGATCGCTAGACACTATGTACTCCTCGACAACACTCTTTATAGAAAAACCAATGAAGGTGAGCTTCTGAGGTGCGTCGATGATGGCTCGAGCCTGTGAGGCTTGCCAACCATGTGGGCCAGTGAAGTGGACCCCCGCAACGGATATGAATGTCGTAATAAAACCATGGCCTTTCAGGACATGGGCGTTAGACATCATGGGAGAAATACACCCTCACTCAACCAGAGGAGACGCTTATATACTTGTTGCCACCTACTATTTCACCAAAAGGGTCGAGGCAGCAGCGTATAAGTTAATTAACCAGAAGGACTTGATCCAATTCATTAAAGACTTCAGTATCTATCGATATGGAGTACCTCAAAGCATTGTCGTAGGCAATGCAAGAGTATTTAACAGCGAACTTATGAATGAATTCGCCGAGGATTTTGGCTTCAAAGTACTCAACTCAACTCCGTATTATGCTCAGTCGAATGGGCAAGTAGAAGCCTCTAATAGACTCATCAAACGAGTGATATAGAGGACGATTGGAAATAACCCGCGAACATGACATACCCTGCTCCAAGAGACATTATGGGCACTCCGGGTTACCAAAAAGGAAAGCATAGGCATCGCCCCGTTTAGCCTTTTCTACGGCCACGATGCTATGCTCCCAATAAAAGTGCAGTACAAATCGCTCAGACTCCTCAAGCATTTGGGAGAATACGGAAGGGTATGATGAGGACATGCATGTTGAACTAGAAAACCTGAAAACCACCAGGATCAACGTGCTGAACCACCTAGAAGCTCATAAAAGAAACATCTCCCGCTACTATAACAAGAAAGTAGTTCCTCGATCATTTAGCGTAGGCAACCTAGTATGGAAGTTACGATTACCCGAAGGAGTTCGTGACTACTTTCAAGGGAAATGGACACCAAACTGGGAAGGCCCTTTTCCGGGTAGTTGAGTCCCATCTTGGGAACTCATATCGCCTAGGGGGCTTGATGGGTCGTTACATGACTTTAAGATCAATGGCAAATACTTGAAAGAGTATAGGACAACGATGTGGGAAGCGCACAAAGGTGTCATTTCAAAATGTTTTCCCACCCTGTGGAGACAAATACAAACGTAGGAAAAAGTCAAATACGAGGCAAGGAATACAACATGAGTTTCAGCCGGTCCTTCACACCAGCTACCATGATTTCCTTTGCCTTGAAATCAAGGGCCTTGCCCCAATCCCTCTCAACGCCGCCTTTGCATTGTCAAGGCAGCACGTTCAGTCGCCTTGTTCGCACGAGCAGCAGCGAGATCCGCAGCCATAGCATCCAACTCTCCCTGGAGGCACTGGATAGCAGCTTGTAGCTCATCCCTTCGCTTCAGAAGGACAACCTCCTTTCCAGAGAGCTCGGAAGACGGAGGCGGTTGCGATAGGGCAGTCTCCCTCTTCTTCTGCTCCGTTTTTAGTACAAGAACCTCGCATTGCTCGTCCCACGAGCACCAGAAAGATCGCCGGAGGAGGGTAATCAGGGTCGTCAGTTCTGACGTACCGGCATCCGCTTGCTCCAGCTCGTTCACCACGGACAGCAGCTCGCCGAAGTCACCCTCAGTAGCAACCCTACGCTCAAGGAGGACAATAGCAGAGACGAGCAAGGAATGCAAAGGTTGTCGCAAAGACACCTAATTTAGGTGCAAAGTCAAAGGAAAGACAGACAAAGGTTTTCTCAAGTCACTCACCAAGGTCGCCGGCGCCTGCGAGCCTTGGGGGGTTGGGGGGCTTCCGTCGTCTAGACCAGAGGGGCTCCTATCGCCTCACCTTCATGTAGTTCCCTCGCGTTGCCTGAGGGTGACTCCACTATTTGGCCCGGGGAGATCTCAGTTGCCTGACCATGGAAGACTTCTGTCGCCTCGCATAGTAACCCCTGGGTAATGGCGACACTCTTGGAGGAGGCCTCAGCCTAGATATTCAAAGGAGGCAAGGCCTCGCGCACTGCATCACTAGGGGTTCCTCTAACTCCGGCTTAGCGGGTTGGTTACGTCCGCCTAGCAACGAAGAGAGAGTGATGTCATCCGGGATATCATCGACGTTGATGGGGTCAGAAGCGACGACACCTTGATAAAAGGAAAAGGCGTCAAACATAAAGTTCGCACAAAGAGTAGACAATATGCTACAAACAATACATGTTGCGTTTCCAGACGACGCCTTCTCAACAGAACGATCAGAGGGAGCACTCAGCAAAACTAAGGGAGCGGTCCATGCGACGTTTTCCTCTTCAACCGGGCTCCCTGTGATGATGAGCCCGCACGGGAGGATCTCGCCATCTTAGCAGCTGTTACAAACAAAAGGCCAGTCCATCACCCGGATACTGATTCAATAAAGATCAGGCTGACCCAACTTACATGAAAGGAGTGCGCTACCACCCGATGGCCGCTTCCTTGAAGAAGCTTCGCCCGAAACAACAAGCACTGGAGGAGAGGGCACCTTCTCATTCTCAATCAACCTTTTCAACTAAAAGGCGGTATCTAATTGCTTCCAGACTTCGTGCCAGGCCATGGAGAAAATTACAGTTCGACCGCCTTAAAGTGTAGGCTCAATCTCAGCCGAGCCAAGACGTGGCTCCTGGGTTTGTTCAGCCACCCCCGACTCCATAAGAGACGAAGTACGCTTGTCTAGGGTTGGTTCTTGGACTCGAAGAACATGACGGCTAAAGATTGGGCAAAGCCCAACTGACGGGGGCAAAGTTGAGGGTTGTACACCTCGAAAATCAGCCCTTCGGAGTCTACACCCACCAATTCCCTGGCGCAGAAAGCCGGGAGGAAACGCTTGACTACCTCCAGACACGAATTTTCCCACTCTTCAGGGAAAGGGCGTTATGAGACTACTTCCCCTTCACCATTGCATCCATTCGCTAAGGCTTGGATGCAACTGACAATGCTGGAAGAACCATGATACTGAGACGAACCTGCTGCAATGACCTCATCTCGGGTGAGCATGGGTTTAGAGTAACTATTGAATCCAGGAAAGTAAAAGATGATCCATAAGTATAAGAGCCTCAAAGGACCATCCATCGTGCAGCTGGGGAAATTAGCTAGGTCCTTGGTCGCTTGATAGATGCTACGATAGATCAGGCATAACAAGAAGGGAGCAAAGGTCATGGGCTCAGGCTTGTCTGCATTGCCAGCCTCAACATGGCTGGTGGCCATTCCAACCATGAACTGTCCAGGGCGCTTTCCTCGGTTACAAAAGATGAACTTGGACAGGCATTCCAAGTACAACTCGAATTCCTCCTGGAGTCCCCATCTATCGTCCTTGAGATGACCCCCAGCGACCCTGCTAACCCGCTCTGAAGGGTTGAACTTCAGATCGTTACGCTTGCTGTCAAAATGAAAGGGGGCTCCAGAAAGACTATAACCAGTCAAAAATGCAACGTCCTATAAGGTAACCGACATGGGTCCCTTTGGAAAGTTGAACTAGTTAATGAAAGGGTTCCAAAACTAGAGGAACCAAGTAACCACAGAGAGGTTGGGCCCGATGGGGGAATGGGAAACTTCGATCAACGCCTTGATTCCCATCGCTTCCCACGCAGCGCCTTTCTTCTCCATCCACTTGGAGACCCAATCCCAAACGGCTTTGTTCCGGGGAGAAGGAAAACAACGGAGGTCCGCTCGAACGGATGACTACTACCCCGATGGCTTAAATCGACGACGGAACACCGCAGGCAGTCTGCTGGTGTAAAGGAATAAGTCGAACGAGTTGGGGACGAACGGACCACGGATTTGTTGGCTTGGCATAGCAGAACCAAAATCCGATTGTGCCATGTGAACGGTGGAAATGTGAGACTGCCAAGACTTGGTGAAAGCATGTTGAAACCTGGCAGCGTCGCCGTCCAGGAAGACCAGAGGTTCAAAGGATGACGAGGATAAGCTATTAGAGGCCATGAGAGTTGCAAGAAGAATGAGGGTTTTTCTGAGTGTGTGAGCGGGAAACCCTGACCATCAAAGATTTTATAACCTCAGAAACCAACAAAGGTAGGGTTTAAAAGGGACGTCGTTTGACGACCGAGGCCCAACACAGACGTCACCTCAATTACGAGGCAAGCGACATCCAAAGCGTCGCTATGCTTGGAAACTGATGACGATTCAATTGTCATAGTGGGCAAGCGAAAGGGTTCACAATAAATAGACATTTATTCTCACTCAAATCCAAACAGTACATGGGTTCGATTGATAATGAGAGTACACGAAACAAAACGAAAGAAAGTAGATGATTCAGTAGACGACGCTTCCACTCGTTGGAAATGCTCTATTGAAGATATTACAAACGCTTGGCGTTCTTCGAGGGTTTATCCACAAAAACTGAGCACGCACCCGATTCTTCCCATCAACGAAGAAACGCCTTGGCTGCAAATGACGGCATCGCATGAGAAAGCCCTTGGCATCCAAGATGCCGGAAGGAAGTTCACGTGATGCCTTGGAGTTGAAAACCCAGTGGCTCGGGTCCTCTACCTTTCCAGATGGAACCACCGAGTAGTTGGAGACCACCCTCATAAGGTAATGGGTATATGCTTCCAAACAAGCTAAGGTGATGGGCATAGGCTCCGGATGGAATACCAAAGGAAAGACAGGAACTTCATAGCTTGGCTATTTTTAAGAAATGGTGGCTTGTGAGTCGGAAGACGATCTGAGCGTTTCAATTTATAGCGAAGTCGTGGGGGGTAAAAGAACTTTGACGGGATATATTATGACAGAGATTTCGGGGATCGCAACAGTTGTTCTGGAGATCTCAATCGATACGATTTGGAAATATTGACGGTCAAGGGTCATTACTCACCTGCACACATTACCGAAGCTGCAGGGGAATGATTAATTGGTCTTTTTCAAGGAGAGACAGATTACTCAATCTATCTCGAGGGGGGCTTATATGTTTAGCAACATTAATTTTGGGCCACAGATCTCAGCCCAATCTATGGATCGACGGTCCAGAACACAGGCCCAAGGAAGGAAAATCCAAGAAGGAGGGGACCACAGATACACGCTAGGCGAAGGCTTGCTGGGCGAAGGGATTAACAAGCGACGAGATTACCTGGCGACAACAGGTGGGCGAAGCGACAAGCGACAGTCAGACTGGGCGAGCGAGGAAACTCTACGGCGAAGGACAATGAGCGACATGGTCTATTCGTCAGCTGTTAAGGAAGGCTCCAGAAGATCTCTGGATCCGAAAAGAGATTGTTGCCAAGTCTACTCATATGGAAAAAAGATATTTTATGGAGACTGACAGCAAAGGAAGCGTAATATATGCGCTATATTACATTACCGTATATACGTAGGTATAGCTTAGTATAAATAGTTGTTCTTAGGTATTGTACACACACATCAACACCTCTCTACAGACGGACATATATTGTCATATTTTATCTTTTCAAGAATTCCAGTGTTCAAGTTCTTTTTGTGCTCCTGTGTTCCTGCTCACTTTTGAATGCATCGTCGATGGCATCCGTAAATGCTTCCACTTAAGGCTATCCATCCGATGTCTTCCTTTCTTTGTTTCATTTCATACGGCGACCACACATTCAATGAATCCTCCGAGTACCAGTTGACTCATAGTGCCAAAGATTTCTGACGTATTTGGATCCGGCTTGTTCGCGACCACTTCCGGAGCCAACAACCGAAAATCCAAAACAACCGATTCGTGTCTTTTGTTCTTTTGGCCTTCTCATCCGCTCTTCAATAACTACCTGTCTCCCCTGAGAGTTGGATACCCACAAATAAAAGAATTTGATATTTTTTTTTCTTATTTCCAGATCATCATGCCATCAGATGAAGATTATCTCTTCCTGTTTTTTACTATCCCAACGAGTAAGTGACCAGAAAAAAAAAAGGAAAGGAAAGCTTGCTGGGTTTTGCTAATGACAACGCCCTTCCTGAGACTACTGTGCCCAATTCCATCATTCCTCGGAGTTTTAGCATCCGCAGTTCCTCAGTCGGCCCGCACGGCAACGATGTTATCCACGGATTCCGTGCCGTGTTAGGATTCGCTATCTGCATGGCTGACCTGCTGTTTCTGTTCAGTTCTGGCTTTGGAAATTTCTTATTGATTTATCTAATGACAAGGGGGGAGGTGTCGAGAAACATTCCTGCATGATGTAATTAGTCATTGTCTAATTTAATGTTGTCAAAGGATTCACCGCCTGTCTTAAATTTGCCATCTCTCTCATGTAAGAACATGCAGTAGAGCTGTTTGGGGCATATCTCCATTCCAACAGCCATATTATTTACCTCCTCATGGTCTGCTAGAATTCAACCCTGGGAACCAGCTATGTTGCTCAAATTCATGGACCTGTAAAGTATTTGAGTATTTGAGACAAGGGCCTCTGCCTTTTGTCTTGAACTGTTGTAAGGACACGGCAAAAGGCGAAAGGAGGATAATTTTGTTGAAGAAGAAAGGTGGGGTTTGAGATCAAGGAAAGCCAGGCGCCTCATTTCTGGCAGGTTTCCTAGTACAAGTCTAAGTCTAAGTCTTAAGTCTTTTTCTTTTCTTTTTCTTTTTTTCTTTGCTGTTATCTGTGCAGATTATTGCTTGAAGATTGGCAGAAAAAAAAAATTTGAGGAGAAAAAGGGAAGGGAGGATTTCCAAAAGAGTCGTCAATGAAATAAATACACCATTTTTTTTGTGGGGCTTGGTTCAATGTGATTGCTTCATCATATCTACCATTCCAAACTACCTTTTCTTTTCACCCAGAGGAACATGTGCAGTGCAGAAGGGGAGTGTGTGCATGTCCCTTCGGTTGTGAAGAGAGGTTTTGAACTGCAGATCGAAGGAATCATTCATAACCCATATGCCACCAAAACTTTGATGATGGATGTTGGTGGGTCATAAATGGCTCACTTTAGGACACACAGTTTCCTGTCTTTTCTGCACGAAAAAAAGAAAAATACAAGGAACCCAAGAAAAGAGAAAGGGAGGTGATGCTTAGTTGCCAAGAAACACTCATGTTAATATCAAATAGTGTTAAGTGTTGTGTTCTTGTCTAAGTTTCAAGGGACTGGGGGATTCTTGAGACATTGACTTGTCCAAAATCGCTCGAGATGAGAGGACTGACTAACTGGCTGGCTGGCTGGCTGGCTGACTTTGATTGAGATCAGTTGAAAAATTAAAGGAAATAAAACTTTGGATGCAAACCCATTAATTGCATTCACTTCTCTCGAACCCTTTAAATGATGTCAGGACACACCGGATCCATTATAAAAATTAATTATTTCCCCTCCCTGTAGACAACCGCAAATGACACGGCCGACCTCTTTGGCTTCCACCAGCTCACCCATGTTTCTTTGGGCTATTCGCCCTCCTGGCAGGCTAACTCAAGCGACCTCCGGAACCGGGTCTCCTCGGTTTTCACGAACCGGGACGTGGGTCTCGCCGGACGAACGGCTAGGCCGAGGAGTCTGCCGCGATGCTAATTCCCCTGGTAATGTAAAGGGAAAGGGGTTGTGGGGAGTTCGAAAGTACGGTTGTGTTCCGAAGGAGGGAATCAACCGCTCAAAAAAGTTAGTTGAATTGACACACCACCATCACCACAACAACAATAAAACAACAAAACTGAGGGAGGGAGGGATGAATATCGACATCTTCCCAGACTTTTTTGCTTCTGTTCCCTGAGTATCTAACAGTCAACTCCTAACAGCCATGATTGAAAGACAAAAAGCCCCCCAATCTTCATTACACAAACCAAACCAAACAATTCCTCGTCCGTTTTTTTGTTTTACATCCTTAAATCTATCAGACCCCACCCTCACTCTCACACCATCACCATTCTCACCACCTCCAATCCTTTAATTTTCCTATTCTTTTTTTTCCTTTTCATTTCTTTCAATTCTCTGCTTTTCTTTTGTCGTTGTTGCTGCTGCTGCTGCTGCTGCTGTTTCCCTCTCCTTTTTCTCTTCTTCATCGTCTCCTCCTTTTATTCCTAAAACAACGACAACAAACCTTCCCGTCTATTTTCAATCTCCATATTTACCCAGCATTCGTCATGCCACGGAGCTTCCCCAACTGCCATGGGCGTCGACATGTCGAATAATCCTCCCACCTCTCGTACCAAAGACTTCTTCGCCTCCCCTGCTCTCTCCCTCAGCCTCGTATGCCTTCCTCTTTCTCTTGCTTGTCTTCCTTCCTCCTCCTCCTTCTCTACTGCACAAAATATTCCACGCGCGAGGCTATCTTTTCATTTACTTTCTCGTCTCGGTCGGTCCTTTCCCGCATCGCCTAGCACATGCATCCCGTGTTCTTTCATGCTGACGAGATTCTTCCGTCTGCCCTTTTGGTGTTAATGTATGGTTTCTTTATACTGTTTTGTTTGTTTGTTCTGAATCGTCAAGGCTGGAATATTCCGCGATGCGGGGGCCACGGCTGCGACCCCGAGCGCCGAGGTGGAGGAGGGAGATGAAGGGAGCGGAGGAGGAAAGAGGGATGACACCGTGGAGATTAGCAGCGAGAACTCGGGAGCAGTGAGGTCGAGATCAGAGGATGAGTTCGATCCTGATGGGGACCAGGACGAAGAGGACGGCGATGGTGATAAGAAGAAGAAGAGGAAGAAGTATCACCGTCACAACGCCGAACAAATAAGAGAGATGGAAGCGTATGTCGAGTGATGTTACCCCGAACCCCCTTTGCTAATTGAAACTTTAAATGGTGGAAAAGGGAGGGAAAGGCAGAGGCAGACAGACAATCGTGCTTTCGCTAAACTTGTATGATTAAGGCAATGAAATGGGGAAGGATGATGTTTGTTTGCAGGTTATTCAAGGAGTCGCCACACCCGGATGAGAAGCAGAGGCAGCAACTGAGCAAGCAGCTTGGCCTGGCTCCTAGACAAGTCAAGTTCTGGTTTCAAAATCGCAGAACCCAACTCAAGGTGCTTCCTCTGATTCCTCATCAGACTACATCAAGAGTTTATGAATGCAGCGACCTAAATTCGGTTAAATATTTAGTCTGGGTATGCATCCTTGGTCGGAAAAAACTGCAGGCAATTCAAGAGAGGCACGAGAACTCCCTGCTGAAAACAGAAATGGAGAAGTTAAGGGATGAAAACAAAGCAATGAGAGAGACCATCCAAAAGTCCTGCTGCCCCAACTGCGGATCTGCGACAACCAGTAAGGATGCAGCCTTGACAACTCAGGAACAGCAGCTGCGGATCGAGAATGCCAGGCTCAAGGCCGAGGTTGGAAGGACGTCACCTTCTTCTGCGATAGTCCTGGAACGAATATGTCTTTTCCACGTTTAATCGCTCTTTGGTCAATCATTTCTGCAGGTTGAGAAACTTCGAACTGCGTTGGGAAAGTATCCTCCCAGGCAGACATCCCCTTCCTGCTCAACTGGAAACAATGACCAGGAGACCCGAAGCTCGTTAGATTTTTACACGGGGATTTTCGGGATTGACAAGTCAAGAATAATGGAACTCGTTAACCAAGCGATGGAAGAGCTCACTAGGATGGCAACTGCCGGGGAACCGCTCTGGGTCAGGAGCATCGAGACAGGCCGTGAGATCCTCAATTACGATGAGTATGTGAAGGAATTCTCCATTGACACTTCAGTTGATGGGAAGGTGAAGAGATCCATCGAGGCCTCAAGGGAGTCCGGCATGGTGTTTGTGGATCTCCCTCGGCTGGTGCAGAGTTTCATGGATGTTGTAAGACGACAAAGAATAAGCTTTTCGTCTTCTGTATTAGTTTGGAATCTCGAGATGTTGCTCCTAATACTCCCGATTATCTCACGAACAATCTGTTTGCAGAATCAATGGAAGGAAATGTTTCCCTGCATGATCTCGAAAGCAGCAACAGTAGATGTCATCTGCAGCGGCGAAGGTCCCAACAGAAATGGCAACGTACAATTGGTAAGTTCTCAACAAAACTTCCATTACAGGTTTAAGGTAGAAGATAGAAAGAGACTCAAAAGCAGTGACAGCTACTTCTCAATGTCCATTCTTTGAAATTACATCCATAGAAGAGTCAGCAAAGCTTGCACTTTTAGCAAATTTTTGTTCAAGTATTCTTTTCTAAAAATAATAGTGGTCCATTTGCAGAAACAATGAAATTCGCTCTTATCAACTGTTATGATCTACACGTAAAAAATTTACGAACAAGAAAGAGAGGCAGAAGAATAATAATGTTTCTCTGGAGGTGATGTTTGAAAATGTAGACTTAATATAGTAGCAAGAAACAAAAGTGGTACTCCCGTTCTAAGAGGGGGCTCTTACCTGCAAGTGGTTGCATCTGCAGATGTTCGCAGAGCTTCAGATACTCACTCCAATGGTTCCCACCAGGGAAGTCTACTTCATCAGGTACTGCAAGCAATTGAGTGCAGAGCAATGGGCTATTGTTGACATTTCTGTCGACAAGGTAGAAGACAACATAGATGCGTCCTTAGTTAAATGCAGGAAACGCCCATCTGGTTGCATTATCGAGGACAAATCAAATGGGCATTGCAAGGTATGCGATGCACCGTGATGCAAGAACAAGTGCTTCTTTTGATTCCGTTTTGGATCAGAAAAAACTTGACTGAATTTTGCCTAATGTCAGGTGATTTGGGTAGAGCATCTGGAATGCCAGAAGAGCACAGTACACCCAATGTACCGCACCATCGTGAACAGCGGCCTGGCATTTGGGGCAAGGCATTGGATGGCGACGCTGCAGCTCCAATGTGAGCGGATTGTCTTCTTCATGGCTACAAATGTTCCTACCAAGGATTCGAGTGGTGAGAACATTTATGGCCCTTCGGAAGAAGAAAAACTAGAATGATCCCGAAGAAATAAAAACTGACGATATGAGTTGTACCAGGGGTTGCCACACTTGCTGGGAGGAAAAGCATCCTGCGGTTGGCGCAGAGAATGACACAGAGCTTTTGTCATGCTATTGGAGCTTCGAGCTATCACAGTTGGACAAAGGTTCCTGGTAAAACCGGGGAAGACATCAGGGTTTCTTCTAGGAAGAACCTGAACGACCCGGGAGAACCTCTAGGCGTCATCTTATGTGCTGTTTCTTCTGTACTGCTGCCTGTTTCTCCTCATACCCTTTTCGATTTCCTCAGAGACAGCACCCGCCGTCACGAGGTGAGAAAACCTTCTGCTGTCCTGCCATGAAATTGAAACTGTTGGTACCAATCGCTCTCTGATATTTGGGCCTCTAAACTGCAGTGGGACATAATGTCCAGTGGAGAACCGGTGCAATCAATCGCAAACCTGTCAAAGGGGCAAGATCGAGGAAACGCAGTGAACATACAAGTGAGCGTCTTACTGCAGACTTTGGATCATAAAATTAAACTAAGAGTAGCATGGAGGAACCCCATTGCTGTGCTTTTTTCATTAACCATGAACCCAATCTTGTTCGCAGACGATGAAATCGAAAGAGAACAGCATGTGGGTGCTCCAGGACAGCTGCACGAGCGCGTATGAATCCATGATCGTCCATGCTCAAGTGGACATTACGGGAATGCAGGCCGTGATGACAGGGTGCGACTCCGGCAGCGTCGCGATCCTGCCTTCCGGCTTCTCCATCCTGCCAGATGGGCTAGAGTCTAGGCCCCTAGTGATCAGCTCCAGGCGAGAGGAGAAGAGCTTTGAAGGCGGATCACTGCTCACACTGGCATTTCAGATCCTAACCAGCACCTCTCCGACAGCAAAGCTAACAATGGAATCCGTGGAGTCCGTCAACACCTTGATATCCTGCACGCTGCGTAATATTAAGACCAGTTTGCAATGCGACGATGGGTGAAAAATCATCGCCTGATCATTTTGTTTCCCTCTTACATTTGTCATCTACTATCTTTTCAGATAGATCTACTGATAGGGTGATTTTTATTTTCTTTCCTCCATCTGTTGATATTCGACTTTAAGAATATCAACAGGGGCTCTGCCTAAGATGTCAATTCTGATTTGTTTTCCGGTGGGTGTGGGGGGACTTTTGCTTGGGAGTGTGTCTGCTGCATTTTGTTATGGTATTGTTATTCTGCAGGAGGAATGAAAAGGGAAAAATAACAGTTTATTTTTTTTTAACTAGGATTTGCTGTTCGTTGTTCATGATGATCATGAGCTCGTTCTGTGACGCAGGATCCAATGATGGGGGCTAATCAGAAACATATGCGAGTAATACCTCGCTTGTGTTCGGATTGCCTTGAAAATATTTCCAAAAAAATCAGTCAAATAATTTCTTAAAATCGAAATTATAAAACATTTTTTTCTCCTTAAAAAAAATCATATTTTCAAATTCCAACTTCCCTGTGTCGTACAATAAAAACAACGAATCGGTTTTCCTAAAAATCAAGGTTTTCTAACCTATATGACATTATTTCACGAATTTTAAAATTACTTATAAAATATTTTTGTGACTAAAACCGTTAAATTTGAACAAAACTATGGGGCTATGTGGATTCAGTTATCGGTTAGTTCAATGGTTTTGATTCACCGGCGGGAGAGGTTCGGATTAGCAGCCTTGCGCTTCAGGTCTTGTCCGGATTTGGCCCTTTTGTGTTCCCCCATCGCGGAAGTGGGCTCGTATCCGAGATATTGGGCCTAAACTTGGGTTTCATGTTTGGGCCGATTAGGTCCATTCAATATTTTAAAAATGTGTGCGAGAGAGAGAGAGAGAGAGGGAGAGATGGGTGGAGGAGAAAGCTCCCGGGGCAAAAAGAGGTGGGTCCCACCACTCACACCCATTTTCCCCTACTTTGTCTTTTGGCATCTCCCCCAAATTTTAATGTTAATAATTCTACCCCTTTGTTCTTCTTCTTCTTTTTCTATCCTTTTTTCTCGCAACTTCCAACAACAACCACAAAAAATAATTGGGGGGGATTCAGCTCAGCACCCACGAAAGGGTTAAAAAGCGCCAAATAGTTATTTCTTTGCTAAGATAAATATTTATTTCGTTTGGTTTACGCTGCCGACACTCCAGAGGTTCGGAACGAGAACGACCTCCGAGCCTGAGGCACGGACAAAGAGTTTGGCTCAACAGCAGTTACTACAACGGAGAGCAAGCATCCCGGCAGGCACTCCCCTCCCTCTGCTTTTGTCTGAATACTAGGGGCTGCTGCTTGCGTTGTGGGCTAAAATCATCGTCCCCTCGACTCATCTTGCAACCTTTCTCCATGCAAGCCCCCATCCCTTCGTTCATCTTGATTGGTTGCCAACTAAACTGAGGGTGTCTGAAGTTGAATCAGCTGCTGCTGCGGCGCTGCTGTCAATTGAGTAGACGGTGAGCTGCATGAAACCAGATTCCCCCCCCCCTCCCAAAATCCCTTTTTCTGTTGCTTTTTTTGGTCTTCCAGTGTCTCCCACCTTTGTTGTCTGATGGAGAAGAATGTTAAAAAGGAGTTGCATTTTTGGCCCCTTCTGCTTCTGCTGCTGCTTCTTTTTTTATCAATTTCTGGCGTTTTATCTGAATTGTGATGATGCCTTGCGGTTCTTTGGAATCCCAGAAAGGAATTTGGAGGCGGTTTGGTTGTTAGTCGATCCTGTTTAGAAATGATGATCTCGTCGAAATCGGAGTCGGACCTCACGAGCTCGACACCATCGTCGCCATCGAGATCCCCAAAACGCCCGGCGTACTATGTCCAGAGCCCCTCAAGGGACTCCCATGATGGGGATAAGTCGTCCTCGATGCAGAATACTCCCATGTCACACAGCCCGATGGAGTCCCCATCCCACCCGTCATTCGGACGCCACTCCAGGAATTCCTCGTACAGTAGGTTCTCTGGGATCTTCAGGTCTTCGTCTGGGAGGAAGGGTGGCAGGAAGAGGAACGACAAGGGGTGGCCTGAGTGCAATGTCATCCTTGAGGAAGGGTCTTATGATGAGTTTGAGGAGAAGGCATTCATTCGGAGGTTCCAGGCCTTGATTGCGCTCTGCAGCTTCGTGATTCTTTTCACTATCTTCTGCCTGATCATTTGGGGAGCCAGCAGGCCTTACAAAGCCGTGATTACCGTAAAGGTGGCGTGACAAGTTGCAGATTTCGTTTACAAAATTTATGCAGACCGGAATTCATTGCAATGCTTCTTGATCTGCAGAGCTTCACAGCACATAATTTCTACGTTGGGGAGGGATCCGATTTCTCTGGCATCGTGACAAAGATGGTCACTTTGAACGGGACGGTGAGGTTGAATGTATACAATCCCGCTACATTGTTTGGCATCCATGTCACGTCTTCGCCAGTCGGCCTTGCCTTCTCCAAGATCACTGTCGCCACAGGTCAGGTAAAACATTACCCGCTTTGTAGGATAGGTAACGAGCGAAGAGGTAACACAAAAGTGAGTAAACTATCAAAACGAGTCAAAGTTCTTGATAAGTGAATCCTGACTGGTTTGCAAACGATCCTTATTTCAGCTAAAGAAATATTACCAACCCAGAAAGAGCCATCGAGTTGTGCTCATCAACGTGGAGGGGAATAAGGTCCCCCTATACGGAGCAGCGGCAAGTTTATCAGACTCCCCGAACGGAGGCCCCGTACCACTCACGATGCGCTTCGAGATTCGTTCCCGGGGCGATGTTGTGGGGAAGCTGGTGAGAGTGAGGCACCACGAACATGTCACCTGCCCGGTGGCTGTTGACTCGACCAGCACCAAGCCCATCGTCTTCAAGAAGGACGCGTGCACCTACGAGTAATAGTGCTCATCCACTTCGATTTGTTGTGTGACCCTATTTCAGCCAAAAAGCGGATCAAAAGAAGAAGAAAATCTGTATTCGTTTTTCATAAAACGTGAATAAGATTTGAGTGTACATAGAACAGCATTAAAGGGAAGGCGATGGTTATTTCTCAATCTACGTGCCTGCTATTGTAATAATTCTCTGTCGTCTCTGTTCCCAGAATCTGTACATGAAGTTCCTTCCGTTCAATATATTGTTGTTATTCCAGACGGTAAGCGTCATGCATGGTAGCCACAGTACAATGTTCATCGACGGATTGATGCGCGAAAACTTAAGCATAGGGACAGGCAAGAGTATTTATGAGCTAATAATTTCAATGTCTTCAAGCAGCCAACAATAACAGGGATGATGTACAAAGTGAACTGCAAAAATGATCTTCACATTGCTGTCACACTTAATGGAATGACCTCCAGAGAAATACTCCAAACTCAAGGCATTTGTTTGGCTGCCTTACTCGGAAAGGACCTTCAACTCCTACAAATCTTCAGCTCTTATCCGAGCACGGCTTTGCTCGAATGAGCTGAGCTTTCCACTCAGAAGTGGTTGTTATAAATATGACGGTCCGTATATAGACCGGAAGTAACGTACAAATTATCGTATTGAGAAATAGCAGGTTCAATCTCTAGTCACGGACAAAGCACGTGAGTAAATATGGATAGGCTGAAGCTCGAGCAAATATCTTCTGGAGCTTTAGGGAGATATGGAAAGTCTTTTGAGGATGGACGAAGAACACTAGGGCTGTTGTAGAAGCTTGATCTGGAGAGTCTTCTGAGGATGGGCGAAGAACACCAGGCTGCTGAAGCTTGATCTTGAATGCTTGAACTTAATCTTCAGGCTTAGACTTGATCGCAAACCTTAATCTTGGCAGCACTTCGTCGATCGGGTGAGGAACAGATGCTCGAGAACTTCGCTATCGAAGGAGCTCCTCACTTTTGAAGTCGTGTCCCAAAGAGGGGAGGGACTCCCTTTATATAGGAGTTGAGATGTCTTTTAAGTGCCATATCCTTCCGATGTGGGACAAAGATGCATAGGCTTTAGTGGTCATATTGGACCAAACTTTGGATTGGGCCGAAATTTAAATGGGTCGGACCATGGATGGGCCGACATATGAATTGACTCATGGGCTAGACTAAAGCTTATTCAACCCAATATATGAATGGGTTGGGCTTATTTAACCCAAAATGATCTAATACTCTTGGACTTTATATAATTTCAAGTCCAAGTAGTAATTAATTTTACACTAAATGAGTGTAAAATATTTTATCTCATATCGGTCGATATAATATATGATTTCTTGAATCGAATAACATTATTTCGACATTAATAAAATTTTAACGTCTACAGATGAACCAGGAAATTTTTTTGCCATGATTAGGATACTGAACGGCTGTTCTTGACCCAGAAAGGAAATTTAGTGTCAAGAAGTGTAAGTGCAAAGGTCTTCGAACCCCATGTACTCGTGGTTCTCGATTTTCACAATCATGTTTGCAATGCCAACCCCACCTGGTCATTCGTCAAATGTAGACAGAATGTCACATTATGCCGCAGAATTTGAAAAAATATATTCTACTGACGGTGATGCTGGTCAGTATTCACATACCTAATGATATTGCACTGATAAAGATTGTAAGCGCCAAGATGAAAATGATCAGGGATGCTCTTCCGAGTATTGCAATCACCCTTCTCACAACATATTGGCCAACAAAAGCAGCGACCGTGGACACTGCCACTAAGTATAAAGCTGCGATACAAGGAGAACAATGTAACTCCTCGTTACATGGCATGACGAGCTCGCCAGTTGGCATTGAAGCAATTTAACAGCTATGAACTAGAAATATCGGAGCGGATAAGTTGGTCGGTCCGAGGTATCTTTCATTAATATGGGGAAGACAGTAGCAAGGTGACTAACCGTAGGGAACTGGGAATCGCTTTAGAAGGTAGTACTCCACAACAGACATGGACGACGAAAATGTCATGGCGAAAGTCGCTGTGGCACTCGATACCTGAGGGGATCATCCCAAGAGACCATACCCGAAACAAATGTTATGTTTAGGTGAGGCAACTAAATCAAATATCAAGATTGTAAGCACCTGAGGAGGAATTCCAAGCTCTAGGAAAAGGGGTCCCAGAATGAATCCGCCACCAAGACCAAGCAACCCGCCAACCATACCGGCTAAGACTCCGCAGCCACAGTACAAAAGTAGCTGGTGTATTTTCCAGTCGGTAGTGCCATCCGTGGATAATATCTGCCTCTTCCCCGTGTATAAGCAATATGCTTCATACCCGGATACTCCGCAAGCCACTGGTATCTGCATATGGAAAAAGACAATGTGTAGGTTAGGAAATCCAAATACAGGAAACAAAAGGTCAGACGTTCCATCATTTCATGATTTAGCTTACCTGCATAAGATTCAGTACCCAGTACTCCCAAGAACACGTGGTTGTATAATTCTGCATGGAAAGCTCAAATGCTTGTGTGAAAACATCCTCTTCGACATGATAACAGAATTATAAATTTGATCTATAGAAGGTGAAGAAAAAGAGGATTAACCATTGAAATTTCCAGTGCCAGAATGATCACCCAAACTGCAGAGAGAAGCCCAAATTCTTTCCAGTAGACGTTTTCAAGGACTGGAACCTGATATCGCGTACCGAAATATCAAGCATCAGGTAATCTAAATAAGGTCAAATGAGAGAAATAAGAAGGATATTCCTCACCTCCGTTCTCTTCAGCATCCTCGCTTCGCCAGGTCCTCCCGGGAGGGGTTGGTATTCGACTCCTTCATTTCCATTGGCTATCAATGAAATGGTAAATTAAGCATTTGCAATTGACATGTTATCCGTGAGCTCAGTTTTGGAAATACTTAACAAGAAAGTAGATGCTGGTTATGACCAAAATTATGTGAAGGGAGTGCACTAAAGGATCCACTCACCACTTCCAGCCAATCTTCGAGCAGCCTCCTCCTGGAAGATAAGCAAATCTATTCAGGAGAGCAAATGGGTTTGAAGCAACACACGATCAAACTGTTGAATGAGTAATGCAGCAGAAAACATTAGCAGCCATTTTCCGCACCTTCTTCATTATGGTTTCTTTCTTCCAAGTTTCAACACCCTTGAAAAATGCTCTGGTCGATGTAGCTGAACGAAAGAACCGAATTTGGTATGCTTGTCCGAAGAAAAAAAGATGGTATAACGAGCTTATGTCATGGCTGACTGTTTACCCAAAAACAGGATAATCAACAACACTGTAATCATCCAATCGGCGAATATTACGTTGAAGGCAACCCCGATGCTGATCCCAAGCACCAGCATTGGCTGGAACAGTAGCGCCAAGTCGTAGTCTATGATGGGGAGGTCTTGTGTCGGATGTCTCAACTTGAGGTTGTAGAAGACAGTAGAGGCTGCAGCACCCATGATCATGCCTGGCCGAATAACAAGAGAGCAGATCAACTCACCCAACAATGGAAGGGGACTTACAACAGAAATTGCCGATGGTTCGGACATCTTCTCCTCGATAACTTAATGTTTTCGGGAACTCAATTCAGATAATATCGATCTTACATTTGGAAATTGCGGTGGATGACTTGGCATCGAAACCGATGATGAGAGTGAGCATGGGCACGAAAATACCACCTCCGCCAACCCCACCCACGCTGCCAAAAGCAGCCCCGAGAAACCCAATTATGCTTCCGATGATAATCCGCCACCCAAATGCCATTGCCTGAGGAGAAAACAGACGAGCAGACAAGAGTGGCCATTTTCAGCAGCTGCTCTCAAGTTGGCTAAACTGCTCAAGGAAAAAAACGATCCCGACGATGCAGAGAGGAGATCAGCTTACCGGCCAGACATGAGTGTAACCCAACCGGCCAGCCTGGTTCCACAAGAAATCATACAGGCCCTTGAGGAAAGCTACAGCCTTTTCCTCCTCTTCACTTCTGGCGACAGGAACTCCTTTCCGGACATGTTTCTCGGCCTCTGCGGAAGCCACGAGCACAGACCAAGCCACGACCGCCATCACCACCAACCGACACCATCCCCATCCTCTGGGACTCATCCCGCCTACCCGACTGATCAAATCTGACCAGCAACCCAGCAATTCTCAGCACCTGCACCCGCCCCTCTCAAACTCAAAACCTACTACTTTCCTTCGCAAGGGACGTTGGAGATCGCGGGCACACTATTCTTCCCATCATCCCACCAGTCGTGGTAGCACGAGGTGACGGTCCCTCAACACTGGCAATGCCAACAAATTTATTAACAAAAAGATTTTGGTCCTCAATGTTCGTTTTTTTTTTTGTGTATTATTTTTTTTTCGAGGAACGCTTCGAAATAATATTCGGTTGGCATATATTAATATTTTACAGAAACGATGGTTTTAAATTTTTTTTAAATAATATTTTCAACTCTAAAAATATAAAAGATGTATGTATTTTCAACGTCATATTTATGTGAAAAAATTAAATAAATCGGTGATTTAAATACCAATTTTTTTTTATTCGGAGCTCCTAGTTCGCCAATTTATTTTTTAGCTGAACTACGTTGAAAACTCAGATTTCTTATTTTAAAAATTTTGAAAGTTTTTTAATGAATGGCCGGAATGTCAACTTTTTAAGCTGAACCGGAAAGTTATTTTTAAAAATTCGCCTGCCCCACTTCTCACGCTTCTTCAGAAAACTTTCGAGGTAAATCCGGAATGTCGGATCACGCCGGCGGCCGTTCCTGCGTTTCCACTGACGGTTTTTTTTTTTATACATTTCAGTTCTTCCTTATTTTCGGATTTTGGGTTTTCCTTTCTCCAAACCATAAAATAAATTCGTATGTATTAAAATGAATTTTGATGGAAAATAAAAAGAAAGGATTAATAGTTCAGGTATATGATGTACTTATGCGATTAAAAAAATATATATTTAGCGAATGATGCACTCGAATGAAAAAAAAATATTTATTCCATCCTCCTAAATAAGAGAAAAAGACAAGGGGAAACGGTACAAGCAAGGGGACAAAAAGAAAGGTGATGTCGATCCGAAACGTGATTAATATTACTTTGAACGAATTCCTGGGACACACCAATCACGGCGACCAGATTAGGCGCCTAGAAAAGAAATTAAAGGCTCGTAAGTCTAGGTGACATTTAAATTTTATGTTGTTGATTTTTTTTTATGTATGATTATAAATAAGTACGAATTCTAAGTGCTCTTTTATCACGGGTATCCCCTTGGATCTGAATAAGCCTAACTTACCAGAAATTTGTGTACGAGGAAGATCGATTACCATGAGACTGTAATAGCATGCATGTGAGGGATGTTTCGCAAATGTAAAGGGGGTCAATAGGCCATGAGGGATTCCTCATCAATCATATCACCGGTGACCGAAAACCCTACCACGCATGTTCATGTTACCGATCGACAATTCGTTGTCTAATTGGAATAATTGTCTTCAAGAATCTCGAGAAAGAACAACTAATAAGGTTGCCATTAGGGAGTGGGGGTGAATATATTCGCGAATCCCACGTGGGGGGGGGGGTCAAAATTCCCAGATGCCTTCCCCTGCTTTCTAATATAATATAATATTACTAATGACAGTTTTACGACAGGTTATTAGTCACAGCGCATCCTCCAAGGAAACCTTTCACTTTTGTTTCTGACTTGAAGAAATGGCAGGGGGGGGGGACACACGTCCCAATAGGGTAAACTTTAAAACAACCCCCCGCCCCTTGTCTTGCCATACATATACGGCGGCGTTTTTGTGTTTTCACCCTTTCCTTTTTAGGACTGATAATAACCCGAGAAGGAAGTGTGGATTGCCCTTCTTCTTGTTATGCGGGGTTTCTTCCCGGATCCAATGGAGGACAGGGAAAGACGTCCAGTCCCATACGTTTGTTTATCTACAACAACGACCTGTCAACACTTTCTATAGGTGGGGTTTGAAATCTCTACAGCCGATGGTCAAATGATACGAGGAATGTTAGCTGGGGAGAGCATATCTAATCCAGTCCAGCGAAACAATAATACAGTTCCCCCCCAACCAGCCCCACCCCCAGTTGCATTATTGCATATGTTGTGATAATTGAAGAAATGGGGATGGGATCTTGAATCTGATGTAGATCCGAGAGAGAGGTGGAGCAGGGGTCCCCTTCTTTCGACATCGCTGAGCATGGTTGATTCATCGTGTCTCCCTTTTTTTTTTTATGTGTGGACCTGGAAGAGGGGGCATTGGGATATATGGGATGAGGCGAGGCGATCCATTCCACGCCTTTCAATGAACCCAAGGATCCCAAAAGAAGAAATAGAAGGACAAGGACGAATAGCTTTGTATTGTTTGTTTTAAAAAAAATTGTGAAATACGGTCCAAATTTCGTAAAATACGGTTTTACCGTCGAAGGGACGCGTTTTAAGAGGGTGAATTTTCAAAACCCGACCTCCATGTAAATAGGCAAGGGGGGTTTTTCAAAACCCGTCCGCTATGCCTTTATTTTTTTTAAAGGGAAAGAACCCGTTGACACAATAGAAAATCTTGGGCCTAATTCTGACAAAGCTCGTAAAAGCCCATGAGGCCTACAGCCAAGTTAAACATATCAAGCCTGCGCCCGCAGTCTACGTAGACTATGCGGCAAAGGAAGTCTACAGAGGCGGGGTAATAATCTTGTAATCAAGGGAAGTCTACAAGCCTGCGCCTCCAAGAGACACAAAGTCTACAGGCTTGCGACTGCAAAGGATACGAAGTCTACATACCTGCGCCTGCAAAAGACACGTGTCAAAGGAAAACGGTTCCACAGTCCCGAGATAAATGGGACTTGTTACCCACGCTTATATCAACACACGTCTTAAAAGATAACCAATTAAACCCGAAGTCAGAGGAGTTTACGACCCACGATCAAACGAATGGAAGTCAGTTAGCTCCGAGATTCTTGGGGAGAATCGAGTCTGGAAAATCTTCGGAAGGTCGTAATAGACCGGGTATAAAAGGGATAGTATCTCCCTAAGAGAAAATCACGAACAAATCAGACAACAGAAGCTTATCTTGCTCGTCACCCCTTAGTTGTTAGTTGTTAGGATTCCCCGACCTGGGCGAAACTCTTAAAGTTTCATTGGTCTTCCTTCCAGTGTCAGAGTGAGCAACCGTACCTCCGGCAACAAATCACCGCCTTCACTTCCACCACCAGGGTGAGCAACCGTATCTCTGGTAATAGCCCTCCGCCTTCGACTCCAATGCCAGGACGAGCCACCGTAGTCCCGGTACACACCTCCGCCTTCCACTCCAATGCCAGGACGAGCCACCGTAGTCCCGATACACACCTCCGCCTTCGACTCCATCGCCAGGACGAGCCACCGTAGTCCCGGTACACATCTCCGCCTTCAACGCCTCCGCCAGGGTCAGCCACCGTAGCCTTGGTGTCCACGTTCGCATCAGCACCCGACCGCATCCAGTCCATCAAGTCCAACAGCTAAGTCCTGCTGCCCGAGGAGCACAAGTCTACAGCGCTCTGCCATCAAGTCTACGACGACGCTCCAAGTTTACGGAGCACTGTAGCCAGTCTATGACCTTACCACCGTCCTTATTTTTACTTTTATAGCTGTAAGCTTTCTTTACTTCGTGTAAAAACGTTTGCATTCAATCATATTTCTTCAATTACTTACTGGCGACCACATCTACAAATCCATGTGAGTCTTATTGCCAAATATTTCCGGCATGATCCGTTTCCTACGCGAACAGAACCGAAGGAAAGGAAGGTAGGGAAAAAATAAAAAGGAAAGATGGGAAAGAGAGGGGGGAAGGGAGAGGGAAGGGAACGAGAGAGGGGGAGGGGAGAGGGGAAAAGGGAAGGAAAAATGAAAAAAAGGAAGGAGAGGGGGAGGGAGAAGTGAAAGGACATACAGATTCTCAAAAGAAAATTTATCAACCATTTCATTATTATTTAGACGGAATTACACAATTCGGTTACAATGGAGTTATAAAAATTTATGCAACGGAAGCTTTCAATCGAACATGGGAATAAACACGCATAAATTACTTCTATGACATGCCAAAAACACGCAATAACGTTAGTCAAATGACTAGGTACGGCAACTCAAGCATGTGGAACTAAACGCCCATAATATCCCTTGACGTATATCAAAATCGAGACATCGTCTCAAAATTCCGACATACACCGTTGCGTTTCCAATTCCTCAAGGATCGCAACTAAGTTGTTTCCAACGACATCCGGGAACGTTGTATTTTCAGCCTATGCACGCCCCATAAAAGCCTCATGTTCATGTACTTTCAACCACACAACATACCGCTACCACGGATCAATCCATCAGAGTGCGTTAAACCACAGAACTTCCCTCCGTGCCTTAGCTTTTCGTCAAACTTTTCCAGCCAACTAGGCTGTCCAATACACCATTCTAAGGGTGGATTCGTCCTGTCTAAACCCTCCTCATATCCGCCTCATAGGCCAGCCCCATGGGCGTGTCAATGTACCGTCGTAAACCTCCATTCCGCACACGATACGTGGGTCATTCGATCACTTTCATTTATCTATGCCTTCTGCACTTGATAAACCCTCCTCTCACCGAGGAGTATCAACTCCGAACCAGCTATGAACAACCATAACAAGTCCCCTTTTCAGCCCATGTTCATTCAATAACATTATCCAATATTCGTAAGTTCGCATCCACGAATTTTCGTACTTGTCCGCAACTATCTCATTCGGAGTTTCAACCTTTTCTTTTCTCAACACCGACGGACCAGCCCATCTACCCCCATTCGCCCTATTCCCGGGCCTCAATTATATGCCAAGGAATACATTCTGAATGGGCAACGTACTCGCACGAACATACGCAAAACACTCCGTTTTTCAGCCCAATATACACATATAAATCGGGAAGATTCACTCCCGAACAGACCATATTCCTCATAAGCATCCGTTCGTAACTCAATACAACATCAACCTCATGCACACGGATGAGTTCCCGCATGGTCAGCCCCCATACGATAGTCATTCGATACATAAACGCTCAACCGCGAACCACCGGCCAGCCCACACGCGGTGCGAATCCGCTCATTCGTCGCATAACTGAGGGTCCGGGGTGCCATCTCCTCCCATCTCAAGGGTCTGGCCAGCCCCTTTTTCTCACCCAACAACACATTCATAGCAAGCAAAACTCAAGGCAAACGAGTTTTATGGCCATTTCGCAACAAGAAAAACGAAGGGGGATCGAGTACCGTACCTTGCTTCTTCTTCGGAGCAAAACCGCTCCAATTCTTTCATTCTCCGAGCGACCTCTTCACGTAGGGGCCTCCTCACGCTCTTCTTTGACGCGAGCCCTTCCGTTTCGTTGCTTGGATTGTTCGCCGAATGAGCCCACCGAACTAGTCCCTTCTTCTTTCCTTTCTTCTTCTTCTTCTTCTTTTCTTCCTTTTTTTTTCTTCTTCTTCTTCCTCTTCCCCCTTTATGGACGTCCACAGCCACCTCTTCCACTTTTTTCTGGCCTTTTAGCCTTCTTAATGATGAAAAGTGGGCACCACCTTGGGCCCCACCATCCATGGCTTGTGGAAGAAGCCTTGGCCACGATTAGCACTAATTAACCGCGTTTAATTAACGCTAATAATCCAGCTTTATTAACCTCAATTAATCCAATTCCTTAATCACTATTTTATCTTATTTGACCAGCCTAGTCGTGCTCCTAAACTTGTAGGATTTGCGGCCAAATTTCAGCAATAAACCCGCACGAAAGTGGGCTGTCCGTGGGCGACGTCGAGGAGGATTCGGGGCAACTTTTGCGCCCTTCGATTACCCCTTTCTACGCTTTACATTATTCACTTTTCCTCCACATTTGGGGCTGAAAAATCTTTGAATTTCTTTCCATAATCGATTCGGTTCTCAACCATCACGTTAAGTACATTTTAACCGCAACAACCCCAAGCTTATCGTCATAACAACGAAAATGTCAATCTGTCGCTTACAAGGATATTTCCAAACATTACTCCATCTCTTAGGAGGCCGTCCATGTTGCTCATGGAAGTGTCCTTGGGCGTTGGACATCATCCTTGAATATCGTTCGCACAATTCCATTCTTACGGATTCAAACGGTCCATTATTCATTCTGGACTCAATCTTACTATCAAGAATTTTCTCTTTTTATTACACAATCATATCCTATATACAACCCCATTTACATTTATAAACTAGAAAATATGGGTTATTACAAGAAAGCAGAGGGAAAGCGTGGAGAGAGGAAAAAGGGGAGAGAAAATGGGGGGAGAAACCCGCCCCTTACTCATTTATTAGAGGGGCGGGTTTTTTATGCATTTTCTAAAGGGGTGGGTTTTGAAAACGCACTTCTCGTTAGACGCCCCTCCAATTTCGCTGAGTGTTGAGGGGCGGGTTTTGAAAACCCGCCCCTGCGTATTTACATGAAGGGCGGGTTTTCTTTGCATTTTAAAACGCGCCCTTTCGACGGTAAAATTGTATTTTACGAAACTCGGACCGTATTTCGTAAATTTTTTTTCAAACTAACCGTATTTACATACAAAACTCCAAGAAAGCAAACTATCTTGTCTTAGAGTGTGTTAGGCGTGGTGATAACTTTTCTTGTTGACTAATAGCTGGCCATTTCTTCTTTAAAAAAGTCACCAAAGATGTGAGAGGCAATCAATCCTTCGACACGTCATTACTTGTACTTGTGGTAATATTATAGATTCGCCATTGTTTGGAGGTTCTTTGGTAGCCGATGAGGTAGTTGATCCACAACCCTTCATTAAAGACTGCACGCACCAGGCGTTTATTACCGCGACCATACCTTTCAGTTCCCTTATGCTGTGTCCCTCTACCGTATTTCTACCCGCGGCGGAGTCCCTCGATCGTCGAGCTTGTAAGTTTAGGACATAATCTTAATGTACTCATTAGACATATTAAGGAAAGTCTCTTCTTCCGGGTGTCACTGTTTGTCCTCGTCCAATCATTCATGCCCACATGCAGACCTTCTTCAACGTCGAACAACACGTGAGATTGGGGGGGGGGGGGGGACCAATACACCGCAAAACACGTGAGAAGACAAGAGGGGGATTTTACTAGATTAGGAAATTATAAAGCAATCCTCCCTCCTCAAAATACACCATGTCAGGCATATCCCCTTTCAATGTCCACGAATACGACGCTTTCAGAAAAAAACCTAGTATTTGTGTCGGTAGGGAAACCACATGCTTTTCGGTTTGTCCTGTCCTAAACCGAGCACAACCTTTTGGGCACTGAAGAGTCCTGGATATGGGCCTAGGCCCGAATCTCATAACGAGCCGAGATTAATGGACTTTTTTAGGCCCAGAACGGGAAGCGGAAACCCAAAAATATGATTATTGTTGTCATCATTCATTTGTTCCTCCACGTCCACCTACCGAAACAAAATTACGAGAACAAACGAACAATGAATAGAACAGACAAAAACTACATTGCGTTGAAATCTGTAATTTGTCTCTCCTTCCCACGCGAAAAGGAAAAAGGAAGAGGGGGTCTCGCCCTGAGATCGATGCTCCCGCAGGAGCAATCCTTAATCCCGAAGCAGACACGGAAATTCCTAACTAACGGTCGTCGTCGTCCCGTTGAATTCGCGTGTTATCCCTCCCCCCTCCAGTCGCATTATGTGATCCTGCCGTTAGGTTTTATTGATTGTGATGATGATGATGATGGATCAGTAATGGTGTGATCTAGGATGCTGTCGCGCATTTGGGATTTGGACTTCTTCCTCTCTATTTTGGAAGTGGTGGAGTTTTGATTGGTCGATTGAGGTTGGGCTTGTGAGTTGTTGTGGTGGGGCGGGAAGGGCTAGCGATGAGCTCGGGGAGGCAGGTCACGATGAGGGATTTGACCGAGGAAGCCAAGAAGAGGATCGTCGTCCTCGCGATCTGTGTTGTCGGATTGTCTTATCTCATGTCCTGTAAGTCTCGAGCTTCCTAATCACCCTTCTTAGATTTAGTCGTGATCGTTTTCTCCGTCGGTTTACAAGTGTTTGTCTGAGATCTTTGTCACCAAGGATTGAGTCATTCACGCCTCTGATTTGCTAAAGTAGGCTTGCATTTGTGTATGCACGCCCACATCCCGCCCTATTTGAGAGCTCTCTGCATATTGGGAAACCGGAAGTTAACAATTACAGTCATCTGGAATCATATTGTGTTGTGCCATTGCTTGTATGATCCACTTCTTGCAAGCATTGTCTTCTTACTAGTAAAGTAACCAACCAAATGCTCTGTATGCACTTGGGTGAAATTTTTGTTTGTGGTTTGTCGTCGGTACGTTCGGCGCTTTTTGCATGTCTGCTGATTTTAGAATACCTGTATTTCATATATTTATTGCATTTTTTCCTGCTAAATCCTTCTGTTAGAAAAAGTGACGTTTTAGGTTTGTTTTACTTGTCGGTATTTGTTGGTTATCCTCCCATGTATGAAATTCCACTTCAATGTTCATCTCAGTGACCAGCTCTTCGGTGTGGGTCAACCTGCCTGCTGCGGCAGTCTTGATTATTGCCCTCCGTTATGTATTGCTCGACTTTGAGATGAAAAGGAAAGCTTCTGCATACAACAACAGAAAAGCTACTATTAAAAAGGGATCCTCTGAGAATACATTAGAGGTCCCAAAAATCGTTCGAAGGGCCAACTGGAGGAGGAAGGTGGATTCACCCATTATTGAAGATGCTATGGAACAATTCACTAGGCATTTGATATCCGAGTGGGTCACTGATTTATGGTACCACAAATTGACTCCTGATAGAGAGGGCCCAGAGGAACTGGTGCACATAATCATTGACGTTCTAGCAGAAATTTCGGATCGTGCCAGAAATGTTAATTTGATTGATCTTTTGACGAGGTTTGGTTTGTATAACTCTTTGGCCCTTTTTTTATAAATCTATAAAATGATATTCAAGGCATTGCATTTCAACCTCATTTGGATGTTTCAGAGATGTTGTAAGTCTTGTCTGCACACACTTGGAGGTTTTCCGATATAGTCAGGCCAAGATAGAAAAGCAGGCAGCGACACAGTTGTCTACTGAGCGACTAGATTGTGAATTGAGAAAATTCTTGGCATTTGAGAACAAATTACACCCGGCTCTTTTCTCTGCTGAAGCTGAGCATAAGGTCCTTATACAACCTTCTTAAATTAACTTGGTTCTGTTCTGCCTGTTGATCCTCCTCCTTATGGTTTATTTCTAGGTATTACAACACGTAATGGAAGGGCTTATACAATTTACCTTCAAGACTGAAGATCTGCAGTGCTCTTTTTTCAGATACATTGTGAGGGAGCTTCTTGCTTGTGCCGTGATGCGACCGGTCATTAATTTAGCCAATCCAAGGCAGCTAATTTTACTTCTTTCCCTGCTGTTGATTTGGGATCATTTCTGCAAGTTGAGGTTTTTACGCTATTTTTCCTTAGCATCATTCGCTTCTCCCCTGCAGATTTATTAATGAAAGAATCGAGTTGTTCGTCATTTCAAGGAACAAGTCCAGTAGAAATTCTGGCACGGGCCAAGGGGCATCGCCATCTAAAAATGTGTCTTCCGGAGCTTCTGTTGATCAGTTTTCTCGCTACGTAGATCCTTCAGTTACCGGGGTTGAATTAGTGCAGCTAAAAATGAACCCTCCTAAAAGTGCTTCTGAAACAACTGCCGACAAAGTGGGGACTGACGCTAACCTTTTGAAAGATCCTCTGCTTTCCCTGGATACCCGATCATCTCGTTCCTGGAACTCCTTGCCTGGAGATACTGCAAATGATGACCATAGAGGTCTTCAACATCATAGGTCTGCTGGCGAGTGGGGGGAGATGCTAGATGTGATGTCACGGAGAAAGGCTCAAGCACTCGCTCCTGAGCATTTTGATAACATGTGGACCAAAGGGAGAAACTACCAGCAAAGAGAAGGTGACAATCGGGTCAGCGAACCAGTTCCTCAAGTTAATTCCATCCAGAAGGCTGTAGCCCGGAATGATCAGTCTTCTCTGTCAAATCCCAAAAAGGGAAAACCATTAAACGGTACTAATTTGCTGGTTAGCACCTCTTCCAATAGCAGGGAAAATTCCTATATCCAGGTGAATCAGAGCTTTCCAGGGGGGAATCAGCTTTCTGACATCACTGAAGATGATGAGCTGAATCACATGATACTAGAAGAGGTTGATTCACCCAGTAGCTCTTATACTTCTGAAGACGAAGATGCTACTACTGTAACGGGTATTGGCTCGCCAGGAAAAAGGGTTTGGGATGGAAAGAGTAAGAGAAATATGGCATTATCCCACATTCATCATCCACTCGAAAGTTCTGAAGTCAATAAGAATGCTAGAAAGACTAGCAGGCATCTTTGCTATCAAAGTTTTTCTAGCAACCAGTCTAACAGGAAAAGATCTCGATTAAATAGCAAGAAGGTGCATGTATGGCAGGAGGTTGAAAGGACAAGTTTCTTGTCCGGCGATGGTCAAGACCTTCTTAATGCTTCAAGAAATGGCGACGATGTCTCCTCTGGTGACTCGGATGATGGCACTTTGAGAGGAACAGATAGTGGAACAGCTGTGACTTCACCCACCACTTCAGTGTCTAAACCTGAAAGCTCGGTTCGAAATGCTAAATCCCTGCTAAGTTCTTTGGCAATGGATTCCTTTATGAAGTTGAGATGTGAGGTATCATCAGGCTGCTCACTTGCTACATTTTTTTGTCGATATCTGATACAGAGAACATTCAAATTGAACTGCATTACAGGTATTGGGCGCAAATATTGTCAAAAGTGGCTCTAAAACCTTTGCTGTTTACTCGATATCTGTCACAGACATAAATAACCATTGCTGGTCAATAAAAAGAAGGTACAATGACTCTTTGGTTTGCTTATCCTTCCTTAGAAGTTAGAGAATGTTTGTGAATGACACTTTTTGCACAAGATTCCTGCTAGTATCCATCCTTTAGTTTGCCGTGTTAACTTCTACCTGAACTCACTGACATAATCGCTGCAGATTTCGGCATTTTGAGGAGTTACATCGACGTCTCAAGGAGTTTCCTGAGTATAATCTTCATTTGCCGCCTAAGCATTTTCTATCAGCTGGGTTGGATGTTTCCGTCATTAAAGAGAGATGTAAATTGCTTGACAAATATTTGAAGGTTTAATGTCTCATCTGCCTCAAATGATCTTTGAACTCTGGGTGTTGAATTTGGAATGTGAAAATTACATTTTGTGTACTACATTTTCCTATTCTTGTCTCATTTTCTTTTCTATTTTTTTAATCAGCTTTAACATTCACTTTGTGTTTGATCTGAACTTTGAGGAAATGAATGAATTATTTTGTGTCCTTGTCTATCAGTTTCTGTTTCTTGTATCTGGTTGTTTAGTGTTTACTGAAAATTTCATCTGCATGCTTTTCAGAGTCTTATGCAGCTTCAAAGGGTTTCTGGATCAATTGAAGTTTGGGATTTTTTGAGTGTCGACTCTCAGGTTAGACTCGCAGCTGTTTGGTTATTCTAAATGTATTTTTCCTTTCTGATCGTTTTTTTTTCTTCTGAGGGCCACTTCAGCCAGCACAGAAACCTTGATGCTTTAGTTTTTTTGTGCAGACATATTATTTCTCAAGCTCATTTTCAATCATCGAAACTCTCTCAGGTTCCTATCTATCACTCTTATTTTTGTCTCTTTTGTGGGCAATTCTGGTGCTGGTGTTTCTCATAACATAATTGTTGGTTGTCCAGTCAGTTTAGATGATAAACCCTCCTCTGAAAGGAATCAGAGGGTTTCTGGTGGCACAGGATCAGTCATGAGCCCCTCACCAGTTGAGAGAGAGAATTCACTGCCTTATATAGAGTCAGCGATACGGTTGAGACGAGACACTGGAGCTACTCTGGCTAAGAATACGAATGAAAGAACTGTTAATAGTAGTGTAAACAATGCGAGTGAAGAGATATCAAATGTGCTTCTTGATGCAGGCAGTGACCCTTCTCTTCCTTCAGAAGTAAGAACCGGGGATCTTATTGTTTCCAGATTAAGCCTTATGGTTTCCTTCTTACCTGATAGCTTCCATGTCTACAGTGGGTGCCACCAAATCTCAGCATTCCATTGTTAGATTTGGTAGAAGTGGTTTTCCAGGTTCAAGACGGTGGATGGATAAGGTGATTTTCTGAGCTCATCTATACCTGGCATTCAATGGAATAAAATAATGACCCCATTTGTGATCACCATTGATTGCAGGAGAAAGGCCTTTTGGGTAGCTAAGCAGGTTTTACATCTTGGAATGGGTGATGCTTTTGATGAATGGTTGATAGACAAAATTCTGTTGCTGAGAAAGGGGTCTGTGATTGCTTCCGGCATCAAGCGCGTTGAGCAGGTTAATTCAGTCCTCTATCTAAGCTGTTCAGATTGATGGTTTGGACCAGGTGTATGCACATGTTGTAGATCATGATGGATACTGCTTAAGTGGTTGCTCCTACTTAATGATGTCAATGCCTACTTAATGATGTCAATGCTCATTCAGATTCTATGGCCGGATGGAATATTCATAACCAAGCATCCAAAGCGGCAACATCCTCCGCAGACAGCCAATTCCCCAAAATCTGGCCCACCAACGCCCCAAATATCCACCCCTCTGTTGACAGCTGAGCAACAACTTGAAGCAGAAAGGCGTGCGAAGTTTGTTTACGAGATAATGATCGGTAAGGAAAATTGCAAAAATAAAAGTAGCGATCCGAGAAAGCTCTCTTGCCAAAATTTTCATGACCTTTTAATGGCAAATGAAAATGTTCTTGCAGACAAAGCACCGGCTGCTGTTGTTGGTCTTGTAGGAAGGAAGGAGTACGAGCAGAGTGCAAAGGACCTCTACTTATTCCTGCAGGTAATCCATTCAATAATATGTTACTTGAATCAACTATATGTAATATGTATCCCCCGGGCGACCTATCAATTTTGTTGATTAGTCTGATTCCATTCGTTATTGCTGTGTTTATGCAGTCAACCGTTTGCCTGAAGCTACTGGTTTTCGATCTCCTCGAGCTGCTATTGCTATCATTGTTCCCAGAGATGGATAATGTCTTCAAGCAACTACACGAAGAGAAGCACCAATTCGGTGAATTTAAACCCTAGGTTGTAAATCTGATCCGCCTAAATTTTGAATCCTCACATCCTTTGGTTAGGCTTCTGGATCCCCAGAGGATACATTTTTTTAAGTGTGAGACTACTTGTACATAAACAACAGGAAAAAGAAGTGCTCCATTAATGCTGGATGAATTTCGAATCTCACTCTTATTGCTATAACCGAGGAAGCATCATCTCCTTCAAGCATCCAACGGAAAAGACATGATCCATTCTGTGATGTTCAACTCTTGTTTGACCATCCAGCAGATGGAAGACTTTATCTCTACCAGAAGAAACAGGCCATTAATCCACATGATCATATCTACAATGTGGTTGAGTAACTAACCAAATTCAAAGGTATCGAGTTGAGCAATCAGAGATGCAATTAACTTCCCAGAGAGACAACAGAACACCACCCCTACCAAGTAAAGATACAACCCGTGGCATAACCATCGACTCAGAGCGCTTGCCTATAGAAAACTAGTAATCTATCATCGAATCAATTGGGTGGAATTGAAGAAGCCGATCACCATATATTCAGCATTCGGCCCAGCGACAACTACGCCCTCCATCTAACGTCCGAAGGTGAAGACGCCTTAAGCAGATGGAGCCGCACCCTTGTTCCTCGGCTTCGCTTCGGTACCTGCATAAATCAAACAAACCCAAAGCATAAATCTCGCCAGCCAGCTCCAATTCCTCAAAGACCAACTATTAGACACGGCAAAAATCAAGTCATATGATGATACCTTCTCTAAATCCGGACTTAAAGCTGCGGGGGACATTGCGGAGGTGCCTCATCCTACCAGTCCCTGTGACCTTCCTCCTAATTGCCTTAACACTCCAATTATCTACGACTACAACTCCTAATCAGTCAATAGAATTCCCAGCCCCGGCGACCCAAGCGGATCGGGGCTTCAATCAAACGGACGGGACGATAACAAAAAGAGAATTACACGTCCTCTTGCGAGCGGCAGGGAAGGTGCAGGCGGAGCAACGGCTTTTCTGGAGGTGAAAACTCCGGCGGCCACACCTAACGCACAGCGTGTGCGTCTTGTTCCTCCGCTTGCCGAAACTCCCCGTTCCCTTTCCCTGCAAAAGCCGAACCAACAAACGGCGGTCACGCAGAAACCCGCATCGGCAGCATAATTGGCGGGGTCCAGTGTATTACTTACCATATGGAGAAGATCGAGGAAGGAAAACCGAGCTCCGCGGCAGAGGGAGGGTGGGAAGTGTCGGCGGAAGACGGTGGATAGGAAGGGGTTGGGCCTCAATGTAGGCCCTTTACCAAACGGGTATCGCGTAACGAGATGGTTAGTTAGGTATTGGTATCGGCCACGGGGGGGGGACCCCTATCCTTGTTAGTTGAAGGCCAGAAATAAGAAAGAAATCCAATCAAATTTTCTCGTGATTGCTGATTTTGGGAGATAAGGAAAAAGGTAGCATGTTGGTACGAATCAGTAGAGATGGAGTCTCGTGAAAGACAGGATTGATCAAGACTCCTCACTGAACAGTGGGGGGGTGGGGTTCCATTTCTTTCTTTACTTGTTCTCTAATGAATTCCTCACGGCAACGGCAAGACCGAAAACATAAAGAAGCCGTGGAGCAAAAACTTCAATATTCATTGTAATTTGTTGCTCTCTTGAACAGCGCGACATTTGTATAAGAACGCTGTCTAAGACCGCAACTTACTCAAAATTTCAAAAGTCACGGTCTAAAACGCCAGTTTTAGTAAATTCTTTTTTTTAAAAAAAATAGGAAGGGTAATCCTGAGATGAGAGAGCTCCTACGGCGGCGCATTTTCCATTTTGACGTGGGACAAGTGTATATGAATCAAGTGGTATGGGTGATCGTATCTCACGTCAGAAGGGAAATGCACCATGACATTTCCGTATGTTCCCTTTTCCATTTTATTTTTTTGTTAATTATTTTAATATATTAAAGACGAGGTTTTGGATTACGTTTTTATGGTGTGGACGATTCCGACAGCGACTTATTGTATTTTCGATATTACTATAAAAAATAAAGCGTAATTTTTTTAAAACTAAAGACTGGCTGGGCAAATGAGGAGGATACGTCAACATGTATTGTGTTAGAAACGAGAGCAAAAGAATTCTTAAAGTTAAGTCAAGACAAACCTTACCATCGGATGATAACAAGGTAAGAGGCCGGCCCTTCAGACAAATACAAAGACTTGTTTTCGGTACCAAAAAAAGCGAAAGGTGCATATATTGGGTGGAGAAGCACGGTCAAGGGATGGGGATCAAGGGGTCCGAGTTCCGTTCATCCGGACTGGGTTCAAGTGTTTCGAGCTTTAGCCCGAGGAAGGACGTTATGGGAGTGCTGGAGATCGCGCAGAAGATGAAGGAGATGGGGTTCATGGATTCTGCTGACTTCGACTGGATCCTGGACTTGGAGGAAGCCCTGCATTGCTATTCTCTCCTCACCTGCCCTTTCTACCTCGATATCGTCCACAGGTTCTTCGTGGAGATCTACTCGGACTTCACTGTCGCCAGGAACTTGATGTTGTTATCGGCAGGTCCCAGATGCGAGTGAGTTTCCCCCTTACACAATTAAACGGATATCGACTCCGTCCAGATTCAGTCATCCGTGAATTCGAATAAATCCCCACTTTCATTGGCTTGCAGTTCATCGATTGCTTATCAAACAGCAACACAAAAAACAAACTCTGCATTTCAGTGTAGGATAATCAAGTAATTATTTCATCGATTCATCAATTATCTCCTTTTAGTATCTAAGCAACCTTCGAACAGTTGCGCCGGATCTGCCCGTTAGGGGCCGTCAGTACATTGAGGTTCGACAGCTTCATCATTGCGTCGGAGAAGTCCTTCCTGAATAGCACTGCATCCCAAGCATACGCCCTTACCCAATTCCTTGTTTCTTCCCTGGACATCAACTGCTGGTCCGCGTACAGAATCCCCCTTCCCTGCAGGAGACTGCGGAAGTACGACGTCCCAAATTCTCTTCTGGTTCCTTTGTGATCCATTGCAACCCCAGGCTCTTCGATGGGAGATTGCGGTGACTTAAATGAACTACGACATGGAGATGGTGCTGGTGACGGTGAGGGGGATGCAGACGGAGCTGTCAGGAGATGACTACTGATGTTGCCGCACTGTGACCTTAGCGTGTCGAGAAACCCAGGATCTAGAGATGGGTCGGGCTTGTTCGTACCGGAGAAGTTGTACAGCCTCAAATGGAAGGACTTGCAGTGGATGATTCCAATGCTGTGAGCCCCTAGGAACATGTCGGCAACAGTGTCGTAATCCCGATTCCATTATAATCAGAATAAAGTATGAGCCAATAAACGAAAATGTACCAAGGAGGTTAACAGTTTCTCGTTCGTCGAATCCTCTCGCAGAGAATGAGGCGAGCACGTCATCTAGATCTCCATATGGAGAAGGGAGCTGGTACATGGCAAGCTGTGCATATGAGATCATGCTATCCCGTCTACCAGTGGTCACTGGATAATAAGGCCCTCCTGCCTAGTATGCGATCGCGGAAATAAGGGAATGCTGGATTAGCCTATGCCTAACCATAACATGATGTTTCGCGGGTACCAGAAAGAGTAGGGCAAATTTCGGAAACTGTTACCTGTAGCAGGGCTTCCCTGGCCGCCAAAACGATGATATCAGCGCAGGACACTGTGCCTGGGCAGACATTCTCCACTTCTTCCTTGATGATGTCGATCACTTCGAAGCCCTTCAAAGTTTCGTTGGGAGGGGTATCCTTCTCGGATTCCATTCCCTCTGTCCCGTCCAGCAAGATTGATGCGTCGCATCCCTGCAAAGAAAGAATATTCAGTCTCCTTGATGGAGGGGATAGAAAAGATCTTTTGGAAAGAGATTCCGGCAATCCACCTTGATGAAGCAATCATGGAAAAGAAGCCGGATGAGAGCAGGGCCAAGGTCGGGCCGGACATTGTACACCTGTCGGATGACTTCCTTGACAATCTTCTCGGCCTTGGGGCATGTGTCATGGTAGAAGTTGTACTGCAGTGATTCTTGACCGGCAGAACGCGAGTCGAAGTCATCGTAATTGCTCCACGCCAAGGAAATAAGGCTGGACTGGAAGTCGTGAGCAAGGGCGGCGGGATCAGAGAACCCCCCGACAAAGTCCGAGGAGGAATGGTAGTAGTCCTTGGCGGTTTCGGAGTTGGGGTAGGTAAGGGCGAGGTAGATGCAGAGCAAGAGCGTCAGGAAGTTGAGCTTCTTGAGCACCTCCATCCTGCTAGGTCAAAAACATTCGATGGGGCGTGGCCGCAAGACAAGAAAGGGCCGGGGAGAGAGGTCGCACACGAGAGACGATCGGGATTCAAGAACAAGAGGCAGATCAAAGAGGAGGAGGAGGAGGAGCGAGGCTTTGTTATTCCTTCACTGTTCAAAACAGTTGCCACTCCAAGAGTTCGTTAGGAAAAGAAAAGACAGTTAAAGAAAGAAAGTGGGCCTTTCAACTCAATGGGCCTTAAAGGCCCAAGAGGCCCATTGGAGATTGGATAAACAAAAGTTGCTAAAAATATGAATTTAGGTAAAAGATGGACCCAAACCCTTGCAGGACTCGAGCTAAAAAAAATATGGATAATCTCGTGGTCGAGATCATTCCACGTTGAGAAGAAGAAAGTTTTAGAGATTCCCATGAAAGGTGGGTCAGATGAATCGATTGATTTAAGGAGTCACCGATGCAATATCATATATTATGTAGAGGTTACTCGTAGACTTGGGGGGTGGGGGGAGGTCACGTGACATAAAACCTAAACCCCAAAAAACCACCAAACAGATATAATGGGGATGATGGATTGGGAGCCAGCTGTGTTTTATCGTGCGACAGAACAGCAAATAAAAAGTTTACCCCTAAACCCAAGCTAAGTATCATTAAGTTTCAGCATTCGCTCGACGAGGGACATTGCCCACACTAAATCATTCTCTTAGAAGGTAACACTCACGACTTATTTTTATTATCCTTTTGATTTTTTTCCAGATCGTTATTCGTTCAGACAATAACATGTTACAATCTTCGTTTGGTCGGTAACATAACCTATTTTTACGGTTCGCTTGATCTTTAATATCGTCCGAACTTCGTCATTCGTCCGAGAAGTTAACATATTTCAACCTTCATTGGTTGATACCATATCATGTTTCTGTTATCGCTTGCTCTTGATTATCGTCCGGATCCTGATCATTCACCTAGAAGAGATAAACAATTTTTCCAATTCATTCAGGCGAGATGTGTGTACTATCTAAGAAAACATGTCAAAAAATTAAGAGACAGTTGAGATACTTTGGCACGAAAATTACTCTAATATTCCAAAAATAATTAAAATTTCATTAGAAATATAATTCATATAAATAGTACTCACAGTTCAAACAGAAATTTAGTTACCACCTAGTTCTTAATTTTTATACCTTGTTGTTTTTTCTGCGTTTTCTCCCGGGTAGACTTTCGTAAATATTTATTCCTATTGTTTTTTACTCTTTTTTTTCACGACTACCACGAATATTTTCTACGTATTACCAGAGAGATTGTAAGCAAAATGTTTTATTTAAGTATTACGCCATTTGGCACTTTGGGAACTCGGGGGGGGGGGGGGGGGGGGGCATTTGGAATTTTGTCATTTGGCATTTGGCATTTGCGTACGGCGTCGTTGCTCCCGGGGACAGGACATGGGTTTAATAATGGTGGGGGTTGGGGTTACGAAGAAGAAGAACAAGGGCTGACGGTTTGTTGACCCGCCGGCTTCCCAGACCAAGTAGGTCAAATCCTCCACGCACACATCTCTTTCCCCTCCCCCATCATATAACTAACTGTTTCCGTTCCATCATCTCCCCCTTCTTCTTCCATCGTGTTCATCATGTTCGACGGGTTGTTGCAGTCCAAGTTCCACAACAAGACGTACTCCTTCCTATCTCTTCTTTCTCCCACTGATGATGACGGCCTCCGCCGGTCTCCTTCTCCCTCACTGTTTTTCTTTTATGTATGAATGCAGGAAGACGGCCTTAAAGACCACCGGGATACGACTAGAGGCAATCAAGAAGAAGAGGGCTGCCGTCGAACGTTGCCTCGCCAAGGACATCGCCGATCTCCTCAAGAACGGCATTCGTTCTGACGCTTTTGGCAGGGTATTTTAATCCCTCCTCTCCTCTCCCTCTTGTGATGTGTTCTTTTTTCTTCTCGTTTCTCTCCCTGAGGGATTGAAAGTCGCCATCCCTATTCGAACGCAGGCCGAAGGTCTTCTTGTCGAGCAGAACGTGACCCGGTGCTACGACTTCATCGATAAGTTCTGCCGGTGCATTTCCTCCTGTCACTTCTTAACTATGCCAAACCAAAGGTAGTTTGTTATTCGCGAGGAGGACGAGTTGCTGAATCTGGGTCTGCGATTCAACACGAGTCTAATTTTTCTTTTCGTGTCTTTCAGCAGTGAATGCCCGGAAGAGTGTAGAGAAGCAGTGGCTTCCTTGATGCAAGCGGCGGCGAGATTTGCAGATCTTCCAGAGTTACGCGATCTAAGGACGTTGTTTAGGGAGAAATACGGGAATTCCGTCGATGCATTCGTTAACAAAGAGGTCTTCATCGCCATCCATCAAAATTACAGCCAAGTTCTCTCTTTTTTTAGTCGATATTTACCTGACTCCAGAACTTCTTCCGTCGTGCAGTTTGCTGCGAGGTTGAAGACGAAGCCACATTCCAAGGATGCGAAGCTTCAGTTGATGAGAAACATTGCTGTGGAGTTCTCGGTGGATTGCAACTCAAAGACCTTCGACCAGAAGATTTTCAACCAAAATCAGCCGAAACCAGTGAGGATTTAGATTATGACGCTACTGTCAGTATTCTTCACCCAAACTTTTGTGAGCTAAATTGAGTTTTTCGGCAGGCGGACGACAATCGTGAAAAGAAGCCTTCATGCCCGAGCAAAGAAAGGGAAAGAAGTAAAAAGGACTCGAACTCATATCTTACTCGGAAGGTTTTAGGAGACGAGAAGGGAAAGTTGACTAGCAGCGGCGTCGAGCACAATGTGGCCACAGACAAGAAGGCCTGCAAGCGTAACGTATCCAAGCAAAGTTTGGGCTCCTCTTCTAGCCCGGCAGATGCAGACATGAAGCAAAATCGGTCATCCTCGTACAGGGAGATCACCCCTCATATGAAAAGCAAGTCCGGAGCATGTCGTCATGACGGAGTCGATTGTGTCCAAGATATGCCAAGGCCAAAGTCAGTGAGGCATCGGAAGTTGAAGCAGCCACCCAGTCATGAATCCAAACCTCGGGAAGTTGACGAGGAAGAGAAGATGATGGACAGGCTACTGCTGCATTACAGTAAGAAGCAGTCGCCCTACGAGATGGACAAGGTTAGGGGATCATTGAAGCCGCCTCATTCTCGAGCACAAGGACAGGGCCAGGAGGAAGTGGAGAGACCAGCAGCGGTGAGGCCATCGTCTCTGAGGCTCGAACCCGTAACGCCAACAGATGCAACCGACAGTTCAAAGGGCCACTGCAGATCAGCTTCATTGCCGCTGCAGATGTTGGCAGGCCATGTTCACCCAAATCTACCAAATTACAGTGACTTAGTGGAGAGGCTTGCCACCCTTAGAGGGCAATAATATACTTCAGTACTCTCAATCTTTCGATACCTCGCTAGCCTGAAAGCACCGATAGCATATAACTAGCACTGTCAGCATAGCACACTAATCACTTAGTGATATATACTCTAGGTGTTTGTGTCGCAATCTCTGTCGGAATCGAATGCTAAGATTTACTTCGACTTGCTGGAGATTTGAGGCCTTCTCTTCATGCATAGTGGGAGATGGAGCTGTACCAAGGCAATCTAGTAAGGATCGCCTTAAAGTCCAAATTTTCCTGGTTCAGAAGAAAACATATCTACAAATGGGAATCAGTGATATGGCGAAGAATATCGGCTCGTTCCTCTTCTCTATACTAAGCAACAGAACCGTCGTCTTCTTTCTTCTTTTCCGTCATTCAGCTTCATCGCAGGACACCTTATGGGTAAGGTTCGCGCCACCCTCTTCGCTGCAAAAATGTTGGCCAGAAGAATCCTGAGTGAAGAACGAAATCGCCTGATAAAAATTTGCTAAAACTTCTGAATGGAATTACTCGGAGCAATAGATACATTGTCATGCAGCAGGCAATACAGAGATTATCGAGCACAGGGGGAATCATTCAGACAAGTGCTATTTACCTATCTCCAAGAAGAGGTCGTTGATATTTTGAGCAGTTTTAGCTGATGTCTCGACGAAGAACATCACATTTTCTTGAGCAAACTGCTCGGCCTCCTACATCAGGAGAGCGAGAAAAACAGTATAAGCCCCCTCCATAGGATATATTAACTACTGGAACTTTTGGGAGCAGGAATTACTGTACTGGCTACAGAAGTGCTAACCTCATTCTCAACCTCTCTCTTAGGGTACAAATCGGATTTATTGGCCACCAAAGCCATCACCATGTTTGGGTTCCCTGTGGCAACATAGTAAATTAAAAAACAAGCAAGGTCGTAACCATCAAAGCATCATGCGTTCAGCTAATCTCTAGGATGCACGGTATAACAGAATATGAGAAGCAGCTCTCTAACTTTAGTCTTTAGATAGCCGACCCATGAAAAGATGCAGAAAATGCCATACCTTGCCTCCGCAGTTCTTCAACCCATTGTTTGGCTCGAACAAAAGTGTGCTGGTACAAACAGGCAAAGATTAGGCAAAATCACATTGATTGCCAAATCAAGCAAGCTTCCACATTCTGGGCTAGGTGAATACAGCAAATTTGATTCCGGAGGACAATTCAGTCTGATGACTAGATATAATGAACTAAATTATTCCCAGGAGACCAGTTTAGTTTATCCAAAGCCAAACCATATTTATGATATAATCAACTTTCCTGAGTAGGCAAGATAAAGGAAAAGGCCACGATTAAGTTAATCGTGAATCTCACTAAACTTTTGTATTTTGGTTCTGAAGTTTGTGTCCATAGAAAGTCTACTAAACAAGGCTGGATCCCATCGAACAGTAATCTGCTTTGGCGTAATGAGTGACGATATCTGGGATCGATCTTAACCGGCCTGGGACTGAGGTATTCTTTTCTGTCAATTTCCATAATACTTGCAGAATATGAAAATGGCATGCCCAGTGAGAGCTTCGGAGATACATACCACTTTGGATATGTCATATACAACAATCGCTGCCACTGCTCCACGATAGTACATAGGAGCCAAGCTGTGGTATCGCTCCTGTCCTGCAGTATCCCATATGTCGAACTTGACAGTTGCTTCAGATAAAGACATGATTTGTGTGAAGAATGCTGCCCCGATCGTTGGTTCCTGATAGTAGGCACGTGTCATTCCTTTCACCGATGGAAACAACGCAGAATAGACCCCCGGACTTTACTGCGAGGGGCGATGAGCACGGACCTGGTTGTCGAAGAATTGGCCTTTGACAAATCTCAACACCAAACTTGTTTTCCCAGTTCCCATGTCGCCCAGAAGCACCTACAGGACGAAAGCAATAACATAACATGGCATTAGCAAAAACTCTTTGACTATGAGTTGAAGGGAGATAGTACATCAAGCTGTTCGCAAGGCACGATGATCCGAAACATCCCCGTTCCAAGCGATTCATACACCACCCAACACAGCTATTTTGACCAGGGCCGCAATCTTTGGCATGGCACGGAACTCAACCGAAACCCGACCGAGTCAATTTCTTCGGAGAATCACCATCCTCGCAACAACCATAGCTTAACAACTAACCATTCTCTCGGCGTACCACAAATCAACAACACTAGAGGACTTAGATCGATCAACAACCCCTTCAAGGCTCATTCAAGCCCGGCCAAAATCCACCTCGATCACAAAAGGAAGGATTGTCACCGGACAGAAATGAAGAAGGACGAGACGCACCCACCAGCTTGGCATTGATCATCTTGTTCGGCGGCCTAGCCATCCCTTTTCCTTCGCCGAGAGGAAGATACTTTCACCCAAATGGCAAGAGGAGGAAAAAGAATAAAACCCATGTTCCACCCAGGAGGAGAAACATCGGGAGGCGTAAAAAATTGGAGTTGGATTTGGAACGGTAGGTTCTTTTGGGGATTGACCAGTAGGTTCTGTTGGTGGTGCTGAAAGAACCCCATCATTTTGACAGAGTGCAAGTGCTCCAGCAGCGCACTTCCCGAACCTCCATTTACGGGGCGATGACGCCATCCCAACTCCGAGGTTCTGGTCGGATGATGGCGTGTCCCTGTCAGAAATCGGGCCCAAGTGAGTCTGGATAAAGTTCGTCGAGATTATTGGGCATGTTAGGCCATGTAGACAGCGTGATCAAATGGAGATCGATGTCGTGCTTGACAAAAAATCAGCGTATACATGATCATTGTTATGCGCTTCCATCGACCACCCCCCATTCCTACTACTACAATGCCATCCCGTGTACTACTCCTCGACTCCTGATCGGTTTGCATTCCTGTCCCGACGATTGCGCATCATTGCCATCACGTGTGGTTTCCCTTCGCGTTGCCTCATACTCCATATGGCCATCCCCTCCTGACCTTAATATCTCGCGGCTGAAAGTAAACTCCCTCAACATCTGCACTGCGGGGCACCTTTCCTATATGTCGTTGGCTTTGACGGTTAAGGTGAGAACGATGACCTATATGCCATGGACTAGAGGACTGTCGACGTGGGGACAGGATTTAGAGGGCAAGTGCTTGGACATGTGAAGGCGAAGGACGGGCATCTGCAGCCCCTCGGGACATCGGATGTAAATGCTGACGTGGACGTCAACGAGGCAAAGGTGCTGAGAGTTGTGGCTTTTTTGCTCGAGGACTTGCTGAGGGGGAGCGTCCTGTTGGACACCATTACGACAATCCTGAGGCCAACTGGTAGACTTGATATAAGTAGTGGCGACTGACTTCTTTGTGGAAGTATAGAAAACTCGATCTTAATTCTTTGACAGGCCAAACTATCATGCGAGTTGATAGTGAACACGAGGAATCATACAGTGAATCAACACGGAGAGACTCGTGTGCACTCACGAGTCAGGAATAAAAAAAAAAAAAACTAGAATATGTTTGTAACTCAAAAAAATTTAAAAGACTGGGAGAAAAAAAGAAACAATTAAACAAGGAGAAAGATAAAAGGATGCTCCTTTATACGAGAGATGTGGGACAAATGAACATGGCCAAGTGGGCTCATGGGCTTAAGGCAAGACCCATTTGAAAAATAAAATTTTAAATAAATTCAACACTAAAGAACTTGGACCGGAGGACGGAGCTCGCGTGATGCCTATAGGACCTTATCGTCTTGGTTTGCTAAGAACGTTCCTCCAGATGTGTTGGCGTGAAAAATGTTGTTTCCCGCGATACGTGTCGAATTTTACAGTGAATGTGGTCGCCGTTAAAGTGAAAGTAAAAGCACTACAACAATACTAAATTTACAACGTTTGGTGTTGTATACCGCGAAGTGAATGAATACAAATATAACAAGTAAACAACAATATCACAATTTAATACAACCATATCGGGCTTACAACGTTACACTTACAGACATGACTCGGACGGGATAACAACAAGAAAGGTCAGGTAACGCTTCACGACGGTCGGGGATGGACGAGAGGCGGTCGAGGCGAACTCCTTTCGTGGAATTCACCATGGGAATGAAGGTAGCGACAAACGTGGACATTAAGGGCCTGAGGCTCACCCTTGTGGTGGGTCGAAGGCGGGATTTGATCGTCAAGGGCCGGAGGCTCATCCTGACGGTGGAGTGATGCGGAATTCAATCGTCAAGGGCCGGAGGCTCACCCTGACGGTGGAGTAAAGCGGAATTTTGGTGTCAAGGGCCGGAAGCTCACCCTACTGTGGAAGGATGCCAAGGGCCGAAGGCTCACCCTGGTAAGGTAAAAGTAAAAGGAAAAGGTAAAAGACTTAGAGTCTGTGTTTGTGTTTGTCGTTGTTGTTGTTGTGTTGTCTGTTGCGATCCTTTTATAGCTCAGGATCTTTTGGCTGCAGTTACTCAGCAGATTCAAGATCTTCTTGCATCGTGTTCACGATGTCCCTCCTATTTTGTAGGAGACAAGCGCGGCCTATCTCAATCCTCTCTTCCGAGCTTGCCACGTGTTCTTCTCTTTGATCGTGGCTTAGTTGTATGCTTAAAAGTGTTCTTGGATCGTGGTCCAATGAGACTCTCGAGCGTGGTTGGTGTTAACTCTCGAGCTCAGCAGCTGCTTCTCAGCAGTCTCCTCTCGAGCGCTCAAGAGCTGACTCTCGAACGGGACGCTTTCGGTACTCGAGCGTCTTCTCGAGTACCATCTCTCTAGGCTTCGTGTGTTCTTTGCTTTCGTTATGTTTTTTTTTTTTGTACTTCTTTGCCAAGAATGTTCTTTGCTAAGAACGTTATGTTTTTCGTTATATTAGTGATGTGAGGTTTATGTGACGTTAAATGGCTGTATAAGTGGGACCGAGAAATCGGCCGCCACACGCTAAACGGTAAATGAAGGATTATTTTGATTGAATTACACCAAAAGGAAACACAACGGAAGCAAGCACGGGAAGCTAGCTAATTCATGGCATGTCGATCAAAAGAAAGTTCACAGAAACTCGAAATTTTGATGAAAGACCAGATCAAAGTGCCAAGAACTAAACAAACCTAATGTTAACTGGGAACACTGTGTTGACATGCGATTACCATGATGGTTATCTTGGACCAATCTTGGGCCTAACTCTGACAAAAAGCCTATAATAGGCGCGAAGCCCATGACAAGGTTGAACGCACCAGGCCTGCGTCTGTAGTCTACACGAACTATATGGCAAAGAAAGTCTACAGGGGCAGAGTAGTAACCCTGTAATCAGGGAAGTCTACGAGCCTGTGCCTGCAAAGGACACGTGTCAAAGGGAACGGTTCCATAGCCTCGAGATAAATGGGACTTGCAACCCACGCATATGCAAGCACACGTCTTAGAAGACAATCAATTAAACTCGAAGTCAGAGGAGTCCACGACCCACGATTACACGAATGGAAGTCAGTCGACTCTGAGATTCTTGAGGGTGGTTGAGTCTGGAAGATCTTCAGAAGGTCGTAACAGACTGGGTATAAAAGGGAGAGTATCTCCCTCAGAGAAAATCACGATCAAATCAGTCAACAGAAGCTTATCTTGCTCGTCACCCCTTAGTTTAGTTGTTAGGATTCCCCGACCTGGGCGAAACCCCTAAGGTTTCATTGGACTTCACCTCCACCATCAGAGTGAGCAACCGTAGCTCTGGTAACAACTCTCCGCTTTCGATTCCAATGCCAGGACGAGTAACCGTAGTCCCGGTGCATTTCTCCGCCTTCGACACCACCACCAGGGTGAGCTACCGCACCCTTGGTATTCACGTCCGCCTCTACATTCGACCATAGCCCGTCCACCAAACCCAGCAGCTAAGTCCTGCCACCCGAGGAATGAAAGTCTATAGCGATCTGCCACCAGGTCCACGGCTACGCTGACCAGATTCTCGAGTCCGGAGTGCCCAGCGTCAAATCCACAACCTCTTTCGCCGTTCAAGTCTACGTCCCCGCTCCGAGTCTACGGAGCACAGTAGCCAGTCTACGACTTCACCACCGTCCTTATTTTTATTTTTGTGGCTGTAAGTTTTCTTTACTTTGTGTAAAAACATTTGCATTCAATCATATTTCTTCAATTACTTACTGGTGACCACATCTACAATCCCTGTGAGTCTTATTACCAAATATTTTCGACGTGATCCGTTTCCTACACGAACACACTGGGAAGAAAATTCGGATTTGTTAACGGCAGCATGCTACATGAGGCAGAGACTGCACATAACAATGACCATATATACGCTGCAATCGATGAAGACTCCGCTCACTGTCTGGTATGCTACCAAACCTCTCTCCAGAAGCTTCACCGCTCCGTCCCAGTTCTGACTATCGTCCTGGGGCGATTTCCCATCCTCCTCTTCTTCCGTTGCCTCAGCCAGGCTCCTCTGTAGATGAAAGTGCATCCGCAGTCCCATGATTGTGGCATCAGTAAAAAACAACAAGTACAGAGGCCTAGACGAAACGAATCCTCCAGATTTCCCGACGGCATTAGATGAGACGACCATGACCGCTATGGCGAGGGCGGAGAGCGCTCGCATGATCTCGGACTCGAGGATGCATTGATTAATCCTCTTTGAGCTGAAGAAGGTCGGTGGAGGACGAGGGTGCAATCTCGAAGGTTTTTACTGATCTCTGGTGGCTCTTATCGAGAACAATCACTCGAGACTGATCCTCCTTATGGATTTCCCTGCTTCTCTCTGGACTCGCGACGAAATCCTCGTTCCTCGGCAGCTTAGCGGTACCTTCCCCCTCAAAATGTCCTGGCAATGCAGCAAAACACGAACACGTCCCATGTCAGTCAGTATGTTTCCATATGAAAACTAAAAACAAGAATGGTGACATGGGATCGAGGCATGACCCTTGAAGTGATCAAACTCTCGATTATCCCCGTCAGAAACGGGTGACGAATGGGGAAGCTGAGGGGAGGGGAGGTTCGGCGTTCGGCCAGTGATGAGGGCGATGCGATCGGAGCTGCGGTCGACGATCTTCCGCCGCCTCACCTCACGGGTTCTCTTCTCCTTGGTGTCGATCTCCATCGAGGGTCACCCCTCTTCTTCACCAAAAAACCAACAAATCCAGTTCTGTTGGGTCAAAACAGAAACCAGAGAATTGTTCGGGTGAGGAAGAAAAATCCCTCGAACAAACCAAACCAGGGAAAAATACGACCAGATCAGAAAAGTGACACCGCAGAATCCGTTCCTTCGTTTCTTTCTTTCCTCCTCTGTTTCGGACAAGTACCGGCGTGGCGCTCAAAGCATTTGAACATCTGCCTGGGCCTCCCCTCGCCTCTGTTTTAGCAGCGGACGATGTCGTATCAGCTTTGCTCCTGATATTGGGCCGGAAGCTGTGGCACAAGCCCATTCAATCGGAAGCCCAATTGAGGGCCTACTCAACCAATCCCATTAAGTTGACGACGAGCGGTTAAATTGATTAATTAATTAATCAAATCAATGTGGTGTATGTTTCAAAAGCGTTCGAGTTGTTATAAGATTAGAGAAAAATCCATCCCTCAGATTCACGTCGGTTCCAAGGTTTTTCCACCATGACGACATCATCAAGCAAAATGCACAAGAAGCAGCTTCAGAAATCACTCCAAGATTACCTCCCCAAGATCAAGAGGTCCCCGGCTCCGTCGCCTTCAAGGAACTGGATCCTGTCCCGGTGCAAGCACCCGAAAACCCGCTCCTTCGCCATCGACCAGAAGGGGAGTGACGGCCAGGACGACGGCAACGATGGCGCGGCGACCCTGGCGGACGTTGACAGGTTCCTGTTTGAAAACTTCAAGTCTCTTTACTTGAAGGACGACCGGGACGACGTCGGGGAAGTCACGAGACATGGGACAAGGAAACAGCAGGACGAAGGGGAGTGCCATGCCTTCAATGACGTCGTCCTGTTCGATTCCCCAAGGCTGATCTATCCCCCATTGAACCTCCGCGGGTCGAAGCGTTTCTTCGTAGCCCCCGGCTCAACCGGCTCCCTGATTGAGGAAGCAAGGACCAGCCTCACAATGTCTGAGGACGTGGGACCGAGCACGGCCTCATTGAAGACCAATTCCGTCGCTGCTCCCATGACCTCAGGCATCAAGCTACCGGAGGACTGCATCGCGGTCATTAAGAAGACTTGGTGCCCGTACCGGGATTTCAAGTGCTCGATGCAGGACATGGTGGAGTCGTGCCAGGGGAGGGGCGTGGACTGGGAATTCATGGAGGAGATGCTCCTCTGCTACCTGGGACTGAACGACAGGGATTCGCACGAGCACATCCTCAGTGCGTTCGTCGACCTCGTCATCTCCCTCCGTCAGGATTCGGACAGCAGGGCGGGGGTAGCGTTGAGGTCACGGGACGTTGTTCGTAGAAGCAAGCGGGAGGAAGGAATCACGAAGAAAGGGTGAAAGAACAATTTTTGAACTTAGTCGTTCATGTAACGCAGTCGCAAAGCAGAAAGGCTTTTGGGTCAAACGTGGGAATCAGTGCCGAGTTATTCCCCGTTGCGACGAATATTAATTATATCAACTTGCGTGTAATTATTCTCCTGGGGTGGTGGGGGGAACTGCTTAATTTCCTTCGGTTTTCGTGTTGAATGAGAGGATTCGCAAGGGTAGACTGTCCGCCGGATGTTTCCTCCCAATCCCGACACTAGGAATTGGGCAAAAAATGAAGCCCAATTAAATTAAAGGCCCAAGTCGGGTTCGGAATTCCGGCCCGTTGCGAACTAAGCAGATCTTTCTAGAAGCGGGAGGGCCGATCTCCCTAGACCGCCTCGCCTCGCCTCGCCTCACAACGCGCCTACACTTCTCTCCCCAAATATATTACGAACTCCACACCATCGACAGCGCATATATTCCCCGCCACTATAACGTAAGCTCTTTCGGTCCGGTTCCCTTTTCGAAAGCTCCAGAACTCTTTCGCCCGCCGGCTCCCTCTTCCTGGTTCTTGATCGCTCCTCTGTTTGGGTTAGATAGCGCGGTCCCTGACTTCATCGTGTTCATTTTCTGTGGGAACTTGTTGCGTTTAGATCTGTGCGGTGATTCGTCGATGATGCGATTGTTGGTTGCTTTCTCCGGTTTTGTTGGAACTGCGTGATCGGGGTCTGCTTTTCTACGGATCAGCGGGTGGTTTAGGTGCTCCTGGAGGTGGCCAGATGTTGGGGTTGGCCGAGTGTGGGGAGGAATGCGGTTGGCTTCGGTTTTAGTTTAGTGCCTCCTTTGTGTATGATGGGTTGATAGGGCGTCGGAAAAGTTCGTTCATTTGATGGCCTGATATTGCGGATGCTAGTATGGCTTGGGATTTCTCTGTCGCGTGCCTAGGAGGTGTAGCCCATGCAGTTGTGCCGAGTAGGTTGGATGACTTTCGTCAGGCACGTGACATGGCTATGATTGATTCTGCACGTGTTGTGCATCCTCTTTTCAATTGACAGCAGCGTTCGCTGCGAAACTTTGTGGATAAATTTTCTTTTTAGTGCTAGCAAGAGTCATTCCAGTTGTCTGTCCACAGGTCGAACTGCAGCGTTCTTCTTTTCTCTGTTGTTAAATTATATTGGTGGTCCTATTGTAGCATGCTGCTGATTTTGTGGTTTCATGACATATGGGCAGGAGACCTTTTGATCATTGCCTCCCTGGCCTGACTGAACATATCTACAGAAGAAAATGAGTGTTGTGGGATTTGATTTGGGAAATGAGAGTTGCATTGTAGCTGTTGCTAGGCAGAGAGGAATCGATGTCGTCCTCAATGATGAGTCGAAGAGAGAAACTCCTGCTATTGTTTGTTTTGGAGAGAAGCAAAGATTTATTGGTGCAGCAGGTGCTGCTTCGACCATGATGAACCCGAAGAATTCTATTTCTCAGATGAAGCGATTGATTGGCCGCAAGTTTTCCGACCCTGAACTGCAGAGAGATCTTAAGTCTCTGCCTTTTCAGGTTACTGAAGGTCCAGATGGATTCCCGCTGATTCATGTTCGATATTTGGGAGAGCCCAAGGTGTTCACACCAACCCAAGTTCTGGGCATGTTGCTATCAAATCTAAAGGAGATAGCAGAGAAGAACCTGAATGCTGCTGTTGTGGATTGCTGCATTGGGATTCCGGCATATTTCACAGATCTCCAAAGGAGGGCTGTCCTTGATGCGGCTACTATCGCAGGGCTCCACCCCCTACAGTTGATTCACGAGATGACTGCAACGGCCCTTGCCTATGGTATTTACAAGACTGATCTACCAGAGAATGATCAGCTGAATGCTGCATTTGTTGACATTGGCCATTCTAGCATGCAGGTCTGCATTGCAGGCTTTAAGAAGGGGCAATTGAAGGTATTGGCCCATACATATGATCGAAATCTGGGTGGAAGAGATTTTGATGAGGTATTGTTCCAGCGTTTTGCGGCTAAGTTCAAGGAGCAATACAAGATCGATGTATATGAGAATGCCCGAGCTTCGTTAAGGCTTAGGGCTGCGTGTGAAAAGCTGAAGAAAGTCCTCAGTGCAAACCCAGAGGCCCCGCTAAACATAGAGTGCTTGATGGATGACAAGGATGTGAAGGGATCCATTAAGAGAGATGAATTTGAACAGATCAGTGCATCGATTTTGGAGCGGGTGAAGAAACCCCTGGAGAAAGCACTTGCTGAAACTGGTCTTGCTGTGGAAAATATACATACGATCGAGGTGGTCGGTTCTGGTTCTCGGGTGCCCGCTGTTGTGAAAATACTGTCCGAGTTTTTTGGGAAAGAACCCCGGCGCACCATGAATGCTAGTGAGTGTGTAGCGAGGGGATGTGCACTAGAATGCGCCATCCTGAGTCCTAATTTCAAAGTCCGTGAGTTCCAGGTACAGTACTGATCAGTTGTTGCATTGCCATGTCCTACTTTGTTGACCTTGTTCTTGCCCAATGGTTTTGAATTTTCATGTGTTTAAGGTGATATACTTTTTGTTTTAACATGTTTTTTGTTAGCTTCGTAAGTTGAAATTGGTGGCATAATTTCTTGTTTAGTAGCATGACCATGGTTGTATCGTCTCGCTTCATAGTTTGTCAATAAACCTCTCCTTTTGTTGATGTAGGTCAATGAGAGTTTTCCACTTTCGGTATCTATGTCATGGAAAGGCACTGTACCAGGAGCTGAGAATGGAGTAGAGGAAAACCAACAAAGTACTCTTGTCTTTTCTAAAGGAAACCCCATACCAAGTGTGAAAGCTTTGACATTTTACAGATCTGGAACATTCCATGTCGATGTCCAATATGCAGATTCTACTGACTTACCAGCGTCTGCTAAAATCAGTACATATACAGTAAGAGTATTTTTCATTTAAATGTGATTCGGTTGTATCTCTTGGCTCACCGCTTCTTTTAATAGGTGTCTGGGCCTGCTAATTAGTCACACTCGAAGTAGTCAAAGTCAAACTGATAAATTGATCTAAAATTTCTGCAGATTGGTCCCTTCCAATGTAAGGCTGAGAGAGCTAAAATAAAAGTGAAAGCTCGACTGAACTTGCATGGAATTGTGTCAGTAGAATCAGCTATAGTAAGTTATTGTCATTTGTCCCTTCACCAGGCATCGTGATTTCCTCTACTATTCTTCATGTTAAATTGACTTTCTTGCTGTCGACCCAGCAGTTAGAAGAAGAGGAAATTGAAGTACCTGTCATTAAAGAAAACACAAGTAAGATGGAAACGGATTCTGGAGCCGTTCCATTTTCCGGTGATGACGATGCGAGTATGCAAGATGCCAAGGGAACAGCCAATGCAGGAGCCGATACTTCAAATGATGAAAATGGCGTTCCTGATTCAGTGGACAAACCGGTGCAAGTGGAAACAGAGACAAAGGTATGTTGAGTTTGCGAGCTATAGTTTCTGTATGATGTTAGATATGTACTTTTTAACTTTTTATACCTCTTTTTTCCCTTCTTGACCTACCAAAGAATATAAACATCTCCTGACTGTAGTTGCAAGGCAGGTATTAGCTTTGTCCAATTTGTGATTTAACGAGGACGATGTCCAGGGTTCCTTACATGGTCTTGTTTGCATCCAGTGAGCCTTTTTCTTGTTTTCAAAGAGTTTAATTCAGTTTACTGAGTCTCTGAAAGGCCATTGGCTTTTGGGTTTTAGGCTGAGGCACCAAAGAAGAAGGTGACAAAGACCAATGTGCCCGTGGCTGAACTTATTTACGGAGGCTTATCTAAAGGAGACCTACAAGCAGCTGTTGAAAAAGAGTTTGAGATGGCCTTGCAGGATCGTGTGATGGAAGAAACAAAGGACAAGAAGAATGCTGTTGAAGCTTACGTTTATGAAATGAGAAACAAGGTAAAAGGGGTTTGACCCTCCTCTTCCTTTTGTTGTCCTTTGAATTTCTTCTGATAAGGGAAATATATAGGCTGTTGCGTTTATCTGGTCAACTTCTATCTTGTCTTCCTTTACATCTCAGCTGACTATTGTGCCTCTTTCGTTTCTAAGCTCAATGACAAGTACCAGGAGTTTGTCACTGATTCAGAGAGGGAACAGTACACTGCAAGACTCCAGGAGGTTGAAGATTGGTTGTATGAGGATGGTGAAGATGAAACCAAAGGAGCTTATGTTGCCAAACTTGAAGACCTCAAGAAGGTAACATCCTTTGCTATTTAGAGTTTGCCTGTTTATTTTATCCTCTGCACGCAGAAAAGACCTTTTCATGATTGGTGATGTGTCTACAGCAAGGCGACCCTATCGAAGAGCGCTATAAAGAATACACGGACAGAGGAGCAGTTACCGATCAGCTAATGTATTGCATCAACAGTTACAGAAATGCAGCCATGTCCAATGATCCCAAGTTTGATCATATTGACGTGGCTGATAAGCAGCAGGTGGAGGATTTTGTTGCCTTTGTTAGGTCTCGCGTCTGCGAAATATATATAGGCCTTTTTCTTCTCAATTTTTGATCTTGCTGCAGGTCTTGAATGAATGCGTGGAGGCAGAGGCCTGGTTGAGAGAAAAGATGCAACAGCAGGAGTCCCTCCCCAAGACTGCCACTCCGGTGCTCTTCTCAGGCGACCTGAAAAAGAAGGTGGAGTCTATCGACAGGTAAACACATTGCTCTGTCTTTCTGCAAGATTTCTCTGGTTGTTCACGGCATTGGAGGCAGCTCATTAACATCACTTGCTGCGGACATCAGGGTCTGCCGGCCGATAATGACGAAACCCAAGCCCTCTAAGCCAGCCTCCCCTGAAGTTCCTCCACAGCCGGCTCCAGGTGAGCACCCTAATGATGGGGATGCCAAGATGTCCGATGCTATCAACACTAAGGATGAAATGGCTGACGTCTCAGATGAGGTGACCCAAGCATCCACCGAGCCAATGGATACCGAGAAACCGGACGGGCCTACTAATTAATCCGTGAGATGGCCGGATCATTTATCGGTACCTTATCTGGTGGCAATGATCTGCAAGAGCCATTTTAAAGTAAAAAACTTTAGTAGAACAATCAAACAATCACGGAATTTGTTCAAATTTACAGAGAAGCCTCTCTTAGTTTTGAAATAGTAGTAGGATATGTGAACAATGAATTATTGGATTGTGGTCATTAGACCAAACAAAGAAAGTTTTCTGCCTCTTCCCCTTGTAAAACCTTTTAAAATGGCTTGTTTGAATTATTTTGAGGTGGGGTGAATTAATTAGTGGATCACAAGCGTTGACGTCAGATATAAATAAATGGGTTTTGATACGGTGTAATCGATTAGGTTTGAAAAAAAATATCGTAAATGCTATTTGAGTTTTAAAAATTATTCGTATGGTGTTTAAGTTGTTGTATAAACGGAACTCATTGTTTCAAATTGTGATGTTGGGAAACTTAAATTTTTTTTGATAATGTGATATTTGAAATTATTTGAAAGAATATCGCGATTTAAAAAGTCTTTTAATAAAAATAATTTTCAAACAACCATTTTAGTCTAACATTAAAAAAATCTAAAAAAATTTTAACTCATTCAATTTTTTAAAAAATTACCATTGATAACAATTACTTAGGTTAAAATATATAAACTCGTTTCAAACGGGGAAATTTATAAATTTTTTTATGATATAATAAAGTCAAATATTTTAAATTTTGAAATAACGTAAATTGTTGTTTAAAATAACATCTTTAAGGAAGTCACTGATTTGAAACGTTTTCTAATAAAAATACGTTTCAAATAATAATTTTAGCCCAAAATCAAAGAAATTTAAAAAATTTTAAATTGCGACTTTATCAGTTTTATTCTGAATCGTTGTTCCGATGTATAAATTTAAAATCTTTATTTAAAATAATAACTTAAAATAATATTACTCTAAACGTATTTAGCATAAATTTTTTTCTCTACAAACAGCACCGTCCTCTAGTTGTTTGTTGCTACTTTTTTCGTAGACTGGTTTTTCTCGCATCACACGTGAAACGACGTCGTAATTGCTTAGTAAGGAAGTGGATGAGGAGAAAGAATGATGGAAGGAAAGGGAAGGCAATAAGAGCGAGAGGAGAATAATAACAGTGATGGTGTTTGAGCGGCAACAACGAAGCGGCGAGCTACGTCTTCTCTAGAATTTCCGCTTTACTTCTTTAAGCTACGGACATGGAGATGGAGGAGTAGGCGGAGAACTGGAGGAACTGAACCTCCGTTCTTCTCTCTGCTGATATGCCCGAGCAGCAACAAACCAGGTGCCGTGAATGGGTGGCTGTTTTCTTTTAATTGCTGACGCTGGATTTGGAGTTGATTTGTTGCTTGAATCCGATTTTGGGCTTTCCTTTTTTGTCGTTTGTTGTTTTTGAGATGGTCATCTGGTGATGGGGGAAGATCGCGTGTCCTCTTTCCGTGGTTGCGTTGCTGGGAGTGTTGGTTTGTGCTTAGTGTTGATGCTTGACTTAGGGTAGACAGGAGGATGGATTTGTCTGATTAGTGTGATGTTGCGGGGCTGTGCGTCTGTGTCTTCCTATTACCTTGTTCTTCATATCCTACCTGGTTTGCGATCCTTTACATTTGTTTCCTGATGGTTTCGTGGTGGACGAGCCCGTTCGTTAGTTCTTGATACGATGTCGAGTAATCTGAACCTTTTTCTTCTGTTTTCAGTTGAGTTAACAGAAAATGGGATATTTCCCGTCGAATACTTCACTGTTATTGAACAAATGATGGAAAAAAATTGCGAAAAAATGCAGCTAGGACGACGCTGCCATGAGTAGGGGCAAGGCTGCTCTCTGTGTTGTATCAATAACCTACCTGCCAACAGAGTCTCCTTTCCCCTCTGACATTTTTTGTCTGAAACACATTACCGATTCTTTTCCTGAGATGGTTTTCTACCAAGTCGCCTTCTGATTCGGATTCGTTGTGGAGCCCTACCTTTATTCTTGACTTTAGGTTCCTCTCCAACCTCAGCAACTCTTTCAAGCTGAGGTCCCCCGGATCATCTTCAAGCAATGGGAATCAGAGGAAGTGGGAGTTTGGAGAAGTAGGCCTTGCCATGATTAATGCTTTAGTGGATGAGGACGAACCGTCCAGTGAAATGTCATGGTTGCATAGCAAGGACACAATTTTGGAATTCAGGCAAACAGGAGCTTCCATTATCTCGACCATGGCAGGTTGGGCTGTAATCTCAAATCGAAGTTTTTACCAGGGAGCTTTAGGATTTTTCCCCATGCTAATATATTGTCAGTAAATCATGAGTTGGCGAATGAGGATGCCATTGTTGGAAATGCAAGAGTCCAGTCAGAACTGAAGTCAGCGGATGATTTCTCATCGTATGCATTGGGCCCAAGGTCTTTGTCCATGCTGAGCAGAACTGACTGGTAGATTGCTGAGATTAATGAACTGAATTCAGTGATTAGCACCATAGCTTCTGAGAAGGCGAAGTACTGCACCTCGATAACCCAAAAAGTAGTTGTTAACAAAGGTCAGGAGAAGATGAACTGCGTCAGAATGCTGTTTCTTAAACTTATTTGGGAACTTGGCATTCGGAATAGCAAAAAAGACCCAAATCCGACTACAGTGGGAGTCGAACCTACGACCTTCTTATCCGAAGTCAAACACGCTAATCCACTGTGCTCTCCGGTCTGCTGTTTTCAAATTTTAAATAAATTATTAATTTACCAGGTCTAAAGCCCCGCCGGACGACCGAACCACCAACGGGCGGAGAAGGGGGGGGGGGGGGGGGGGGGGGGCATTCCCGTCAAATCCCAAGTTGTTAACCAAAATTACTAATACAATATTATTTAGGCCTAATTATCAAATATATCCTCAACTTTACCCGTTTTTTCTGATCTATCCTGAAGTTTAAACCGTATCTCTAGGTAGCCTGTACTTTCGACTTGTTTCAAGTTTATCCTCTTTATTTTAGTTCCTAAGTTATCTTTTCTCAGACAATAGAAAACTTAATTTTTCTGAAGCGGCTCTGATACCAATTACAATTACAGGAATCGTACTTAAGAAGATTTTTTCAATTGTCTTTGTCGCCGGCGTTCTGCCAACCTCGAATACTCGTTTGAGTACTTCGAACTTGCCGCAAACCCAAGATTGGATTTACCTTCAAGAAAAAACTCCTCGAATTCACGCTGCAAAAGAGTGAGCTCTTCCAATTTCTTAGAATAGCTATCCACAAGCTCAGTCAGCTGTGTTATTTGTGCTGAAATGTTTGTCAGTCGATCTACTGCAGTGTTTAGTAATCCCGTAGCAGAATTCTTGCCAACCCCGTGATCCAAATGGAGCAATTCTGGGTTAGGACAATCAGTCATACGAATGACTCGTGCACTTGCACTTCTCTCAGACTCTCTTTTCAAGAAAGAAAAGCATAAACAACACTAAGGGTGTTTATCATACCTTAACCGACAGGATAGCTCAAAGGGTTCACCAAGCTTCCGCCCTATGGAACTTCAAGAGTGAAGAATTCCTCAAATTTGGGGAATTGAATGGAGAGGCTCTTCTGTGTCACACTGAATGCCCTTACCTCGAGGGTCTTATATAGACACTCCTCATCCAAAGGTTTCGGCCCTTAGGATTCAATCCTTCCAAGGTTTTGATCTAACGATCTGACCTTTCGTTAGTCTTAACCGGTTTGGTTAATTCTAACCACCTTACTTTTGGTTTCTTAAGGTATTTTTGGATCATCTATTAATGTTCCCGGAGGTCGATCAAAGAATTTCTAACTTAGAGAGATGTGAGAGAAAATTCTCTATTCAGATCGCCTCTCCAAATGAGGTAGAGGACTTGTGAATATATATACAAAGGAGCTGGTGCCTATGCACTGTTTGCCAGCTCAAAAGTAAAAGGAATCTAAACTGTTACAAAGTTAGGGGGTCCTAATGACTGACAAAAATGTCCTAGTCTAACTTTATACAGTTGTCTTCTCCCGTCTGCATTGGTGCGTTGTCTTGGGAGATTCCTTCATTGTTGTTGGCGCTTGAAGTTTCGCCAACTCCTTCTTTCTCTGAGAGTCCCGGTGGTTCTTGAACCGCTTTAAGAATTTGTTGGGCTCTCTCATCATACTCAATTTGCTGATTTAAGGTCTTGTCTGTAAAATCAGCAATCTTACTCCAAACCTCGAAGGTGTCGGTTCGGAGGTGTAACTCAGAGTTCTCTCGCCTCCAGAAACTATCCAGAAGTTCGAGCATTCTCTGCCATCCTCGGTCTCATGCTTGTTCGTCTATGAGGCTTAGATTTGACCGAAGAATCGTGACGGTAATTATACCATCACAAAGCACGTAGTATTCGTCCTTGCGGGCTAACACATGCTCCAGCACATCCTTAAGGAACTCAACTTTTATGGCCTTACGGACTGTCTTGTCCTTGTAGTATTTTCGCCATAAACCTCTCTGATCGAGGTCCTGTCGTTGAGGTTCTACCAGACGTCTACTCTCACAAGGGTGGTTATCCCATACTTGCAGATTTTGAAGTATCACCTTTCCATACTGCGGATGGTCTTCTTCCTCCCTTAGCGTGCTAGTAATCAATGTCGTGGCATACTTTGGTCCGTAGCCTAGGCATCCAAGTACATACCTTACCAACATAGGCAGTGGTTCCATACACTCTAGGTCAGATCTGTCGATCTCCAGTATGTCTACGAACCCAGCATATACGTAAGGTGCTCCTACTCCCACCATATCTTAGTGAATTATCAGAGACGGCCACTTACCCGATATCCAATGTAGGTACGGTTGAAGTACAGTGTTTTCCTCAAGCAAGGATTCACTCATGTCTACTACTACCCTTGGGACTTCATAATCTTTGACTTCCCCAGGTATGATTGACATAGTGGTGGAGAATATCTGTTGTCTCTCTTTTTCAACTCAGGACAGCTCCTCCTCACCTGAAGCCATAATCGATAGCTTATACTCCAAGTCTTTGATATACTCAACTGTCTTTCTTGCGAAAAACTCAACTTGGCGCTTGTCATCATGTTTGATGCCACCCATGAGTCCTCCACAGACCACAGACGCATCCCAACTTAGGGATTCATCCTCAAATGAGTCTTGATCAAAAAACCAGGATCCTCCCAGATCCTCTTGGATTTTTCCAACATGGCCTTTGCCATCGTGACCTCTGTCACCGTGAACATTCTCACCAGACTCCTTTACCGAGTCTTTAACAGGAATTGCTTCCTCAAGGTTTTCTTTTCTTTCAAGATTACCTTCCAATGCTGCGTAAGCACTTCCAAAGTCGAAGTAATGCTCACACTCCATTGCAGCTGCTTCTTCAGGTTCTACCCTTGGTTCAGGGTCTACCACTTGAATTGGCTCGCCAATTAAGGCCTTAAACTTAGCCTCCTCCTCAGCATATTGTGTCTCCATCTTTTCTTTCTGTTCCTCCTTGCTTTGTAACAAAGCCTTGTAGGATCTCACAGCTTGATTAATGGAAATTTTCTGCTTTTTGGCTAAGTGGTTTCGGCAGTAATTGAACTGCTCCATGGTCAAAGGAGACCACCAAGGTTCTTCAACCTTTTCATCCTTCTTAGGACCATCCTTTGCGGAATCATCCCTTTTGGGACCAGAAGATCCAAGCCTCTTGGCTTTCCTCTTCTTTCTGGATTTCTCCTCTGACTCGACTTTTGCCTTGTCTTTCAGATCTACCATTTTCACATCTCCTCTGGAGCTTTCCTCCTTTGGATCTGTCGTCTTCTCTTGAAGATCTTTCTTCACGTTTCTTTCAGAGTTGGTGTTACCCTTCTCCTTCGGATCCGTCTTCCCTTTCTGGGAATTCTCCGCTTTCTCCTTAGGATTGGTTATTACCTTTCCCTTAGATCCAGCCATCCCCTTCTGGGATTCTTTCGCCTTTCCCTTAGATCTGGCCTCAGCTTCCTTGGGATTAGCCATCTCCTTCTGGAGATCTGGTTTCGCCTCACTCTTGGAGTCAGCTTTTGCTTTCTCCTTAAGTTCAGCCTTCCCCTTCTGGGAATCCGCAGTTTTCAGCTTCTTGGGACATTCGTAAGAACGATGTCCTAGTTGCTTGCACTGCCAGCAGAGAACTGCTGCCTTCGTGCCTGAAACGGAACCAGCATCACTATGCTCACCATCTCCCTTGTTAGGACATACCTTTCGGGAGTGTCCCTCCTTCTTGCATCCCCAGCATATCTTTCTCTTTGCAGCAGGATCCATCTGCAGAGTTTTTAGAAAGAGAGGTGTTTGCAAGTTCTCTAGAGAGAGAGTCAGCTATTATGTTGTGGTCGGACTGAATGTATTCGACCTCATATTTAAAATAGCTGAACCATTCCTGCAACCTTAAGAGTCTAGTTTGCCTAGCTTCCTTAAGGTTCAGACTCATAAACCTTTTTACATAAGTCGAGTCAGAGCGCACTAAAAATTCTTTCGGTGCCAAAAAGATGTAAAAAGCCTTTATTCCATATTTTAAGGCTAATACTTCTTTTTCGTGTATCGGGTACTGTAGTTCATACCCCTTGAAGCTTCCCGACCAGTATTTGCACACCGGTTCTGGTTTTCGTCCTTTAATTTTAAGGACTGCTCCCCAAAATTCTTCAGAAGCATCAACTTCCAAGACTAACTCATCTTTGTCAGATGGTAAAGCTAATTGTGGCAAATTTTTCACCGACTCTTCCTCCATCTTGACTTGCCAGTATCCACTTTTCAAGTCAAACTTAGAGAAGAACTTTGGTTGGCTCAGACTTACCCTATCAATTAAATCTCCCGCAGTGGGAATCTTATAGCCATCGTCTTTTGTAGCTTTGTTAAGCTGGCGATAACCTATAACCATTCGTGCTTTACCTCGCACCTGCTCGGCATGATTAATAACCATAAAGGCAGGACTAGAATGTGGACCATAACTGTCCCTAATCAAGCCTTTTCCAAGCAACTCAGGAATTTGTTTATCAAACTCCTCGACCATTTCAGCCGTATACGTAATGTTTCTGGCTCTTATAATGGTTTCGGGATCTTTCAACTCTAATCTAGCCTTTAGGCCATTTCGAGTCCATAACTTTAGTGGATCTTCACTAAAATTATCGGCCAATTTTTACAGGAACTTATCCCATTTTGTTCCTATCAACTTAACAGCCATGCACACTTCTTGTTTTGGAAACAAGTCGTCATACCAGTTAGAATTCTTGGTATCCGTTGGGGAAAACAGGTTTTGTTCCCATGAATCGTTCTCATCCAACCGTATATCACCACATTGAGCTCGCACTCTGAAAGCTCTCTCACATGGGATATCGCCACAGTATTCTGTCCGTTTTACCGGATAAAAACCAAATTTTAACCGCAGTCTAGGCACTTGTAGAATACTTATCTTTACACCTCCAATGGAAACATCGTTTTCATTCTGCACAAAAGGAAGGTTTTCCTTTTGACCCTTCAAAAAGGCGTTACCAATAATGATGTCGGCCTCTAGTAAAGGATGTGCAAGAATCTCTTTAATGATGAATTTTTGTCCACCAATAAAGACAGGCACGTTGCTTGCCTTATGGCCAACCATTGTGGCCATACCGTCGACGTTAACCATGTGGATGGGTTTTTGCAGTGGTTCCCACCACTCATCTGGTAGAGCATTGAGTCTAGCATATGTTATGCTACACCCCGTGTCTATCAAAGTATCCAGATAATACTCATAGTATCCAGGAAATTTGAAAGTTAGAGCTACATATGTGCTCAAGTCTTCCTTCCTAATACTGAACCCAATATTCTTAGGTACTTCTTGGGATGGTTCTATCATCCTCCAGATATCGTCTATTGGCATAGACCTTTGCTCGGCTATCTGCTCAATAACCTTACAAACTTCAGGAATCTTAGATAAAGAGTTTTCTATACTGGTAACTCTTAACATTCGTATAGATTCCTCTCTCGTTTGGTCTACAGGGTCTTCATAGACTGGTAACGATACCTGTCTATACCCTACGATCCTACCCGTATGTTGTGACGGGGCTCTTGAATCAACAGACCTTCGAGACATTTCTTCTATTAGTGGTGGAGCAGATGCTTCTGCTGGTCAGGACACAATTATATCCTCTCCCACATCACTAGCTCTAGAAGAAACATCAGAGAGCGTATGTGTTCTTGGCTCTCTCAGGAGTGGCATCCTCATAGGCAGATGCCTATCAGCTCTAAAACTATCTCTAGATGGTTCTCCCAACATTAAAGTAATCTCGTTACCTCTTTGTCGGATATTAGCCGCACTAATCGGTCTAGAGCTACTACCAGGTTCAGTCATAACCCAGTTTCTTGGCCAGGTTAACTCCATTGGGTTTACCTCTCGCCTATGAAACTGTTGGTAGTTATTATGACCTTCTTCGAACAACTCAGTAAGTCTTGAGATGTTCCTCACACCAGGACTAGTGGTGTTTACCAATCGGTAAACTACTCTAGTGTGATACGCCAAAAACTTGGCCTGGGAATTCATTCGATCCATATTCATTGATTTGATCCTCAAGGTCAATGAATTTCCCAAACAGCGATCGTTCAGGGCCATCATGAAATTTGGATGGACCTGGAACCATACAGGGCCGTGTGCTAGGTTGACCTGTATACCTGATATCAGCTGATCTCTAAACTCTTGCCATCGCTTATCGATCACAGCTGCTACCACAGGAATCCGCTGGAAGATGAAATAGCGGGATTAGTCATACTTGGATCAACCCAATGTGTATATATTTATATACACCTCTCGCACGTTGCATGGTTTCCCTAATGCGTTGTACGTTGAGTAATGGGATATCCAAAGTCTCAAGTTCCGTATTTGTAACTTGAGCCGTTGCTTCTGTTTGTGAGATGTCTATTATCGATCTAAAACTGAATCTTGATATGTTATAGATTTCCCTCATATTAACATTTGGCAACCTCCATTCCAGAACTGACTGGGATCGATCTTCGTACTGGTGGGTTTCCTCCAGTACTTGATTCGATGCTTCCAATGGGACCATCTCATCACCATCTCCGTTTTGCTCTGCTCTCATCATGAACAGATGCACTCTCCAGAGATCAGAGTCATCGTCTGAGTCTCTGTATCATAATCCGACACTATCTCATAGATTGACTCTACTTCCGAGTCTAAGTCGAAAATCTCCTGCTCATCTATTGGTTCATAAGCAATGACTTCTTCCTCATGACTCCTGTCATCCAGGAATACCATCCGGAGCCTTTCTCTCCTTTGGTTTTTCTTCGGACAACTATCCGCCTTGTGATCTTTTGAACCACAAAACCAGCAACAATTACAGCTGCTCAACGGTTTTCCCTTTGGACATTTGGGCTCTCTGCCATGCTTACGCTTAAAGGCATCGATCCTATCTTTATCTTTCAGGTTATCCCGTCTCCTTACAAACCTTCTGGACTTGTAAGCAGAACCTCCCCTTTGCTTACGCTGGGAGTCTTTCTTGGGCCAAACTTTTCTTTTGTTATACCCAACAAACTTCCTCTTTTGAGGAAAGTTTCTTCTCTTTAAAGAGTCTCCTGGAGTACTGCGAGTATCGCATCCATACCTTCCAGGCACATACTCAATTTGAGAACAACAGCTCTTGTTCAAGTATGGCAGCTTCTTAGCTGCCTCCTTTACTTGGAGCTCAGTACATGCCTTGCGCATTGCGTACTTAACCGCCTGAATTTTTCCTCCGAGTCCTGAGACAATCTTTTCCTCACTCAGAAGTAATTCATAGGCCTTTTGCGCAACTTCCGGCCAAGGTTCGGGAAGTTTTGCAAAAAAGATTCCTAATATGAACTGTTGTGATACTACATCCAGATTATAGTAATACTTCTGGAATTCACATACGTAGTTATCAAACCAGCACATATCACAGATCTGTAGTTTAACTAGAGCGGTCAATGACTGCTCTTTTTCCACCGTCTCAGTGGATAATGAGAAATCACAGAACTCTCGTTTCAGGGCATCAGCGATTATTGACAATACCCCATCAACCGTCAGCGCTTGATCTATCTTTTCCTTAATGTCTGTGTGCGCCACTAAGGTTTTCCAATATTTCTGCACTGTACCCATCAGGGCTGCCACACATAATTCGTAGACCGCTCCAGGAGGTACTCCTCCTGCAGACGCCGTCATCCGAATAAGTGATAACCACTCATCTATCTTTTCAGATACGTGCTTCTCACAGTCAATGTCCAGAAAAGCACCGGGGGTAATTATTGGCTTTAAAATATTATCCCTTGGGACAAACTCTTGTTTAGTCCGATGAGGATAGTCGGGCCTGTAAATTTCCATCTTCACAGTTACCAGTTCGTTAAACGTTCTGTTGTCTAAATGAACTGGGGTATCTTCTGCCAGACCTAAGGCTTTCCTTAAGTCTTTCGCCAACTCTCCACTTTGGGAGTTCAAGTTTGCACTTTGCTTTTGTGAGTCTAAAATGTAAGGAGCCACCGACTCTTTATACATCTCATCCACACTCTTGCTTTGATTCTGTTTGGAATTTCTTCCTCCCAGATTCAACCTTTCGACTGGTTTTCCCGTAGTACTTTCCAGTGCAGAAGTCGCCTCGGCTTCAGGCCTTTTTAAACCTCTTTCTCTTTCCAGAGCGTCTAACATTGTGTTTACAATGGAGCCTACTTCCTTTGCCATTTGGTTTCGGCTTTCTAGACTTTCATTGCTCCTCTGAATGGTTAGCTGAGTTAAAATATCATTTATACTCTTGCTAACTCCAAAAGGAGATAATCTAGCCTCTGGAACGAACTCCAAACGCGATGGAGTCCCAAAAGGATTTCCCGAAGATTTTCCTTCTCCAGCCATTCAGAAAATCTTACTTTGGAACTTTGATGGATATTTTTGAAACTGGGTCTAAGTTTAGGATACAGAGAGATATTTCCTAAAGGTCAGGATAGATTGGAAAAATTTTATAACTTTGGGATAGTTTTGATAAAGTGGCCTATTATTTACTAAAACAAAAAAAGGAAAAATTACGATACACTCGATTTGCCGTCTCCGGTCTTATTATAACTCTCTTCCCCCCTTCCCATCGTCGTCGTGTTATTCGCCACCCAACCGAGCTCCCTTCCGGTAGTTCAAAACCGCCGCCCCCATCGCCTCCACCTTCGTTCCTCTTTCCATCGCGCGATCTCTACGGTTTCCTTCCCATTAGACGGACCAGTAGAGATCTCGATCGACAATGGTGAGCGTCTCGTGCCTTCTTCGTGGTTACGGCTTCGGGACTGTTCCTTAAGATATGGACGCGCCTTAGATCTGATGGAATTGGGCTGTGATTTTGCGTATTTTCTTTGTTCTGGTCGAGTTGGAGTGGTTTCTCGTTGAATAGTGAATGCGAGGTTGGGGGATCAGTCTTACGAATGGAGTGAGGTCTGTGTTCGGCTGGCGTCGTTCAGCTTATTGGAATTTGGATCACGTTTCTTCTATCAGATCCTGCCCAGTTGGACGTGCTCGTGGAAGAAATCGGAAACTTCTTTTTTCTTTTCTCTTTGACGCCCGCAGCTCGAATTCTATACTTGCAATAGCGGAATTGAAGTTGACTTATTGTATTTTCCTGACCGATTTACAATTGGGCTGATCGAGCTCTTTTTTTTTTTTATTAACAGCCTCTCAGACTTGAGATAAAGGTACGTCCATAAGTTCTTCAAGTTAAAATTCCTCTTGGCTTGGTTGTTAGCTTTTCAAATAGTTGGAGTAATAGCCTTCCTTTCATGTTATTAGAGGAAACTCGCTCAAAGATCCGAAAGGGTAAAGTCTGTGGATCTGCATCCAACTGAGCCATGGTAGGCATGGATCCATGGGTTATGTTTAACTGAATTACACTCTCTTACAAACTTCAATTTGAGTTTTCAAATTTCTATGGCTTGCCTGCAAACGTTCTTACTGAATTTCAGACTCCTATCTGATGCATTTTCCATTCAATTTGATTACAGGATATTAGCAAGTTTGTATTCAGGAACAGTGTGTATATGGAACTACCAATCACAGGTACCAGTTCATTGTAATACCGGCAGAGAGATTGAGAGAAATGTTCATAGTTCTGAACCTCTCCTGTGATGCATTTATGTTTGTGGCTCATTGTAATACCGGCAGAGAGATTAAGTGAGATATGTAAAAGATGCTTTTGGCTGTGAATCTTTCATCCAGATTTTTCTTTGTTAGTAACAGCTGATGCTTTCCTTTTTTATTTGGGAGTGGGCATTCATGTGCCTTTGCGGGACTCTAGTTGGAATATTTTATTCTAGATTTTTTTCCAAATGAGAACTAAATTAAGCTTAGGGTCACAGTAAAATATGTTGTGATGGTCATAGACTCTGTACATGAATTCTTACCCTGGAAGGGCATCTGATGTAAATTTCTATCTTTATTTCTAGAAGTTACACAGACATGGAATAAAATCCTTATGGGAAGGTTCCTGAGTCTCTGAATTATGTTCTGATCCTTGGTGTAGTTGCATCAATGTTGTGAATGGATCATTTCAATAATGCTAGATACCTGTCAGAAGTTAGAGTAGCATTAAGTTAGTCAGAGTTTTGTAATTGTTAAGGTGGGATCAATCAAACATTAGTGACTGATTCGTGGCTCTGCTGAGGTGGCTTTGAATTTGGTTGGTAGTTGTAACACCCAGATAATGGTACATTTTTGCAGTGTTTCTGTGGTAAAGGAATATGATGCCTCTCCTTTCGTATTTTTATTTCTCAGATAACTCCGTGGGAATTAAAAAAGTCAACTTTACTGGAAATAATTTTATTTACCCCCTTTTAGCAGGAAAGTGTAATTTTTTACTTTTAACCTTAGAACTTCACCTGATTTCAGTTTTTACGTTTCTTCAGACCATGGTTAAGTCCTTTGAAGTCACAGAACTACCGGGTAAGCACTTCAGTTCTTGACCGTACTTCAGTCTTGAATGTGAGACTGTGTGAAGGATGTATTTTAATTACCCTGGTGTTGTCATTTTTCATTTTGTTACAGTTAGATCTGCTAAGTTCATAGCTCGAAAGCAGTGGGTTGTTGCTGGTGCTGATGACATGTTTATTCGTGTATACAATTACAACACTATGGACAAAGTCAAAGTTTTCGAAGCGCACACAGATTACATTAGATGTGTTGCCGTTCACCCCACCCTTCCGTATGTGCTTTCTTCATCTGATGACATGCTAATTAAGCTTTGGGACTGGGAGAAAGGCTGGGTCTGTACACAGATTTTCGAGGGACATTCACACTATGTGATGCAAGTAACATTCAACCCGAAGGACACAAACACATTTGCGAGTGCATCCCTTGATCGGACCGTAAAGGTACAATATTAGATGTCTAAATACTGTTTTTCCATACTATCTACCAACAATCGCTTCAAATTTGTCCTAATGGTGCTATGTAGATATGGAATCTTGGATCGCCGGACCCAAATTTCACACTAGATGCTCACCAGAAAGGAGTTAATTGTGTGGATTACTTTACTGGTGGTGATAAACCATATTTAATCACAGGTTCTGATGATCACACTGCCAAGGTTTGTCAAAGGAAAACTCATTTTGTATTCTGAAGTCCAAAATGATGTCATTGCAGAGCTTATTGCTGGTCCTTGCAGGTGTGGGATTATCAGACAAAAAGTTGCGTGCAAACATTGGAAGGCCACACACACAATGTCTCAGCTGTATGCTTTCATCCCGAGCTACCAATTATAATCACGGGTTCTGAGGATGGTACTGTTCGCATCTGGCATTCAACTACTTATCGGTGAGTTTTCCAGGTAGCTCAGAGATTATCACTTTTTAATCAGAGAGAAATTTTAATTTATCCTTAATTTCCTATTGGCTGGTCGGATCTGAGCTGTTTTGCATTAGACTTGATCTAAATCCTCGACTGACCAACTGATGCTATCTTATAGGCTTGAGAATACACTGAATTACGGTCTTGAGCGAGTCTGGGCCATAGGATACATGAAGGGATCCCGTCGGTAAGTTTATCAGTGTGCCTTTTTTTGTTTCATTAAATGGCATTCTTTGCATGTTTTCTCTAGTCATGTCCTTGCTTTATTGTTTCTATCTTTTTTTTTTTTATATTCTTGTTTATTTTTTACCCTTTTTTACTTGGACAACATGGAAACGACACATTGTCAGCTTTTGAACGCATCAACCTTTGGAACCCTACTTTCCTCCTGAGGTTTTAATGTAGTTTCTGGTTTTACTTTCTCAATTTCCTAGTTGTTTAACTCCTACATTTTTTTTTGTTTTTCTTTTTTTTACTCTCTTCTGGATGTATGTTTGGCTTGGTGTGATATAAACCACTTTCTCTATTTGTAGGGTTGTCATTGGTTATGATGAAGGGACAATCATGGTGAAGCTAGGTCGAGAAGTTCCTGTGGCAAGCATGGATAACAGTGGGAAAATTATTTGGGCTAAACACAATGAAATTCAAACAGTAAACATAAAGAGTGCCAGAGCAGATTTTGAGGTTAGAAATTATCTGAATAACTTGTATTTCGTTAGCGCATTGAACTGAAATAAATCTTCCATATCGTTCTCTTGTCAATAGATTGCGGATGGAGAAAGGCTGCCGTTGGCAGTCAAGGAGTTGGGTACATGTGATCTTTATCCTCAGGTAGATTGGTGGCTTATACTTAAATAATTTAACCGGGATGATAGATAATTGGCCTTGTGTGGCCTCTCTCATTGAGTTTCTGTTTTGATTATTATGCATTCCTTACCTTTTCTCCTCATAATTTGCAGAGCTTACGGCACAATCCTAATGGGAGGTTCGTTGTTGTCTGTGGTGATGGCGAGTATATTATTTATACCGCATTGGCGTGGAGAAATAGATCCTTTGGTTCAGCACTGGAGTTTGTTTGGTCATCTGACGGAGAATATGCTGTTCGAGAAAGTACTTCAAAGATTATGATTTTCAGTAAAACTTTCCAGGTTTGTCTTTTATATCACCTATCAAAATTTGACAAGTTACTAAAAAAATGACTGGAAAATATCCTATGCTTTTATGATATCCAGAAAAATCTCTTACTTATATAATATATAATCGTCAGTAAGTGGCCAAATTCTATTTCTAAAGTACATACACGGGCAATTGCTATTCTGTCAAGATGTATCATATTCAGTTTCTTGTCACCCTCGATAAATAACTAAATTTTCTTTTTTATTTTCATTTTATTTTTAATGAGCATATTTCAAATTTGTATATTTATTAGGAGAAACGTAGCGTCAGACCAACCTTCTCTACTGAGCGCATATATGGAGGGGCTTTGCTAGCAATGTGCTCAAATGATTTCATATGTTTCTATGATTGGGCCGAGTGCAGACTGATCAGAAGAATTGATGTTAATGTGAAGGTAATCCAATTGGAGTTGCTATTCTCCACATTTTCTCTGTCTACTCATGAACAAATCTTCAATATTTTATGACTTATTCAAATCTATGGCGATCGAATGCAGAATCTCTACTGGGCTGATAGTGGTGATTTGGTGGCAATTGCCAGTGATACATCATTTTATATCCTGAAATATAATGTAAGAAAACACAGAAACTTATTCATCATTTGAATTGGAATTTCTGTTGATAGTTTGATGTTATTCTGTTGACATGAGAAACATCACTTGCAGAGGGATGTAGTTTCTTCTTACCTTGACAGCGGAAAGTCAGTGGATGATCAGGGAGTTGAAGATTCCTTCGAACTTCTCCATGAAACCAACGAACGTGTTAGAACTGGTCTCTGGGTTGGTGATTGTTTTATTTACAGCAATTCCTCGTGGAGACTTAACTATTGTGTTGGGGGCGAGGTATGACCTTTGTTCGCCCTTTTTCTTTGGTTTGACACTGTCTGCGGGTGCTTTTCTGTTGCAGAAATATTTTTACTTTTTCACTCATTTGGTATTTCAAGGGATTTGACTGTTTCCACTTTGTTTACAGGTAACAACTATGTTTCATCTAGACCGACCCATGTACTTGCTGGGATATCTTGCCAATCAGAGCAGAGTATATTTGATAGATAAAGAATTTAAGTGAGCAGCTATTTCTTGATAATTTCCTTTATCATATCTTAATTGAGCTGGCCATAATTTGCTTTTGTTTACATTTCCTTCAGTGTTATGGGATACACTTTACTCCTCAGCCTGGTAGAGTACAAAACTCTGGTCATGCGTGGAGATTTTGACCGGGCAAATGAAATTCTGCCTTCTATTCCGAAGGAACATCATAACAGGTTATGATTTTGGTGTGGCATGACACGAGTTTGGTTAATGTATTGATTGGGCCAGTCTGAATTATTTTATGCTGATTGGAAATTTATGATTATCATATACTCAGTGTTGCTCGATTTTTGGAATCAAGAGGTATGGTAGAGGAGGCACTTGAAGTAGCAACAGATGCAGATTACAGATTTGAATTAGCCATTCAGCTGAGTAGACTGGAGATTGCGCAGGTAAGGTTCTTTTATGTCAAAAGGACATTTCTGGTGATTTACAACTAGATCTGGAATTTTATTGTCGCCGTTATTGCATACCCTTTTTGTCTGCTTTCTTCGTTTACAGTCTAATTTTCAGGTAAATTTTGTTTAGGAAATTGCTATGGAAGCGCAAAGCGAGTCTAAATGGAAACAGTTGGGTAAATTGGCCATGTCTTCGGGGAAGGTACTTCTACCAAACATAAGTTGTTTGCTTTTGGTTCATCAAAGCACGAAAGAACCTGTTTGGGGGGAAAGGGAGTTTTAATTGGTCGTGATTCTTTAGCATCCATTGTTTGCCTACATCTTGTTTAGCTACTGGTTTCACTAGTTTGAAATCTTTGCAATACGAATATCTGACTTTTGTTCTGTTATTTAAATCCATATAGTCTTTAGCAACATGCCATTTTATATAGATTATATTTGGACAGGTTATTTATATAATTCTTTTGGTGTTGTTAAAAGATAGTGTCCCACCAATCTATATTTTCTGTGGATCTTTTGCAGCTGGAAATGGCGGAGGAATGTATGAAACAAGCCATTGACTTAAGTGGCTTGTTGCTCCTCTATTCTTCCTTGGGTGATGCTGAAGGAATGTCTAACCTTGCAACCCTTGCTAAGGAGCAAGGAAAGAATAATGTTGCATTTCTATGTTTGTTTACACTGGGCAGATTGGAAGATTGTCTGCAGCTGTTGGTGGATAGGTATTCTCTCTTTCAAATTATTAGGGCAAGTAGTCGGCTTCCTTTTCTGTTGAAGAAACATGAAGCGGTTTATTAATGGATTTTTCCCTTGCAGCAATCGAATACCAGAGGCTGCACTAATGGCTCGTTCGTACCTTCCAAGTAAAGTTTCCGAAATAGTTGCTCTCTGGAGAAATGACCTGAAGAAGGTAATACCTTGTTTTCTTTTTAGGCAGTCTTTGATATCCTTGTGTGGAATATGATGTATTCGACGTGACATTTTAATGCTGTGGCTGAAGGTTTTATTTTGCTTGTGAGCTGGTGTGATTGGTTCTGCTTGGACTGATGGTTGCTGCATAATTATAGGTCAACCCCAAAGCTGCAGAATCTTTAGCTGACCCTGAAGAGTATCCCAATTTGTTTGATGATTGGCAAGTATCAATTTCTATTGAGTCCAAGGTTGCCGAGTCAAGGTAATGTTGGTGCTTCCCTACCACATCTCAAATTGCGTAATCATCCACATCACATTTGCTTGTTATTCTACTGAATGGTTTATCCTATTGTGCACTTGCATTACAGCCGTGTTTCACCGACATTTTCCGTTCAATGCATTGCAGGGTTCAATTTCCTCCTTCCAAAGAATATGTGAAGCACTCTGATAGGTCAACCACTACTCTTGTTGAGGCTTTCAGAAACATGCAAATGGAAGAAGATGATGAGCCAATTGAAAATGGCGATGCACCTCATGAGGTATAAATTATTCAAAAAGAGAATAATTGTTTTGTTAATTAACTATGCCGATGGAGGTGATTATAAACTATGTGCATAATGTTACTCAGAAAAGATCTACTTTGTGTTGCAGTAGAGCAGGATGAAAATGAAAAATTGAGGGGTTGTATGCTAGCTGCTTTATGTTGCCGGTTATGGAATAATTTTTGACTGCCTGAGTTGCATGTCTTCAAGAAGCAAAGGAAAACTCAGGTTTCCTTCAAAAGAATGGGTAGCTAGCAGCTTGTCCTTAGGTTAAGTCTCATCAATGGAATGAATGCACAAATTGTTAAGTGCAAACAGCAACTCTGATATATCTCTTATGTCTAGAAAGCAAAACCTTGTGTAATTGTTGACAGAATTATTGCAGTTCTTTTAGGCAATAAACCAGAATTAGAAATTACGTCCTTTTCTTTTCCTGGGACCTCATTCCTAAAGAAAGGGATCATTTACTTATCTTCCTGTGGGAAAAGCTTTTAACTATTGCTGGTATCGGGTCCCTTTTACCCAGGAAAGTGGAGTGCACGAGGATAAGCATGAAGAGGAACACTATGAAGAGGAAGAGAGCCAAGGTCAGGAAGAAGCAGTTGTTGTAGATGCTGATTCAAATGATGGTGCTGTACTCGTCAATGGTAACGAGGCAGAAGAAGAGTGGGGTACGAATAATGAAGGAACTCCGTCAGCGTAAAAGCAATTGGTTGGGCCAGTGTGAAAATCCAAATTTTGTCAACTGGTGATTAATTGAATCTAAAGTGCCATTTGTTTTTCTCTTGGCTGCTTTTGGTTGGCTTTTTGACAGACTGAGATCTAATCTGCGGGAAAGAAATGGCTAACTTGGCTTGTCTAATTCTAGATTCTAGGCTTTTTGTCTAATTTTTGAGGTGAGAACTTGGAAAAAAAAAATCTGCTGCCAGATGCCTGAAATATCTCTATGGATTCTCTCCTTCTTATCCCTCTTTGACTAGGACTTTGACATGAAGCATGGACCCTCCGGTACTCCTGTTCTCTAAAGAGTAGAAATCTTAGGATTCTTCTGGATTTCTGAACGGCCCTGGAACTAATATTTCCACAGTTTCGAGGCGTCTTTGCCGTTGCTGATGCAATCATAATTTTCATTTGGCTGTGAGATTATGTTAATGTTACCTGGATTTGCGGTACTCGATTTGTAGCTTGGACTTGTGTGCTTTTTCACACAAAGGAAATACAGCTCCTTCAGTTCATATTGTAAAAAATGTTTCTTTGAACATGTTAAGCGCCTCCTATTTCCATGTTACTTTGTGGTTGGTGGATTTCATAGTTTACGATGTTTTCATCTTTGTCGTTACAATGATCTGCTTGGCTATTATATCGGGTGTGATGATCGATGATTAGATAGCTCTTGCACCTCCTTTTTCCGCTTCTTGTTTCTGCTTCTGTTTCCTCATGCATTTCTTCTGTTTTCTTGCTTTTTGACAGTTCTCACCCCAGGTCAATAGGTTTCCGTCTCCTTGCTTGTATTCATTGGCTTTAAGGTAAGATGGATTCCTTTTAGGCAGTAATGGTTTGCAAACTCCAGCTGTTATGATTATCTTGCTCTTGAAACGTCATAAAAGGAAAACACAAACGTGACCTAAGGCCTTATTTCAGCATTCTGCTGTTTCCTCATCGACCTTGCTTCGACTAATAGCCTTAATTGTCGATCTGATCCCAACAATATTTGACCTGAACTCACTGTTAACTAAATGCTGCATGCAGGTTCATTACTGAAGCGATTCATCGTGACCGACTACCTCTACTTTTGTCAAGGGACTGTGACGTTAATAGTGAAATCGAGTCTTTTTGTGACACGGAACCATCAAATAGCATTAAAGAGCTCTCTCTCTCTCTCTCCCTATCTCTCTAGTTTTTTAGTTGGTTTTTTTTTTACCTTTTCCTTCGCCTGTCATAATTCTTTGAGGGCCGCTGTTGTTTGATTTTTATGCCTTCTCATCCCCTCTCGTCATTGTGTATGAAGAAATTCCATTAGTGCTACAGGCATGCTTATTAATTTTTCTTCTTTGTGCTTTTTCGGACAGAGCATAGTATTTTACGGGTGAACCCGAAGGAGTTATAGAAGCCTTCTTGTGTGAATTCCGTCCAGTAATCATTCTGCAGGTTTCCCGGGGGAGCGTTCCGATGCTTGATCGTCGGGTCACTTGCCTTCGTAATTGGATTGGACTCTCATATATCTCTGGGCCCACTAAGGCAACTTTTTAACCTGGAATGCAATATACAGTATGATACAAGAAAAATGCACGAACTTAAATGCAGATGGGACGGGAGTTTTATACTATTTTACTATTAATTTAAAAAAAATTAGGAAATATGATTTATATTTTTAATATTTTCGAAATAAATTTTTAAAATTCGCCACGAAAATATTAGAAATACTAAGAGACTCTTTACTTAACTAACGACTTTCGAACTCAGAAAAAAAAAATCAGAATGACTCTTTTCTAATTAATAAAAAGGATCGGAATAAGTGCATGTGTTAAAGGTAAATTTTTCTATTTAAAGAAGTAAATAATATAAGAAAAATTTGTTTTAAGAAGAAGACACACTTCAAGTAACTTTTTTTTTTCTATTTAAATTAAAGAGAAAAATAAAACTGTAAGATTAATTTTTTTAGTCGAAGCAATTACTAAATTCGTAATAAATCGAGTACTAAATCAGAAATTTTGAAAATTTTATAAAATTTTTAACTATCTGTGAGGAGATAATAACACGTGGAACTTTATATTTTAAACTAGTGTCTTTTTGACTTTCCAACTTCCCATTGGGGGCTTTCCGAACCGTCGTCAAATCAAATGTCCCCTCCGTTCAAACTATGAACTGAACTTCTATCCACGTGGCCGACGTGTCGAGTCACGACAGGGAACATGCGAAAGGCCCTTTCGTCCCCTCCCCTGTTTGACCACCGACCAATCATATCCCACCACGTCATCCACGCCCGATATGATTTCCCCAAAATATCCCTCATCCCAAATCCAGCTTCTTTTTACAGCTCCAAGTCCACACCAGACATCGCCGTCGTCGTCTTTCTCCATGTCCCTTCTTCCTTATCAGATTTTCACCTCAAAAAAATATCCTCGATTCCCTTTCCCCTTCAATCCGCCGATATTCTGAAGGAAAAAAAAAAAAATTAAAATCTCCTGTTTTCCGTTTCCGCTGGCGATTTGATTTGATTTCACTTGATTCGGCTCAATTACCGGTGTGCCCTAGTTCTTCCCTCTCCGACAATTCCTTCCTGGATCGTTCCGTGTGTTGGGTGTTGGTCCATATCAGGAATTTAGGGTTTTTTCTTGCCAGGATCATTTGCTATGGCGACGACGGAGAAGGAGGATCACGTCGAGTACGAGAGCGATCCTGATGAGACGAAGGGTTCGCTCGTCATGAGGAGGAGGAGGGCTGCGAGCGACGATGAGGAGGAGAGGATGGGGGCCGAAGGAGGGAAGGATGGGGATGATGGGGTGGAGGAGAAGGGGATGGGTGTCGGTGGGGTTCAGCCGGAAGAGTCGGATGGCGAGGGTGCGGTGGCCGAGTACGATGACGATGAGGAGGGGGAGGAGGAAGAGTATTACTTGGATGGAGAGGAGGATGATTATGTTGATGGGGAGGGTGGTTACGATGAGGAGGGGGTGGAGGTGGCGGTTTCCGGGGCGGTTGCTGATGATGTCATCGTCAACAAGCGGGTTGTTGATAAAGGCGGTCCAGACCATGTAGAGAAGACTGTTAGAAAAGAGACGGATGCTGCTAGCGCGGTCGTGGACAATGCTGCCGAGTGGGGGGGTGATCAGGGGGAGGAGGAAGAGGAGGAAGAAGGGAACCTCGAGGGGAAGAAGGAGAACGAACCCTTCGCTGTGCCTACTGCTGGGGCATTTTACATGCACGATGATCGGTTCCGGGACAATGTTGGTGGGAGAAACAGGTAATGATGACTCCTCGTCTAGTTTCTTATTTGCTTAAAAGTTCAGGAAGTGATAAGTGGGCATTATGGTGATTTTCCGATAGTATTTTGGGAAAGTTACTTGTAGGTGGGGCAATTAGTTCTTTGGGAATCATTCTGGCTGACATGATGGGCTGGACAAAGGCCATGGGCAACTCAGTTGCTATTGAGCACTCACTGTAGTTCTGTTTAAAAGTGAACTTACTTTGAATTAGTTGTTGTATCTTAATTCTCATTAAAAGCCCCACCGTGTCAGATTAGGGAAAAACTTGAATAGAGGTCTCCCTGTTTTGGGTTTATGCTAACCATGTTCACCCCGTTTGGCTATTCACTGGGCGCAGATATAGGCCCTGGAAGCAGTTCTCTAGTATTTTCCAATGAATTAGGTGTTGGATTTGCAACTTGCTAGGTGTTTTCTTTTATATTTAAAAAAAAAATTATGCTGTGATGCAGTTTTGACCTTTCCTCCTCTGGTGGATAGCACTTTATCATCCATCGTTTATCATTTAGGTTTTTGGTTTCGACATTGGCTTTTTTTTTAAGCTTTCTGTTTTGAAATTTCCTCAAAATTGTGTGGTACAACCTTGATATTCTGTTTACTGGAATGGATTAGAGTATTTAATGCATTCTGTTTCCTTTACAGGAGGACTTTTGGTGGTAAGAAGCTGTGGGAATCGAAAGATGACAGAAAATGGGGCCATGACAAATTTGAGGAGATGACAGTTCAGGAAAGGCGGTTTGATGAGGTGAGCATGTGCTTATTGCTCAATTGTGTCATTTCTAGTTGTATTGGCATTTGTCTGCTCCTCATTATGCTTACTTGTTATTGGGGTTTATTGCATGCCTTGTTCCATCAATTTATCGTCTAATGATGTTTGAAATGTTTTCTGCAGAGACAAAGGGGCAGAGGCAATTATCGTGGACGTGGTAGAAATCGGGCTGTGGATCAAAGCTACCCCAGAGGCTACCGGACAAAAAGCTATGAAAATGACCGTACTGTTACAAGTGCCAATAACAGCAGTCAAAATCAAGTAGCAAGAAGTGTGAGAGGGAGAGGGCCGAGAAGATATGAGACTTCCCTTAGAAAAAGCAACTGGGAATCTTCAAATAAAAGTAAACAGTAAGTATTCCAGTGTCTTCTGTTGGTCTCATCTAATTTGTGGCTGGCAATTTTATGCTGACCCGAAATTTGATTCAATTAGGTACATGAAGAATGCTGAAGAATATTTACAGGTTAATACTAGGCGATCTGTTGTTTCCCCCGTGAATCGGGAACCTGGTGGTGCTTCTGCAAGAAAGCAGTCATTTGCTTCAAGCTTGAGCTCGGCTTCTCCTCCATTATATCCGTCTGGCTCGTCTAGCAAGGATGTTTCATCAGCACAGAGAAAGGAGACACAATCGAGGACTAACAATACAATCAACCGTCCTCCTGGCGTTGATGATAAGTTTTTTGTTCGGGAACCCACTGCACTGGTGCAAGGACAACATGTAGCCACTCCCCGTGGCATGGAGAAGCTTTCTATTGATGATTCATTCTGTGCATCAGTTGGAAAACCTGTGAACCCATTGTCTGTCGCTCCTGTTAATGGTTCTCATTCTCTTCACAATCACAATAGGATTCAGGCCCAAGGAAGGTCTGGAGGTTTCCCAGTTGGAACCATGAGTTATCAACCTATTTCTCAGGGACGGGTTGGCAGAACTTCTCCAGCCATGCAGGTGAATTCTGATCAGAAAATTTCAACATCCAGTCGGGTTCACATGACCAATCAGCAATTGGGGCAGCGCCCTGGTAGTGGGCAAAGTTCCTCGCCGTCAAAAGTATCTGTTTCAGATAACGCTTTTGAGGTTTTAGACACTGACTGTCCCACAGAATCAAGTAAGCTTTCTGGGACTTTGGTTCCTAAGGGAAAACCTACAGTTCAAGGAAGTGGGAGAGGCTCTCTTGTCTATGGCGGTTCACAAGTTGGAGCTGGTGGAAATACTGGTATAGGACATGGGGATCAAAATTTCCCTGGTACTCCTGCGTTCTTACCAGGTGAGGAATCTTTTGTAGTACAATCACTCCTTCAAGTTGTTGTAATTGAAATATCCTGACAAGACCTGAGCCTTGAGTGCTAATTTTTACTATTAGACTTCTGCATTGACATTTTTGTGTTCTTTAAATGGCATGCAGTGATGCAGTTTGGGGGTCAGCATTCTGGTAGTCTTGGAGTTCCTGCTGTTGGTATGGCATTTCCAGGTTATGTTGCTCAACCTCAACTTGGAATGGGCAATTCTGAGATGACATGGTATACTGTTATTTTTTTACTAAGTGTCCTCGTTATTTTCCGTTCTTAACTTTCTATGTCCTTTCGCACCTCCTCTCATTAGTTTGCTTTGTAGTATGTTCAGAGTTGTATTGGATCTGGTTCACCGAAAGAGTATATTATTTTCCAATTTTCAGGTTATTGTAGTTCCTGGTCATTCATACTTGTTTATGCATGGTTTATAATTTGCATTTTTGATCAGCAGCATGATATCGTAATGTTGACTTGCTGTCTCCGCTTTGGCTAAATCACTGTTTCTGGCCTCAACCCTTCCACATTTTCAGGTTACCAGTTCTAGCCGGAGCAGCTGGAGCATTAGGAGCTGCATATTGTCCTCCTTATATTGCTGTGGATGGTGCTTATCATGCTTCATCAGGACAGCCAACTTTGGCGAGCAGTTCAAGGTCTGCCTTCGGTCTTGATCTTTTCTCTGTTTTTTTGGGATGGCAATTTTTGGTTGCATCCAGTGTATTTATCAGTGGAGGGGTGATTTTGTGAGTGCGCTTCTGCTCAGGTCATGTTGGGAACATGATATTAAAACCGACTTAGCAACTGTTGAATGTCTGAGACGTCAAAGTTTTATCTTTGTATGCATGTTTTTAGAGGATAATAACAACTGCTTATTTTCAGTTCTTGCATGATAATTTTCTGACTTGACCTGTCTATTTTTTGTAGTAAGGAAAGCCATTCAAATAAACCCAATAATGAGGGGAATCCCACTCAAAGATCTGGTACTAGAAGCTCACCCAGGGTTCCTCTTTGACCTGTTAACGTGATGGTTAGTTATTTCTTACTGATATGGAGATGGAAACTGTTTAAAATGCAGAAGCTGTGAATGAGGATTATGGACAACGTCAGAATAAGCCTCGGAGGTTAGTCCATAAATTGTCTTAGTAAGCTGGAAACTTTTCCTTTTGGTCACAGGAAGTGCAGAAATGATTCTCCATCTGTGTACTTGTTTTGCTCTAATGAGCATCTTGCTAATGAATCTGTCTGGTCGGTGTCCTTCATGGCTTTTGTCTGATGCTTTTGACAAAAATGCAGATACTCGGAGATGAGTTTTGGACAGTGAAGTTTTGTTTTCCAAAGTGTACCAGTAGATGATGGTTGAGATTTGCCTGGATGATTTTCTGTTGACTGGATCTCAAAGAATGTGGGCATGGGTTATCTGCTGATACAACCTAATCCTTGGCCGTTGTTGTTCCAGCTTTCCTACTGGACCACTTCGGGCGAGCTTATGTTGCAATATGTTGGGTAATTTTACCAGGCGTACTTTTTAATGTTCCTAGCATGCAATTACCCAATTTGTTATTTGGAGACAGATGAGTTAGTTATTATACAAATACATTTTCTCTTCCTAATATGAAGGTTTTTTTTGGGATATCGTTAAAAATTGAAGTATATTAACTTTAGATCTTTGTGCACTTCATCACTTTTATGGCGTCTTCAAGTCAAATTAGCATAATAAATGTGTGTGATAGTTTCTTACTGGAGTAGTTTGTTACACACGCATGCTAGTATTATCAAAGGAACTTGAGGTCATCTTAGAGGATCTTTATGCTGATGGATGCGTCTGTTTTGTTCCAGGACTTCGGTCTAATGTTTGGATACGATATATATGCATCGAGGGTGTTGTTGCCCTTTTGCTAGTGAGTTTTCGGGTAACATGTCATTGGTGGTGATTTTGAGGTCGACTAACTAAGGCCTCTGTGTTTAAAATTGTAGCATTTAATGTGGCATACACCTGCTCACGCTGCAGTCTGCTGGAGAATCTGTGTGGCGTGATGGGTGGCCATTTCTTGTTTTAGCGTAAGGTGTGGAACAAAAGTACGCTCCTTGTAGATATCTCTGGGGCATTTTGTTGCATCTTTCCTTCATGATCAATTTCTTCTGTTTCCCAGGTTTTATTGTGGCTTGGCTTTTGGTGAATTCTTCTCCGTTAAGTTGTTCCATCCCTGTGATATCAAGAGAAAAGTACAAATAAAAGGATGAATATTCAGGAGCTCTGCTGTGGACCTAGAAGTCTGGAGTATTTCTCTTTATTTGAGCCATTATGTCCCTATAATTTCATTCATATCACTTTTTAGAGTTGTTTCTATGTAAAGATCTTCATATTGTGAGCGGGATTTGTGAATTCCTGTATGACCTTCTACGTCATGACTGAGCTTTTGGTTTTCCTCATTTCCTTGTAAACATCTTTGCATCTGCTCTTTGAGGCATGTATTGTCCGTGAAGATATAAATCGTGTTTGTGATGCTTCGTCCCCTATTTCAAGTCTACATCTTCATCTTCATGTTCCTGCCAGGTGTGCTCTACTGGTTCTCAGGCATGTCTAAAAAGGTTTGTTCTCTCTGCTTTTTGCCTGCAAAATTAAAGACTGGAGTTGGTGGTTGACATTCCTTGTAAGGTTGCCTGTTTTTGAATTTTAGTTGAACTGGAGTTGGTGGTTGACATCATTGCTTAGAGAAGGGTATCTAATTTCACTTGAACTTGTCCGCTTTTAGCTGGCTGGATAATACATTTTGCGGAGTATTAATGCCGTTGTCCAATTGTTTAATCTGTTTTCATGTCCTCTGTTCCATGTACAGCCTGATTCAAAATGCCAGATGGGCCTGAAACTCTTTAAACTTTGGTTTGGTCTCGTTGTGGGAAAGTAGGAAGATTTCAAATTCCATCTGATTGCATTTATGAAGTCAACGTTGCAGTGAATTTGTGCTGTGAATTCTAAGAGAAATATTCATGGAACAACAGATGGGAAAAGGTTGGAGTTTATCAGTAAACGTGTATTATTTCTTCTAGTTTAGTTGTGTCTTCCCTTTGAGTAGTCCGACATGTGTACTCAAATAGCAAGGTAGGTTGGCATTCCTTTCTCTTACATTCAAACCGAACGCCAGTAGTTGTTGATAGTTGCCTATATCACGAGAGGTGGGAAAAACTTAAGGCAGTGGATCAAATGGACAAGCGGCAAAGAGAGACGAATTCTGGGAGTGGAGGCACAAAGGTTTCCGTTCATCAGGATGCAGCTCTCAGAACTTACAGTAACAAAGGAGGCACAAAGCTTTCTGTTGGGACTGTAAGTTGGTGTATTGGTTGCTTTGCATTTGTACGTGGGTTTATGTGGTGCTTTATATCCAGTCTAGCCATGATGCCTTGAGTTTTGGCCACAATCGTGGGCACTTGAGGATTAGAAAAGTTTGATTTGGTCTGCAGCAAGCACATACAGTGGTCGATTTGGTCTGCAGCAAGCACATATAGTGGTTGATTCGGTCCTCTCTCTCAAAGCAGGAAGGATGAGAAATCTGCCGCCGGTGCTAGCTCAGCGTCGCATATAACACGGAAGCACAGAGGTCAAGTTCAAGAGAAAACCACTACTTAAGGCAGGGTAGTCGGTCCCTTTGGATTCATGGAGGATAAGGTGATAGGAAACAATATGCAGGTAAAGCCTTCCTGTCACGAGGACGGGAATTTCTCAACGGCCGTGAGGTCCAGAAAGTTTGTGTTCATATTTCACGAGCTGTCCACGACTGGCGCTTTGTTGTCGATGATTGAGTTGACAACTATCAAGGACCAAACATGGCTTCTCCACCCTCTCGGACATAGACGAGTGAAAGTCATCGCACGTAATCTTTAGCTTTTACTCGATAATCAGTTCGCGGGGGTGGTGATGGGGATGAACGGGAAGAGAAAGGCAAGAAGGTTGTATCTTGTATATAAAGAGCTAAACGTATTGTGAGGTCATCTCACAATATTGATGACTAGATCAAGTCCAGCCTTCGACCCATAATGTCACGAGGGCAAGACGATGTTCGGTGCATGTCGACTATGGATGCTTGAGTGAAGCTACTTTGGCGGCGTCCATGAGTCGGATCGCATGGACAACAATGAACGTCGGTGCGTTCGTGGATACTTGATGAATCAAGTGAGGGTTTGAGTTGGTGCTTGGACAATGAAGCTGGGCACGATGTGCAACATGACTTGGATACTTAGGCCTGGACGCTTGAGGAATGTTTGTGATGAGAGCACGAACGAAGGCGGACTAAAGAGAAGAGTCTGTGAAATGGGATGATCGTGAAGATACACGAGAAGGCCAACGAATGTTCGGGGCGCATCCCTTGGTGAAGGGGCAACCATGGAGGGACATGTTCCTTGAGAGGGCAACTTCTGTCCAATGAAGGGCGAGGCGACTTTTACGAAAGGGTGTTAAGAAGGGGGGCGGTTACTTATAGTACTCCGGGGAATGCTTGTATAGTTTCGTGAATAGTCACGAACCCCTATATAAAATAGTGTTTGTAAAGGGGCTTAGACATTAATAGATTGAGTGTAATCCTAGGAACGTGAGTGTGAACACTAAAATCTCGCCGAGAAATATCCGCGTACAAATTGTCGTATGAAAAAAAAATAGCGGGTTTTGTCTCTAGTCACGGACGATGCACGTGATGTCATCTGATTCGATCTTTAAAGCATAACGGTTGTGGATGATGATCCTGAGCTCTGATAGAATATCAGCAGAACTTCGGGGTGATATATTGACGAAGTCGTCCGGGCCTTTGAGCGTAATCCGACAACACTTCAGTAGCTTGGTGAAGTCGTCGGGGCTTATAGGCGTGATCCGACAAAGCGTCGATAACTTGATTAAATTGTCGGGACCTATGGGCTTGATCCAACAGAACTTCGTGGAGGTGTTGTTATCGACAGAGGGATATAAACGTCGTCGAAAAGTATAATATCCGGGAATATTTCTCGGAAAGAATATTGGTGCGTGTAAAATATGACCGCTGGGAAAATATAACTCATAGGAGAATATACCACCGCGAGAATATCATCGTACCGCTATGGGCCCTTTAGAGATAAAAAAGTCAGAGACCCGCAAGAGGGGCCTTCGGAGATAAACCTGCAAGAGGGGCCTTCGGAGATAAACTCGCAAGAGGGGCCTTCGGAGATATTCCCGCTGTGGGGCCTTCGCCCCATCCCCGGCAGAGGGGCCTTTGGAGAACCCGTTAAAGGGGCCTTCGTCGCCGCGCCACCCGCCGAGGGGCTTTCGCCGGTCCACCTGCAAAGGGCCTTCGGAGAACCCGTTAGAGGGCCCTTTGTCGCCGCGCCACCCGTTGAGGGGCCTTCGCCGCACCACCCGTACAGAGGCCTTTGTAAACTTTTAGTGTCGACAAATGCCCCCACTTTACTTTGCATCTCACATGCTTACATATTGCAAATAGACGAGAATTAAAGTATTGAAGAGATGCACATATATCTCATTCAACTACATGATGATTGAGTCGATCACAGTTTATACCGGTATGTATAAGGAGCATTATATGAAGATAAAATCGTTCACGGTTTATACTCGTGTAGACATGAAGCATTATATGAAGTTAGAATCGTTCACAGTTTATACTCGTATGGACAAGGAGTATTATATGAAGATAGAGTCGTTCCCAGTTTATATTGGTGTGGACAAGGAGTATTATACGAAGATAGAATCGTTCACAGTTTATACTCGTGTGGGCCAGGAGTATTATAATTTATTTAACCATTCACAATTTATACTCGTGCGAGATAGGATGATTGCATTTTATTTAGCCGTTCATAGTTTATACTCGTGCGGGTCATGAGTATTACATGGAGATTTTTTTTTTTACTTTTTTTTTAAAATTTTTTTTCTAACTTTTTTTTGGCTTTTTTTGTTTTTGTTTTTGTTTTTTTATGTCATGCAGTTTAGGTTCATGCGACATGGAGCATTATTCTTTAGGCGTAGTATCGCTTCAGGAACTTCCAATTGATCGGTCCGACGCGTACTCCATCTTGATCAACTATCTTATAGGCGCCCCTAGTGTAATCCTCTTAGACTACGTACGGACCATCCCACTTGAATGTGAATTTGCTCCCGATCTTATGCGTGACAATTATAGGCCTTCGCACCGCCAAAACAAGGTCACTGACTTGAAAGGAGCGAGGTCGTACTTTCTTGTTAAAAGATTTTGAATCCTTGCCTGGTGGCATTTGATTCGTTGTTGAGCTTCAAGACGTTTCTCATCCAAAGCTTCCAATTCCTGTAGGCATAGTCACACATTATCCTCTTGACAAAGTCCCTACTGTATGGCTATTCGTAATAATGGTATTTGTCGTTCAAGTGGAAGGACCGCCACAACACCGTAGACCAATGAGTATGGAGTCATTTGAGTCGCGGTTCTGTACGTTGTACGATACGCCCAAAGAGCTTCTCCGACTCGTTCATGCCAATCGCTTCTAGCTTTATCGACCACCTTCTTTAGAAGATTGCATAGTGTCTTAGTAAATGCCTCTGCCAGCCCGTTTGCAGCCGCATTATACATGGAAGAGTTATACTGCTTGAAGCCAAATTGCTCACAGTGTTTATCCAAGGCCTTATTGGAAAAGTTTCGGCCATTATCAGTAATGATATAGCAAGGCACGCCATAACGAAATATAATATTATTTTTTATGAAGGCGATCACTATTTCCTTCACTTACCGGAAGAGTACAACTTCTGCCCATTTGGAGAAGTAGTCAGTTGCTGCCAGAATATACGAATGGCCCCCTGACGATTCGGGTGTAATAGGCCTTACAACATCTAGCCTCTAGGCTTCAAATGGCCAAGATGCTACAGTGGGATGTAGTGGCTTGGGTGATTGATGGATGAAGTTTGCGTATAACTGACAAGCTTGACTCTTCTTTGCATATTCCATACAATCTTTTACCATTGTCGGCCAATAACAGCCCATTCTCTTCAATTGAAAAAAAAAGTTTATGGCCTGATTGATGAGCCCCACAAACTTCGGAGTGCGCCTCTTCTAATGCCTTGGTGGCTTCTTCCACTCCAAGATACCGCAAGAATACTCCTTCAAAGGATCGCCGATAGAGAGTATTCTTAAAATATATAAATCGAGGCGCTCTTCTCCTCACATCTACTTTTTTATCGTGGGTCGTTGGGCAGCTTTCCATGCTCGAGAAAGTTGATGAGTGATTGTCTCCAATTTTTTATCGTGGGTCGTACGCGCGCCTTCCGGCCTAGCACTCGCATGGCGATTCGAACGACCCGAGGATCCGAGCCCGCTCCCTAAAGGCCTAACCGGTCGACGTCACGACTCGGGCGTCGGACGCAGCGGAAGGGAATTGAGTGATCCCTCCCTCGGTTCCTAACTGGGTCTACTCAGGCCCTCGCGGACCGTCTCTGTTTTCCTAAGAGGCGGCGGGCGAAAGGCGGAGCATGATCCAAAGGAGGAACTTTCGGAAGAAATTGGGAGCAGCTCGTGTCGTCAGTTCCTCATCCAAAATGGCTCCGTAAAAAGGTTGTCGTTTAACCTAAATAAACTATACGGAGTCGCCACCGACTTAGTTTTGAAAACTGGTTTAAGTCGAAAAACCAGAGTAGGATCCGGGGATTCCTATTTACTAACTCTTACATTCTAACATGCGAAAAAGGAGGTGACGTTCGCTCCAAAAGATTTGCTTTTGTTTAACGGGTGTTGGACCCGATCCGGGCATGACTCCGGACTCATGTCAATGTTTTACGGGCGTTGGACCCGATTCGGGCTATTGGGCCGGAACTCATATTTGTTAATAACAAACAACATGCGACAATAAACCAATTGGCCTAAGGCATGCGGACAAGCACAAACAATTATTGAGATAAAGAGGGCGGGGAAGGGTGGTGACCGTAAGCCTATGCACTTGGGCCCACGATCCGTTACAAGTGGATTTTCTATCTTTTCAGGGAGGCCCGTACCTCCCTTTTGTACCTCATGTGGCAGTTGGAGCCACTTGATGGGCTCGACATCGCGGTTTTATGCGCGAAAAGAATCACGCGCCTTTGACAATCCTTCGAGAAGCTTGGGCCGGGACATCAAATTTGTGCGTCCGTTGTACATACATAGACTAAAAGACGAAGTGTAAGTTATGCGAGATAGTAGAGCGCATGACTTCACATATGTTTTACATAAATAAACGATGATCATGTTCATCAAACACCATGTAAATCTAACCATATTAGAAAGAGTTATGTAATCACGAATATCAACGAATACAAATTGTGCACAGTATAGAAAACAGATTATAACCTTGGCCAGGGTTGTCCGATTCAATGGAAATTTGAACCCACAGATCTGAAACTTAATGGCAAGTTTGCATGTTAAATTTAATGAAAATCTAACGGTGCAATTTCCCAAAATCAAGGAACAAAGATGCCTGTCCAGAAAAGCGGAACAGTTTGCACCTACGGTGTTGTTCCTATCATATCTTGGTCCTCAAATGTCCGATCGGAGTGTAAAAAGACTTCACAGAAAGATAAGGTGGTGAAGAATACATATGTAAAATTTGACATGGATCCAACGGTTGGATCGTAACATATACAAGTGCAAAATATCAGACTATTCTGTGGACTCGATCTGACTCTGACTGGGTAAAGTTCCGTGAAGGAAAATGACAAACTTCGCATTCACAGAACAAGAAAATATGTATGATATGTCAAAATTATCATGATGAATTGAAGAAAACAACTAAAATGTGGCAACGATTCAATGGTGGGATAAGCCGTTATTGCATAAAGAACATGATAGTGACACTCAGGAGACCTTGCTGAGTATACAGTCTGTTCGCGAGATTTTTTTGTATTATGCTAGAAACTTCAACGATTGATATATAAATTCATAGAACCGCCTTGAAGTCTAGTATAGGTCCTAAAAATGTGAGCAAGAGCCAACTGTTAGATCTCACGAAACTTTCCCGGAAGCGACAATGCAACAGGCTGTCCTGCTGCGGCCAACGAAAGTGGTGACTGTTTCAGGAGAAATAACTCAATCCTCGATCAACCAAAATTTAAAAGAAAAATATTTCCGAGGTCATCACTCATTGTAGATCATTTGTGGTCAAGGTTCGAAAACGTTCGAAAACAAAAATAATTCCAACCTTCTGTGGTCAAGGTTCGAAAACGTCCGTAACCTCATCAAAAAAATAAGCCTTTGGAGGCGTTACCACAGTAAACAACTGAAACAGAAGGCCGGGAAATGTCCCGACACTTCCGTGCCACAATTGAACGCAAAATCGTCTCGCAAAGCTACTATGAAGGCTTTAAGTCTAAGAGACGTACGAAAATGCGTTTAGGAAAGAGTTTATGTGATTACGACCTTTTTTTTCGCATGTAATACCGGAGGAAGGTGGCGCACCGGCTGTCTCTTGTCTGTAATTCCGGCTGTCACGTTCTTGTCCGAAGGGTCGTTCCTCATCCCATGGTGTCTGTGGTAGGCCAAAGAAGGAAGGACACGACGGAGTCAGCATATCGAACATGGTAAAAGCATGCTGGAGTTAGCAAAGTGAGAGGAAGTCTCACCGAGGGGTTACCTCGCCCCGGGTGGCCCGAGGAGGATGAACGATGCCGGGAGGGTGTCGACTGGTAGGCTGGTTGGGTGGCTTTGGCTCGTCAGCACTGGAGAGGGGGAGTCCTTGGCTCCGATTTCTGTGTGTACATCGGGTGGAGTTGGCCTCCGGTTGTATGTAGAGGGAGGAGGAGTTGGCCTCCGGTTATATGTAGAGGGAGGAGGAGGTGGCCTCAGATTCCCGGAAGGGTGGTGCGTCTGCGGGTGAGACGTCTGGTCGGAGATTGTCTGATAATATGATAATTCTCTAAAAAGGGATTGGGGAGGCTTTTGCTTAGAGGTTTTTTGGGATCATCTGATGGGGAGTCCCTGATTTTTTTTTATTATCTGATAATTGTCTTAAAAAGAAGGGGATGCTTTGGCTCAGAGGATTTCAGAGATCCTCCGGAGAATCTCTGATTTCTCTTGTACGTGTGTGATGGTCTGATTGATATTTTTTTTTTGAGACTTTGGCTCTCTCACGAATGTCTGATGGGGAACGATGGATCCCTTTCCTCCTTTTTAGGATTGTAAGGTTGCGAGAAGGGATTGTGTCTCGGTTCATCTTCTAATGGAACAAAGATGGTAAGATATTTTTTAAATTGGGAATGTGATATATATTTTTTTTTCTTGGAGTGATCGATGTGATTGAAGATTTTTCTCAATCAAGGTGATTACCGAAATCTTAGATGATTTGAGTGTGATTGCAATTTTAAAGGAAATATTGATTAGGTGGAAAAATTTGGGGTATTACAGTTGCCCCTCTTTACGATGGAGGCTTGGAAAATATTTTCTCGCAAAGACTTCATTAATACCCCAAATTGTGGATTCAAGGTATTCTTGATAGACCTGTATTTTGGGATCTAATCAAGAAAACTGTTAGTAATAAACGAGACCCCGTGAAATACAGGGGTAATGAAATATGTATGATCACAACACTCATGCATGTCATGATTTATTTGATGAAGCTTATTTGGATTACTTCTAAGCAAGAACAGATAAGGGCTTCTGACTTTTATCTGGACTCGCTCGTACTTCTGAAACCTGTAGAATTCCTTTGACTTGGATGCTCATGTACCAGTCGAAGTAGACTTTATCTAGGTTGTAATGTAGTTTTGGCTTAAAGCCTTTGGATAGAGAATCTGAATTTGTCATTTTTTGAAGGAACAAGTCTAACGACCTCATCGGAAGCTGCTGTACCATAGCGGTTTCACTGTCCAAGCGAATTCTCCATCTTCCAAACAACAGGCCTGTTGAGACATGCCGTTGGGGATTGATGGCCGATCCACTATAACTTTGGAAATCTGGTTTGAGGAGTGCCTTCTTCTCGTTTTGTCCGGGAGATAGCACCTTTGCTTTTGCGACCGTTCATGTCGGCCCTGGTGCTTTAATTTGCTCTTTTGTTTTTTTTTCTTGCGCTCTGCTCTTGATGACTTTGGTCTTTACGCTAATTCTGGTTTTTCTTTGTAGGGATTTGCGCTACTTCCTTTCTTTCTCTCCACCTTGTTGGAGATGCTTTGGACTCCTTGGGGATTTATATTTGATGATTTATGAGGATTTGCCCCCTTTTCTTCTCTGTTGATCTTTTTGGAGCTGTTTTGGACTCCTTGAGTATTTGTACGTCTTGCAGAATTGTTGGAGGTTTTCGTTCTTGGGTACAAGTCAACTAGCAAGCACGTCTGCTGATGGTACCTCTTCGCTTGAACCTTGAGGAAGTGTCGCCTCTGTGGTCCGTCGCTTCCGGTTTCTAACTACAAGATCTCCGTTAACCTCGATGTAAGGCAATCCTTAGACTCGGTGGGACTAGTGTGTGTAGAAACTTCGACTTTGGCTCAGAAGGGCTAGAAATGATCATGTCTGTGTTTGGGATAGAGAATAAATGCTCAATCTCATCCCGGTCTGAGCATCTTTCGTCAAAGGATTCTTTGTCCGCCCAGACGTATGCATGTGAACCCTCATGGTGTTTGCACTCATCTCTTTGGGTAAGTATTTAGGAATGGGCTTGCCTTCTCCATTCTCGCTCAGAAGCATTCTTATTGTCAAAAATCTTTTAAAATTGTATGCAAAAGGGCACACAAATGCTTAAGAAGTGAATAGGTTTAGGTACGCAAACCTCTTTGGAGATGTCATACTAAGGTGGTGCCCTTGTGCAAGGTTCGTGGGGAAAGTGTATGCACTTTCATGCCCCTGTCATGGTCCTTGATATTAGACTCGGAACGACTTCCACTCGACCACTCACGCCATTGCGTAAGAGTTTGTACTGTACTGTGCGGAGTCCATGACTAAGTAGTTGACAACGGACGGAGGTGAAGTAAGCTCATGTCGCTTGGGGAAATTATAATAAAGTTGGGTATTCGCTGGGGATATGAGATGAATATGCTCATCTCGATGGTCATTCTGGAAGAATATTCTACTCTTATTAAGGAATGCGGTGTTTATAACCGACTCCTGCTGGGGAAATAGATGTATGACTCCCGTCTGGGGAATGATAAGAAATTTGTTAGAGAGTAGTGTAGATGATACTCCCTCTCAATATGATCATCCTTGGTGACAATAAAGGCAATCACGAAGCTTTGGTTCGAAATCTTCCACCCGACCGCCCACACCTTTGTTCATAATGCAGGATGTTCATGTACCTACACTCGCCAAAGGGCGGACAACAAGTGAACTCATTTAACTTGTTCCATAGTGAAAGTAGTAAAATTGGATTAATATTCCCTTTCATGTCTTTTCGCCATTGCGTCTTTGTCGGATCTGATCAAAGGATTGGCGAAATGCTACTCTTGCCATGGACTGCTATATAAGGTTGCTCATGTACCTGTTAAACAGATGGCGAGAAAATAAGTGAGTTCGTGTAACTTGTTTTTTTAGAGTATAAACGAAGTTTACTCCTGTAACCCCGTTTTGTATGAAGGCGAAATAGAGTTTTGGTACTTCCCTTTTTATGTGATTTCATCATTGCATCTTTGTCCGCAGGAATCGAAGGATTGGCGAAATCTACTCGTGCCTTATGTCTGTTGTATAAGGTGCTCATGTACCTATCAAATAGATGACTAGAAACAAGTAAGTTCGTGTGACTTGTTTCTGTTAGAGTAAGAATAAAGTTTGCTCATGTAACTTCATTTGTAAAAAAAGTGAAGTACAGTTTTGCTACTTCCCTTTTATGTGGTTTCGTCAGTCCATCTTCATCCGATGGAATCGAAGGTTTGACGAAGTGGCTACTCTGGTTTTGTATCCGTTGTATAAGGTTGCTCATGTACCTATCAAACAGATGACAAAAAAAACAAGTATCTTCGTTCAACTTGATTCTTTTATAGTAGAAATGAAATTTGCTCATGTAATTTCATTTATAAGAAAGGTGAAGTAGTGTAGGGTTTTGGTACTTCCCTTTGTATAATTTCTTCATTGCGTCTTCGTCCGTAAGAATCGAAGGATTTGACGAAATTGCGACAAGACTTTGGCTTGAAGTTTTGCCACCCTGCCACCCTCGCCTTTGTCATAGGAGTTGTGTACCATTTGTGTGAGGAGCTCTTGTACCTGCCCACGAGACAAAGGACGTAAATGAAATCGGCTCATGTAATTTCATTTAGCTTGATGAAGAGAGTAATAATTGTGTGATACTCCCTTTTCATGTTTATTGTCAGTGTTCTTGCCCCGGTTCCTTGGGGATGATAAGAAGTTCTCTAACAAAGGTTGTTTCGAAGCTCCGGTTCGAAATTCGTTGATTGTTTGTCTAGGACGCTCATGTACTCCCGAAGATAAACATGGAGCGCACAACAAGTAAGCTCATGTAACTCGTTTTTCGAAGAAAGCATTAGTCAAGGAATAAATACTCCCTTTCGTGTGATTCGTTGGTTTGTCAACTGAGAGTTATCCAATATTGCTCAGTTTTGTCCTAGGATAGCTTGGGGATTTGCCCCAGGATCGCTCGGAGATATGTCCATGATCACTCGGAGATTTGTCATAGGATCGGTCGGTGATTTGCCCTACGATCGCTTGGAGATTTGCCCCAGGATCGCTCGGAGATTTGCCCCGGATTGTTCTCGTGTTGTCGTCGTCGTTGTTTTGTCAACGAAGGCTGTTTCGAAACTTTGGCTCAAAACTTTTCCACCCTACCACCCTCGCCTTCGTCATCTATCTGGGATGTTCATATAACTATAAGACAAGTCGAAGGGCAAAACAAGTAAGCTCATGTAACCTGTTCTGCAGAGAAAGTATTAGTTGAGGAACGAAAACTCCCTTTCATGTAGATCGTCGTTTTGTTGACAACGAAGGATATTTTGAAGCTTTGGCTCATAACTGTTTCAAGGCTTTGGCTCGAAACTTTACCATCCTGCCACCCACGCCTTCGTCAACATGCGACAAGGGCTAAATTAAGTGAGCTCATGTAACTTATTTTTCACAAATAGGGAAGTATTAATCAAAAAACGAATACTCCCTTTCATGTGATTGTAACGTCGAAGAACGCCTACATCGATTGCTTATGACAGTTCTCTCCGTTAAGATGATTGATCTTCGGTTGAATGTCGTGAATGTGCAAAGTTGATAGAGCCATGCGGTGGGCTTGGGTGGGGATTGGCCACTCATGTAGTGGGCCAAGGTGCTTGTTTTTCGTCAATGAGTGATGCGGTGACAAACCTTCTCCTCTTTTCTTTGGTGAGAGTCGGTGGTTGACTACTGTCGGGATGACCGCTTGGGTGCCGTAGGGAATTTAAAGGGAACTGCCCCAGTCGAAGTATACGTCGTCGTTTGGTAGACATCATGTTCTTTGGCATTGGTAAGCTGTTGTCTGAGCCCCAGAAGAGTCATCTTGTACCTGCGAGGTAAAATGGATGCCTTGGTGTTAGCAATTTAAATATCGGTAAGTTCATCATGTATGTTTTGAACTGTTGGAAGGCGAATAGAGCGAATGGGAGTTTCTAATGCCAGTTGCGCTATGTGTTCGCCGTCGCTTGAAGAATCTGGTCCATGTTCATGTTTTTGTCGTTGGGATGCTGTAGATCCGGCATTCGTCAAGTGCTTGTTGTCGGAGAAACGATGAAGTTGAATGAATTGTTCATATTTGGGGGTTGAATTCTCGCAGCTGTCCTGATCTCGCGATGCTGTTGTGAATGATGGGGTTTGCCACTTGTGCTGGATTGTCTTGTTGAGTTGTAAGCTAGGGAATTGCCCATGTTTGGAATGATGTTTCTGTTGGTGCCGAAGTTGTGGCGATTGATAACGTAGTGAAATCGCTTCTATTTCTTTGGAGCGGTTGTCGGATCAGTAGGGGCGTGATGACCCCAGTGTGTCCGATTGTAGCATGTCCGTGAACGGCTCGATGGGCTCGTCATTAGCTCTGATGTTGACTGCGGTTGGCTGGTGAGCTGTAACCTCCTTGGGGTTTTCTTATTGTTGTAGATTCGACTTTGAACTTTGTTAGCCGTTGGGTGATCTTTGGTGTTCATTTTTGGCTTTGTACTTTGGCTACCGTTGATATCACTTTGGGCTCATGTCGCTGGACACACGGTATTGGACCTTGGTAGCTGTAATGGAAACTTTGGTCTTCATGTTGTTAGATGTTCGGCTTTGGGCATTGGTAGCCATCGAAGAATCCTTGACATTCTTGTGCTGGTAGATTTGTAATGTCATGCCTTGTCCCTAGTCCCATTCAAGGAGCCATGTCGGAGAATTAAACCTCGGAAGGAAATAAAGAGAATGTTTGGATTAGTATCATGCAACAATGTAATCGATGCATGATAAATTTGTGATGATACTTAATCGCACTCGTATATGCAGAAAAGTATGCAATGTAATTGTAATTGTAAATGAGACGTAGTGATGCAATGGAGCAGAACTGTAGATGACATGGTAATGTAACTAGTGCAATCAAATAGACACTCATGTGGTCATGCGAATTTATGAATGCAGAAAGCAGTAAAATGGATAGGGATAGGAGAAATGAAGGTTGTTGAAGCCCATTGTAACGAACTCTACTCAACTGCAAAACGAGCAATGTTAGTTTTACAGTTATAGCAGACAAAGCATACCTGACACCTGTCCCTGTACATGTAGCAGTCACTCAGTAACATACAGATGCACGTGAGCCGTCTGGTACTTGTAGTGGGCAATCAATTCTAGACTCGAAAGAGGTTTCTAAGACCTCCCTCGGACAAAGGGAGGCGGATCCCGGTTCGTAGCCTACTAGCCGCAGAAAGCAGCGAGGCCGTGCCTTTCGATGACACCCTAAAATCCTTGTCCCGGGTATAGGGACTCACCTAAACATGCCTAGGAAAACGGTAAACAAACACAATCATGAGAGCAAACAAAGGGCACCGAGCCAAGCAAGCAAATGCGCAAACAAAAGCTCCTCTCCGCATGTGGATTGAAAATGTAGGAGCGTTCGAAAAGAATCCATATGTGGAGTCCCCAGCGGAGTAGCCATCCGGGATGTACGCGTGCCTTTCGGCCTAACACGCGCGTGACGGTTCGAACGACCCGAGGATCCGGGTCTGCTCCCCAAGGCTCAACCGGTCAACATCACGACTCGAGCGTCGGACGCTGCGGAAGGAAATTGGGTGATCCCTCCCTGGGTTCCTAGCTGGGCCTGCTCGGGCCCTCGCCGACCGTCTCTGTTTTCCTAAGAGGTGGCGGGCGAAAGGCGGAGCATGATCCGAATGAGGAACTTTCGGGAGGAATCGGGGGCGGCTCGTGTCGTTATCCCTCATCCAAAATGGCTCCGTAGAAAAAAGTTGTTGTTTAACTTAGGTAAACTATTACGGAGTCGTCACCGACTTAGTTTTGAAAACTGGTTTAAGTCGGAAAACCAGAGTAGGATTCGGGGATTCCTATTTACCAACTCTTACATTCTAACATGCGAAAAAGGAAGTGGCGTTTGCTCCAAAAGTTTGTTCTTTGTTAACGGGTGTTGGACCTGATCCGGGCATGACTCTGGACTCATGTCAATGTTTTACGGGCGTTGAACCCGATTCGGGCTTTTGGGCCCGAACTCGTATTTGTTGACAATAAACCTATTAGCCTAAGGCATGCGGACAAGCATAAACAATTATTGAGATTAAAGAGGGCGGGGAAGGATGGTGACTGTGGGCCTATGCACTTGGGCCCACGCCCCGTTACAAGTGGATTTTCTATCTTTTTGGGGAGGCCCGCACCTCCCCTTTTCCCTCATGTGGCGGTTGGAGCCGCTTGATGGTCTTGACATCGCGTTTTTATGCGCGAAAAGATTCACGCTCCTTCAACAATCCTTCGAGAAGCTTGGGCCGGGCCTTTGAAATTTGTGCGTCCGTTGTACATACATAGACCAAAAGACGAAGTGGAAGTTATGTGATATTAGAGCGTAAGAATTCACATGTGTTTTACATAAATAAACGATGATCATGTTCATCAAACACAATGTAATCTAATCATATTACAAAGAGTTACGCAATCACGAATCACAACGAACACAGATTGCGCACAGTATAGAAAACGGATTATAACTTTGGCTAGAATTGTCCATTCAATGGAAATTTAAACTAACAAATCTGAAACTTAATGACGAGTATGCATGTAAAATATTATAAAAGTCTAACGGTGCAATTTCTCAATATCAAGGAACAACTGTGGCTGTCTGGAAAAGAGGAACAGTTTGCCCAGAAGGTGTTATTTCTGTCATATCTTGGTTTTCAAATGTCCGATCGGAGTGCGACTTCACAGAAGGGTAAGTGATGAAGAATATGAATTTCACGTGGATCCAAGGGTGGATCATAAGAAATACCGGTGCAAAAGGTCAGACTATGCTGTAGACTCGATCTGACTCCGGCCGGATAAAGATTCGGGAAGGAAAATGACAAACTTCACAACCACAAAACGAAAAAATGTGTATGATATGTGAAAATTATCGTGATGAAATAAAGAACATATCTATAAAATTTGGCAACGATCCAATGGTGGAATCTGCCTTTATTGCATAAAGAACATGATAGCGACACTCAATACAGTCTGTTGGTGAGATTGTTTCGTATTATGGTAGAGACTTCAACGGTTAATATATATATATAGCATATAACCGTCTTGAAGTATAGTTTAGCTTTAACAAATTTGAGCAAGATCCAACGGTTAGATCTCCCGGAACTTCTCCAGAAGCAATAATGCAACAGGCTGTCCTGCTGCGGCCAGCTAAAGTGGCGACTGTTTCAGAAGAAATAACTCAATCCTCGATCAACCAAAAATTAAAACAAAAATATTTCCAAGGTCACCACTCATTGTAGATCATTTGACCTTCTGTGGTCAAGGTTCGAAAACGTCCGTAGCCTCATCAAAAAAATCAGCCTTTGGAGGCGTTGCCGTAGAAAACAATTGAAACAGAAGGCCGAGAGATGTCCCGACACTTCCGTGCCACAAATGAACGGAAAATCGACCCCAGACATACGAAAATGCATTTAGGGAAGAGTTTATGTCATTACGACCTTTTTTTTTCGCCGTGATCTAATACCAGAGGAAGGTGGCGCACCGACTGTCCCTTGTCTGTAACTCCGGCTGTCACGATCTTGTCGGAAGGCTGGTTCCTCACCCCATGGTGTGTGTGGTAGGCCAAAGAAGAAAGGGAACGACGGAGTCAGCATATGGAACATGGTAGAAGCATGCTGGAGTTAGCAAAGTAAGAGTAAGTCTCACCGAGGGGTTACCTCGCCCCGGGGTGGCCCAATGAGGATGAACGACGTCGGGAGTGTGTCGACAGGTAGGCTGGTCGGGAGGCTTTGTCTCGTCAATACTGGAGAGGGGGAGTCCTTGGCTCCGATTTCTGTGTGTACGTTGGGAGGAGTTGGCCTCCGGTTGTATGTAGAGGGAGGAGGAGTCGGCCTCCAGTTGTATGTGATGAGGGAGGAGGAGTTGGCCTCCAGTTGTATGTAGAGGGAGGAGGAGTTGGCCCCGATTCCCAGAGGGGACGAGCGCCTGCGGGTGAGACGACTGATTGGAGATTGTCTGATAATATGATAATTCTCTGAAAAGGGATTGGGGAGGCTTTTGCTCAGAGGATTTTCGAGATCCTCCGATGGGGAATCTCTGATTGTTTTTTATTATCTTGTAATTGTCTGAGAAAGAAGGGGAGGCTTTGACTTAGAGGATTTCAGAGCTTTCTTTTGTACGGTGTGATTTTCTGATTGATTTTTGTTTTGGAGACTTTGGCTCTCTCGCGAATCTCTGATGGGGAACGATGGATCCCTTTCCTCCTTTTCAGGATTGTAAGGTTGCGAGAAGGGGATTGTTTCTAGGTTCATCCTCTAATGGGACAAAGAACGTAAGATATTTTTTAAATTGGGAATGTGATATATTTTAATTTATAGTGATCGATGTGATTGAAGATTTTTCTCAATCAAATTGATTTATGATGAATTATCGAAATCTTAGATGATTTGAGTGTGAATGTAATTTTAAAGGAAATGTTGATCAGGTGGGAAAATTTGGGGTATTACAAGGGATATGAGATTAACTTCGTCCGTTTCATCCTCTTCTTTTTCATCAAAGATTGGAGGAATTACCCATGCTTGGGATAATATGATGTTAACTTCCTTATTTACTGAGGTGAGTACATAAGCGAGATTTGCTAAGGCATCTGCTTTCACATTTTCCTTTCTCGATATATGACTTATTGTAAAATCCGGTAACCTCCCTGTTTAACTGTATGGTCATGATATGACAAAAAAGCTCTGGCTTGCGAACTTTGTAGGTAGAAATAGGTTGATTGATGACAAGCTTGGACCCTCCATATACTCTTACACTATACAGTTTGTTATCCATGGCCATTTCTAACCATAATATGAGGGCTTGATATTCAACCATGTTGTTTGAGCATAGTTATTCAAGGGTGTATGCATATAGGATGATATCTCTATCAGATTTGACGAAAACAACTCCAACTCCTGCACTTCTTTGGGTAGCCGATCTGTCAAATGCATTTTCCATAGATAGGGAATATCCATCACCAATGCCTCCTCGTCGGTAATTTCTCAAAAATCTTCCAGTCATCTAGTATAGGATGATCTGCTTAGAAATCAGTCAAGACTTGTCCTTTCATGACCTTTTGAGGCGTACGAAATTTTGAACTCCTAGAGCATGAGTGCCCATCTTGCAAGATGTCCAGATAATATTGGCTTTGACATGATTATTTGAAAGGATCCACTTGTGATATGAGGCAAACATAGTGTGCCTGCAAATAATGTTGTAGCATCTGTATAGCGAACATCAATGCGAGACATGTCTTCTCAATCGGAGAGTAATTCAGCTCTGCACCGGTTAAGGTCCGCTCAAATAATATAAACCATTCTTCTTTCCATCATTATTATCTTGGGCTAACAAGACTCCTAATGAAGCTTCTTCTGCCTCTAAATACAATATGAGTGTCCTTTTTTAAATTGGTGTACTTAAGACCGGCGGCTTTGATAAATATGCCTTTATGATATTGAAGGCATTCTTACATGTTTCATCCCATTCAAAAGGAGTATCTTTCTTCTGTAGCCGATGGACGGGATGGCATCGTCCGACCAAATTGATATGAACCTTTAGATGTATGCAAGCTTTCCTTGAAGGCTCTTCAACTCGTGTATATTCCTTGGCTCTGGCATCTTCATAATTGCCTCTATCTTCGATTGGTCAACCTCAATGCCTCAATGTCGAATGATGAATCCAAGGAATTTTCCCGAAGTGACTTCGAATACACACTTCAAAGGGTTAATCTTTAGTTGACATTTTCGCAGTATGACAAGCACTTTTATCCGATCATCAATATGATTGTGCCTTCGTCTGGTTTTGACAATCAGATCATCCACATAACACTCTACGTTCTCGTGGAGAACATCGTCAAAGATCCGTTGCATAGCTCGTTGATATGTTGCTCCCGCATTCTTCAACCCAAAAGGCATAACCTTATAGCAATATATTTCTTTTGGAGTACGAAAAGTTGTCATTTCCTCATCCTTTGGGTCCATTCGGATTTGATTGTATCCCGATTATCCATACATAAAACTGAGGATTTCATAGCCAGTGGTCGCGTCTGCCATGATCTCTGTGATCGAAAGAAGAAAATCGTCATTGGGACTTGCATTGTTGAGGTCACGAAAATCAATAGAAACTTGGAGTTGACCGTTCTTTTTCTTGATGGGTACAATATTTGCAATCCATGTTGGATAATTTGCTTCCCAAATGAATCCAGCTTCAATAAGTTTATTGACTTCAGCTTCTATCAGTGGGATCAACTTCGGACGAAAACGTCGTTGAGCTTGCTTTACGGGACAAACCCCATGCTTCACAACTAACTTGTGGACTGCAATATTTGGGTCGAGGCCGGACATTTCTTTATAACTCCACATAAAGACGTCTTTGTATTCTTTCAGCAAATGGAAGTACAACTCTTTTTCTTCATGTGTTAAACTTGCGCCGAAGAAGGTGGGACGATGATCCCCTTTTTCTCCAAGATCGACGACTTCCTTCAATTCGTCAACAATGGACTTCTTCTCATCCTCTAATATATCAGGAACATCTTCTACATCATCTTCTTTGTGACCTGCGCCTTCATTTTCCTTTGAAATTGTAACTTGACAAGTCGCGACAACATCATCTTTAACGTTATCTCGAGATAACTCCTCATTTTCATTTGTTGATATCCACGTCTTTGTGGTCATTTTCAACACTTCTCTGGTAGTTACTTCAACAACCGTTCGACGCTTCATTCGAGAAGAAACTGTGTTATGAACCTTTGCATCTTCTATGATAATCGGGATATCCTCCTTTTTATCAACTCTCTTCTACACCATTCGACTTCTTGGAGCATGACTCAATCTTAATCGTGTCGACCTTCAAGCCTCAATATCTTCTTTCTGAGTGCCAAGTCTATCAAATACTGATCTTCGCTGAGACAGGACTCCAAGTCGATCAAATACTGAAGTTCTAGTTGATTCGACCGTACTTTCATCATCAGCTTCAATGTATTGAATTGAAGCATTCTTCGCCGAAGGATTGACGAGCTTAAGAGCGACATATCCAAGACTAAATTTCGACTTCTGACTATCACTTCCTGGATTAGTTTCTTTTGAGGCATCCCCGAGTGTCTTCAAGTCCTAAGTGTATCCAGCTGCAGAAAGAAATCTGAAAGCATTTGGATCAAGCCCATTGGTGCGCTTATCGGGCAATGAATCCGGATAGAGAATTGCCCCCTGCTTTAGTCGAACTAAACCTTTTAGAGGTCATTCGTGGGGATTGTTGTTGTGAGCTTTGTCACATGCCAATTGAGTTCTTTTGGCAATATCGTTTTTGCACTATCATCGCTCACGAAGGGTAGTTCTCCTGCTTTCCTGAATGCCCTGGGGATGTAACGCAGAACTGCGTGCTCTGCTTTGTCGTATGTTTAGCCTTTGCATTCTCAGGCATAAGACTGACTAAGGATTCCCCTTGTTGTGTGGATGTTACATTTGCACTTGCTTGCTTTAGGTTATTCTTTACGATAGGCTTTAACTTTGAGACCTCCACATCTACACTCTTGTTCAAGTAAAATTTTGCATCAGCAAAGTATGACTCTGCTTTTGTGAAGGGCTTAGCATCTTCCCATATCGTATATGATACTCCATCCGTGATGAACTTAAACCATTGACGAAGAGTTGATGCAACAACTCCATATTCGTGCATTCAAGGTCGACCTAATAACATATTATAGGTCGTCTTTGAATCGATAACATAAAATGTCGTACTAGATTCCATGTCACCCATCGTGAGAGAAAGGCAAATTTTGTCGACGGCTCGTTCTCCGCCTTGGTTCAATCCCTAGATTACCAGCCGACTACTTGAGGGATCATCCACTCCCAAGCCAATTTCTTTCAATGCTTTTGATGAAATGACATTCACGGCAGAACCCGGGTCAATTAGGATGTGATTAACCTTCGTGCCACATGCATATTCGCATACAAATAATGGTAGGTTGTAGGACTTGTGGCGCACAAGAAGATCTTCATCGGAAAACGTGATAATTGGACAATTCTCCTTTACGTCTTCAACTGACATAACAGTGGAACTTTCTGGGATGCCAACATTTGGATTGGGCTACTCCTTATTTGTGTCAATATGGTAACAACTTCTGGACAAATTCGCAAGCCTTTAGAATATTTTGGGAAAGAAATCCCATATCATGATTGGAGAAGGCTTCTTTGGAGCTATTTCAGCATAAGAAGTTTGCTTCCCTATATCCCCATTGAAGTTATCTCTCCTTGGACCTCTTCTAGAGACTTTCGTCCGGATAGGTGGTTTCTTCTCTTGTGCCTTTGAAGTCTTTCTTCGGTTCTTTCTATGTATCACAAAGTCCAACATTCTTCAACATGTATCTCTTCATGTCCAATTACGTAGCTTGATAGCTTGGCAACATGATTATCCTGGTATCACCTTCGAACGTTGGAAAGAAGCCATATCATTGGGGCTAAACAACCCCAAGGTAATATTAGAGGCAACCGAACTTGCTACATCCACGAAGTTTGAGGAAATCATCGAGCCTAAGTCAATCTTGTTCTCTCTGGCAAGCTCCACAACTATTTCCTTGAATATAAAGCATTTCTCAATAGGATGTCCCAAGATACGATGGTACTTGCAAAAATTTGGATCTGTCTCTCGACTTGCTTGTTGTGGGCGTTTTGACGGAGGGAGTTTAATCATCTTAACCGACAGAAGAAAATCAATTATATCCGTAACATCTGAATCTGGGAAAGGATATTGTTTATTTTGCATCTCCTCTAAAGTTGGTCGTTTCTTCTCTTTCTAGGGAGTTGTTGGAGCGGGGGTTGAAGCGTTAGGTTGTCCTTTCTCCTTTATATTTGGGACTTTGACAAGGATAGCATCAGTAGCCATCACTTGTTTCTTGTTATCCTTGAAAGCAGGCTTGCCCCCAACTCTACTAATTGGTCTTCCCATTCCCTTAGATGGCTCGAGTACCGGAAGGCCTCCTACATCAACTCCTACAAAACTCAGTTCTATATCATGTGCTCTTGTAGCCAGTTTCAAAAGATCGAGGTTTGATCCCTTGCAAAATATAGCGGATTCTCCAAAGCATTCCTTGAATGCACAAATCTATAGATGTCGCTTCTTATAAGCGATCCCTATAGTTCAGGCTTAGATTTCTCCATCGTTGAATGTATTCGACGACAGGTTCCTCCTCCCATTGGCGAGTATTGGTCAGCTCGATCATACTCACCACGAGCTGAGTGATATTTTCAGAATTTATATACGGTACAGGAGATTCCAGAACCTTTTCGAAGGGAGTGTCACTAGTAGTTGGTTGAGACGACTTAGGGGAAATTGATATAAGCATTTCCTCTATTTTCTTAGTCTGTTTGTGGGTAATGGCCATGGATTGGGAATATGTTCACTTTGGAGAGCCTTCCCGATTGAGAACATCCTTGTAAGATGGGAAGCCTTGGGAGAGATGGACTTGAGCAATTCTTCTATCTCCTTAGCCTGTTTGTGTGTCTTGGCCACAGACTGGGAATAAATCCACTTTGGAGAGTCCCATTCGTTGAGAGCGACATCTATGTTAGATAGAGATGCCTTGGGAGAGATGGACTTAAGCAATTCTTCAGTCTCTTTATACAATTCAGCCATGGTCCTAGCTTTGACCAACTTTGGAAACTCAGCAGATGAAGAGCCTCCGGACGAGAGTGAAGGAAAAAACAATCAGTCGATTGTACGCAACAACATTCTTGACGTTAATAATCTTTGGCGCCATGTGAATTCCTCGAAGTAAAGAGATAAGAGGTAGAGATAGTCCCACTAGGCGTGCCAGAAATTTGTGAATACTAAAATCTCGCGGAGAAATATCAGCGTACAAATTGCCGTATGAATAAAAATGTAACGGGTTTTGTCTCTAGTCACGGTCGATGGACGTGATGTCCTTTGATTCGATCTTCGAAGAATAACGGTTGTGGATGATGATCCTGAGCTATGACAGAATATCATATGAACCTCAGGGTGATATATTGACGAAGTCGTCGGGGCCTTTGAGCGTGATCCGACATCACTTCAGTAGCTTGGTGAAGTCGTCGGGGCCTATGGGCGTGATTCAGGAAAGCTTCGATAACTTGATGAAGTTGTCGGGACTTGTGGGCTTGATCCAACAGAACTTCGAGGAGATGTTATCGACATATGGATATAGCCGTCGTCGAATAATATAATATCCGAGAATATCGCTCGAGAAGAATATTGCTATTTGTAGAATATGACGTTGGGAAAATATAACTCCTAGAGGACATATCACCAAGAGAATATCGTCGTCCCGCTATGAGGCATTCATAAATAAACCCGTTAGAGGGGCCTTCTGAGATATACTCGCAATAGGGGCTTTCGGAGAAATACCCATAAGAGGGCCTTCGGAGATAAACCCGCAAGAGGGGCCTTCGGAGATATATCCACTATGAGGCCTTCGGAGATAAACCTACAAGAGGGGTCTTCGAAGAGTCGCCATCCGGGATGTATGCGCGCCCTCCAGCCTAGCACGCGAGGCGGTTCGGGCAACCCGAGGATCCGGGCCCGCTCCCCAGAGGCCAGTCCGGTCGGCGTTACGGCTCGAACGCCGGACGCTGCGAAAAGGAATCCGGGTTGGGCCTTCCCTTGATTCGCGAACGGGTCTGCGGGACGTTTCGCCAACCACCCTCAGTTCCCTGAAGGTGGCGAGCGAAAGGCTGCGTAAGATTTCGCTCACGAATTTTGGGGAGGGCCCAAGGAGCGGCTCGGTTTGCCGTCACCTCATCCTAAATGGCTCCGAAAAAAGGGTAGGGTTTAGCTTTGGTAAAATTATTCGGAGTCGCCACCGACTTAGTTAAGAATATGATTTTAAGTCGGAAAAATCAGAGTTTGGGTTCGGGAATTCCTATTTACTAACCTTTGTATTCTAAAACATGTGAAAAGGGTGGAGATTTATCCAAAAAAGTTTATATTTTGATTGACGGGTGTTGGGCCCGATCCGAGAGTAGGCCGGACTCTTATCGACGTTTTAACGGGTGTTGGACCCGAATTTAGGTTTGTTTGATTAAAACCAAGCATGCGACGTAAACCCTCAAGCCTGAGCATACGCGCAATCACAAACAATTATTTAAATCAAAAGGGCGGGAAGGGCGGTGATTGCGGGCCTATACACTTGGGCCCGCAATCCGTTACCAGAAGATTTGAATAAAATTCGGGGATGCCCGCACCTCCCCTTTGTACCTTTGATTAAAGGTTGGGGTCGCTTTAAGCCTTCGGGCCCACGGTATTTAGGCCGGGGTAGATCCACGCGGTTTGATACACGCGCCTTCGAGTTAATCTTCGGAATTTCGAAGTTGATCTTCCGAGATTAGATGCTCGATGTACATGCAAAGAAAAATAAAGAAGTGGTCAGAGAGTCCTAATTTAAATCGAAAGCAATGATTAGGATTTAATGAGGTAAGAGCGATACTTATGGGGCGTTGTGAGCCCGTTGATGTCGATCGTCTGCGCCGTCGGAGGATGGCATTCGTTGATAGTGAATTCCTCGGTGTTTACATGCAAAGTAGAGGAAGATGGCATGGCCAAATCATATCGATTAAATTTGAATGAAATTCATTCAAATTGAATTAGTAAGACATGTCTTACCGTATGAATCGGTTGAGTAGGGTTGCGATTCTTCGAGATGTCCGAGTTTCGATCGTGTTTTTATTCAAAACGAAAGAAAATAGGTGTTATTGATGCAATAAGTCCAAGCAAAAATGGTAAAATAAATCTAAAAGGATTTTAAACGGATTGATTAACTAAATTAAAATTACGATTAGTGAAAATTAAAATTAGAGTTGAAAGGGGAGTGGGCTTATTACCTCTTGAGGCCCGTAGCCCACGGTCGAAATCAGTCTTCCTGATGTGGGCTTAATTTTTAGCCCATGACGTAATCCTGTCCGCCTTTGATGGGTAATCTGAGCCAAATAGAGAAGGGGGGCCTGAAGTATTTTGAGCCCTTTGTCGCATCCAGTAAAGGGAGAAAAGGGGAAATCCTCTCAGATTTCTTCCAGCTACGGGGACGCTCTTGGGTTCCATCTTCAAGATCAACTCGATGCGGATGGAGACGAATCTCAGAGCTGGGGACCCGATGGTGCTAGAGCTTCGCGACGACGAGGTAGGGAGGACGCCTGGGGTCGGGACTCATGGGAGCGCCGAGATGTAGGTGGGTCGCTGGGGAGCTAGTTGTCGCCGGGCTGATGGCAGCCGTCGGAGGAGACGGGGCTCGTAGAAGGTGGGTCCGGCCGGGGAGACTCCGGGAGCTCCGTCGTGGGTGGATCAGCGGGTGTGGTTGGCTGAGGAGCTAGTCGCCGGAGTAAGGTTTGCTGGACTTGAGGGCGCTGAGGGAAGGCCAGATCTGGGATGGCGACGAAGGAGAGTGGTGGAGGAGGCCTGCCGGGGGCGGTGGCGCGGCTCTGTGGACCTTGAGGGTGTCTGGGGAGCCGAGGACGCCGGAGGAGGCTCGCCGTCGCCGGTTCTGGGCTGGGGAGAGGGCAGTGGCCGGTTCTGTGGTGTTGTCGGAGGCGCCGGGAGGGAAGCTGTTTTTGAACCTGGGGCGTCTGGAGGGGTGAACGGCCGCTGTGGGTTTGGAGGGCATGTTTGTCACCGCGGCCAGGCTGTCCATGGCTGTTGTTACGGCGGCGGTTGCTGCTGATGGACGAGGGAGGAGGTTTTGCTGTGGAGGATTCTCCTGGTGGGTGGTCGCCGTCGAGTCGTGTTGGTGCGGCCGGGTGTCGTCCGCTGGAATGCTGAGTTCGGTGTGGGGAACTCTGTTGTTGTGCAGGGCTTTCACTTGAAGTTGCTTGGGGAGAGGCCTCACTGCTACGGTCGAAGGTGATGAGGGAATTCCTCCTTGTCCTCGACGGCTATCATTGGAAAGTCTTCCCTCCTCCCTGATCTGGTGCTGTTGTCGCGGAAGCCGCTGGGGAATTGTTCTGCAGCAAGTTATCAATGTCTTCAAGGACTGGAGACCCCACAAGCGGCTGAATGTCTTTCCTAGAACTGACGGTTGTTGTAGCTACGAAGCTGGAGGATCATCATCTTCGAGGTATGTAACTATACCAAAAAGAAAACAGATCAAGACGTAAAGAGAGAAAGCTCCTCACGACAATGTCCGCGAGGAGTTTAGAAATCGTTTTCACTGATGGCTGATGACTGAGGTGATTGTAATATCTAGTAAGGGGGTTTCGTCTTCATTGTTGCTGTGGATAAAACGCTCATTGTTGCTAGTGGCGGTTTATGAGGCTGGAGCTGCTGCCAAAGATCAGCGTCGACATCGTTGTGTCCCAGGAAGCTGAAGTCCAACACAGCTAGAGGTATGCCGTACTTCTTGGGGTCTCTGTTGAATGTGCTGCTTGAGTTGGTCGTCGAGGGGGGGTTCTCTCCAAACTCCGGCCTCTTCTTCTTACCTTGTTCGAAGACGAGATGATGGCAATGGAAGTAGCTGACGGGAATTGGAAAGGCTTAAAGAGAGGAAGAGAAGGGGGCCGGTGAATTTTTCTGAAGGTCCGCCCCCGGCTTCTCTGGAGAGAAAATTTCTTTTGAAGGTCGTCCCCCCGAATCCTGAGTTCTCCCTCTCTTGTCATCTGCCATTTTTCTTTTATATATTTTTTTACATTATTTTTTATTCTACTAATTGGAAAAAATTGTCAGAGGGAAGGTGTCTGCTCCACCACCCTTCCGTCCCAGGCACCCCCTTTTTCCTTAAAACAAAGAACCTCGTCTATTGGATTAGATCCGAGGGTCAATATTCATCATCGTATCACCCCTACCCCTCTGTAAACCGTTGTGGCAATTTTGGGGAGTGTCGTACTACCTCCATGGGGACGACCGTTTTTATCTGATTCCTTCTTATTCTTGCATTTTGTCTTATAGGGTTCTGATTTGACGGACGGTCGAACTCTAACCTTGCAGATTGAATCTAACGGTCGAAATAAAACAGGCTAAAAAAAATGGGCTAATGACGTTGGGCCCGTAATGGGCTTGAACTTTTAACATTTTAGAGTTGGGTCGGGCTGTTATACATATTTTTTTAATGGTCTTAGCCCAATAATAATTTGGGGTATTACAACACACAAGAGGAGCCTTCGGAGCTATATCCGCTAGAGGGGGCTTCGGAGATATACCCGCTATGGGGCCTTCGCCGCACCATCCGCTGAGGGGCCTTTGGAGAACCCGCTAAAGGGGCCTTCGCCGTCGCGCTACCTGCCATGTGGCCTTCACCGCTCCACCCACAAAGGGCCTTCGGAGAACCCGCTAGAGGGGCCTTCGCCGCCGCACCACCCACAGAGAGGCCTTTGCCGCACCGCACCACTCGCCGATGAGTCTTAAAAGAAACACTAGAATCTCTTTATTACCTAATGGGGTTTAAGAGAAAAGAGAGAATTTTGTGTATGAGAGGTGTGTCCAAATGGCTTGTGGATGCCTCTATTTATAGGGCTCCAGGATCAATCTATAATAAGCAGCTAGTTTCCCCATAATTGGTAACTTCCGAGTGGATGAGATGGGCTAGGAAATAAGCTTGAAACAAAATATTTAGCCCATCATGTGATTTGAACTTGATAAATTTTAGTGTCTACAACTAGATATTACAATTGAGTGATTTTTTCACCCAAATACACTTGTGTGCTTTGATCGTGCTCGAGGGCGAGTTACAATACTCACAGAGGAATATACTTGATAATATGTTTTATCCCCGTAACACTTTAAGTTATTTTATATGAAATATTTAATGTAATCGATTCTTTCATAATTTTTAAAATTTTTAAAAAACGTGTATCAAAATAATTTGTCCCCTTCCCACCATCACCCCACAAAAACCCAAAATATCATGGGGCCGAAAAGATGAGCCTTCAGTTTGACCCATCAGAGTATGCGGCTTCCGCCTGGGGTTTTCCTCGGAGTTACATTTCAACTTTTCGTCTTGCCATTCTCACTTGCTCTTCTTCTCGGTGGCTGAATAATCTGACAGTTAATTGATTTTGTTAGATTCGGGTATCATCACTCCTTACATTATGTTGGAATTGCAATTTCTCCACAGACTTGTGAATAGCTTTGTGTCCATGCGTTTTATATTTTGGCGATTAGTCGGTTCTCTTGGTTCTTGCTGAATGTGGAAATGACGGACCGTTCTTTTGGTTCTTGCTGAATGTGGAAATGACGGACCGAAGCCGAGTCTCAATGATGACAGCGATGAAGTGGCGAAGCAGTGTCTTCCTTCTTGGATGAATTCCGAGAAGAGCTCGGGAGGAGTGAAGAAGGCGGCCGGCCGTGGTAAGAGCGAGGCTCGCGCAGAGGATGTGAGGCATGAAGAGACTGGTGGAGGGGATACCTCCGCTTCGTCGATTTCGAATAATAGCTCCAAGTTTTCCAATTTTATGGTACATTACATTAATGAAAACAATGCCTCTAATGGAGTCGTTCGTGACTCAGATTGAGTTCTCGAGAACTGAAGGTTCCTCGGTTTTTGACAAAAGGGGGTTGCTTTTGTATTGTCCTGTTTTATCAATTCTGAAAGCGCTATGTTATGCTCCCATGCTCTTGAGATGGTAGCTGAATATAAACCTGACTGGACCTCTGAATGTACTCTCCTAGTTTGCGCATTTCCAAATACGCCTAAGTTTCAACAATTAAGCCAAAACCGGAATCATCGTCGGTAAGGTGTGTACTCATTATAATAGAACTCCGTTGTTTGTCTGGAGCATGGGAATCCTGGGGATTTTGTAAGGTAGTTTAGTAATTTGAGAGTCAGTGAATGTGAATTTTTTATATAAAAAAGTAGTATGGCTAATGTTGGCCTGTAGATGCCGCCAAGAATGGATCTCATAATGCCATTCTTAGTAGAAGCTGGCTGACATTGAACTTCATCTAATACATGTGGGCAAACCTGGAAAAAAAGCAGCTTAGTCCCAGGGGCGTGGTCATTTCACTCTGCTCCTGTTTTGACATTGAATTCGAAGGAACGCCTCTCTCAAAGTGTTTAACATGCATGTGAAGAAACAACTAACGACACTAGTTCACATAGGAAAAAGCTCTTTACTGACATTCCCTTCTTAAGGCATTTCCTTACCTTATTTGACTTATTTTTTGACTTGGTGTTGCGAGTCATTTTCCGATGCCTCTACCTGTGGGGTAGTTTTATGGTAATTTGTTTCATGATTTAAGCTGAAGGTCGATTCTAATTTGGATGAGGATGCCTCGATTCCATTATTTTTTAAAAAATGGGCTCACGACGATTTAAGTAGAATTGTTATATTGTTGGAGAATGTTAGTATTATCGATTTAAATACCAAGCCCAATATACAAGCTTGACGGGTTTTCATAGAGAGAGTAGCCCGCTAGGCTTATATACTAGGTTGTGTTAATCTTTCTTTTTGATGTGATATTTTGGGTTCATACCATTTGGGTTGCAACCTTTTCCAACACCTCCCTTCAAACCCAAGTCTTCGTACGGGCCCAAATCGGAAATCGACACCCCTTTTTTTGACACCCAATTGAGCTCTAATACCATGATAGGCATATCAGACCAGCCAAAATACTAAACCCAGTATACAAGCCTAATGGGTTTCCACTCTAAAACTAAATGGTAATAAATTGAGTGACCCGTTAGGCTTATATACTAGGTTGGGCTCATCTTTCCGATGTGGAATTTTTGGGTTTGCACCATTTGAGTTGCAAAACTTTCCAACAGAGGGTTAAGAAGAAAAGGTTAGCGTAGTTGAGGTTTTGTTGCCTTCTCCTTAATCATGGACTCTACTGATTATGCTTGATTATCTATTTTCGGAACCAGCCTGAAGGGGATGAATTGGAGAAAATAGCGGCCAAGGGAATATTAACTTACTTGCAAGATGCGATTGATGCTCTATAACAAAATTAGGTACTGTGTCAACGAAAAACTTGATCATCATCCTAGTGCATTAGGATTAGTCTTCCCCTATAATGGCAGGAAAATTTATTTGCATTCTTGTTGGGAAAGACCAAACTTGGGTATGGTCATCGACCAATTATCAAGTCGAATAGAAAACCAACTCCATCGCAATCTATCTCCTGCATGTTCTAGTTCGGTTATATTGATGTTTGTTGGTAGTAAGATATCATACAAATACCCGAGCAATGGAAGGTCGTCCCTCAAGTAGTCAATGAACTTACCAAGCTGCGCAGGAGGTGCATAAGCAAAGTCAGTCTCCACAAGAGGTCCGAGGAGTTCAAGGAAATTTACAAGTCAGAAGAATACCATCTCTTGGATAACGATGGCGCTTTGTCCAAACATATGAAGTAGAGATTAAATAAAGGATCCATCGCTGCTTACCATAGTTATGACAGGGACGAAACCATTGAGTTAATAAATCGGATCTTACTTCTTACGAAAATCGCCGAATCCAATTTCTGATTTCACTCTTGTAGATTGAAGTTTAAAATTCCGATCTCTAGTTATATCACATGTACCCGAATTATCAATTCGGATAGTACTTGACGAATTTTAAAATCGAAATATTCTGGCCACCAAACAAAACCACTTTCCCCGTTCCGGAATCAGACCGTCTCGATCGGTTAGGTTAAGCCGACATCGTCCCCGGTTACCCTAAAACTCAGAAAAAGTGAAAAAATAAAATAACAAAGGGAAGAAAAAATGGAACAAAGGGAGACAGTTGCTGTAGCTGGGCACGCAATAGGGTTGCGCTAGAGCTGCGTCACGCAAGATCCCATACCCTCGCCCGCCCCTCGTCGTTGTCGTCGGCCTTGACCGGAATCCTTCTACTGGTGTTTGTGTTCGTTCGTCGTTGAGGAAGGGGAAGGTGAAGGGATGGGGTCGTCGCTCCCGAACAAAGAGGCCGGTCTCTTCAAGCTCATCGTCGTGGGTGCCCCTCCTTCTGTCTGTTCCTTGTTTCTTTTTTCTGAGGGGTGGTGGATTGGTTCCGTTTTCCGGTCTGCCTTTTAAGTCAATCCGCCTTCTCCGCCGCCGCAGCCAGTGCCGTATGGCGTAGAACAAATGCAATGTGCTAACTGGCATGCATCTTCTTTGTAATCGGTTGTTTTCTGTTATGTTTAGCCACTAAGCAGTTGTCAGCTGTTTATCAAACGCAGCTTCATCGGTTATCTTCGTTTGCAAGATTTTTTAGTACGTTTCATCGTGCAGAAATCTTATGAGACTAAGCAATATAAGAAGGGATTGAAGGCTGCGGATTCCATCTTGAAGAAGTTTCCCGAACATGGAGGTAATACCTTATTTTGCGGTCTTTCTGGCTTCTTTCCTGTGTCCCTGGGCGTTTGTCGTCATTGGGGTACTCGTTGTCCCAGTTGATGAGAATGCTAGATTCTTGATTTTATCATAGTGAGTGACAGATTCTAAGCCGCCCAATAGGATTTGGGGCTGAAGAACAAGATTGTTGTAAAAGAGCATCCACCCCTTCCCTATTCATAAAACATGCTTATGTATCAGAAGTGGATGAAATTCTTGTAATTGATGCACGGTAACTAATTATATGTTAAGCTGCCAGTGACATAGTCGGTTATATTTTAGTGATTAAGGAGAAAGAGAAAGGAGAAAAGGGGGAAGTGGGGAGTGGGTTTGGGTTATAAGATTACATCTATGTAGAGGGGACTGCAGAATGAACTTTCATGAACCTAGGCATGACTAATGCTCGAGCTTTTGTACTGGAGAAAGGGAGCAGGTGAGAAAATTAGGATGATAAATATTTGAACTATGCTCAAAATTCTAAGCAGGAATACACAGGTGTTGCTTGAAATCCATTTTGACTTCTTTTCGCAGAGCTTTTTGAGCAAAATTCCATTTCATAAGTGCCATTTGCTCTTCTTTAAAAAAACTAATAAAATGAAATAAATGGCATGAACAACAAATTTTAGCGTGTTATCACGTGTTGACCCCATAAGAAACAATAAAATGGATATATGGAAGGGCTCGTGGCTGTATATGTTAGAATATCGGACCGGCCCACATGCCGAGCCTAGTATACCAGCCCAGCGGGGTTCCACTCTAAAACCAATTGGCTGTAGAGGGAGTAGCCCGCTAGGCTGTTGGAATATCGGACCGGTCCACATGTCGAACCCAGCATACCAGCCCAAAAACCAATTGACTCTAGAGGGAGTAGCCCGCTAGGCTATGTATACTAGGCCAGACTCTTTTCTGTATTTGATGTGTGATTGGGTTTGCTATATAGCAATCCTTGCAACAGTATAAGCTGTTTAGCAATGTATTTCCGCTATATTAATTGGTTGTTTCCAAATTTAGTTTTTTTTTTTTTTTTTTTTTTTTTTTTTCTGATTGCTTGTTCCTTGCTACCAGAAACCTTATCGATGAAGGGATTAACTCTTAACTGCATGGACCGGAAAACCGAAGCATATGAACTTGTGCGGCAGGGATTGAAGGTTGATTTTGTCCGGAGTTCCTGTATTGTTTTGGTATTAATCGCAGGTCACAGATTCTGATTCATCTTCTCTTGATGCAGAATGATCTAAAGAGTCATGTGTGCTGGCATGTATATGGTCTATTGTATAGATCAGACAGAGAGTATAGGGAAGCTATAAAATGCTACCGTAATGCATTGAGAATAGATCCCGACAACATTGAGATATTGCGAGATCTCTCTCTTTTACAGGTTTCTATATTGAATGATCATCCTTCTTTCTCGGGTTTTTAGTTCTGATTTCAGTCGAAAATTTTATTGAACTGCAATTTTAGTTTCTGTATTTGGCCCGTCCTTTCTTTTAATTTGACAGGCACAAATGCGAGATTTAACGGGATTTGTTGAGACGAGACAACAGCTATTGACTCTCAAGCCTAATCACCGTATGAATTGGATTGGCTTTGCTGTCTCTCATCATTTAAATTCTGAGTAAGATTCTTCAAAACTTCCATATTTCTTTGCAATAGCTTTTTTGTTATTTCTTGGGTAATCTTTTGGCGGAACTTTAATACGGATTTGGACAAAATGGAGTTCAGTTGTAGTGGAACCTTAATTTTTCAGTTGTCTCCTTTATCTGTGCGCTTGACTTTAAATTCCAATGTGCCTTTTAATAAAGAGGAAAACATTCATGTAATTGCATCTGATAATTTGGAAAATAATGCAGATTTGTTGGAATCCTTGAGTTTATTATTATTTTTTCCTTTATGAAATGGCTTATCCTTTTTCCTTTTGATTTTTTTAAAATGGTAGCCCCTCAAAGGCAATTGATATTTTAGAAGCCTATGAAGGGACACTTGAAGAGGATCATCCACCTGAGAATGAGCGTTGTGAACATGGGGAAATGCTGTTATATAAGGTACCATTTGGTTGTCACATGAATGTAGTAGTGTAAATGCTGAAGAAAAAATTACCTTTGTCACTTAGAGAGTTTAATCTGCCATAAATGTCGTGGTGAGCATCTTCATAACAATGGGCTTGTTTCTTGAAAATTTTCTCCTGAAGTGTTTATCCATACATGTAAAGTTCTATTAATTAGTTAGATTTCCACAGTGAGGGGGCATGCTTAGCTCTTTGTGATTTCGGTTGATCATTTATCACAGATATCATTGATGGAAGAGTGTGGGCTTCTTGATAAAGCGCTTTCAGAATTGCGCAAGAACGAGCTAAAAATTGTAAGCATTTCAGTAGTCATTTTTGTGGCTGCTGCACTTGACATACTAGAGTTTACTCTGTTGCTCAGCAGTTGTCTGGATGAATTATTAGGTTGATAAACTAGCCTGTAAAGAACAAGAGGTTACCCTTTTAGTGAAGCTTGGTCGTTTTGAAGAAGGCGCTCAGCTTTACAGGATATTACTTTTGGTGAATCCAGACAATTACGGGTAACTACTTGAATGATTATAATGGCTTCAACTATTTGCTTCTTAGTTCTTATGGTTGTTTTCAATTGACCTTAATGTACTCAAGGTTCAACGTTTCAACATCTTTAAATTGATGATTGTCATTTATGCTGGATGTCATGCCTTTCCATCAAAGTTGTTGAAGGTGCTAGGTGTCTTCAAGGTGCACAAGCTGCTCATTCCCTTATGGACTAGTCGCCAGGCGAGGCGCTCAAGGCGCTAATGTAGTTAGGTGTGGAGGAGCTTTCCTTTTCTTAATCCTGTCACTTGTAGGTGGACACTAGTTGGACACGAAAACTCCTTAGGCTGCTGTTGCTATCGCCTAGGCCTGTTGTGGGCTATATTAATCCTGCAGTCACTGCGTTAGGCAGCCATAGAAGCTTTAATTATGAGTTGCTGGGTGGCCAACACATTACGCAAGGAGGTTGCTGCTGGCAGTATTAGGCAGCCAATAGGGTTTCTTTTGGCTGTATTAGGCTACTGACTGTATTACATCAGCAATTCAGCCTTTGTTGAAGGCTGATTTAGCGCCTGGGGCACCTTACGCCCTGTCACCTAGGCGTTGCCTCATTGATTGCGTTTGTCTGACCTCTAACCAGATGCCAGGGGCTTGCCTCGCCTCGCCTTGGCACCTAGGCGAGCGCCCCGGTCGCCTTTAACAACTTTGCTTTCCATATTGCTTGGATTATCCTATTGCTAGCATGAACTCTGACTGGGTGTCAAAGCTTGTGTTTCTTTCTTGACATTATAAAGATGTTTTAGTTGTTGTTTTGGTGTGGCCGAGTCAATCTATTTCCATGTCATTTTGCTTTCTCAGATATTATGAGGGACTGCAGAAATGTTATGGTCTATACCGTGATGATGGGCAGTATTCTTCTGATGAAATAGATCGATTGAATAACTTGTATGCATCCCTGGCGGAACAATTTCCCCGGTCCTCTGCTGTTAAGGTGAGATTTATTTTATTACTATATTTGTTGTTGTCCAGCTTGTAATTAAGACCAACCTGTGAATTTACCTCAGTGGTTGCAGATTATATTCTTGCAATAATCGGGCTTTGAGGCAGTGATTAGAAGATTCAAGTCTTGACTTGCCTATATTGATAGATTCAAGTCTTGACTTGCCTATATTGATAAGTGCCAGGGTTTTACCGGAACATATAGGGAATACTAGAATTATACCAGTTCTTGTGGTGTACTGCTTGAAATCACTAGTCCTGGAAGTAGTGTTGTTAAAGACACCTCGGACGATGAGGCGGTGCGAGGCGCTCACGCCCTAAACAAGCACGGCGGGCACCATCAATGACGCTGCCAGGCGAGCGCCTTGGCAAGGGGTGCTGGGGAACCATAAGACTCTATTTAGGGCACCTCGACCTAATAACCCTTCCCAGCCCCAGCGAAGTGTCCCCCTCCCCAGCCCCAGCGATGTGTCCCCCTCCCCAGCCCCAGCGAAGTGTCCAGCTCCCCAGCCCTAGCCAAGTCTCTTCCCCCTCCAAGTCTTACCCTCCCCAGATTTTTTAGGGTAATATCCCCCAGCAAAGTCTCACCCTCCCCAGGTTTTTCAGGGAAATGTTGCGAGACAGATTGAATTGGGATTGTAGACAACTCATGAAAGTATTGTGTGGCGTAGGATTCATAAAAATAGTTTTTGTTGATAGGCACCTTAAAACAATAAGGCGAGTGCCTCACGCTTCGGGCGATCAGAGACATTGTCGCCTTAGGGGCGCCTTAGCACCTTAACAACACTGCCTGGAAGCAGATTTTAGAAATTGTTAACTGTCAATTTCCTTGTAGTATGATACCAAATGATAAATTATCGCTAATACCGAAGTTTATCGGATCATTATATCTTCATCCATAAATTCTTTTATCGATGATAAGCGGGTGTTTGCAAAGGGGCCTAATTATTTGCCAGTACTTGATACAGTCATTTGCTATTAGAAAAATTAATACATGGGTGTCTTTTGACATGTTTTGGAACTCCCTTCTCTTGGTCCATTTTGGGCTGTGATGCTTATTCTCTTCCAATGGTATGTTCAGTTGAATCACTTATATGAAGCCATATTTCATGAAACAATGTAACTGTTATTTGTTGTAGAGAATACCCCTCGATTTCCTACGAGGCGATAAGTTCCGGGAAGCAACAGTTAACTACATAAAGCCTCTTCTATCAAAGGTAGTCCTACATACTATGATGACGTCATGTTTATTGAACTCAAAAATTGATTGACCTAATTCTGTCATTTAACATCCCAGGGAGTTCCCTCATTGTTCTCTGATCTTTCTTCTCTTTACAATCAATCTGGAAAGGTGAGAATTTGTTGAGTTAAGAGTGGCTCTTATTAACGAGTATGCTATCTACTAGTTGTTACATATTGTTGTTTTTATTCTGCTATTGGCCTCTTCTTTGGATTGGATGATCTGATATTGCATCATAGTCTGGATTATACCTCAGATGTAGTATGCTTTTGCTTCGATAGCCTCCGTTTCTAGATTGCTTAAGCTAGCTGATGTTAGGAATATAATGTGGAGCCTTAAGATGACATTTCATGATATTGGTTCTGTGTGAACTTCTAGAGTGGTTAGATGTAGATTAACATCTGTTATGGTAAATAGTTCAGAATCATTGTTTGGTGTGTTGCTCTACCAAGAGTTTTAATTTCTTTCTATTCTGTAGGCAGATATTCTCGAGCAAATATTTCTCGAAATTGAAGATTCCGTAAGAATGACTGGAGGGTATCCTGGAAGGTTATTCCGTTGACTGCTTGTAAAAGTTTGTGCCTTATGATTATTCGATTAATTTTCTCTCTTTCTTCATGATTGGTGGAGCAGGGATGAGAGAGAACCACCATCTACATTCATGTGGACTTTGTTTTTGTTAGCCCAGGTTTAGTATCTTTTTCTTCAAATCCTTCTTGGTTCTTGTCTGAGTCCTATTTCCTGTGGCTGCATGATTGAGATTTGAAGCTAATGTACAACACTTATTTAATTTGAGACGTGGGCTTTCCATCCATTATCTTTGTTGCATTTGGGAACGTTTTTAAGCAATTTGAACACCACTCCAGAAAATGATTTGCTTAAAACACCCTATATTTGTTGCAGCATTATGACAGAAGGGGGCAGTATGATATTTCCCTTTCAAAAATAGATGAAGCCATAGGACATACTCCGACAGTGATTGATCTATATTCTGTCAAGGTATTTCATTGTCAATTGCTGCACGTTGCCATATTCTAGACCCGCTTGGGCTCATATATGCTCATGAAAATGCTTTTCTTTTTCTGGCTCCAGAGTCGGATTCTGAAGCATGCTGGTGATATGGCTGCTGCAGCTGCCTTTGCGGATGAGGCTAGGTGCATGGATCTTGCTGATAGATACATCAACAGTGAGTGCGTGAAGAGAATGCTGCAAGCAGATCAGGTTTTTTAGCTGTTTTATGGCTTTCAGTACTTTCGATTGTTTCTTCTAAGACTCACTTAGTTGAAAGTCTCGTATATTTTCTTGAAGGTGGCTGTAGCCGAAAAAAACAGCTGTATTATTCACAAAAGAAGGGGATCAGCACAATAACTTGCATGATATGCAGTGCATGTGGTATTTGCCCCCGAACCTCTGCTTGGGTAATTGTTTGGGTGCTCTATCTTACCGTGTTCTCTAATAGTCTATGTCGTTGACAGGTATGAGCTTGCATCGGGTGAAAGTTATTATCGCCAAAATGATCTGGGACGAGCCTTAAAAAATTTTCTAGCAGTGGAGAAGCATTATGCTGACATTACAGAGGATCAATTTGACTTCCACTCATATTGCTTGAGGAAAATGACTTTGCGGGCTTATGTAGAAATGCTGAAATTTCAAGATCGTTTGCATTCTCATTCATACTTCCGTAAGGCTGCTGCAGGAGCTATCCGGTAAATTGGTCTCATTTTTCATCAATTGTCTTCACTTGCACATTTTGCCTGTTTTTTTATTAGCCAGTTGTAATTCAGATGTTACCTCAAGTTATACGATTTGCCAATGAAGTCAACCACTGAAGAGGACAATGAGATGTCAAAGTTGCCTCCCTCTCAGAAAAAGAAACTGAGACAAAAGCAGAGGAAGGCTGAAGCACGTGCTAAGAAGGTACTATTTCGACTGCATAATGTTGTTTTCTTTCTTCTCTAAATATTACGCTTGTTCTGACTCTCTGTATTCAAAAGGAAGCTGAAGTTAAAAATGAGGATTCAAATGTCATTTCGAAGTCAGGGAAAAAGCAAACGAAGCCTGTTGATCCTGATCCTCATGGGGAGAAGTTGGTGCAGGTTTCTGTTTGATGCTTTTGGCTTCACAACAGGGCTATTCATCCAATGAATATAATTGACGGACTTGGTATTCAATTATTGAATTATCTGATGATAGGTTGAAGATCCTCTATTAGAAGCCACGAAGTACTTAAAGTTACTTCAAAAGAACACCGGTGATTCAATAGAAACGCACATCCTCTCGTTCGAAGTGAACATTAGAAAGCAGAAGATTTTACTTGCTTTCCAGGTACTTAAGATGATGAAAGAAAAAGAATGAGCATCAGGAGTGTTTCTTTTGGTCACATGCCGAAATAGGTTAAAATATATGTTTTAATGGTTGATACATTGTAACCAAGCCTGATGGCCCATTTTCGTTTGAGTGGCCATCTTCTATTTCTAACATGCCTTGTATGTAGGCTGTAAAGCAGCTGATAAGGTTGGATGCTGAAAACCCAGACACGCATCGATGCATGGTATGGTCACTTTTCCTTGTATACAGAGAATACATGCAATGCATATTGAGCTCCTTTCTTTGTTCGCAGATCTGTGTGTTATTGATACTGACATTTCAGTGAAGGCATTGCATGATCTACATGATTTTGTGAATTATGGAACTTGGTTTTACATTGAAGGGAGAGCTGATTACTGATTAATATAATGCATGCATTTACACAGCCGCTAACCATGTGATACATATTGCAGATAAGATTCTTTCATCAAGCGGCCTCTCTGCCTACACCAGTGACGGAATCAGAGAAGCTTATTTGGTCCGTTCTTGATGTAGAGCGTGCAGAGATAAGGTTTTATTGACTTTGTCCTTCAGAGAGATTTGTGTGCCTGGCTTATTTTGTGTGTTATATTGTAAAACATTTGCCATGTTTTCCTTTTTGTAGTTCTTTACACGAGAAATCTTTGTTGGAGGCAAATGATCTTTTTCTGCACAACCATGAAGGTTATCATTATCATACTCAAGACTACAACATAAATACACAGAGTGGATGTTGTTTAGAAGTTCTCATCCTCATTGCTTCTAGCAGATTCCTTGATGCATAGAGCGGCAGCGGCTGAAATGCTGCATCTTTTGGAGTCAAGCAATAAGTTGAAGGCTGTCAGATTAATTGAAGATTTGACCAATAATATGGTGTCGAGGTAATTGTCCGGTTTATTTTCCTTTTAGGGGCTGCCCTTGTGCTTCCTACTTCGTGTGAACAAGGCTTGTATAGTTTTGCACCCACTCTGGCTTCTCCTTTGAAGCAAGACTTCTGCATTGTCTTGTGATAGAAATGGAGCCCTAGGATCAATCATGGAATGGAAAGTTAAAGATTGTATATCTGTGCACAAGGTTCTGGAGACAGCTATAGTTGACAAGGATGCTGCATCTAGTAAGTATTTTGTTCCTAGACTTGCCAAATTCTCTCCGATGTATTGGCAGAGTAGCTGCGGTATTTTTCTGTGGAGGCATTTTGTAGTGTACTTAATTCATTTGTGCCCGTTTTTCTAGGATGGAAACTACGATGTGCCGAATATTTCCCCTATTCTACCTACTTTGGAGGATGTCGTAGCTCTGCAGTTCCCAATTCATCTTACAATCAGGTCTCTAAGAATCCTGAAAATGGAGGTCCCACCCATCCTGGTGGTGGTTTAAGTGTGGATTATGTTGCATTGAATGGACAATTGGATGGCTTTAATGATCATTTATCTTGAAGATGAGGAAAGGCTCGTACTCGGTGCGACTCTTTAGATTGGCATCCGTCCGAGCAACCTACTTACTGGGGAGGAAATAATTTTGTTGCAGAGCCAATTTGAGAGGACCAGTCCAGGCGCTTTAATGAGTCATATGCCGATATCAGCCCTTGAGGGTTTCTTTCTCTAATAGTGTATGAGTTTGTTCCATTGCTTTCGGCTGGGGTCAACGTTCCCAGCTTTCTGAGGTGTGAACAGTTTTATTCTCCGGCATATGCGTCTAGATGGAAGGGCCCATCTTTTCTCGCTTGCGACGAACAGAGTGTTTCTCTGTTGGGCAATTGAAGTGCGTCAGGGGCAAGTGTCCCAGAGGATGTTGGAGTTACCAGTTAACTGAAATTGTTGAGTCGGCCGGGTTGGTTCTGTACACCCCCCAAATATACACTGTACTAGCTCATTTGGTTCTAGTTTGGCTTTTGTATAACCGTGATGCATATGCGTGAAAAATTTTGCAATGAGGGGTACATACCGCATGCAGTGATAGATTTTTACTTATACACGGTTTCTTAGTTTCTTTTGGACATATTTTTGCAAGCTGTGAAGAGATCTTGTCGATCGACGTCCGAAGAGAAAATGTCTACGATTCAAATGATGTCGTTGGATCTCCAAGTTTTTGGAATGCTCCAAGAATCGACACAACACGCCGAGTTGCTTGCTGTAGCTTGCTTCCAAGTCCAAGCGGTAGCGGTTAGAAGCTAGTCGCCAGGCGTAGCTAGGACCTTCAAATCATGTTTGAGCCAGGTGGATGATCTCCTGGAACTGTATTGGCAAGAGTTTATGAGATATGGGATCCGATTCTCGATGTATACATAGAGAGGGCTGGGATTTTTTTTACCTCTATTTCGATAGAAAAATTTATGTGCTTTAACAGGACAATTACCTTCCATTTGGATCAACTCCAAGCATGTGTGATGGAAGAATTCAAGACGTACTTGAATAGAAAAAAACCATCAGATCTTGATATTATTGCTATATTATATGCCAAGCAATCAGGTAATAGAAACACAAGAGTACAGAGAACGGCAACATATAATCAGCTATCTACCCACAACCATGTCGGCATTGGGTGATGACAGTTTCTTAGGTCGTTTGAAAACAAGCACCTTGAAGACGACATCCGATACACCTTTCAATATGTGTAGTATTATTTTCTAAGCTAGGGGTGTGACAGCACCATCTGTAAATATGACTGCACGGGGACGGATATGCAGTCATCCAACATATTTGGTGGCCGAGAGATGCCGTGATGGCTTACTCTCATAGTTGTCTGCTCTGGCTGCCTCTGGCTGAAGATAGCCTCCGACCCTCGCATATCCCACATTTACAGAGGGGGCACGAGGCATTGATCTTCAACCACTTGTTGATGCATTCCACGTGAAAGATGTGGCAACAAGGTAGCTCTTTGAGCTCCTCATCGTCTGCATATTTCGCTAAGCAAATGCAACAAATCTGCACAAAACATCACATGGGCAAATTGTAAGAGATGATCAAGTGAGAGAGCCATGCAGAAAAACTATCCACACATCTCAAGCATTGGTTTTTATCTGACTATCCGTTCGCATATGGTGTTGCTGCCATCTCCAGAAAAAAAAAGACAGAATTACAAAATGCTTCTTAGTTACCGCATCTTCTCCGGACATGAGACGCTCTCTCTCCGTTCCAGGAGCAAAGACTCCATCCTCGCTTACTCCAGAACTAATTTCAAGAGTTTGCCGAACCAAGGTGTCTTTCAACTTGAACTTATAGATGGGAAAGAGCATTGATGCATTCTGATGAGGCTCCTCTTGCTTGAGAAAGTTCCTCTTGAATACCAAAAACAGACATGATGCATGGTAAGCAGCAACAGACTGTTGTACACAAGATGAAGGGCATAGCATATCCAATACAGCTAAAAGTCAGAAGTACGATGCACAACCTGTGAAGGACAGGGAATGAGTGCTTAATCAAGAATGAGGCCCCCGTACTCAGATCAGGAATTCAATTGTATGGAATGGAAGTACCTGTATAGCTTAGGAGCATCAGACGACGAAGAGTGGCCCCCGAAAATCCACACATTTCCAACTACAAACCACACTGCAAAAAAGCAGTCTAATGCCATCTTAAAGTGGTCCAGCAGTCCACCGAGCCTGCGAAGCAGATATCGGTATTACCTTTACATCATAAGAAAGAAAAAATGTCACATTAAAAATTCACAATGTTAGCCTTGTTTTATTATGCACTGACTGCAACTGTAACGGTGAATTGAAAAAAAGAAAAATAGGGAAAGGAACTTTGGGAACACAAAACTTTCTCCATATGCTACACTTACGCAAACACAGATAAAGACCTTCCTTAAAAACCGTGCTCACATTTTCTTTCACTTATTGACACCCAAGATGGAGAGAATTTAAGGACAACATAAGAAAGAAAGGCTCTAGAAAGAAATCAGAGGATGTTATCATAAAATAATGAAACATGATAGGAAAAAGATGATCACATACCGTGATTCCAAGGAGATTGGGATTCGTGTATCCCTAGGAATTGTTTCATTGTTATTTTGACTTTCTTCGTCTGTCTGTTGTGTGATGGTAACTGAGACAGCTGAATAAGATCTAGATTCCGGGGAATTATCATGCCGATGACTCTGACCAGATTGACTAATGTCCTGTTCAATGCCTTGATTTCTGGAGCTATAACGACAGTAAAGAATAGGAAGGGTTGCAACACAGCCAGATGCATAACCAACAACCCAAGCAAATAATGGGGCTCCTGGATTTTCATTTCTCGACAAAAGTAGAACCACCAGAGAAGCCACAATCTGGCCAACTGTCACAACAAACTCGACAGAAATCCACAGAACAGAGTTCAGTGGACTTCTCCGGTGTTGATGGCGATAGCCAGGACTTCTCCTCATTGAGACAGAATTTGTCAAAACCAACCTGTTTGTTTCATCCAAATTAACTTGAGCCGCCAATGAGGGCCTATCAGTCGGGAGCCCGTCTTCATGCTCGGTGGCATTTTCCTGAAGATCATCGCCGCGATCACTATGAGATGCACTGGATGAGACATCAATGCAGTCCTCAACATTAACAATCACAAGCTGTTCCTGACTGTATTGGCCTTCTGCCCCTTCCATTAGCAAAAAGGATCCTTGTAAACTGGATCCTCAGTGTTTCCCCTTAATCTGAAGACGCATCCCTCTATCATCTATCAGCTATGAGAAGGCAGGTTGCTGTCGTGGATCATAAGAGCTTACTACTATAATCTACTGTGAGCGTACACCACGGCTAAACTAGGCGGCGAACAAGATATCTTAGGAACATGCAACCCGCCACCAAATATTAGCATCTTAAGCCACTGAAATATTATCCCTCATATGCCCTGCAGGTTCGAGATGAGAGGGAGTTAATTTCTCAACCCTCTAGAACTAAAATCAGCTGACTGAACTTAAAAAATTATCATAGCCAAGAGCACGGACGAAGCGAGCAGTGCTCCATTCACTTCACTAAACCCAAAACAACCACAATAAACAGCAAAATTCAGAAACCTGCTCATCCAGCTAGAAAATGGATCTGCCCGATGGAAAACCGCTGAAAATTCACGATTCATCAGCAGCAGTGATCGAAATCCTCTTAACAAAACCCAAGGGAAGAGTGCCACATCAAGACGAGAATTCCACAGCTTAATTTCGATCAGTGTCGATGATCTTCCCGACGGAGTATCCCGTCGCCACGACGACGACGATCGCCCGTCGATTCGGTGCCGGAGGAGGCAGATGCAGAGCAACTGAGACGACGACCCCCTCGGAAAACGGGGAGATGACATTGGGGAATCATGGCCGTCCGATCAGTCCGGTGGTTGGCGGGGACCCATCGTGCGGATGGTGCTCTTCTTAGTCTCGGGGGCTTGTTCGGTTCAACTGGGAAGATCAACCGCACGATCAGCAGCCTCCCCCTTTTGATCGCACGTTTCTCAAATTTCTTTTATTTTTCATATGAAATAAATATCTTCAATAAAAGATTTGTTCCAGGAATTAAGAAAGTTAATATTTAGAGAACGAGAACTCGTGAATCCTCCTGAATGCATGTATCATATCTGAAGCGAAGGTATTTTATATGATTATTTTTTCTACGTAATAGTTTAAGCATAGATACTATCATCTTTTTAAGAGTTTTCTTTTCATATAAAAGCTGAGAAAAAGACGTACAATGAAAACGTCATGAAAAATGTCACGGAGTTTTTGTGGCGTCTTTTCTATTTTTTTTTTTATTTTTGTACTCGATGGGTGTGAGCCCTCGACCTTTGACCAACACTAATTGTCTTAAAAGCTCAAACTTATAAATAAAAACGTGATATACTATATATTTTGATTTTCAATACCTAAAATATCGAATAATCATGGTGTCGAATTCTATAAGCCTCATCGTATAATTAAATATATTTGTCGTTGAAGTGTTTATCTTATACGACTTGTTATTTTTTTTTTTATAAATTTGGTTCAGACCTTGAAAATCACGAGACTAATATTGAACAAAAAAATATATATGATAGGGTTGGCCCACTGCGTTACTATTCTTTTCTTGTATATAGCGATGAGAATAAACGAAGAGGAAAATAATTAAAACCGAAGCATCATTGGAATCAATCCCCACATCTCCAGGACAAGGATGGAATGGCATGTAATTGTCGGAAAGTAAATGGCACTCATTTGGATCAGGGAATCCCGAGTAACAATAAGATTCCTACGAGAAAAATCGAGTAACTTGGACCGTCTCCCTGGGATTGGATGATACTATTGGATATCCATATGGTTGTGTGCACCAAGGCGCAGTTTGAAACGTCCCTCCCAACTACTTCTGCCTGTATAAATGCGCTAGTGTACAATTTATATTCCCATTTATCTATATTTAGTGTACAATTATTATATTATAATTGTAATTTCTTTTCATTTTAAATTCTCTATAAATAGAAGGATATCATTTTGTATATATATATATATGATTAAAATTAATAAATAAATCTCTTATTTCTCATTCTTCGTTTGTTTCTCTCTCTCTCTTTACCTTTTTCGTTTCACAGTACATAATCAGCAAAGCGGGGAAAGTAAAAGAAAAGAAAAAATATGATTGTTTGCAAGCTTTTTTTTCGAGAGGAACCTAAATCGATGATTCTATGGAGGAGGTTTGTAAACGGTAATTTTATACGTTATTTTAGTTTTTTGTTACATTTATCGAAATCTAAAAAAAAATATTACTTACGATGAATTCATGATTTCTCAAAGTGAATCATCAATTCACCATAACGAATTCTCAATTTCATCAAATTGAATTTTCGATTCCCGTCAGTGAATTATCAATCAACAATATTTATTAACGTATGTGATTGTGGTCGACACTTTTTCGCAAAGATGATCATCAATATGTGAAAAAGCGAAGAATGGCGAAGAGGTGCATAATGACAAAAGAACACAATTAACCAAAATTGTGGAGAGTAGGTGTTACTTTTCTTGATCTGTAGCCAAAATATCTTGTTGATCTCTATCAAGAATTACTTGCAAAAGAAAGGTGATAGAGAAAAAAATAGAAAGGTGAAATTTCCAATTATGATAAGATTGATTTTAGGGGTGAGCGTTCGGTATTTCGGTATTCCAAAATACCGAATACCGAAAATATCGAATTTTAACGACCATAAAATTTTAGATTCCGATTCCGATCCCGAATTTAAAATTCGGTATTCGGTATTTCTGTAAATACCAAATCACCGAATTGTTTCCTTACCTTAGTAATGCAACCAAGTGAACCCACGACCAACAATATTCAGATCTCCATTAAACAACGATTAGACGACATTGAACCCACATTCAGAACAAGAAAAAGAGAGTTTTGACACTTTAATCCAATAATGCTAGGCAAAACACATTTTCTTCTTGTCCATTCATCAAGCGATGCTGTAGCAGATGAAGAACGTTAGCAAGAGATGTAAAAATATGAGCAGTTCAACAGGCAGCGCACGAGATAAATACCACGATGTTGACACCCACACCACTTATGTATTTGTAGTAGAACAATGTCCCCTTGATTGTGAATCCATAAATAGTGCTGCCATTTCTAAAAAATGATCAAAATCTATAAATATTAATATATAAATACTATTAATTTTGTACAAACTAAATATCTTACCATCATCAAATTTTTCTTGTTCCAATGGGTCTTCTTCAATTCCTTCTTGTATATTTGATCCACGAAACCAATCTTGAGTACATAGAAGAGCCTCCACACTCCTAGGCCCCAAAGAACTACGAAATGGATCAAGGATACGTCCACCTATTAAGTATAAGAAAATATTAGGAGAAAAAATATGATAATAAAGAATCAATGTACAATAAGATAAATATGAACAATGACCTGTACTAAATGCAGATTCCGATGCGACGGTAGAGATAGGCATGGCCAAAACATCACGAGCAATTTGAGACACGATCGGAAATCTTGGAGCATTGACTTTCCAGAAAGCAAGAATGCCAAATTTCACACTGCTCTTAATCACTTCTCTATCTTCAGCTAAATACTTTTGTAACTCTGACTTGCCATCTCCACCCCTTCCATCTTTCTTTCTTTTGTCAAAACGTTCTAATCTTTCCAATATTTTCAATTCAGTATGTAACATAGAATCTGATTCCAAGTACTTTCTGTTGCTTTGATCAGAGTTCAAATCACTATCAATAGTATCATCTCCATGTTCAGCCACCCATCTCTTCTTGTAGTCATCAAACAGTGCATTCAAAGTATCTTTCACTTTTCCAATCAATTCATCGGCTTTATCACCATACATATCATTTAAACAAAATTCCAAGTATTCCATCTTTGAACGAGGATCAAAGACAATTGAAATGAATAACAACATATTCATCTTTTCAACATTTCCCCAATATTTCTCATACTTGCATTTCTTATTGATAGCCATTGTAGCCATTTCCAGATCGGTGGATGTTTCCCATTCTTTCAAACACTCATCAAGAGTCACTATCTCATGGAAAAAACAATTGGAAGTAACGAACTTTGATGCAGAAACTTTCAAAGTATGTTCATAAAATTGCTTGAAAAGTGGGACTAGTCTTCGAACATTGTCCCAATCAAATGAGTGCGGAACCATGCATATCCCATCTTCATTCTCGAGATCACTTCGTAAACATGCATTCTCATCATCATATCTCATAAATGCTTTCTCATACTTAAGTGCAGTACTTAACATCAGATAAGTCGAATTCCATCTAGTTGGAACATCTAGAACCAAAGCACACTTACTTTCAATATTTTCTGCTTCAATGCATTCTTTGAACTTTGCTCTTCTTTGATAAGATCCTCTAATGTAATTCACAATCTCTCTAACTCGTTTCACTGAATCAGAAATTAATCTTAACCCATCCTTGACAATCAAGTTGATGATATGAGTAACACACCTCACATGAATTAAATCACACTTCAAAACACTTCCAACCTTGTTGCAATATTTATCTTTCAGAAAGCGGACAGCAACATCATTTGAACTGGCATTGTCCACCGTTATAGTAAAAATATTCTCCAATCCCCAATCTCGCAAGCATTTGTCAATAGCAAGTCCAATATCCTTTCCCCTATGGGAAGAAACTTTACTGAAACCTATGACCCGTTTATGTAAAACCCAATTCTCATCAATGAAATGCGCAGTCAAACACATGTAGTTATCACTTTGCGCTAAGGAAGTCCATGTATCAGTTGTCAAACAAACTCTTTGCTTTGAGTTTATGAAATACCTTCTCAACTTCTCTTTTTCACTTATGAAAATATCAATACAATCACGTTGAATTGTCCATCTTGAAGGTACTTTAAATTTTGGACACACAATGGACATAAATTCAATAAACTCGGGGCGAGAGACGAATCTGAATGGCAACTCAGCTGTTATAATCAACTTAGCTAAAGACTTTCGAATTGTTTCGGGATCGCACCTGAGATTAGTTATAGTGTTTCCACTAAGATCGCCCGCTGGTTTCATTGCAAGAATACTTTGAGATGTATCAGCTTGCTGAATCCTTTCTTTGCATGCTTTACTATGAGTTTTCAGCCCAAAAGTTCCATTTTTTGATGTATCAGCTCGCAATTCCGCTTTGTAAAACTTACATCTAGCCATTATGGCACCATCTTGAGTTTGAAACCTCTCATAATCACCCCAAAAGGCTGACCGTGGGGCCATTTGCTTTCTTTTTTTACTAGATGTTGCTGTTGAATCTGATTGACTTGATGGCGGTATTGGCGGAATCGATGGAATACTTCCTTCTCCTGTCATTTCTGTGTTACTGAAAAAAAATAGACAAAGTCAATAAACAAAGGTTATTGGAACAAAGGATAACACAAAGGATAACAAGGATAGCAACTTACGAATCCAGCGGTAGTGGTAGTCGCTGAGGATAACACAAAGGATAACAACTTCCTCGTTTCTCAGGCTTCTGCTATAGGTGAGGATAACACAAAGGATGGTAAGGTCTCACCATCGCCGATAATATACATTTCATGGACAATAAATAAAAAACATTCAAAACTAAGTTGCTTCCCTACCACTAAAATCTATCATCAAGTCACCGACTAAAATCAAGAACATGATGTGGACTACACCAGAAATGTCACCAGATTCGTTTTCTTTGGAACCCCCCCTCGGGTACTCAATCTTCAAGATGCCAAATGGGTGAAAGAGAACTTTGCTCATCTCACATTTTGGTGAGCCGAAATAATCAATTCCAAACTCCCTCCGACTACAGATTCGTCTCAAACTCATCTGGAATTCAACTCCCAATCCCATTCGGAAGAACATTTCCAATTTCAAATCCCAAAGCAAGCAACCACACGACTTAGAACAAAACCCATTTCATCACACACCAAGAAAGTAATAAGACCACGTTAATTTCCCGGATTTTTCTTTTAAAAGCGATCAACCAAGGGAAAGGCCCTCCGAAGCTAAACCCAGGCTCATTTCAACAAAGAAAAGAAGAACAGCGCTGCCCATAAACCCTCCGCAAGGTCAAAACTTTTCATAACGCACGACGACAACAACCAGGAAGTGGCAAAACCCTAAAACGCAAACCAAGAACTGATCCCGTTTCTGAAATCGGCGATCCCCGAAATATTCTAATAGAGGAAAAAGCAACAGACGATGAGGACTAGCAGCCAAGGGGCAGCAATCCAGAAGGACAATCAAGAACATATACGAAAGGAAGGAGCTGGGAGCTCCAATCGAGCTGGCGTGGCGTTGCTGCGGGATTTATGTGAATTACCAAATTTGAGAATCCAAGGGAACGCCAAACCTAGCTTCCTAATCCAAGAGTTTCGTTGATGAGGAATAAGCTTGGGCTTGGGCTATAGACAGCTTGGGCTGTGGGCCTGTAGTTATGTGTTTTATCAAATGTTTTAACCCATAAAATTCGGTATTCGGTATATCGAATTTTTTTTTTCGATACCGATTCCAATACCAAATACCGTTTTAACAAAAATATTACTTCCAATTCCAATCCCAAATACCGAAATACCGATCTCGAAATCCCGAAATTTTAAAAATTCGGGATTGGGATTGGTATTCCGAAATTTTTGCTCTTCCCTAATTGATTTAAGATGTTCTTACTTAATTTGATGTATCAAACTTTTCTAGACAGAGAATAACTTGTTTAATTCTGTTGATGTATTTATATTTTAAATAAAGTGTTTTTATTATTCAACAATGTCCTCTTTTTACATTTTTGTTAATGAATATTTAATTAAAAAAAGGAGAGAGTAAATAGAGTGCAAGTGATAGTTTTATTTGATAAGAAGGCTAACACTTTAACCACCAAGCCAAGCACCTTTGATTTTATTTTTGTATTCTTGTTGTTATTGCAATTCTTATGTGCTTTCATGTAACATTAAATCCTAATATTTGTATTTTATTTTCACGAAGAAAATGAATGATTCTAGAAGCAAATTCTCGACAAAAGAAAAAAGATATTTATCTTGTAGACAACTTATCAACATATATTATTTTGAAAAGCAAGAAGTCCTTTACCCTCATGGTAGTGAATGAAATTAGTGTGAATATAATATATGGAAGATTTATTCACAAAGGCCTTGCCTACGGCTGTTGAAAGATTGGTACATGAAGTTAGAATGCGCAAATTTGGAGATTTAAAGTAGTACTATGAAGAGTGGAGTAAGCATAACTCTTTTGCCCTTTACCACGATTTTGTCCCAATGAGTTTTCCTGGAATGGTTTCAGTATCATAGTGGACATTCAAGAATGAATGTTGTAAATATATTCATTGTGAATGCCATTATGGCTCTTATTTACTTTTATTTAGTATCGAATATTTTATTATTCCCTATGTATAATTGTAACTATCATAAGTTCCATATATATTGAATGATATCATCTTCTCCCTCGCTTTCTCTTTGTTAACTTTAAGAAATTAGAGTTGTATGTCTCATTTAGGAGCCTAATGAGTTATATCCAACATTTATTTGCATATATAGTTAGCTATATGTTAAATTCGGTTTAGTCGCGTTGCATGCGTACTTTCGTATTTGTGGTTTTCATTGTGGGTGAAGTGGTTGATACAACATGGAAATCATTTCCAAGAAGATATTTGGATATATGAAGGCAAGGCGTTTTAGTGAGAAAATTGTAGAAACACGACAGGCGAAGGCTTGCGGGTGAAATAACTACCAAGCGATAAAGGTCACCAGGCGACACAAATAGACGGAGAGACAGTCAATTGAACGAACGAGGAAACCTCTACAGGTGAAGGCTAATGGGCGATACAATTGATTAGTGGTTGTCATGGAAAGATGTGGGAGATCTTAAGAGTATGGAAGGAAATAGTTGCTAAGAGAATTAAAAAAAATGAGATATTCTATGAAAATCCAGTGTGTCCACATGAAAGTCTGGTGTGGCCACGCGAGCACAGTAGATTTGGACAGAAAGGTTCGTATGGCCACACAGCGGACAAGATGTTTTTAAATATTTCCTAAAATCTTGTGTGTTTTGGGAAGATTTACCCTAGCTATAACAGGGGGTTTAAATCGTGAGTTTTAGGAGGGACGGTGGCTGCTAGACGACCGACGAAAGAGATCGGAGAAGACGATTAATATATTCTTTTCTTTTCTTTTCATGTTTTGCTTGTCTGCTAGTATGCGGAACTAAACTCTTTATCTAGGACGGTGATGAATCTATTCGTGTAGTTGATTGTCTATACACTCTTTTCATACTTAATTCATAAAGTTTCAAGTTTGCTTATATTCTCTTGTGTTTAATGCTTGCATATCAGGTTGATTGCCGGTTTCTTCGATTTCTTATCCTTTAATAGACTCGAGAGAGGAACTTAGGATTAAAAGAAGGAGAATATATCCTAGGTCAAGCCTGAGAGATCAGGTTAGCTAAGAGGAGTATAGAAATATACACTCGTAGGTAACCAAGACAATAATTAGCACTTAAAGAATTATACTTGCTCGTGCATCACTAGAGAGATATATGTTTGCAGGTAATTTATAATACACCGTTACAAACTCGAGAGGGGTCAAACGAACTATAAGAATTGTAATTAATAATCATGAAACCGACGAAATTGAGGAAGGGTGAGTGCAGATAGTTCACGAACAATAGGAATTCATAGTCCTGTTTTTTCATCCATTGATTTACTCTATATTTACTTTTGTTTAGTTGCTATTTTCATTCTTCCGTTAAATCTTTAAAAAAAATCAAAACTCTACTTCAACTGAATTGAGATTTGTTAAGTTAAAAATCAACAAAATATTTTGAACAATTTTCATGAGACGATACTCTTTCTCATAATCTACTACTTGTTTGACCCGTATACTTGCGCGTGCGTTTTTACGAATACTCTTCTCGTTATTGTTATTACTTTATCATTCACGTTACTTTCGTTATTAAAAATTTTATAATTCCACATACTACACTTGTACTGTAACGACCAGAAAATTTAATATTATATATTTATATGAATGATTAATTAAAAATAATAATTATAGGCGGGTCAAACGGTTGGACTTGGTCAAAATCCGACATGAACATAAGATTTTAATATTCTCATAGTCGGCGGGCGTTATTAGCGGGCAGTGTCGATACTCGAATTCGATTATGTGTGACTATGTCACGCGGGAAATGGGACGCCCTGACTCAAACGTGATCGGGTTCGAGTGGTGATGAAGCCTGGGTGTGCATCATACGGGTCATCATTTAGCGTAGAACGGAGTCATACGGGTCATTTCGAAAGAAGTTATAGAAGTAGTATTTCAAGAAGGTCTCATTAAGTATTTATTTGCAACGGAGACATTTAGCGTTGGTCTTACTATGCTTGCAAAGAGTGTTGTATTCAAGAATGTTCGAAAGTTCGACGGTGATAAGTTCAAATGGATTACGAGCGGTGAATATATACAGATGAGTGGTCGAGCTGGTCGAAGAGGCATTGATACATGCGGAAGCTGTATCCTGATGGTGAATGGAAACCTTGAACCATCAACAACAAAATCAATTCTTAAGAAACGCGCTAATGACCCTAGAATAGCTAAGTTTACTTGTACGGAGAATCTCGGTGATGTGTGTTCGTTAAATTGGTTGGCATTGTCTCGAGGTTTTCAGGGAGTCGGCTAAGTTTACTTGTCGGTGCTAAGTTTACCCTAGAATAGCTAAGTTTACTTGTCGGTGCTCTCTGCGTCTACCCTGGTCGCCTGCAGCAGCTCGAGGTTTTCAGGGAGTCGGCTGCCTGCACCCGGAAAGAAAGAGGAAGCCCCGATCTGAAGGGTTCTGAGTTGTTAAGTACGTCTCACCCCCCTGTCCCGTCCATTGGTTGTTCTGTTTTTGGTTGAACGCATGGAGTAGGAGTCGTCAGGGGAGGGTCGGGCTTGGTCGGAGGAGTCGTGTAGTCCCAAACCCTTGGGTCTCTATCGATCACGCGTTCTGTGTGGTCAGTTTGAATCGGATGTTCTGTGGGTGCTTGACTGGTTGGAGCTTGTGACCTGTCGTGACGGTGGTATCTGAAGGGAGGCCGGGCTTCACCCCAGAACGAGGGTGCCGTCCCTCAGTGAGATGGCCCGCTCAAGTGGCTGGTAAAGCCGACGAGATCCCTGCTTATGTTGGGTCCCTGGGTGACTGAAATTAATCGAGGCGGGAATTGTCCATGGAGGTTGTTGGCAGTGGAGGCTGAGCAATGGGCAGCCGTCTGCCCTCCTCCGATCGAAAGACGCGATAGGTCCTTGAACCCGGTGTGATCACGGTGGTATTGAACTGTGACCCTTTCCCCCGCGTATACAATTGAATTGAAATAAAGGATATCTTGTGGGCATATGAGTGGGGGGAGGGAAAGGAAATCATGATTCCTTTGTCACTTGATCTGTCTTGGGGAAACATCTGTTAACGTGGAAAGTTGGGTTACCCCCGATGAGATGGCTGTTTCTTCTGCCTGGTTTCTGTTGTCCGTTGCTTTCGCATGAGGTGGAGTTCGAACCCACTGACACTGACTGCTGTGCGTACCCTATTGTTTTGTCGGAGGAGCGCGGGGAGGTAATGCCACCCGCGGTGGTTACCTGCTCTAATTCCCGGATGCTCCCGGAGGAGTGGGTGGGGACGCACTACAATGGTCCTGGGACATTGGGAATGTGGATATGGTGGGAGGTGATTCATGGAAGTCGCATTGTTTATTTACTTGTCAATTGAACTGCTAAACTGTATATCTTCTGCTTATTGCGATATGTGCGTTTATTGGGAAATGGTGTGGCTTCTGTTATTGTGATATCTGTTTTTACCTGGATTTGTATACCTTCCGTTGATCTGGTCGGATTAGGGCATGAAATCGTTTTCAAAAGTCGCACGTTAAGAAGAGTCTAGAAGTCTCACGTGTTTTCATGTGTGCATGGGAGATGCGTACTCGGTGTTTATCGCTGACCCAAGTGGGGATATCATTTTTAGTTTTGCAACATAGAGAAGGGAGAGATACGGTACATGGAGGAGTTGGAATTCGAGACCGTTGTATTCACGGGTAAAGATTTTGGAGTTTGTCGGCTTACGTGACTAGTCAAATTGGATATAAATTTTCTAAATAATGTATACAGGAATGGAGGCTTTTACATGAACAATTTAGGCCCATTACTAATCGAGCACTTTCTTCTTCCATAGCCTGCAACACCCTTATTATCTCCTTTCTTTTTAATCCTTTACACTCCTCAAGTCTTTCATATGCCCATCTTGTCTATCTACCAAAAAAATATATGAGATTGTAAACTTTTAATGAACAAATAGTAGCTTTGTTTGCAATAATTTATCAAGCTCACAATGGTCTCGATTTGAGCTTACAATCTTTCCAATTAATTCTCGATTGAGAGAGCCCATATTTTATTGATGTAAACACAACGTTAATTGCATGACGCGACAAACGATTGAAATCTAATAGGGGACAACGCGTTTGGCTGTTGACAACCATGTTTTTTAACCTGTCTTGGGAAGTGAAAATAGTGGAAGTTGCAGTTCTAACAAAAGAACCCCCCCCCCCCCCCACCTCCCTGCCTTCTGCCAGAAGGCAACGTGTGGAAAACTCCATTGTGTTGGACTTGGGTTAGGACAGGTGCTTCTGTTTTCTTACAAGGGAACAGTTACATGTTCGGTTGGTCAGAGACATCTCTCTGTTCTCTTAATTTAATCACTTGTCAGTCTCCTTGTGAATAAGTAAGGCCGGAGGAGGCAAAGTCAATTATTTTCTTTTTGAAGTGGGGGCATAATTAATGATTCCATGGACAAGACACGGTGAACTTTGTGAATGGGATCATATCATATACATCTCTTGGTGGATCTGGGTCAGTTCCCCAAAATTTGTTGTAATTTATTCGTAGGACAAACAGACAACTTCTCCAATTATGGGGCTTGAAAGTAGTAGTTTAATTGAGTTTTGTATGGAAATACATTTAGTTTTTAAAATTTTTTATGAAATACGGTTTTTATTTCTTAAAATACGAATTTACCATCGAAAGACTCTAATCAACTAAACTAGAAGGTTTTTTTTATCTAAACTTTAAATTAGAAGGTTTTTTTTATCTAAACTTTCAAAAGGCGAAACACGCCTCCTGTTCATTTAATTAAAGGGACGGGTTTTGAAAACCTCGTGTGCTCGTACAAGAAGAGGGCAACCGGGGTGAGCAAAGCAGATGGGCCACCGTAGTCTTCATCCAAGGCTTATGTGAAGGTAAGCAGGGACGGAGCGATCTATCTCCGGAAGACGGAACTGGGCGAGCACGGAGGGTACGGGGACCTCGGGCAGGCGCTGGAGAGGCTCTTTGGTTGCACTGGCTTCGGTAACTTCCCGTTTCTTCCCTCTCGTCACATTTCATGGATGAAAGTCGCAAATTTCATGAAAATCTTTTTTCATGTATTAGGTACTGAGGCATCAGAGGAGAAGTCGTCAGAGTATATGCTGATCTATGAAGACAAGGATGGAGACGGAATGCATGTGGAGATGTCCCCTGGAAGTGAGTTAGCCCCCTAATTGCCTAATCAGATATGTTTATTCATTAGTAATTAGTGCTATCTCGTCTATGATACACAAGTAAACCTCTTGATGATTAGATGGCTTAATGCTAAGCTACTTCGAGACGAAGCTTTTCGTCGATGCCTTGGTCTGTGTTCTTATGAAAGAAGTTACCCTAGCAACAATACCACCTGCAGTGCCATGAGTCTATATGTTCCATCCTCCAAACCACCAAAAATGTCAATCCTTCACGCTACGCACCCGTTATTTACAAAGTGTTTCTTCCCCAACTCGGGTGGTGTGATACCATTAGATCGCGGCTAGTTAGAAGATGAAACCCTGTGAATCTAAGAAAAGATATGCTTGTCCGAGAGGATGTTTCTGGGGACGTGCAAGAGGCTGAGGATCACAAAGTGATCTGAGGTCAGGGACATGAACCTGCCGTCTCCGCCTCACCAGATTTCGCTTGAGGACGCCCCAATCGAGGCCGAGACTGAGACCACGACCAAGACAAACTAAAGCAATAGCCACAATTCCATTTCAGACTACACCAGTACTCGCCCTACGCTCTTCAGTAGCCCGCACCTACAGATGCCCGCAGTTAGTACATGAAATCGGCGCATAGCTCCTTATTCTAGTCGTGTACTTGTTATCAGCAAGGTGCCATCGGAGAACCAACCAACAGAGTAGAGGGTGACAAAACAAACTTCTGTTATTTTATTTTGTCCTCATCTGTTGTCTCTTATACATTGTATTATCATTTTAGGGCCATGTTGGGCCTTAAATAATTATTAGATGAATTCTGGCCTTGTCTGATAGCTCCAGCCTTCTTCTTCTTTTTGCTTTATATGTTTTCAACAAGACCAGCCTTCTCCTTTTGCTCTTTGTGACTTCTTTCTTCACACTCCCCCTCAAGATGAACATATATATCTTTCATGCTCATCTTGGACTTTAGCTAATTGAATCTAGGACCTGGAAAACCTTTAATAAACAAATCCGCCACTTGCATTGCAGAAGGCACATGTTGCAAGCATATCAGTCCACTCTGCGGCTTTTCTCGCACGAAATGACAGTCCAACTCTATGTGTTTCATTCTCTCATGAAACACTGGGTTCTTGGCTATATAGATTGCCGATTGATTGTCACAATTCACCTGCATAGGCCTTTGAACATGCACTCCAAACTCATTTAAAACCGCAGTAAGCCAAATCACTTCACAAGTAGCTGCTCCCAATGCCCTATACTCTGCTTCAGCAGAACTCCTTGCTATTGTGGGTTGTTTCTTCGTTTTCCAACCGACCACAGAACCTCCCAAGTAAATGCAGTAACCAGAGATCGACTTTCTGGTGTCAGGGCAACTTCCCCAGTCACTGTCAGCATATACAGTGAGTTGATTTGATTGTTTTGCATAAAAAAGAATCCCACAACCTGGTGACCCTTTGATGTATTTAAGAACTTGAAAAGCTGCCCTAAGATGTACATCAGTGGGGCTTGCCATGAATTGAGTAAGCACCTGCACCGAATACATGATATCTGGTCTAGTTAGTGTCAAATACATTAGCTTCCCAACCAAGTGCCTGTACACTGTGGGGTCTATTATAGGTGTCCCTTCTTCCCTTGACATCATATGATTTGGCATAATTGGCATGACTGCTGGCTTTATAGCCAACATATTATGTTCCTGAAGTAACTCCAATGCGTACTTTCGTTGTGACAGAACAATTCCTTCTTTGGACCTCGTCAGCTCCAGTCCAAGAAAGTACTTAAGCTTGCCTAAGTCCTTGAGCTTAAAGACAGTGGCTAGATATGATTTGAACCCTTCTATGATCTCCATATTAGGCCCTGCAAGTGCTATGCCATCCACATAGATTAATAAAGCAATAAAGTCTTCACCTGAACCCTTTATGAATAGAGAATAGCCAGATTTTGATTGGACAAAACCATAATATGTCAAAGCTGCCACGAATTTTGAGTTCAACTGTCGTGAAGCTTGTTTTAGTCCATAAAGGGACTTTTGTAGTTTACATACTACTTTTGTCTCCCCCTTAAACTGCAAATGATCAAACTGGAAACCATCTGGAAGAGACATATAGACTTCCTCATCCAACTTGCCATTTAGAAAAGCATTATTGATATCAAGCTGACATAAATGCCACTTATGCATTGCAGCCAAAGCCAAGAACACCGGCACAGCAGAGTGCTTTGCAACTGGACTAAATGTGTTTTTGTAATCTATACCTTCATGCTGAGTATATATACCCTTTGGCTACCAACCAAGCTTTATATTTGTTTATGCTGCCATCTGCATTAAACTTTGTTTTGGAAATCCACTTACAACCAATATGAATCTTCCCTCTAGGCAATTCAGTTAAGGTCCAGGTGCAATTCTCAGCTAGAGCATTCAACTCGGCATCTATTGCCTTGCAACAGTGTTCATATTGAACAGCCTCATGAAAAGTAGTAGGGTCAGGGTGTAACATGATATTAACAGCAAAGATTTTGTGAGAAGAAGAAAGATTTGAATAATAAAGGCAGTTTTGTATAGGAAACTATGGGGAAGTACCTATGTGAGGAAGACAAACTGATTTTGCTGAAGTAAGAAAGATGCCAAGATGATAGTCCTGCAAGTAGGTAGGAGGATGCCTCTGCCGAGTACTTTTCCTAAGACTAGGTGTAGCTGTTTAAGTGTCTATATAACTATTTGTAAGATCACTAAATGTATCATGACAATGAAAATGATTTGATGGATTCAAATTATGCAGAGAAGACTCGTAGTGTTGAATGGGTAAAGGTAAAGAAGAACTATTAACCACAGAAACATCTGTACTATCCTTCTCATAATAAGGAAAATAACTTTCATGAAAAATCACATCTCTAGAAACAAAGATAGAACCTGAATGTAAATCATATACTTTATAACCTTTTGTGCCAACATGATAACCCATGAAATGCATTTAACTACTCTTGGATCAAACTTTGTTCGGCCTTGCTTTACTATTGATGCAAAACAAAGACAACCAAAGACCTTTAAATGATTGTAATTTGGAGGTTTATTATATAAGACTTCAAAAGGTGTTTTGTTATCTAATGTATGTGTAGGTAATCGATTAATCGGATGAACAACAGTTGAAACTGCTTCTCCCCAAAAAATCAGAGGTACCTCAGATTGGAAAAGCAAAGCTCTGGCCACATTTAGGATATGTTGAAGCTTCCTTTCCACAATCCCATTTTGTTGGGGTGTTCCAACACAACTAGTGTATGATGCAAAATTCCTTTTTGATTGTAAAATTCTGTCATGAGAAACTCATATCCATTATCTGTTCTAATTACTTTAACATGAGTATCAAATTGTGTCTCTATCATGGTGCAAAAATTTTGCACAGCACAAGAAGCCTTAGATTTAGTTTTTAAAAGATAAACCCATGTGAAATGGCTGTAATCGTCTACAACTGTAAGAAAGTATCTATGTCTTGTAAGTGTTGGTGATGTTGGTCCCCATATATCGCAATGAATGAGCTCAAAACAATTTTTAGTATTCTGAGAATGTGTTGGAAAAACCAGTCTTTTATGTTTTGCAAAATGACAGATAGAACAAACATCAGTCTCACTTAAAACAGCATCTCTGCATGGTGCTATATGCCTAAGTGCATCTTTAGATGGATGACCCAATTTACATTGCCAAACTCTATAATTAGACATGTTTCTATGACCAGTGACTGTGGTGTAACTATTCTTGACAACAACATCCTCTTAACCTTTTCGCAGGACATATAATCCTTCCCATTTTTCCTCAGCAAGACCAATCGTCTTCCATGTAGACAGGTCCTGTATGAAACAAAAGCTTTTGAGAAACAGAAGTGAATACATGTCGGTCTTAACAAGTTGACTGACTGAAATCAAATTCAAATGAAAAGAAGGGATATATAAGACATTTGTGAGTAAGAAGCCTTCATGAATGATCACTTCACCAATGTGAGTGACCTAAATGATTTGACCATTTGGAAGTGAAACTGAAGTATGACTTACAGAATGGTATTTATGAAATAAAGACAAATTGTTGGTGATATGATCTGTTGCACCATAGTCTACTATCCACTTTTGTAAGAGGTTAAGTGAAAGACTTGCAGAACAAATACCTGCCGCTGTGAAAAAAGGTTTAAAGGAATCAGAAGAGACAAATGAGGAGGATGGATTTGCAGAGGCAGCAGGAGGTGATTGAGCTAAAACAGTGGATATATTCTTATGTTGTTCTCCTTGAACGCTGACCAAGTTCATGAGCCTTTGTATCTGCTCCTTGACTTCATTGATTTATGTACCTTGTGAATTGCCTGTTCCTTCTTTATCCACTACATCAGCTATTGTCTTTTGCTTAACTTCATAGCTTCTGTTTCTTCTTCCACCAGCTATATTGTTAGGGTAGCCAGTCAACTGAAAACACTTATCCTTAATGTGCCCCCTCTTTCCACAATGGCTACACATGATATCCATCCTTCTTGGTTGTTTTCTTTTAAAATCCCGTGCTTGAACTTGTACTGCAGGTGTAACAAAAGCCATGGAATTTGCCTTGTGCCCAAGCCTACCAACTTTCATTTCTCTTCCATTCCTATACGACGCCTCTTGCACAACCATGTTATAAACTTCATCCAAGTTTGGACAAGGCCTCAACCCCAGAACTCTACTTTTAAGCACATCAATCTCTTCATTCAGCCCATGAAGGAACCGATACACATAATCTTCCATTTGATTATCCACAAATTTCTTAAAGCAAGTGTCACTACACCTTCCTCAAGAGCAATGCGGCAATGGTCTGACATGTTTCAACTCCTCCCAAATGCCATTTAGCTCAGAGTAATATTCATCCACAGATTTGTTACCCTGCACTACAGTCATCATCAAATACTGCAGTTTACTGATTTTAGTTTTGTTCGAGATTGCATAACGTTTCCTCCAAGACTTCCCATATCTCAGATGCTACATTCATGAAAAACACATTCATCGCAATGGCTTCTGTGATAGACCGCAACAACCACAAAACAACAAGCGTGTTGCATCTCTTCCAAGTTGGGTATAGTGCATCTTGAACATCGGGAACCGGAATACTGCCGTCTATGAACCCAATTTTATTTCTGAACACCAGGGCCATCTCAAAAGATCTAGCCCAGGTAAAATAGTTCATACCATTCAGAGGTAGCGTCACAGCTACTGAACTTAGCGTGTCAGCCTGCTGTAGGTAAAATGGTGACGCTGGATCCTCCATTACGGCCACAGATTTGGCTGGGTTCATCTCCGCTTGCACTACCCTTCGCCCTGCTTCCATCTGCTCGGCTCCTTGTCCCGAATGTGCTTCGACAACCACGGCTGCAAACGTCCGGCGCTCTGATACCATGTTATCAGCCAGGCGCCATCGGAGAACCAACCAACAGAGCAGAGGGAAACAAAACAAACTTATGTTATTCTATTTTGTCCTCATCTATTGTCTCTTATACATTGTATTATCATTTTAGGGCCATGTTGGGCATTACATAATTATTAGATGAATTCCGGCCTTGTCCGATAGCTCCAACCTTCTTCTTCTCTTTGCTTTGTATGTTTTCAACAAGACCAGCCTTCTCCTTTTGCTCTTTGTGACTTCTTTTTTCTAAAAAGAAGAAGAAAGCATAATTCTTTTAAAAAAGGACCGCGTCCGTCTACCGGACGACGTGGCGTGTAAGATTTTGGTGTCATTTGTTGGCTTTCTGCCACAGAACTCAAAAAATTAAAAAAAAATCAAACTCGGCTATTTTGTGGGCCTTAAATCGGACTTTTTTATGGCCCAAAAGATTAGGCCCATTATTGGCCCGAGGCGACGTGTCCTAAAACCGACATTTAGGTGAAAAGTACGGGCATCGGTCCTTACGAGCTTTGACTTAGGACGACCGCAACAAGGAAGAGGAGAGACAAGGGTCGTGCCGATCTGGTGGTGTCGGTGTCCAATCGAGAAAATCCCTTTTTTTTATATTATGGGGAAATAAAACATTGATACAACGATTTAAAAATATTAATTAATAAATTTTAAACTTGGTCGCGATCATAATATGTTATGTCATAAATAAATTGGGAAAATTAGATGATATAGGTTTAGAACACGTGTAGCATAAAATTACAGGCTGGATAATGGCCCTGCCAATCCCAAAGCATCGCCATTAAATATGAAAGATTCACGGTATTCCTCTCACCCCTCCGCATCCATCGACCACCCTCCCGATTTCTTCTCGTCCGTCCGTACATTCTTCCCAGTGGTTACTAACTGCCCCCCGATTGACCTCGATTTGATCATCTGACTCGTCTCGAGAGCCCCGATTCTCCCCCTCCCCCCCTGTTGTAGTTCCTTTTGCTTCTCTTTTCCGAGGTGCATTGCTCTGCTCTTCTCTTTGTTCTTCCCCTCTGTCGGCAGGGGCGTGCTCCCATGATTCCTTGGCACCGCATTTGTGTGAATTGCTCCGGTTTTGGTCGCTTCTTGTATGTCGATCGGTGTTGTTTAGGCCCCGCGAAGCGGGATCAGGAGCATTTTGGTCGGATTTCCTAAGGTTGTTGTTGTCTATCGTGGCTTGCGGATTTGGATCGCCTTTTTTTTTTTGTTTCGTTGTTTCTGGAATTGAGCTGCTTTCGTGGTTTTGGATCTGCTTGCATTTGCTTGTGAAGGCGATGATAAGTTCTTTTGCGTGTTGGAGCGAATCCGTGTTGATACTTGGATTGCTGGCCAGGATTTCGATCCTTTGAGATGGTGTTCGGATCTGAGAAGTTTCCTCTCTGTTGGAAGAATATCTGAGGTGATGTGGTTGGACTGACTGATAAATCTGTTTGCCCTTTTTTTCTGATCAGGGATAAGACAAGTGTGATAGTTGGGTTGAATCTTTAAGGATCTGTGTGGAAATCTTTCTTTGCGTGTGCTGAAATGGGTTCCAACACTGCAAACAATGGCTTTGCTCCAGTGAAGAGTCCTGAGACAGAAAAGCCCTTCAAGGTCTTTGTTGGATATGACCCTGGTGAGGACGTCGCTTATGAGGTTTGCCGTTACTCGATACTCAAACGATCCTCTATTCCCGTTGATGTTGTCCCCATCAAGCAGTCTGAGTTGAGGGATAGCAAGTTGTACTGGCGTGAACGAGGGAAACTTGAGAGCACTGAGTTCTCATTTAGTAGGTTCCTGACTCCTTATCTAGCGAATTATGATGGCTGGGCGATGTTTGTCGATTGCGACTTCCTCTACCTGGCTGACATTAAGGAGTTGAAGGATCTGGTCGATGATAAATACGCATTGATGTGCGTCCACCATGACTATGCCCCGAAAGAGACCACTAAGATGGACGGAAGGGTCCAGACTGTTTATCCTAGGAAGAACTGGTCGTCCATGGTGTTGTACAATTGTGGACATCCAAAGAATCGCCAACTGACCGTAGAGGTTGTGAATACTCAGTCCGGTGCCTACCTGCACAGGTTCCAGTGGCTTGAGGATGAAGAGATCGGGTCTGTCCCATTTGTTTGGAACTTTCTGGTGGGCCACAATGAGATCGTTGAAGGGAATCCGACCACATACCCGAAGGCCATACACTACACCCTCGGGGGGCCATGGTTCGATGCATGGAAGGACTGCCAGTTTGCCAGTTTGTGGCTGGCAGAATTGGAAAATTATAAGAAAGAACAGGAGAAAAACAAAGTTAAGTAGGAGCTTATCCCGTGTTGGTGGGGTCGTCGGCTCCTAGTTAATAGCTAGGTGCTTCGTTCATTGTTTCAAGACTTTTCCCTATTGATATTCATGTATCCCCATAGCCTGCTCTAGTCTCCCTGTTTCTGCCCCCTCTCTATGCATCGTCCTACTGGTAAGGGGGGTTTGTTTACCTTAGATATTGTAACAGATGATTTTTACTATCTCAATCCATTCTCCCATTTATTGCTTAATAAATAATATCAGGAACAGCTGATAAGGCTTGGTCTGATGTTGAAACTTCTCTACCAGCGAGTCCCTTGCGTTGTATCACCGAGTTGTCGGTGATATTTTGTACATCGCCGACGACATGGTAGTTCGATAGCAAATGATGGATGCATTTGGGAGGGTTGGGAACAATTAAACTAGAAGACATTTATTGGATTTATTCTTATAGCTGATTATGGAATAAAGAAAATAAGGACATGTTATAAGACCTTAGGGGAAATTGCGACAATTTAGTAGAGTGCGAATGAACGTGGGCCTTTCATTAAAAAGGAAATAAAGAGCATAAGTATGGTCGTCCTTGGGATTGAAATGCTTGCGTGTCTTTTTATTGGAGTTAATGAATGAGAAATATGACAACTAAAATGCTATTATTGGTGTCAAGTGATTATCTGAGTCTTATTTTGACATGTACTACGCTATTTATATTAATCATAGGACAATAACTGAGAAACACGTGAAAATTGGAGCGTAATTGCCATTAACCGCTAAACATTTGATAAAATTTGATTCAAACCTCCTTATTCACTTGTAGCTGTCTCTTCACCAAAGGGAACTGCTGATCTTCTTTAAGCCTAGTCTACTACCTTCTTTAAGCATAGTCGACTGACATACGTAGCGAAAGTCCACTAGCTTTTGTTGACACGGCCGATGGGACACAGTCAACTATCTTCTATGGGTGCAGTCGACTGTCTTCTGCGAGCGCAATCAATGTCTATTGTGGGTACAGTCGACTTGCTTTTGTCTTTCTCGTCGATTGTGTTTCATTGGAATAAATAAACACTACAATTGACGGCCACAAACTAGCTTGAGCAAACATTTGCTCCCTTTCAAAAGAAACCAATTTATGTGGTCCACAATCATTACCTTTTAAGGACATTCTTTAAATTTTATTTTTTCAATAACCCATCGGATATTCCACAAGAGTCGAGGGAATACCTTGAGTTTTTTAAGACACATTAATTCAACAAAGTATATTATTTTTAATCGACTAACCGAGTCGATGTAGGCCTCCTTACTGTCAATTTGTTTGATTGACATGACATTATTTGTCAATCGAATTTTCAAAGTGTCACATACTTTTGGACCGCTAAGCGGTAATTTGTCGATTTCAGTAATAACATGCACCAAAGTGAGAATATGCATCGGACACAAACTTTCTAATTTTCGACCTAAATTATCTAGTCACTTTGTCAAAGTTCGAAAGGCAATTTTCAATGTCTAGTAACTTGCGTTCATTATTTGCACGTACAACTTTCACAGTGTAATTTCAAAGCCTCATCCGTCCTTCCGAGGATACCCAAGTGGCGTAAGGTGGGTGGTGGGTGTTTAGAACCTTGTCATGATACCTGGTTCGAACCCCACCATGCACACTCCACTTGGATTTACGGTTGGTCTCTTAGGTGATGGCTAATAAAGCCCAAGAGCCGCCCACCTGCTGGGCCTTTGGGCCTCAACTAAAATTAGACCGACAGGGGAGCAGGCTTCAAGTCTAGCCTAGAGAGGATGTAGTGGGACCGGGCCTGAAGCTCGTGGGCTTGTCAAAGAGCCTCTAGGCCTCGTGAGAGGGCTTGCAAAAAGTAACTCCGCCACGAACCTCACTCATATAAAAAAAAAAGCCTCATCCAAATCTTTGTCGAGCAATTGAACAACCCTTTCAGAGAATGCAGATTTCACAAAAGAGCAAAGACATGTCTCCAGATATGACGCGAATGGATGTGGGTGTTTGTGTGTGGTTGCCAAGAATTTCTAAACAAAGCAAGAACAAGAACAATAAGAGAAAATACATTAACTTCCACTCAAAAAGAAATAGAGAGTGCAAGCATAGAGATGTTCCACTCAAAAAGAAATAGAGAGTGCAAGCATAGAGTTGACAACCACATGCTCGTCCTTCAGGTCGAAATGATCGTCATGTCTTTTAATTGGAGTACAATGAAGAACAAGAGAAATAAGACAACCAAAATGCCCATGTGGATGTCAAGTGATTGTCCCTGCGTCTTATTTTAGTATCTATTACGTTATTTATACTAATACTAGGATAATAACCAAAAAACACATATGGAAATTAGAGCGCAACCGCCATTGTCCGTTAAACATGTGTTTAAATTAGGCTCCAACCGCCTTATCCACTTGTAACCGTCGCTTTGCTAAAGGGAAACACCACTCTTCTTTCCATCGATTTGCTTTTGTAGAAGCCCGGTCGACTGGCTTCTGTAGGCTTAGTCGACTGCCTTTTGTCAGCACAATCAATTGGAATCTGTAAGCCCAATTAACTGCCTTTTGTAAGTATAGTCGATTGGAATATCTAAGCCCGGTCGACTGTCTTCTGTAAGCACAATCGATTGGAATGTATAAGTCCAATCGACTGCCTTCTATAAGCACAATCAATTGGAATCTATAAGTCCGATCGACTACCTTATGTAAGCACAATAGATTGGAATCGATAGGCAAAGTCGATTACCTTCTGTAGGCACAATCAACTGGCTTTTATAGACCCAATCAACTAGCTTCTGTAGACCTAGTTGATAGGCATTTATAACCAAAGTCCACTGGCTTCTCGATCGATGGGCTTTTGTAGGCAAGGTCGATGAGCTTCTGTAGGCACGATCGACAAGTTGTCGGTACAGTCGATTGGCTTCTGTAGAATTCGTCAACCGACTTCCTAAGACACAGTCGACTAGATTCTATGCACACAATCAACTGCTTTTTTGTGGACGCAATCGACTAGCTTCTATTTTTCTCGTCAATTGTGTTTCATTTGAATAAACATCACAATTAATGGCAAAAAAATATCTTGTGCAAACACACGGGCAGACATTCACTACAATCATGCTTAACTCTGGATTCCCCTGCACCTCCTCACTTGTCCTGTGTTGCGGGATGACGATATGATCCTTGTATTGTTCCAGATGTTGTTGATCCCTGAAATCTCAAAAGCAGATTCATATCATACGAGGTAAACTCCCCAGGATTGCATCGTCCGCATCTACATCATGACCAACGGGCCATTCTTGTGTCCGAATCATCTATGAGGAATTAATTTAATCAATGTTTTCACGGTCATTGTAAGACCCCAAATTCCGAAAATTTTTCAATTAATCAATCACCAATTAACCCTATTAATCAAATCGTAATAAAATCAAAATAAATGGAAAGAAATCATGCAATAAGGAAACGTTATCCTGAGAAACGTTATCATAGAAAAAATCAAAAGAGAAAAAGCGAATGTCATCTTGACATGATGGGACAAACCACACGAATACTCTCCTTCTTCTTTGAGGAGACATTCCTCTCTCCCTTTAGAATACTATCAGATAACCAAAAAAATCTCCTCGATACGTTTCTTCTCCCCCTATGGGAATCAGAGGCCAACTCCTCCCCACACATAGGAACTGGAGGCATATTCCTCCGTATACACCAAAATCGGAGGCCAACTCCTCCCGACATGCACACAGACACCGGAGCCAAGGACTCTCCTTCTCTAATGCTGATGAGCTAAAGGCTCCCGACTAGCTGACACGCTTCTCTCCGACACCCCCTCATGCCATAGCCACAATCCAAGCATGTTGTACCAAGGCAGCCCTCTAACGGACTCCCGACGTCCTTCTTCCTCCCCAGGCCATCCTGGGCAAGGCAATCCCTCGGGAGTTTTTGGACTTTTTCCTCATAATCATGCAAGCCCTCTTTCACCGTAGAGCATGGATGACCGCCTTCGTTATTTGTTTTAATTCGTCACATGTGACGTGGAATGTAAACCGAGCACTGATGAATAAGATAACATCGGCCAGAATGTACGGGAGGTAGTCGACGAGCCATAACATTCTCGCCAATGTCGGACATATGCGAAATCAGATGATATTTCTTCCTTGCTTGATTACACATCTTTTTTTAAATTTGTTTGAGGTCATTTGGAGTCTCGTAAGTTGACAACCGTGCTTAGAAGTGGTGGAGAACCTTTGAGTTTCCCAGTTCTGCCTTCTCCTGGCATCACAGTCCAAAAGAGGGCCTTTCCGAAGGGGTTATGCACGTCGGCTGACCCCAACTTCTACATACCGGATGATCTTAAATGGGTGACGATTTTGAAAAAACTTTTGTTCTATTTTTATGAAGATCGAGGACAAAGATAAGACCCTAGCAGCTAAGGGCGTGCGTGCAGTTTGCGACTAGCCTACGTACAGTAGTCCCGCTTCCGAGGGGATATCGAGAGATCCGACCATTGGATCGTCTCCAAACTTTTCGGATATAAATTAGACTAAAATACAATTATATACATATATATTTTGACCGTTGAAGTCTCTGGTGAATTTGGACACTTACCGATGAACAAAACACACGCGGAGCTGGATTTGTTATACGTCTCAGTCCCGTTTTCGATGAGATGTCAATTGATCTTACAGTTAAATCGCCATCAAACTCGAATGACATGTTTTTCATTTGAATGCGGTCTCTGGACGTATTGTTCGCATTTTTATCTCGTGCGCACGTTACGTTTTCCATTTTTCTTCGAGGTCTTAATTTCGAGGAAATAGAGAAGTCTGCGTAAATGTCCGACTTTTTTTTTTATATCAGCGGGTTCGTGGTGGACTTACTTTTTGTGAGCCGTCTCACGAGGCTCGAATGCTCTTTGACAAGCCCGCAAGCCTCAAGCCCGGCCCCCCTACATCCCGTCTAGGCCCGACTTGAAACATATTCCCTTGTCGATCCAATTTCAGTTGAGGCCCAAAGGTCTAGTAGGTGGGCGACTCTTGGGCTTTATTAGCCATCACCCAAGAGACCAACCGTAAATCCAAGTGGAGTATGCATGGTGGGGTTCGAACCAGAAATCACGACAAGATTCCAAACACCCACCATCCACTTCACGCCACTTGGGTGTCATCGGAATGGTTGAATGTCCGACTTTGTGCTTTCATAAGTCGAGATCCCACCGTTGGATCTTGGTTTGACAAGCATATTTTCCATTGATTAGTCCACCTAATGAATGATTGGATTTTCATTCTTTTGATAGAATAATCCACTTTTTTGGTTTCCGTTCCATGAACATCCGACATTTTTTCGAGGATTCGACAAGACGGATCTCGAAGACGGAGCTCAAGACTGGTGGCGCGCTGGGAGACCCGCGTTGGAAGCACTCTTCTAAAGCGGCCCCAACTGACGAGCATAGCCGACGGTCATCCCGACAGGCCTCAAGTACTTAAGGGAAGGTGCGGACCTCCCGATCTTTCTTTTTTCCACTAGTAACGGGTTGTGGGCCCAAGTGCATAGGCTCACGGTCACCATCGTTCTCCGTCTACTTTCATCTAAATACTTGTATGTGATTGCACTTGTGATCATCTCACATGAGTCTAGGTCAACGCCTGAATCGGACCTAATACCCGTAACCTTGTGACATGAGTCTGGGCCACAAACCCAGATCGAGTCCGACGCCCAAATTGGTCAATGGTTGACCGGTGAATGAAATTGAAGTCGAAAGCCTTTCCTTGAAAATCTTGCGGGTGGGAGGCTTGTGTTATTCATCCATGAACTAAAATTAAATTATCTAAAAATCCGATGGAAAAAAATGTAGGAAGAAACCCACACCAGCATACACTCCGGAAGGAAAGGGAAAAAAAAAGAAAGGAAAGAGAGAAGAGGAGGAAGCACCATTCATGTAGGAAGAATAAAGGGACGACACGACGAGGTGAAGCTTGGGCGTTGAATAAGGGGAAGCGCGGCCAGCTTGTGAGTCTTTCAAAAAGAAAGGACGCACTCGGGAGAGGGCGTCCGAGGAGAATGAGGCGCTAGGGGGAGAGCAAAGGCAGCGAGGTACGGGCCCCCTTTCCCTCTCTTTTCCCTCGGGTACTATGGCCTAGCTTAGGCGAGGATGTTATTTTTTAACGTGTGTTTGGGGCTGATTGTGTATGATCGTTGGCGGGGTGTGTGGCTGGTCGAAGTGAGGGTGATGCGTGCTTAGTAAGTGTCAGTTGGGCTGGGTTCATGTACGCGTGATTTGATGTGTGTGAGTGCGATTCGAGTAGCTGTCTTGTTCGTGAGCGACCCTGACTAGATGGCTGCCTTGCGCGTGCTTGTGGTTGACTTGGTGGATGTCCGAGTACACGTGTAATTAGCCGTAATGGCAGCTCCTTAACTTGCATTTGTCCGACTTTGTGCTTCCATAAGTCGAGATCCCACCATTGGATCTTTGTAAAATTTGACAAACATGTTTTCCATCGATTTGTCCACTTAATGAATGATTGGATTTTGTTCTTTTGATAGCATAAACCACCTTTTTTGTTTTCGTGCATGAACATCCGACATTTTTTCGAGGATTGGACAAGACGGATCTCGAAGACGGAGCTCAAGACTGTGGCACACTGGGATACCCACGATGGAAACACTCTTCTAAAGCGGCTCCAACTAACGAGCCTAGCCGATGGTCATCCCGGCAGGCCTCAAGTACTTAAGGGAAGGTGCAGACCTCTCGATCTTTCTTTTATCCACCTGTAACCCGAGACATGTTTTGGAGCAAACGTCACCACATGTGAGTGCGAAAGCTAGTAAATAGGGATCCTCAAACCAATTATTTTCCGACTTAAACAGTTTTACAAAAATAAGTCGGTGGCGACCTCATAGTAGCTTACCTAGGTTAAGCAACACTAACCTTTTTACGGAGCATCATGGATAGAGGAAGGCGACATGAGATGTTCCGGAAAACAAGATAAAATATAATAACATGATTAAAAGAAGATTTCAAAATAAAAAAATTATTTCGTTTACAACCAACTAGCTCTTTAATTTCTAATCACTAAATGACGATGATTCTTTTGAGAAAGAAAGACTACAAAGAAGCTAATTCAAATAAGATAGATTATAAAGAAAAGAAACTAATATAGTTTTATTACAAAATTAAATTATATATAATATAATCTAAAAAAATGAACAGTTATAAATGTATATAATAGTGTTTAATTTTAAAACTCATATCCGGACACGTATTTTATCGTGTCGTGTCTCAATCCGTTTATATGAAGACACATTTAGAGAAATCCCGAACCAGCTTTAAACCGTGTTGTATCGTATTTGTGTTAACATGCTCGTCTATCAAATTGTCCGTCCTAATTTAGACGAAATATGATGTTCCCGATTGAGTCGTATTTTGTTTCTCTACTCCTTCCACAATGGATAGAAAAACTTAGAAATCACCCATTGGTCATCAAAGTTTGTTCTTTTTAACGCATTCGTCCAAGATAGATAGAAAGTAAAAAGTTAACGAATGGTCCTTCTTTTTATGAATGGTTTTAAATGTCGTCCGAAATTAGACAAATTGGTCCTTAACTCTTATATTTGACCAAATTAGCCCTTTTTGTCCAATCAAACGAATTTAAAAGCAATTGAAATGTTAAAAAATAATTTTATGGAGATTATTTTGTTTTGTTCTGTTAAAATTTGAAAAATTAAATACGTCACTTGAAAATGCAACTAAGAAATTACTTTCATGTAACTAATCCTTATTAAAAATTAATTACCATATCATGTTTAGGGAAATTAAATCCTAATTTCAAATCGATCACCTAATGGAGATGATAAGAATTGATTTATAAAACATCATTTATTACTTACTATGGACGTTCAAATTGATCTTAATCGGGTATCGTTAATTATGTTTAGTAATTGTGCATTAAAACTAATTTATAGATTACTATCAATGATATTTGATCACTGATAAAATTAATCTAAACCTAATTTACAGATACACAGGAAATCGATCAATTTTCTTTTTGTATAAATGTCTTGATCGATTTTTACGACTATTTTGATAAAAATAACGGATCGAATACATGTATCGAATGATTCTTAATTTAGGGATCCACAAATGGTGTGGGTAATTTTCTTTCTGCTCCGTGTGTGAGTGAGGTCGATTCTTTTGAGGATGTTATAATTATGTAGTGACTTGGCGAACATTCTTCGCATATCTCGCCGATTACATCCTTTGATTAATATATTTTCATTCTCTTGTCGTAACTTTAGGGACGAAGAAACTTAGGATAGGCAAAAGCCAAGCATGATGTGTTTTGTAAGGAAGACGCGCTTTGAATTCCTCGCCGGGGCAACAACACATTGCCTCGTCTCCTTCGGCAGAAGTCTTTCTATTTTCTTTCAAATCCATTGTAAGCCTTCACTGACGAACCAACTAGTGTTCTCTCTTGGTATCACCTAGGAAGGAAGAGGAAGACGACGAGGATCAGGACAGTGGCGATGGGCAGAAACTCCAACTCCTCCTCCGATGTTCTCGTCAACTTTCTGTACCTTGTTCTTCTAGCCTGCTTTCCCAGTTTCAGTTCTGCGCAAGCTCCTCCCTGTAACTGAAACTTCTGCCACCTTAATTCGTGGAACTGTTGTGGGCTTTGACATTGATGATATAGAATTTTCGCTGCTGTTGTAGTGGTTTCAGGCATTTGTTCGATGGTGCAATGTGGGATTGGGACTTGCGCACCCTCCAACTCGCCCCCTTTTTTTGAATGCACATGCAACCCTGGATGGTTGAAGCCCCAGGACCTGCCGATTCCCGTGCCTTTGCCGTTCTGTGTCATCCCCAACTGTAAGTGATTCTCATCTCCCAAAACCAGATCGCGAACTGTGTATTTGGGTCCTATTATATCTCATGTTTCCACAAAACCAAAGTTTAATCGAGTCCAGACAGTTTCCCGTTGAGGGGCTGATCTTTCTCGTTCATGTATTGATAAATCTAGTGCTTTTGTCTAGATCCAATTCGTGTATGGGGACATAAGCGATCATCTCATGCCGAGATTGCAAACAAGAAAACTTTTTGTATCACGAGGCTTTGGTTGAATAACAAGTGATTGAATTACTAACCAGTGAATTGTCGGAACAGGCACCATCGACCTGCAATGTGGAGGCACAGCTCCTCCTCCTCCACCACCTCCTCCCACACCCATAGCACCATCGCCCCCGAACTTTATGGACCGTCGGTGATTCTTTGCTTGATTGTGTTATTCTAGAAACATTGGCGTTTGTTTCGTTAGTTAGAAATGCACAACCTAGCGACAATGGCGACGTTGATCTAGTGGATTTGGCTGGCAGCTTGTTTTCTGGTATGGTGCAATGAAGGGCAGTGTGTCCCTGATAAAGCAGGACACAACCACAGCTGCAAATGCAATGACGGATCCGACAATGCCCTTGGTCAGAGGGGCTTACCTTGTTTCAAGCAATGTACGTTTCCCATTTCCTCCTAATTTCCCTGCCTAAAAGTTTTTTCCAGAGGAGGATAACATCTGCCGGCATGTTTTTCGTGGCCTAAAGAGTCAGTAGGGCTAGTGAGCAATTGCTTTTCATTACTGTCCAGGCAGCGTAAATGGAAATTGTGATGGGGTGTTTTTCGGCCGGCCGCTGCCACCTCCGCCTCCACCTCCAAATTCGGCTCCTCCTAGCCCCAGGAAGAGTAAATCCTCTCCTCAATCCTTTCCTGTTATGATTATTGGTGGTTCTATGGCTGGCTTTGCATCTTCATTTCGCAAACGATGGGGAGCCTTTCTTTCTTTTATGTTCAAAGGATCAGGAAGCGAACCGAGTGCTTTGCGGATTTACAACATCTTCTCACTGGCCAGGGCTGCTGCAGCGGCAATAGCCCTAATTCTCATCTAGAAAACTAATCCCCTCATGGGAGTCGACGCGAATGAAACAACAAGGGATGGCGCAACTCGATACAGAGTCTCGGTACTCGCTACTATCCGCACAGCAAGCTCCAAGTTTGAGTCGGAGTATGTAATGTTAGACACGGTGAATGAAGAAACTGCGAAACGATCACTCCCTTCACTCTAAAGCCCAAACTGGGGCATATTCTTCTTCTTAATACGACAGAGGTTGGACTTGGGGAGGTGTCTCTGCCTTCTGGATTTCTGCCATCTGCGACTGTGTTTTGGCTTGGGGGGGACGACTCCGCTGCCCTTTCAACAGGGTCAAGGGAAGGGCGGGCGGTGTTTAGCTCAGCGCTGTTGATGGGCCGACAACCAGCGCCGTCATTATTCTGCAGATCTACTTACTACATTACTCAACACCTCCCCCAACCCAACATGCTATTTGTTTTGCACACTTGTCAGAACCCCAACATTTTAGGACATTACATTTCTCAAGTACCTTTGTCTCTACTATACCCATTTACTTTTAATTTTCCAAAGGCTAAAATCATGTGTAAATTTTGTAATATAAATTTATTTAAGAAATAATATCACATGGAGAGCACGTGAAAAGTACTCATAATAATAATACTAATAATAATAATTATTATTATTTGTAAGTTTCGTTATTGTGTGTGTGGAAAAGGGGGAGTGATGGGTATTCAACTGGTCGGAAGAGGCTAAACTCCCTTGACTACGAAACTCGGCCGATGTTTTTTAGTGAACGAAATTCCTCCGTACCACTGTATGAAATTATTTCATACTTATTTCGTACATGTCGAGACTCTTTTGTACCTTTTTGTACATGTTTCTTATTGTACGAAATAATTTAAACTCCAATACGAAAATAATTTCGCATAGTACAAAGTAGGTACGAAAGGGTACAAAATAATTTCGTTCTGTACGAGAGAGTTTATTGTATGAAATACTTTCATACCAGACTACGAGAGCGTTTCGTACTATACTAAATAATTTTGTACCGTACTAAATAGTTTCGTACCGAATACGAAAGAGTATCGGGTACGAAATACATTCATATTGTACGAAAGTTTTTCGTACCGAGTTTGAAACAGTTCGTACCCAATCCTTTTGTCTTGTTTCGTAATCGGTACGAAACTCTCTCTACTCCGGTACAAAACTATATTGTACTTCCGTTCGAAACTATTTTGTACTCTGATATAAAACTCTCTCCTATCTCTCGGTACAAAACTATTTCGTACAGTACGAAACTCTTTTGTATTTCAGTACGAAACTCTCGTACTCCGATGTAAAAATATTCCGTACCTTTCTTATTTATTTTGTACCGTACAAAACAAGTACGAAGTAGTTTTCTAGTATAGGACGAAACTCAACGAAAATTTCGTACCGAACAAAAGATTTGGTAAGAGGAAGTTAGATGTTTTTAAATAATAAAATACATCAATCAATCTCTAACCTAATTTATCGAGAGAAAAAGTTACTTGGGTGTATCCGGTGTCGTTTTGTGTGCCTTTTCTTACTATCATTGTCATTTCACTCGGGGCTACCAAGAAACAAAAGAGAATGATTGTACCACGGATTGGCTTTAGGTTAGGTTAGAATTTAAACAGGGCTACCAAAAGAACACTAGCTAGTGGCGGGGCATAATCATTTCTTCGTTCGTACAAAACTCGGGAGTGGAAAATTCTTTTCCAGAGTTTTACTTTGGACGTGGGTGGCAATCGGGTTAATCTTTTTTTCCGCGGGGGGCCCAAATTTTCTTGGACAAATTCGGGTGGTGACAATGTAAATGTAATGAATGATAACGATGTTTTTGTTCTGTCCGAAAGCTGAACGAACGGAGAGGGACGTAGATAGATAGCATGTGCTCAATTGGGGAACCCCCCCCCCCCCCCCCCCCCAACCTTTGTTTTCTTCCTCTCGTTTTCTTAAGCTCCCCTATTACGTAACATCGACCTCGACCATCTTCAGCAGTTATAAGCGAGGGGGGAGGGTGTTTAAAGCTAAGCAGCCTGACTTTTTCGCCAGGGATCCAACCGAATGTTCGTCGCCGAGCTTATCCTCAACGCAGCTCGCTATCTCTAGGGCCGAGAGGCATGTGTGGTGGCTAACGTAATGTGGACATGGTCGATAAGGATTATACTCGATCAATGGCTGAGGCAGAGGGCGAGGGTTTTATTATTATTATTGTATTTTTTTTACTCTTTTTCGATGGAAACAAAAGAGTAAAGCAATTGTCAAAGATAGAGACGAAAACAGATCACAAAGGTTTCTGATCATTTGAAATTCCCTGTTTGTGGCACATCCGAACAAAAAAACACGACACGAAAGTGAAAAAAGAAGAAAGATTATTTGCGGATCGACGTCGCCGTCAGATGGATATCTTGCATTGGCGTTTCCGTTGCTCTTTGTGAGCTAAAATGTTGGTCTTGTGATTAAAATATTATAACAAGAGATGGGCCCCAACGCCATGCCAGGGGTGGAGGGAGCAGTCCCAATCGTTGAGTTTATATATATATTATACAAATTTTGATGTGGGAGTGGGAGTCGAGCAGTCCCAATCGTTGAGTTTGTCTAATACGGAGTTATTGCACGTCGTGCCACGTGATATACACCACGGGATGTTTCCTCACCCATTTATGTGGTCTGGAAACGCGATCGGTTAACAACTCATTGAAAAGATTCAGAAGACAATGAGTGGATACACAAGACAATGAGTCGTACAAGATCGGAAATACAGGATCAAACTTAAACAGGAGTATAAACAAAAGTTTGGATAAAATGTGAAGCGAAAAATATTAAAAGGAGTTCTAATAGAGGTACCGCTTACGATACTAGAGGAGGAATGTGCGATAATGTACATGCTCTTGAAGCTTTTTCCAATCATGAAGATAACGACCCTCGTAAGGATAGAGATACCAATTTTTATCAGAGTCTGAAGAAAGATCATATGCAAGATGCGCATGGATCTGGTTGAGAATGCTTTTGGTGGTTTTATACTCTATGTACCTACTTAATCATTGGATATGAAGCAGGATTCTTTTGATCTGTTTGGGACAGTTTCAAGGAGGTTGTTCAAATTCCCTATTAGATAGTTCAGTAATGAATGTCTATATAACCTCCAACTCTTTGGAAAGGGTGGTCTGTAGAGGCATCGCTTCCTTAATGGAGGTCTCATATCTTCTCCTACTACCAGTATGCCTGGACCTGTTGCCTAACAGCTCTCCTGGCTTCGACGGCGATGTGGTCACTTAGAGCCTATCGGTAGCTTTACGGGTCAACAGAGATTACTCTATCAAGTAAACAAATACCCGAAACAGAACACCTTAACAAATAGTGAAGGAATATAAGACATATTAATACCAAAGCTCTAGGGATTAGGCAAGAGACATCATCAATAGCTAACAGTGAGAGCATAAACATAAGGATATTTAAACGTAAACATAAGGATATTTAGACAATACCAAAAGGATTTTGATTTTCTAGATTTTCTGGATGTTTTTGGGTTTTTGGTTTTCTGAATGTTTTTTGGTTTATCGAAGGTAGAGAGGATACTGAGAGATTGAGAACTAAGATGCCACTGCCGCGATTATTGCCCTTTAGAGAAGCTTTAGAAACTCATGGATGTATGAGAAGTTTTTCAAGTGTTTCTATTTTCTCCTCTTGTTTTTTCCCTTCTGATCGAGGGGGTATTTATACTACAAGATGAAAAGAAAAACTAGGTTGTGGTTAAGCCACGTTGCATGTGCTAGCTTTACAAAAAGTTACAAAAGCTATCTTATCTTATCGTCCTTGGTCGACAAACTTATCTTTAGAGCATCTTTGTACAGCCTTATCTTCAAAGCATCTTTGTACAACCTTATCTCCAAAGCATCTTTGTACTTTTGTCACATGCGCTTCATATGAGTGTGTGCCAGCTGGTCCTTAATTATTTCTAGGATGTTTTTCATGTGGGTCTGGATCGTCTGGATCATGGTCTTGTCTTTTAGAGCTTGAGGATGGTCCTGTGCCTATGTCTGTTCCGGTGGATAATGGTCCTGGGTTTTCTTCCTGTAGATCAACTAAGCTTAAAAATTCATTGGCCAACTCGTCCCAATTAGTCTTGTTGTGTGTATAATAATGAAGTGTACATTGGAGTTCATAGACACGATTTGGGATAGTGACTTATACTCGAGATTGAATAATTTCTTCATGTGTTAAATAAGGGAACCCATTCTCGCTGCATAATCTCCGCTTCAAAAGTTCTTTGTTTGCAAGAGAGTCTTCCCAATCTGAGAAACTATTTTCTGCACATATAGTCAAAGAATGTGGAAGGTGTGCAAAATCATCAACTGTGTTAATTGCAACTATTGCTTGGAGTTCTTGATCATAGTGCCAATGCCTGCAAAGTTGAATAGGCAGTAATACCAGGATACTTTGTGAATTTGTCCATGTGGATGTCAAACCAATTTTTCCATTGTACCAGTGGTGCAAACCAAGATAATACTTCTGTAAGATGTGCATGAGGCCTTCTGTGCGGAGTATACGTCTGAAGATTTCCAAGAGAGTTCAAATATTCGAGTATCTCTGTGGTTGTAGATTCTAAAGCAACTGTGTAAGCATGAAAGAAATACCATAAAAACCACTTCAGTTCTATGGGAAAGATATCAAGTGGATGAATTGGAATGACTTGTAGGAAAGGATATTTGGGATGCATTCCATCTTCTGGGAAGAACATTTGTCCATGTTTTCTAAAAATCTAAACCAAGTACTTATGCATCATCACAGAAGTTCTAGATAATAAATCTTCTATCTGGTCATACCGATGAACTTCTGGAGGGAGTGAAGCGTACTCTTGTGGCTTATATACTTTGGTTGTGAATATAGCCTATAGTTTAGGATGTTCCAGCAAAGTAGGATATGTAATATTAAAAGGTCTAGACAAGAAGTCTGCTACTTCATTAGAAGTACCTTTGATATGTCTGACCATGAAGGAGTATTGTGAAAACCATTCTGCTAGCCGTAGCAGTTGTGCATTCGGTATCTTCTTCTTTTTGAACTTAAGTATTGAGCTGAATGAAGAGAGGTCGCTCTCTACAATGAAGTGATATCCAACCAAGTGAAATTCAAACTTCTTTATACTATACTTTACTGCAAGTATTTCCTTGATGGTAGAATGGTAATGTTGTTCTGTTTGGTTGAACCTCCCTGATTTGTAAACACATATGTGTTTTTTACCTTCCTTTTTTTCTAATAAGATGGGTGCCCAATAAAGATCACTGACGTTTGTCTGTACTACTCGGGTTCCATCGGAAGGAATCTGTAGCGGTGGAAGGAGTTGTAACTGTGTTTTCAAGTATTGGACTACTTCTGTCTGGTCTTGTCCCCATAGCTGAGCGTCTTTCTTTAGTTGAGCCTCAAGTGGACTAGTATATCTGCTGATCTTAGGCACAAAATCTCGTAAATAATTCACAATTCCCAAAAATTGTTGAACCTGTTTTACGGTTAGATGAGTATCTGGGAATTTCAGCAGTTCTTTGGCAATGTGTGGTCCAGGGTGATATTTGCCATCTGAAAGTCTCATGCCAAGAAATTCATTTGAAGTTTCAAATAATTTCACCTTTTTCTCGGAAAGCATAATACCATGTTTCTGGAGTATCTCAGCAAACTGTTTTAGCAAAATTTCATGGGACGCTTTGTCAGGACGGAATAATAGAATATCATCAATGTAGATTAATGCTGAGGACTGTATAGATAAGAAAATGTGTGTCATGGCTTTTTGAGATAATGAAGGTGCAGTTTTCAATCCAAATGGTAAGACTGTCCATTGGAAATGTCCATTGGGAATACATAATTTCGTCTTCCATCTGTCATCTGGTTGTATACCTATCTGCCAAAATCCACTTTTGAGAGTAAACTTAGAAAATATCTTGGCTTTGCTAGAGCTGAGAACAAGGCTGACTTGTTAGGTAGTGGAAACTTGTCATCCTATAAGAAGTGATTCAACGGCTGATAGTTTATGACTAGTCTCTTTTTTCCTCTGGCCTGTTCTGATCGTTTGTTGACATAAAATACTTGACATGCCCATTGTGAGTTTGAATGCTCAATTAGTCCTTGCTGCAATAAAGCCATGCATTCTTCTTTTGCTAAATAGGAGTAAGTTGGATTCATACTAGGGTGACTCGCTTTGGTGGGATTGATATCTTCATTCTGTTTGAATGGCAACCTGATGAAGAAATCTGGATTTTGCCACAAGGGATTTGGGCATTTCTGCAGGAATTCAGTATGATTGTCTGCAAAGGATGGCTGGAACAGTCTACGCACTTGTTCAAGTGGTTCAATAGAGTACATCCTTGTGATTCTGGTAAAAGGCTTGTGGCAAAATCCAGATTTCTTCATCAGGTTGCCATTCAAACAGAATGAAGATATCAATCCCACCAAAGCGAGTCACCCTGGTATGAATCCAACTTACTCCTATTTAGCAAAAGAAGAATGCATGGCTTTATTGCAGCAAGGACTAATTGAGCATTCAAACTCACAATGGGCATGTCAAGTATTTTATGTCAACAAACGATCAGAACAGGCCAGAGGAAAAAAGAGACTAGTCATAAACTATCAGCCGTTGAATCACTTCTTATAGGATGACAAGTTTCCACTACCTAACAAGTCAGCCTTGTTCTCATCTCTAGCAAAAGCCAAGGTATTTTCTAAGTTTGATCTTAAGAGTGGATTTTGGCAGATAGGTATACACCCAGATGACAGATGGAAAACTGGATTATGTATTCCCAATGGACATTTCCAATGGACAGTCTTGCCATTTGGTTTGAAAACTGCACCTTCATTATCTCAAAAAGCCATGACACGCATTTTCTGATTTATACAGTCCTCAGCATTAATCTACATTGATGATATTCTATTCTTCAGTCCTAACAAAGAGTCCCATGAAATTTTGCCGAAACAGTTTGTTGAGATACTCCAAAAACATAGTATTATGCTTTCTGAGAAAAAGGTGAAATTATTTGAAACTTCAATTGAATTTCTTGGCATGAGACTTTCAGATGGCAAATATCACCCTGGACCACACATTGCCCAAGAACTGCTGAAATTCCCAAATACTCATCTAACCGTAAAACAGGTTCAACAATTTTTGGGAATTGTGAATTATTTACGAGATTTTGTGCCTAAGATCAACAGATATACTAGTCCACTTGAGGCTGAACTAAAGAAAGACGCTAAGCCATGGGGATAAGACCAGACAAAAGCAGTTCAATACTTGAAAACACAGTTACAACTCCTTCCACCGTTACAGATTCCTTCCGATGGAACCCGAGTACTATAGACGGACGCCACTGATATTTATTGGGCAGCCATCTTATTAGAAGAAAAGGAAGGTAAAAAGCACATTTGTGCTTACAAATCAGGGAAGTTCAACCAAGCAGAACAACATTATCATTCTACCATCAAGGAAATACTTGCAGTAAAATATGGTATAAAGAAGATTGAATTTTACTTGGTTGGATATCACTTCATTGTAGAGAGCGACCTCTCTTCATTCAGCTCAATGCTCAAGTTCAGAAAAAAGAAGATACCAAATGCTCAACTGCTACGGCTAGTAGAATGGTTTTCACAATACTCCTTCACGGTCAGTCATATCAAAGGTACTTCTAATGTAGTAGCAGATTTCCTGTCCAGGCCTTTTGATATTACACATCCTACTTTGCTGGAACATCCTAAACTATAGGCTATGTTCACAACCAAAGTATATATGCCACAAGAGTACGCCTCACTCCCTCCAGAAGTTCATCGGTATGACCAGATAGAAGATTTATTATCCAGAACTTCTATGATGATGCATAAGTACTTAGTTCAGATTTTTAGAAAACATGGACAAATGCTCTTCCCAGAAGATGGAATGCATCCCAAATATCCTTTCCTACAAGCCATTCCAATTCATCCACTTGATATCTTTCCCATAGAACTGAAGTGGTTTTTATGGTATTTCTTTCATGCTCACATAGTTGCTTTAGAATTTACAAAAAAACTATTCATAAGAATGAAAGATGTATTTAAATCTTATTACTAGTGAAAGTATGTTATTTTGAGCGGGACACATAAGAGAACGGAGAACAAGCACACGCCGCAAAATATCTCTAAACATGGTTTTGTTGTAAAACAACGAAACAAGAAGGAAGAAGATTGAGAGAATATACAAGAAAGAGAACGTAGAAAGGGGGAAAGAGTTTCTTTATTGATTTCGATCGAAGGTACAAAATACTTCTTATAATGCCCTCTATTTATAGTATAACCAAATGAAACGTCTCGGTAGATGAATGGTCTCGGTATATGAAAGGTCATGGTAGATGAAAAGTCTCGGCAGTTATTACTTGGAGTCGTAATGCCATTCACAATTATTCATAATACTCCCCATTGAATGACCATTATGATATTGCCTCGTTAAAAACCTTACCCGGAAAACCCTGTTGGAAAAAACATTGGTCAAGGAAAAAAGAGTACAATATTTTTACTCCCCCTCTTCATAGCTTCATCGTAGATCTCTAAGTCTACACATATCGATTTTATGTCTAAGCCTCTCAAAGGTCGTCGCAAGCACAACCTTTGTAAATAAATCTGTCAGATTATCTGAAGAATGAATTTGTTGAATGTCAATATCACCACTCTTCTGGAGATCATGAGTGAAAAAGAATTTTGGTGATATGTGTTTCGTTCTATCGCCTTTGATATATCCTCCTTTCAATTGAGCAATTCAAGCAACATTATCCTCATATAATGTCGTCGGGACATTCTTATTTGCATGTAAACCACATGATTATCTAATGTGATGTATAACAGATCTCAACAATACACATTCTCTGCTTATTTTATGAATCTCTATTATCTCAGAATGATTAGTAGATGTGGCAGTAATAGTCTGTTTCATAGATCTCCAAGATACAACAGTTCCACCACATGTGATTACATAACCTGATTGAGATTTACCATTATGAGGATTGGATAAATATCCTGCATCTGTATATCCTATCAATTTTGCTTCAGGCGCATAAGGATAATATAAACCCATATCCATTGTACCTCGAAGATATCTAAATATGTGTTTTATCCCATTCGAATGTCTCCTTGTAGGATATGAGCTATATCTTGCTAATAAATTTACAACAAACGATATATCGGGTCTAGTATGACTGGCAAGATACATTAGTGCTCCAATAGCACTAAGATATGGTATTTCAAGACCAATTAGTTCTTCATCATTCATTCGATGTCGAAATGGGTTTTATTTACATCAAGCGATCTCACGACCATAGGACTACTCAATGGATGCGCTTTAACCATATAAAATCTTTTTAACACCTTTGATGTATAAGCAGATTGATGGACAAAAATTCCACTTTCTAAATGCTTAATCTGCAAGCCAAGACATAACTTTGTTTTTCCGAGATCTTTCATCTAAAATTCTTTCTTGAGATAATCAACTGTTTCAGACAGTTCATCAGTGGTGCCAATAATATTCAGATCGTCGACATAAATTGCACTTATTACAAATTGTGATCCAGATCTCTTAATAAACACACATAAACATATTGGATCATTTTAATATCCATTTTTCAACAAATATTCACTAAGACGTTTATACCACATACTTCCAGATTATTTCAATTCATGTAAAGATCTGCACAATTTGACCGAGTAAAGATCTCGATGATCTGAATTACATGCTTCTGGCATTTTGAATCCTTTAGGGAGTTTCATGTATATGTCGTTCTCAAGAGAGCCATATAAATATGCTGTAACGACATCCATTAGTCGCATATCCGATTTCTCATGAATTGATAAACTTATCGGATATCTAAATATTGTTGCATCCATCACGGGAGAATATGTCTCATAATCAATACTAGGTCTCTACGAGAATCCCTCGGCAACAAGTTGTGCCTTATATCTGACAATCTCATTTCTTTTTCTTTCAAATACCCATTTATAACCGATCAGTTTTACACCTTCAGGTGTATGGACAACAGGTCCAAAAACTTTATGCTTTTCAAGCGATTTTAACTCTGTTTCAATCGCATATTTCCATTTTGGCCAATCATTTCTTTGTTTGCATTCCTCTACAGACTTTGGTTCAAGATCCTTGTTATCATTTATAATATCGCAAGCTATAACATATGAAAACATTTCATCGATGTCCGATTTCATCTCGATTCCATCTTTTTCCAGTCAAAACATAGTTTATAGAGATCTCGTCATTTTCAGGTACCTATGATTCTTCCGGAATCATTTTCTCAATGATTGGATGCTATTCTGGAGTAATTGTTTATTCATTTTGAGCTTTTACTTCTTTTCTTTGCAGAGGATTTTTATCTTTGGAACCGACTGATCTACCACGTTTCACTTGGATTTTAGGCTCATTAGCAATACTAGGTTGTCCTTCAGGGACATCAATTCTTATTGGAGCATTTGTAGCTGGAATACAAGACTTTGTCACTTTTTTAGGGTCAGTAAAAGCATCTGGCAATTGATTTGCTAAGTTTTGCAAGTGAATAATTTTCTGAACTTCGAGTTCTGATTGCTTTGTACGAGAATCATAGTGAGATAATGATAACTCATGCCAGATTATTTCCTTTTCCAACTGCTTATTTTCCCCTTTTAATGTTAGAAATATCATTTCATCAAAATGACAATCGGCAAACCGTGCAGTAAATAAATCACCCGTCAATGGCTTAAGATATTTAATTATAGACAGTGATTCATATTCAACATATATCCCCAATCTCCTTTAGGGTTCCATCTTTATACGTTGTGGTAGAGCAATAGGCACATATACCGCACACCCGAAAATTCTTAGATGAGATATATTTGGTTCATGACCATAAACCATTTCCAAAGGGGATAGCTCATTATAATTTGTAAGTCTGATGCAAATTAACGCTGTCACATGCAAAATAGCATGTCCCCAAGCATGTATCGGGAGTTTTGTTCTCATAAGCAACGGTCTTACAATTAATTGATGACGTTTTATCAATGACTCTACACGGCCATTTTGTGTTTGAACATGTGCTACAGGATGTTCAACACTTATCCCAATTGACATACAATAATCATTAAAAGCTTGGGAAGTAAATTTACCGGCACTATCAAGACGAATATATTTTATTGGATAATCCAGAAAATGAGCTCGTAATTTGAGAATTTAAGCAAGCAATCTTGCAAATGCTTGATTATGAGTTGACAATAAACACACATGTGACCATCTTGTTGATGCGTCAATTAATACCATAAAGTATCTGAATGGTCCACATGGCGAATGAATAGGCCCACATATATCACCTTGTATTCTTTCAAGAAATTTTAAGGGTTCAACCCTGATTTTCGATGGTGATGACCTAATTATCAACTTCCCTTGGGAACAAGCGATACAAGAATATTGGGGTGAAAAGCCTTCTGGTTTCTCAATGAATTTCTTCGCATCATTATAGCTCCAGGATGCCCAATCGAGCATGCCATGTAATAAAATTATTTTGATCGACAACGTTCTAGTTTGTAACAACATGTACTTCGCCAACACTTATATTTTTGAAATATAGTTCAGAGGAAACTACGGGTAGTTTTTCTAATATACATTTCTTACTCGAGATGATGTTTGTAATACACAAATATTCATTTTCATTTTCATTTGAATTCTCAATGTGATATCTATTTTTGCGGATATCTCTAAGGCTCAATAAATTTCTCTCAGACTTAGAGGAATACAACGCATTATCGATACAAATATTTGTTCATCTCGATAATAAGATATTTGCTCTTCCGGAGCACTCAATGATTTTTGTACTTCCAGATATCGTATTGGCACTTGTTTCGTTCATTACCAATATGGTAAAGAATTTATTGCTTTTCAAAATAGTATGCGTTGATGCGCTGTCAACGAGACAAATGTATTTTTTATTGGTGGCGGATTCGCTTCCGGAAAGCTCCATTTTGCTGACGAATTACGCAGTGTCTTGCCCTTCTGGGATCGAGAAAATCGAGGATTCTCTTCTGGGAATCGAGTATCCGCAACCAACCCAGCTGGATGGTCAATCTCAGAGATCAACTCGGCCGGCAAACCGGAGACGGACGACCACGGTCCCGACCTGACCAGCACCATAGGTGTACTAATCAAAGAAGCCCCTAAACCTACTTTCTTTTCTTGATGATTCGCTTCTAGGAATTGATGATCGATGATCCGCTTCTTGGGACGGTGAATCCGCTTTTGAGTATCATGGATCCACTTTGGGGGATCGAGATTTAATACGAATAAATTTTCAATAAATGTAATAAAAATATTGAAATAGCATGTAGGATTACTATTTATAAACCTCCATAGATTCGCTGATTTAGCGTCCTTTCAATCCGAAGAATCCTGTAAACGATCGTCTTTTTTCTTTTCTTTCCTCGCTTTCCAGTAGAGCTTGGTGTTGATAACGTGTTGTAAAACAACGAAACAAGAAGGAAGATGATTGAGAGAATACACAAGAAAAAGAACGTAGAAAGGGGAAAATAGTTTTTTTGTTGATTTCGATCGAAAGTACAAAATACTTCTTACAAACCCCTCTATTTATAGTATAATCAAATGAAACGTCTCGGTAGATGAAGGGTCTCGGTATATGAAAGGTCTTGGTAGATGAAGAGTCTCGGCAGTTACTACTCGGAGTCATAATGACACTCACAATTATTCATAATAGGTCATTTGAAAATGATCCAAATTTGCACATTTTTGCCGTACTTTCCCAAGTTTGTTACCGACGCTTCCCGCATTACGTGATGACGTTACCAAATCCAAAATGATGTTAAAGTCGCTACAGGCAGAGGAGGGGCACAATGGAATTCAGACGATGGGAGACGACAGTGTCCTTCAGCTTCAGCAGTTATGATAACTTCCCTCGGATTGAAATGTAAGATAATCTGGAGGGACCAACGATTACTCCCAACACCCCTGAGGAATGTTATTACTTTTTTAGAATTTGTTAATTACACGTAGGTGAGCATTCGGTATTTCGATAAATTATCGAATTTATTTTACCTTAATTTATATAATAAATAAAAGGAATTACTCTTAATAGGAATTCGATTACCAAGCACATTCAAATAAATTATCACAACATAAATTATCACAAACACAAATTCTCCTAAAAATAAAATACCATCATATTTTTTAATAAGTAATACTATCATATTTGTGTCGGGTCTAATGGGTTTTGTGAATTCATTGCTAAACCAAGACCCAATTTGTGTCCACCCTAACAAAATTAAGTATTTGAGAAATATCGAATTTTTTTCATTTATCGATTCTAATCTTGAATACAGTCTTAATAGAACATCACTCCCAAACCCGATTTCAAATATTGAAATACCGATCCCAAATTTTCGAAATTTTTAATTTTCGGGATTGGAATCGGTATACAGAAATTTTTGCTCTCCGCTAATTACATGATGGAAATCACTACCCGAAATAATAAATTAGGACACATGGATAAAAATAGTAGCATTTTCATGGTCATCATACAAAGTCACGCAAAATCGCCACTTAAACTGGCAAGTTCCTACGTTATACCAACTATCACATGGACGAGTCAAGCCCATAAAATTTCTTGACTCCGATGGCATCATAACTTCTTCGGAAGTACAACCAGCCCTCAAGCTCGGATTCCCAACGATCCTGTCCACACCCGCTCAAAGTGTATTGCTTACGTACTCTCGTGTATTGGTCACGCTCACACTTGAAGGACGCACACAAAGAACAAGGATGCAAATGCACCATTTATATTACTTAAGCTCAACCTTATAATGGTATGTCTATGCCCTAACAAAGTCGCTCTTTTGAACCGCGAATTTCTAGATAAAGTACAAATTGTTAATTATGAGATTTTTTAAGTGTTGCGACGTGGAGAAGGATGCCTCCTACATTAAAGTACCTCTTACGTTTTTCATCCAATAATGCGCCACAACCGTTTGATCTTCTTACATAGACCCTTTTGTCTCTTTCTCTCTCCCTTTCCTGGCTTGAATCCCGACCATGCCTTCGAGGATCTCCGACGCTCTGAAGGATCACCCCGTCCATCTCCCCCACAACATCCTCGACTTAGGCTCCGTCAAGGAGCTTCCCGATTCCTACGCCTGGAACGCTCCCCCGCTGCCCTGCGATAGGACAGTCCTCGATTTGTCGTTCCCTGTCATCGACTTTGGGCACCCCGGCGCGTCGACACTGATCGGCCATGCATGCAAGGAGTGGGGCGTGTTCCAGATGACCAATCACGGGGTGCCCAGAGACCTCCTGACCGAGGTCGAGCGAGCTGGCAGGGACCTTTTCTCTCTCCCACTTCAGCAGAAGAGGAGGGTCGCGAGGAAGCCGGACGGCGTGTCGGGCTACGGCGTCGCGAGAATCTCGTCCTTCTTCCCGAAGCTAATGTGGTCGGAAGGGTTCACCGTCATCGGATCCCCACTCGAGCATGCTCGCCTACTTTGGCCCCACGATGAGCCACGGGATTTTGGTAAACCTCGCTCACTCTTGCACGATTGCTGCAAAATTTCGGTGCATCCAAAATGTCCACCGTGTTTGGGTGTTTCCTTCCTCGGTCTTCCATTCTTGCACAAACGAAAAGAATTGGCAAAATATCAATTTATGGCCTCAACTTTGAGCCAACTTTCTGTTTTGTCCTTAACTTAGTTTGTTATATAATTTTGTCACCAACTTTTGTTTTTATTTCTATTTTGGCCAATCATGAATTTCTTCTAGCGAAAGCCAAACAAGACCTTAATAGACAATTTTCATTTATCGACTAAAACGAAAAAAGATTTTAAAAAATAGGAAATAATATTGAAACCTTTCATTTGTTTTTTTATTATAAAATTATGATGAACAAATCAAGTGAATTGGAAACCGAAGTTAACGATAGTTGCTGATGTTGTCAAAAAATATGAAAAATCAATGAATGTCGGATGATGTTCTATTAGGAGGCGACTATTACGGATAAAGTGGATTATGAGACGAATGAATGAGATGTCAAAACTCCACTATTATAGAACACATGTTAGACTATATTAAGGCCTTGTTTGGCTTTCGCTAGAAGAAATTCATGATTGGCCAAAATAGAAATAAAAACAAAAGTTGGTGACAAAATTATATAACAAACTAAGTTAAGGACAAAACAGAAAGTTGGCTCAAAGTTGAGGCCATAAATTGATATTTTGCCAAAAGAATTTAACGGAAACATCCAACAGCTCCAATGCCATGTCATCCTATCATATTACCTACGTCAGCATCGGACAGCCTACTAAGGTTGGAGTCAATTTTTTGGTTGTGGTGTTCAGTGACGTCAAAGGGAGGTACAACGACGAAATGAGAAGGTTGGCGGGGAAATTGATGTGGCTCATGCTGGGGGCACTGGGGATTCGACATCACAGTGAGGACGACGTGACTTGGGCTGGGCCCAATGGTGACTTCCCGGGAGCCTCCGCTGCCCTCCAGATGAACTCTTACCCAGCCTGCCCCGACCCCGACCAGGCCATGGGACTCGCCGCCCACACCGGCTCCACCCTCCTCACCATCCTCCTACAAAACGACACCGCTGGCCTCCAGGTCATGAAGGGAGACGGCTCGGGTTGGGCCACCGTCCCTCCAGTCGACGGCGCCCTCGTCGTCAATGTAGGCGACCTCCTCCAAATGCTCACCAACGGCACGTACCCCAGTATCGTCCACAGCGTCTTTGTCACCCGTAATGCTCACCGCCACTCAATCGCTTACCTCTACGGACCTCCGAGTGGTGTCAAGATAGCCCCACTCCTGGCACTGACAGGACCGGGACACCCGGCTCTGTTCTGGCCCGTCACGTGGAGCGAGTACCTGGGAATGAAGGCCAAGCACTTCGACAAAGCGCTGACATCTGTCCGGTTTCCCCCGCCTCGAGTCTCAGACATGGAGAGTCGGACCCCAGACGTCAATATTGAGACAAAGTCCTAGAAAAGGGTGCGGACGTGGTGACAAGGAAATACTTGGGTCCAGTTCCGCCCCGTCCCATTTTGATTTTTTGTCTTGACCTTCTCTGTAGATGAAAAGAATCAACGAATCAGATGTGCAGATCAAGATTTTAAGTAATCTCTGTAGATGCTTGAGGATGCAAGCTTGCAGAGGACATAAGATGGTGGAGGATGGAAAATTTGATCGAAGAACGCAAGCTGTTGAAGAAGCATAACGACGGTTTACTGCAAGGACATGATGTTGAATGCACATCGTAAGGGCTAGACGGTTGCTAATCGTAGAGCACATGTTTAAATGTACCATGAGGCATTACTATTACTTTGTTATACGACCCTATAGTTAGGAATGTTAGGGCTTTATAAAAGACGTATCTGATTTTAAATACAGGTAAAGTGGAGAGGAAGGATAGCCAGGCAAAAAAGTGCCTCTTTCCATAAAAAAATATGACGCCAATTTATTCTAAAATAACCATAAATGTCAAGACTTTGTGTGTCAACAAATTGCCTGCAGAGACTTGAAAACCGCCATGGAACGTGGATTAACTGCTTGGGCTCTCGAACTTGACTTAGTGGCAGTGGTTTGGATCTCGAACTTGATTTTTAGAGGTGCTTTTCGAAATCAAGTTGTCGAATTCGACCTACTAGCATTGCTTCTCGAACTCGAGTTGTTTATGTTGATGGAGGTCAACCTGTGGAAGGTACTTCTCGATCTCGAGTAATTGTTGTTGAATTCAGCTCATTTGGAAGCGTATTCTAATTTGAGTTATCATGAAAAAGGGAGAACAAAAGAAAACAAATGCTGTAACTGCAATTCCTTTTGTTATCCGCGTGGGAGGTTCTTCAGTGAAAGTAAGCTCCATTTCGAGAATGTCGATCAAACGTAAGTAAAAACCCAGGTCCTCATTCATGTAATTTTCGCCAAGGGACCAAATCTTTCGAAGGGTCGCGTCGACGCGCGGTGTGGGAAGTTAAATTGGCCTTCTTCGTCATGACTACAATCCGGCCTTGTTAGCTATGAATGTGATCAACATGATTAACATTTCTTACTAAGACAAAAGTCCATCCATGTCCGGCTTTCAATCCCGGACCCTATAAATGTTCAGTTTTCATAGGAATGCACTAAGAGCGGGTTTAATTAGTAACATTTCTTACTAAGACGAAAGTCCATCCATATCCGGCTTTCAATCCCGGACCCCCATAAATGTTCTGTTGATATAGAAATGCACTAAGAGGGGGTTGAATTAGTAACTTAAGAGTTTTGATATTTTTTCAATTATATCTGAATACGGAAGCGTAGCTCTGTCATATTACAGAAACTGAATCTGCTAGATAGATTCCCAGTTCTGAGATAAGTTATCTTTATGTGTAAGTGACACAAAGATTTATAGTGGTTCGGCAAACAATGTCTACGTCCACTCTCCCAGCGCTCACCCGAAATATGGCGTATTCACTATATGTTGATTAAGGGACTTTATAAATACACACTTCTATCAGAATGTGACTAACAACTTGAACGCACTCACGTGTCTAACTCAACCTGTACGTAACCGACGTGTCTGACTCCGGCTCCTCACTGAGCCCGTGGCTTGACGGCTACCACCTGCCCTCGTGGCTTAACGGCTACCACCTGCCCTTGCACACACAACCCGTGTGACTAACAACCTGCACAAATAAAACAATCTGCTGTTATAGAAAACGCTCTCTCTCAGAGGTGATCGGCTCGGTGAATGAATAATGGACGTTCTAAGCTTTTGCAACAGTGAAGGGACAAAGGTTTCTGGTAAGCTTTCCGGTAGAACGACAAGTTGCAACAATGTCTTCACTCTTACATTTAAGCTTGTCCGTAGAAAGGAGTTTCCCAATCAATCACCAACGGCTAGTAGATCCACTTGCCATTTTCTCCATGATTCGATCCCGTGGGAAAACTTAGACGAACACAAACATTATCCTTAATAATATCAGATAATAATAAACCAGATTAATCACACAATAAGAGATAATGTATTCTGCTCAGAAACTATTTTCTACGACAGCAGAATTAGCACTTTTCCTTATATGGAATTGGCATCAGGATTGTTTTGTTTCCAATAATATGAAAACATTCCCATTGTAAAATATTCTCACCAAAAAGGGAGATTCAAACCTGATTAGGTCATTGCCAATTTCCATAATCATAGGATCACGTAAGTTTAGGAAATAGTTCTTTCCAAAACAACTCAAGGAAAGAACTTGACAAATAAGTTATTTCCAAGTGTGAGCCTAGACATGATTCCAGAGTTAATTCAATAAGAATCAACTATAGGACGTATGAGATAATTAACTCACGTGCTCGCATAATGAACAATCTCCAATAAGGAAATCGTCATTCACTGAAGTGCCATTCTGTAACCGTAGTAAGTACTCCAGCAAAGAGAGTTATAGAACCGTGACACAGATGCTCATCTTTACAATAGAGATAGTGGACTCGATAATAGATATTGTCCTCAGAACACCATTTCTGATGACTAGATCGTTTCCTCCATTGAAATACTCCACATAACTCTTTTACGTATTGCTCTGATAACAAATACCAGCTTTTATACCCGAAAACCTGTTCTTTTGTACACTTAAATAACACATTAGTAATACATAACCTTTGTCATCATCAAAACTAGATTATATCAACAATCTCCCCCTTTTTGATGATGTCAAAACCATGCACGTCTGGAGAATAATAATTGACGAGTTTAACGGTCTTACAGATTTCTTTGTTGCGAGATGGTTGACACAGAAGTTACATTATGTAGTAACTCCTCCTAAATCGAAGCAGATTAATTTCGATTGAAATTATTGCTAGCTCAGATAAGTGATTAGTTAATGTTCATTAACTTACTTTTTTAAAGCATTTGTATGATTTAATCAAATCAACGATCATGATTGCAAGAACATGCATTGTTGACAGAAGTATTGTTCTGAAATTGCTCCCCCTGAATAGGTGAGTGAGTTCTAAGATGAACTCTGTCAAAGTGATCTCAATCAGAAGCATCGTTCTGTTGAGAATTTCTCAAGCAGAAAATAATTTTACCGAGACCTGCAACAAACTGAGGAAATCTCCTCAGTGTCTTCATGACCTGCATGCATGCAAACACACAAGGAAAAAAAAACACACAAGAGAATACATACCATGTCCTAAATATAAAAATTCTCCACACATCAAGCTGCTTCTCCCCCTTTTTGCATCATCAAACAAATCTTGTTGAAAATCAAAGGTAAAAATGATCAATGGCAAGGTTTCAAAAAGAAACAATAGCTAAAGCATGCAGGAGAAATAAATGAGTTGGTTTGTGAATAACAGGTGATAACTCTATGAAAGTAGGGTTATTTCGTATCTCTAATGATGCATTATGTGGTAGTCGTACAAGTATTGATAGGAATTTGGTAGGATTTGAGTACTTTTTAGTTTAGTTTTAGGTCGATCTTTGTTATTTTCGTAGTTTTTGAATTTATTTTGAGTTGAATCTTTTATTTTGTTGATGCCTCTTGGTATGTCATATTTTAATGCAGGAAAATGAAGGAGATCTTGAAGCCTGGACGATGTGAAGTGCATATGAGCGGAAATTGGACAGAGAGCAGAAGGACGCGTCCTTCAGTTCTCAGGGATGCGTCCTTGGGAGTTCTGTGCATTCAAGTGACCACCCGACGAACTTATTTCCAAATCGCTCAATGAGTCTTCAAGTCTTCCTGAGACTGCATTATGAAGGAATAGAAGATCAAAAATAGGCATTTATTTGGTAGTTTAGGTTATTTTATTTTATTCTCCATAGAAATATTATTTAAATTTGGAGAATCTTAGGAAATATTTCTAGATGGGAACAATATATTCTGTTTTTAGAGGAACCTTAGGGGTCTTATTCTAGGGGAGGAGAGAGGAAGGAGACATTCGACTAAGAATGGAGAAAGAGGTGACGGCTAGGGTTGAAGCGGAGATCGGGACGAGTCTACTACTTCTCAGATCGAAAGATCGGGAGGGCATTTCTCTTTTCTTTCCCTTTGATTGCTATGTCGTTATCGTTTTCTTTTGAACTTGGGATGAATTTCTTTTACGCTATGAACTAACTCCGTTTTCTTGGACTTCAATGGAACTTAACGATTTTATTTAACGATTGAATTCCTTTTCTCCGTGTTATTCGAATTTGTGTGATTACTTATTCATATCTTGATCTTAGTGCAATTAATTGACCGACCACCAATTAATTTGATATGGAGACCTATTCGAGCTTGGAAAAGTTGTTTGGGTTAAGCCGTGGATTGAATAGCCTAAGTTAGCGTCACGTTGGAAAACAGAGCTAATTCGCGAAAGGGATAGGAATATACCGAATCGCCTTAGGTAGCCATTTAGGGTTGTTGCATAATGGGTTCCCACTAGTTAATTGCCTAGGAATAGAGTGATTAGCTCGATACAGGGAATACGTCCTTAGAGCACTCGGGAGAGGCGTAAGGAGATTATCGAACCCTAGGTTAGTAAGTTGAGAATTTGATAACTGGAGAAAGGAAGGAAGGAGTTAGATAATTCGTTAGGGGAAGTTGATAGTCCTTGGCTTTTAATATTTGATTGAATTATCATTTATTTGCATTTTATTTTTTTTGTTTTACTCTCATTCATCTTATTTGACTTGACCTCGATATCGTTAAACGTGCGACTGTTAGGAATTTGTCTCTGTTGATTCTCTGTGGGATCGACCTCTACTTACCCTATCTACAAGTTAGTTAGGTTTGTTAGAGTATTTAATTTGCCGCCTTCGACAAGCGTGATCAAATTTTGGCGCCGCTGCCGAGGAATCAATTCTGAGAAATTTTCTTTTCTACTGTTATCACATTTATCTATTTGACGTTCAAGTTATTTAATTTTCTTTACTCCTTTCTGTTGATTTTAGGTGGATGCGACGAACTCGAAGCACATAAACTCTCCCTTTTGATCCTGAAATCGAAAGGACTTTCTGTAGACTGGTTCGTGAGAAAGATAGTGCAAAACAGAGCAACATGGTCGAAAACCTAATTCCAACTCAACAGAATGAGAGACAGCAGGACATTGATAACAGGCCGATGGTGGAATTCACTTCAGCAAAACCTCACATTAACCGGTTCTATATCGTTGCGCCTGCGATTCAAGCTCGGGACTATGAGATAAAGACATCGGTGACTCAATGATTCAGAATTCAGTGATGTTTCGAGGATCACCAATCGAAGATCCACATGAGCATTTGAGCAAGTTCTTAAGCATATGCGACAGTTTCAGGCAAAACGGAGTGCCACAGGATGCAGTTCGATTGAAGTTATTTCTCTTCTCCTTGAAAGCTAGAGCATGGAGTTGGCTGAACTCGCTACCGGCTGGATCAATTAATACCTGGGAGCAGATAGAAGAAACCTTTTTAGATCAATATTTCCCGCCATCCAAGATATCCCAGATGAGGAATGAAATCAGCACTTTCAAGCAACATGAGACATAAACTTTCGTGGAGGTTTGGGAGCGTTTCAAAAATTTATTAATTCAATGCCCATATCATGATTTACCAGGATGGCGACAACTGGAAGCTTTTTACAATGGGTTGACGGAGTCATCGCGCAAGGACCTCAACTTAGCATCGAATGGATCATTCCTACGAAAACATATGTGGAATGAAGAGAGCTTCTGGAGACTATGAGAAGAACTTGTGTACCAAGTCAATCATTTGACACGATAAATGGTAAAACGATTACGGGTGTTCATGAACTCGATGCACTCACGTCTATTCAAGCACAGATATCGGCGTTGGCTAATAAGTTCGAGTCGGTGAATGTACAGTCCATCCAAAGTACAACTAGAGGATGTGATATCTGCGGTGGTGGACATATAACAGATCAATGTTCTGCAAGCATGGAAGAGGCTAATTTTATTGGAAATCAAAGGACCAATCCCTATTCCAACACGTATAATCCGGGATGGAGGAAACATCCTAACTTTCAGAGTTACTTGCGATTGTCTATGCATTTGACAAATTTCAGAGTTATCTTGTCAGTACGAAAGTTATTGTGTTCACTGACCATTCTGCCATCAAGTACTTGATCTCAAAGAAGGAGGCAAAGCCGCGACTTATCAGGCGGGTTCTTCTTTTGCAAGAGTTTGACCTTGAAATTAGGGACAAAAAGGGATCCGAAAACCAAGTTGCTGATCATTTATCGAGGTTAGAAAATGCGACTTCATCTCATGACTATGCAGTAATTAATGAGTCATTTCCTGATGAACAATTGTTTGCTATGAACGATTTGTCGTGCCCTTGGTATACCGACTTTGTGAATTATATTGTTTCTGACCATATTCCCTTCGACTTTACTCATCAACAAAAGAAGAAATTTCTGCATGATGTACGCTATTACATGTGGGATGAACCGTTTCTCTTTAAGCATTGTGCTGATCAAGTTATCAGGAGATGTGTGCCAGAGGAGGAAATCAAAGGCATCCTCGAACATTGCCACTTGTCACCCTATGGCGGACACTTTGGAGGAGACCGAACAACGGCTAAAGTTTTGCAATCAGGATTCTATTGGCCGACTCTTTTCAAGGATTCATATAATTTTGTTGCATCTTGTGGCAGGTGTCAACGCGTGGGAAACATCACCAGGAGACACGAGATGCCGTTGCAAAGTATCCTTGAAGTTGAGCTCTTCGATGTGTGGGGTATCGATTTTATGGGTCCCTTTATTTCATCTTTCAATAATAAGTACATCCTTATGGCTGTTGATTATGTTTCAAAGTGGGTGGAAGCAGTAGCTTTGCCTTCTAATGATTCTAAAGTCGGGTGCAAGTTTTTGAAAAAAACATATTTTTACCCGATTTGGCACACCACGGGCGATCATAAGCGATGAAGGGACGCACTTCTGCTACCGCTATTTTGATCAACTCTTAAAGAAGTATGGTATCAAGCACAAGATAGCTACAGCGTATCACCCACAGACGAGCGGGCAAGTCGAAGTCTCTAATCGGGAAATCAAGCATATTTTAGAGAAAACGGATTGGTTAACGAAGTTAGACGATGCATTGTGGGCATATAGGACAGCATACAAAAATTCAATTGGGATGTCACCATACAGAATGGTTTTTGGCAAGGCATGTCATTTTCCGGTGGAACTCGAGCATAAAACGTATTGGGCTCTAAAAATGTTGAACCCAAATCTCGAAGAAGCCGGTGAAAGATGATTACTTCAATTGAATGAGCTCGATGAACTTCGGTTGCAGGCATATGACAGTGCGAGAGTGTACAAGGACAAGACAAAGAAATGGCATGATGGTAAGATCATTCCCAAACACTTCGAGACAGGCCAATTGGTATTGCTTTTCAACTCCCGGCTCAAATTGTTCCCTGGGAAACTAAAATCGCGATGGTCAGGCCCTTTCCGAGTTGTTGAAGTATTCCCATATGGAGCAATTGAAGTTTTAGAGGAGAGTTCGGGAAGGATATTCGAAATAAATGGACAACGGCTAAAACATTATCGGGGAAGTTTCGGCCGTGAAGCATCCTCGATTAACTTGAAAGAGGCTTGAAAACGAGAAGAAAGTCAAGCCAATGACTATAAATCAAGCGCTTCTCGGGAGGAACCCGAGTTTACTTTTATTTTTTCATTTTATTGTTATTTTTGCATAAGTTCATCTTTTTATTTTGTTTTTTATTGACAATTTTTATTTTATTTTGCTGAAAATTCATGGACGTGTCCCTCACAGCCAAGGACGCGACCTCGGGCATTCTGCAATCCTACAGAACCATGGAGGACGCATCCTCCAATTTGAAGGACGCGTCCCTCCGGAAAAAAAAAAACAAAAAAAATATAAAATAATTATAATTTCTTTTAAGTGACAACCCTAACCCATTTTTTCTTGTGCAGCCGCCTCACTCCCCTTCTACGGTTGCCGTCAAAGGAGGAGTAGCTTGGTTTGGAAAATGACAACCCTTAAGACCTTGAGGAGGAAAATGATGAAGATGACGACGACGACTAGCTCACCCTAGGGGAGTACTTCGTTCCCTTAATCTCTCACTATTCATGTTTACATCGGGGCGATGTTTAGTCTAGGTTTGGGGGTGCTGTAATTGGTTGTGCTGCAATTATGCTTATCTACGTTATTTGGGTTGATTGTCATTTCTGTTTTGTCGCTTGCTAGTGGTGTTTTGCTTTTTATTTTTGATTTTTTGGTCATTTTTAGAGTAAGTATAGGCATGTCTAACTCTTCAGTAGACTTGACGATATCTTTGATGAGCTGACCCTTGTTCGATGATGACTTATTATGCACATGCTTATGACTTATGGAAGAGTGAAAATTGAGCTTAATTGAGTGATTAAACTGTTTTTTTTAGTGGGTAATAATTCCTCGGTATGGATTGCTAGTGAGTGAAAACAATTCTCGAAATCTAATAACGCATAGTAGTTGGTGTCGAGTGGAGCTGGCTAGGCATTGATTTGAAACAAGTTCTAAAAAAAATAAAAATGGGTTACCAAGGCTCTGAGTACCAATGTTTAGGCGTGTGAAAAGTAAAAAATAAAAAATAAAAAAATAAATAAATAAATAAATAAAATTTGATTGGCGCCTAAATATGTACTTGTGGTGTGAGTCCTTCTTATGTACTCGAGAATGAGATCCGAGGGGTGCTTTATCGCCAAACGCCTTGGTTCAACTGGACCGGGAGTCATTGATCAAATACTCGTTACATGGGTATACTAGAATGTGATGAAACATTTAGAGTCGTGTAGCTGAAATAAAAGTTGTGTGAAAATAAAAATTGTTGAAAATCCTAAGGACGAGTGGATGATTAGTGTTTGGTTGGTTTCTATAAAGTGTCGGTCTAATATGTTTTATTGGAAGTCTTTAATTGTTGATTTCACTACATGACATACCGAGATGATCGTTTCGAACATTACATGAAGTTTGATCAAATTGAATTATTTTTCTTGACAATTGACTCGACCAACAGAAGTGAGCATGTGCATTGCTGAGAATAGAGAGAGGGTTGTTCAGATTGGATTGAGTTCGGGATTGATGAAGAGTTATTTTGTGTTTTTTCTATTTGCTCGAGGACTAGCAAATTCTAGGTTTGGGGGTGTGATAACTCTATGAAAGTAGGGTTATTTCGTATCTCTAATGATGCTTTATGTGGTTAGTCGTACGAGTATTGATAGGAATTTGGTAGGATTTGAGTAGTTTTTAGTTTAGTTTTAGTTTAAGTCGATCTTTGTTATTTCCGTAGTTTTTGAATTTATTTTGAGTTGAATCTTTTATTTTGTTGATGCCTCTTGGTTTGTCATGTTTTAATGCAGGAAAATGAAGGAGATCTTGAAGCTTGGACGATGTGAAGTGCATATGAGCGGCAATTGGACAGAGAGCAGAAGGGCGCGTCCTTCAGTTCTCAGGGATGCGTCCTTGGGAGTTTTGTGCATTCAAGTGACCACCCGACGAACTTATTTCCAAATCGCTCAATGAGTCTTCAAGTTTTCCTGAGACTGCCTTATGAAGGAATAGATGATCAACTAGGCATTTATTTGGTAGTTTAGGTTATTTTATTTTATTATTCCTAGAAATATTATTTAGATTTGGAGAATCTTAGGAAATATTTCTAGATGGGAACAATATATTCTGTTTTCAGAGGAACCTTAGGGGTCTTATTCTAGGGGAGGAGAGAGGAAGGAGACATTCGACTAAGAACGGAGAAAGAGGTGATCGCTAGGGTTGAAGCGGAGATCGGAACGAGTCTACTACTTCTCAAATCAGAAGATTGGGAGGGCGTTTCTCTTGTCTTTCCCTTTGATTGCCATGTCGTTATCGTTTTCTTTTGAACTTGGGATGAATTTCTTTTACACTATGAACTAAATCCGTTTTCTAGGACTTCAATGGAACTTAACGATTTTATTTAACGAGTGAATTCCTTTTCTCCGTGTTATTCGAATTTGTGTGGTTACTTATTCATATCTTGATCTTAGTGCGATTAATTGACTGGCCACCAATTAATTTGATATGGAGACCTATCCGAGCTTGGAAAAGTTATTTGGGTTAAGCCGTGGATTGAATAGCCTAAGTTAGCGTCACGTTGTAAAACAGAGCTAATTCGCGAAAGGGATAGGAATATACCGAATCGCCTTAGGTAGCCATTTAGGGTTGCTGCATAATAGGTTCCCACTAGTTAATTGTCTAGGAATATAGTTATTAGCTCGATACAGGGAATACGTCCTTAGAGCACTCGGGAGAGGCGTAAGGAGATAATCGAACCCTAGGTTAGTAACTTGAGAATTTGATAACTAGAGAAAAGAAGGAACGAGTTAGATAATGCGTTAGGGGAAGTTGATAGTCATAGGCTTTTAATATTTGATTGAATTATCGTTTATTTGCATTTTATTTTTCTGTGTTACTCTCATTCATCTTATTTGACTTGACCTCGATATCGTTAAACGTGCGACCGTTAGGAATTTGTCTCTGTTGATTCTCTGTGGGATCGACCTCTACTTACCCTATCTACAAGTTAGTTAGGTTTGTTAGAGTATTTAAGTTGCCGCCTTCGACAAGCGTGATGAAATTTTGGCGCCGCTGCCGGGGAATCAATTCTGAGAAATTTTCTTTTCTACTGTTATCACGTTTATCTATTTGTCGTTAAAGTTATTTAATTTTCTTTACTCCTTTCTGTTGATTTTAGGTGGATGCGACGAACTCAAAGCACAGGAACTCTCCCTTTTGATCTTGAAATCGAAAGGACTTTCTGTAGACTGGTTCGTGAGAAAGCTAGTGCAAAACAGAGCAACATGGACGGAAACCTAATTCCAACTCAACGGAACGAGAGACAGCAGGACATTGATAACAGGCCGATGGTGGAATTCACTTCAGCAAAACCTCACATTAACCGGTTCTATATCGTTGCGCCTGCGATTCAAGCTCGTGACTATGAGACAAAGACATCGGTGATTCGGATGATTCAGAATTCAGTGATGTTTTGAGGATCACCAATCGAGGATACCAAGGATGCACCATCCTTGCCCATGATATAGGCAGTGAGATCAGCAAGATCCACCAGCACCTTAGTTATCATGGACTTGATCTCCTTTTGTTGGGCAATGCAGTTATCCAGCTTGCACGACTCTTTGGGATCAGAAGAAGTAGATGCCTCAAAAGCTTGTTTCTTCTTTGTATCCAGCTTCTTCTGTTTACTGGTTTCAGCCCGAGTCTTGCGCCTGGCAGGTGCAACAATACTTTTCCCTTTGCTCGAGGAGGACATTTCTATTTTGCTCCTCTTGTGGATCCATTGAGTCCCTGTAAAAACATAGCCCATGTGATCAAGAGTAGTACCGTCGAAAGGCTCGACAATGATGGTATCCGCATCACTCCTGGGAGTCGTGTCACAGGAGTAGATCTGCAGAAGCTTCATGATAATGTGACCATAGGACAATCCCTTGTCAGCCATATTTCCGCATCTCTCCATGTGCTAAAAAAACAATCGAGCCCAGATTCACAAGATGTCCCTCTAGCAAGTGCACCATCATTATGGCTTCGTGATGATACTACCTGTGCTCCAGTTCGGGGGTAGAGACAGTACATAACAGCACGATGCAGGATCCGTAGCTCCAGAGAGAACACATATGCATTCCCTTCTATTACCACTTTTATGTACTTGATCATCTCATTCACGCTATGAAAGGTGATATGACTATAGAATTCTCTAACCAGACAGGCAGAAACAGGGCTTCTGTGTTCACAGAAGTTATCAAAGGATAGCTCACGAAAGTAGTTTTCTAGCTTCCCAAGAGAGTGTCCAGTGAAGAAACTGAATTTTATGAAACAATAGGGAACTATCTTTTTGTCCTCAAGATCTCGAGTAGGAAACTCGGAACAATCCATAACAGCTTTAATTTTCTCTGCAGAAACAGACTCCCCAATCTCAGGAGTAAAGGTCGGACCAATACTTCTGGGCCTTTTGGACTCTTTCTACGGTGCTGTAGAGGGGCATTTCCGTCCCTTTCCTTTCTCCTTTGTTGCAGCCACTGGAGGGCTCACAGCCTGGTCCTCAGCATGAGTTGAAGTTGGAGCCAACTTCTGCATGGGAGGAGGAGGAGGAAGAGGAAGTTGACTCTCATCATAGGGCACAATGGCCATGGAGAGAGACTCAGGAAGAGGGCTATCGCGCTGAGGTGTGGAAACCTCCTTCTCAGTGGGTCCTTGAGGAGAAATCACCACGTCCTCGGTTTCCGGCTTAGAAAGCTCTAGCGTAGGAGGGTCCTCCTTCATGGATGATTGACCCACCTCTTGCTCTATATCCAGAGCCTTAGAACTCTCAGGAATGGAGTACTGGGACCTAAATTTAGTTTCCTGAGATGAGAGACTGAGTCTCCTGGGAGTCAGGTCGGACAAAGAGTCGTTGATGAGGGCAGCGGAGCGCCTAGGCTTGGCCTTGGCAGCGGGAGGATGCCTGGTTCGTGGTGTCATGAGGATGAAGCAAGGAAAGGACGTTAAGGTTTTTAGAAGGAAAGCTTTGAGGTAAGGTAGAGGAAAATGGGGCTTTCTTTTTAAGTGGGGAACGTGGGTGAGGAAGTTGGTTTTAAAGCAAAAGAAAAACGAATGGGGGAGAGAAAGAAAATTTTTGGAAAGAAAATATTTTAAAGATAAAAATAAAAAGATTTTTTTAAAGATTGTTTCTAAAATAAAAAACGGAAAGGAAATATTTTGTAAATAAATTTGTCACATAAGATCAAAGCACACGAAATAAGGATTAATAAGATCCATTGAGAAGAGATAATAAATCCCAAGTTCCATTCTTAACTTTGAGAATTTCTCAAAATTCAATGGTGTTGTGAAAATATCATAGAGTTGTGTTTCTGTGCTCACATATTCCACATAAATAAAACCATTCCGAACATTATCTCGAATGAAATGATGTCTTAGTTCTTTATGTTTAGACCTTGAATGCTGAGCATGATTCTTGGTCAAATTTATGGCACTTGTGTTATCACACCGTATTGGAATATTGTCAAACTTGAAACCATAGTCTTCAAATTATTGACACAGAAGCTGTGCACAACAACTAGCTGCTGCAACATATTCTACCTCTGTTGTAGATAGTGCAACAGAAGCTTGCTTCTTTGAGTGCCAAGATATGAGCATATCTTCAAGTAATTGACATGTTCTAGAAGTACTCTTCCGATCGATTTTGCAGCCAGCAAATTCTGTGTCGGAGTACCCTACAAGATCAAATAATGATATCTTGGAATACCAAAGCCCTAGATTTGTAGTCCTAGAAAGATATCGAAATATCCTCTTAACATGAGTTAAATGGGACTCATTTGGTGCTGATAGATATCTAGCACAAAGGCATACGTTGAATATAATGTCAGGTCTAGAGGCAGTAAGGTATAATAAGGACCCTATTATGCTCCCGTAGATAATAAGATCTACATCCTTTCCTGTTTCGTCTTTCCCAACAATAGCGTTTGTGCTTATGGGAGTATACAAGTGTTTTGAGTTGTTCAACTCATATTTCTTCAGAGGTTGTTTAGTGTAATTCTCCTGATGGATGAAAGTACCTTCTGATGTTTCGTGAATCTGTAAGCCAAGAAAGAATGTTAATTCTCCCATCATGCTCATATCAAATTCAACTTTCATGAGTTCTGCGAACTCATTACACAAGGTATTGTTCGTGGATCCAAAGATTATGTCATTTACGTAGATCTGAACTACTAGAAGCTCAGTTCCGTGCTCCTTTAAGAAAAGAATTGTATCAACCTTTCCCTTTCTATAGCCTTTTTCAATAAGAAATTGGCTTAATCTTTCATACCAAACTCTGGGAGCTTGTTTCAAACCATACAAAGCTTTATCAAGCTTATATACATGATCATGCTTTTTAGGATCCTCAAATCCTGGAGGTTGGTCTATATAGACTTCCTCCTTGATCTCACCATTCAGAAAGGCGCTTTTTACATCCATCTGAAATAGTTTGAAATCATTGTAGCACGCATAAGCTAACAGAAGTCGAATAGCTTCAAGGCGCACTACAGGGGCGTATGTCTCATCATAGTCTATCCCTTCTGACTGAGAATACCCCTTGGCCATGATACTGGCATTGTTCCTGACCACAGAGCCTGATTCATCAAGCTTGTTGTGGAAGACCCACTTGGTTCCAGCAACAGAACGATCCTTCGGTCTCTAAACAAGCGTTGAGACCTTGTTTCGTTCGAATTGATTAAGTTATTATTGAATAGCAATAATCCAGTTAGGATCTGCAAGAGATTCATTAACATTGTTTGGTTCCTTTTGAGAGAGAAACACAGAATGTTCACAGAAGAGATTCACAGAACGTCTCGTCTATATTCCTTTTTGTACATCCCCAATGACTTGTTTCTGTGCGCGCGCCTTTCCGGCCTAGCGGCGCGCGGCGGCGGTTCCGACTAGCCCGAGGATCCGGGCCCGCTCCCCCGAGGCTTAGTCCGGTCGGCATTACGGCTCGAACGCCGGACGCTGCGGAAAGGGGCCCCGGGTTGGGCCTTCCCTTGATTCACGAGCGGGTCTGCGGGACGTTTCGCCAACCGTCTCCAGTTCCCTGGAGGCGGCGAGCGAAAGGCTGCGTTAAGGCCTCGCTCGCGAATTTCGGGGAGGGCCCAAGGAGCGGCTCGAGTAGCCGTCACCTCACCCCAAATGGCTCCGAAAAAGGGGTAGTGTAGTTTGTTTTAGCTTTGGAAAACAGTTCGGAGTCGCCACCGACTTAGTTTAAAAATATGTGATTTTAAGTCGGAAAAATCAGAGTCTGGGTTCGGGGATTCCTATTTACTAACCTTAGTAATCTACCACATGCGAAAAGGGTGGCGATTTGTCCAAAAGAGTTACTTTTGATTGACGGGTGTGGGGCCCGATCCGGAAATGGGCCGCACTCTTATCGACGTTTTAACGGGCGTTGGACCCGAACTTAGGTTTGTTTGTTTAAAATCAGGCATGCGACGTATAAACCTAAAGCCTAAGTCACACACGCAACCACAGACAATAATTTAGATCAAAAGAGCGGGGAAGGGGCGGTGATTGCGGGCCTATGCACTTGGGCCCGCAATCCGTTACAAGTGGGCTGTTAAAATGAAATTCGGGGAGGCCCGCACCTCCCCGTTGTACCTTAGATTGAAGGTTGGGGCCGCTTTGTCTTCGAACCCACGGTTTTTTAGGCCGGGGTGGATCCACGCGGTTTGATACGCGCGCCTTCAAGTCGGTCTTCGAAAGATTGGAGTTGATCTTCCGAAATTGCGTGCTCAGTGTACATGCAAAGAAAATGTAAGAGTGATTAGTTGACTTTCATTTTCAAAGTACGAAACAACAATTCGAAATCAAAGAAGCGAGCACAAGTTTCAAGTATGTCAAAATATTTAAGATCCAACCGCACATTAAGTAAACAGGTTAATAACAAACATGTTTGTCAAATATCAGCAAAATCCAACGGTGAAATTGTGAATTATGCACACGCAAAGTCAGCCGTAGCATAGATGAGAATGCAGCATACGCAGGTTTGGAAATAAGAGCATAACTTCACTTAGAATCGTCCGATCTAAGTGAAATCAAAACCTACAGATCTATATCTTGATAAGAAATCAGAATATAAAATTTAAAACGAATCCAACGGCGGGATTTCGTTCTACAAAGCAAAGAATGTAATTCAGTCTCTTGCATAAGCAATCCCTGACCAGCAGAATGATGAGAAAAGAAAATTTCATAACTCCTCACTCGTTCGTCAAAAAAAAAATGAAATTTTGTCACATGCTAGATAACTCAATCATGATTCAGGATGAAAAATTTTAGGAAAAATGGATCTGTAGTCTGCTGCCAGCGTAGCGGAGAATCTAGACATTCGAATAGAATGTGTTTCAATCGACCAGCACCGCAGATCAAGTTTGACCATGTTTAAACTTGTTCAAAATAAAAAGTGTAAAACACAGAAATTGTAGTAAATTAAAAGATCTAACTCTCGGTTCAATTTTAATCCATTCAGAACTCAAACGAGTAAATTACGCTATCTGGTGCGCAAGCTACTCATGCTGCCATAAAAGGGCAAAAGACATTAGAAGTCTTCGTCTTTTCTGAATGTTTAGACTAACCAGATGATCCCGAAAGCAAAAACTCAAAGAATAAGATTTGTAGAGGGCTCAAATATGGTTTCAAAAACGCTAATTTTGTAAAATTTGGGCACGCGATGAAAGAAATACGAATTTCTTCGTATACTAGTATGAATCTGCCCTGAAATGCGATAGCACATCTGTTCTATCTGCACTCCAACAGCGATTTGACCAGGATGTGTATGTTTAACAGAAAAGTGTATAACACAAAAGTTTTAGAAAACTTAAAGAGAAATCCGTTCCAACAAATTTCAGGTGAAACGGAGCTTTGATGTTCGAGTTATGTCCGAAAAACAGAGGCAGCTATTCCACTCATACACAGAAACAGGCTGCCTTTTTCGAACAAACAAAACTCGATCAAGCAAGTGTCAAATGGAGAAACTTGAAGCACGAAAGTTGTAGAATAGCCAAAAAAGGAAATGAATCCAAGTAGCTTTAAGCAAATCCGAGTTGTACAGTCGAAACTAAGCCTGATGGAATGCAGCTGCACATTCCGCGGATGCGCAGAACGGGGCAGCTGCGTTCTCCAGCGTACGAAGAGGAAAAACATTGGTAAAACGAGTCTGTTTAAAAAAGAGAAGTTGTTCTCCATCGAGAAAGGAAGCCAAGGAGTGAAAAAACAGATCAATCCATGCACAGGGCAAGGAGTTATGCTGGAAAACGTCAGGAACATGCGGCAGCGAACAACATTCCAATTTCAGCATGCGTATATCCCAACAATCGCAGATAGTTCGAGCATTTTACAGCACAAACAAGTCCCAGAAGCTATTGACAAAGTCACAGAGGAAGTAGGAAGGGAGTGGACCTGATTTCGCATAGTTTTGAGCTCGCTAGCTCCGGTTACGCTGTCTCGAAGATGCCACAGCGTGTGTTCATGCAAACAAGAACAATAAATGAGGTTAGATTTGTCTAAGGAGCGGTGAAACGCGAAGAAAACAGATGGTAAAGGAGACTCACCGAGGATGCAGCTTTCTTGAGATGGATTTCGGAGATGTTTATGGGGGGGAGGCGCTCGCGATGGGAAACAGCCCACCCCCACACCTCCCGAGCACGCACGCTCGCGATGGGAGACCCGTGTGCGCGTCGGGAGGAGTTCTTTGCTGGACGTCCACAATGGGAGCTTGTTTGGCATCTCATGGAGTGATATGCGAAGCCGGGGCTGACCAATCCAGGAAGATACAAGCTTCGACCTCCTCCACCACTTTGCTTCCTTAATGTCGTTTTCTCGCAACATATACAACGAAGGCAGAGCATGCAGAAAAGGAAGGTTAAATGCCATCTTGGCAAACATACAAGAGAATAAGTGAGGTTGCTCACCGTTAAGGGTCGTTTGCCTTTGGTTGCTGCAATCGGTTTCGAAGACGACGACGAGGACGGGTTGCCGTCATTAGATACGAGAGACGTCAAAGCTGATGAGTCGCTGGTTCGTGACATCATGATCAAAAGGCTGAGACTGAAGCTATACGAACTGTGGCTGAGTGTTCGTCCATCGATACTAGAGTGCTTCCTCATCATGCTGACGAAGACCAAGCTCGGGTTGGCCTCTCAGGGGGGTTTCCATGCTGCTAATTCTTCTTACCTTGGAAGAAGATCACAGAGGAGTAGGAGCAATGGTGGGATGAATGGAAACGATGGTGCCCTGGTCTTCTTCTCGGTGAGGCCAAACAAAGAAGATGGAGATCGACGAAGGAGACGAAGGAATTGGGAGAATGATTGATGACCAATGAAAACCGTCTCCCCTGCTTTCTGTAATGTTCTCTACTCCTTTTATTCGTCCCCTTCTCCCTTGCCATCTTAACTATCATCTCTTTTAGTTTCTTGAATTTAAACCAATTTAGTTGGAATTTAACTAATTAGTTTACTTTACTGTTGGCAGGCATTAATGGGGAAGATGGTGCTTTGTCCTTGGAAGATTTGGGGGGGTAAGGAATGTCGGGAGGTTGTTATTCACATGTGGGAGTAGGGGGGACAAGGAAGATTTTCCTTCAGAGTGTACGACCCCCTTCAGATTGTTTGTGTAGGAAATATATGTATAAAAATTCAAATTTGTAAAAAGAACGGGCTGAAGTTGGGCTTAGGCATAAAAAAGAAATGGGCTTGATGTCGGGCTGCGGTCTAACAAAATGGACTTAGGCTTGGAGCCATTTCATCTTATGTATGATGGGCTCGCAGGTTTTAGCCTAATAATTTGGGGTATTACAGTTTCACGGGGTGTCTTTTCTTATAAAAAGTGAGCACTCTGTTCAAGAGATTCTCCTCATAATCATAATTCTCTGGAACTACCTCAGAGTTTGTATCATGTCCAATTACGGACTGGATTTGTGTAGAATCAATCTTAAGAGGGACAACACTCTCTTTCTGTTCTTCAGCTGCAGTCAGCTATGAATTGAGTCTGTCTGATAAAATAGGTTCCTCTATATATTGATAATCATTAATGATCACATTAATAGATTTCTCAACAACAAGAGTTCTTTTGTTGAAAACTCTATAAGCTTTGCTAGATTCAGAATAACCAAGGAAGACTCCTTCATGTGATTTAGTATCGAATTTTTCAATATTGTCCTTAGAAGGTCTTAATACGTAACAAGAACTTCCAAAAGGATGGAAATATGATATGTTAGTGTTGATACCCCAATTTTTACCAAAAAATAAAATCACAAAACATCTACGAGATCAAATAAAATCACATAAGAATATTTGGTTTCATGTTCTAAAAATCTTACGCGAGGAACAAATAAAATCTTAACAAAAGAATCAAGAAAAACATTTATATTAGGGGACAGGGGGAGAGGTGACGAAGTATTCAGGAATCAAAAAATTCAAAGGTAGTTTTTTTTCTCTCCTATGTCTTGCATCAGGTTGTACCCCGGCCGACCGAGCCTCCTCCATGACTCCTTTCTTCACAAGACTGCACGAGAGTCCGCGACAATTCATATAGTTCCATGAACGTCCTTTGCTCTTGTCTTCGGTTATAATAAATCTGTCCACTGTAGCGTTTTATTTGTTTGCTCTCTGTCGCCGAAAACGTTCCTCAGTAGCTCTTTCGATGGTGGAGGGAAGTCATCGAGCGCTTGTCACGAAATCAGAGGAAAACGAGATACCCAAGGAGGCCTCACATTGGCAACTCCGTCGACCATTCTCGGTCTCTTCGCCTCAGTTCCGATCCCTACATGTGACAGTAGGCCACAGCGGACAGCTTCCTCCTACCACTCAAGCCCCCTCCAGCAGCGATGGTTCCCAAATCCAGCGGCGGCCAACCAAGGTTCTTCCCGGCGTCATCAAATCCATAGTGGCTTGTCTGATCGCCCCAACTACGGCTCCATCCTGGACGCTCAGATCTGGAGAAATCATTTCTCCTCACCTCGTCACCAAACGGTCCAGTAGCGGCTGATCAACGACCGGCAGCGGCGGACCCCTTCCTCCCGACGTCTTTAGATCCAGCGGTCCCGTGCTGACGAAACTCATCTTCCATCGATATCCTTAGAGAGCAGCGGCGAGTTTACGCCATTCCCCAGCGACCCTCCAAAGCGTTCCTCCTCCACAACCCGGCGAGCGCCTGACCTTTTCTTCGCGTCCGGCGTCCAAAGTTCCACCCTCCTGATCGCCGGGGAGTCCCGCTTCCGCCAAGTTCTGCCGCTTCCAACAAGTCAAGAATATCCGCCCCAACCCCTAAGTCCACGGCGCCGGCATCCGTCCCCTGTCTACCAAGACCAGGGTCTACCACTCGTCTCCGGCTATTCCTCGACCAGATTCACCCTTGTCTCCCACTCCAGCACCGGTTGCACGTCCAGCCGTTGGTTCCCGGTTTCGGATTCCCTCTCAGCTCGCCCATCCTAGGCGTTGGCAACAAGCCTCGACGACCCAGCCGGTCTCCTTCAAATCCATCGCCTCTACCTCCCTCGAGCCATAGATCCGGTGCCCGTGCCCTTCAAGCCTTCCGATCTACCCCCGCCCCGTCAGCCACGTGGCGGCACCCCATACTTCGGAGTTCCTCAATCGACAGCCGGTTCGGGTTTGACTCCTCTACCGCTTCTCAACTGTGCCTACTCGTCACGGCTCAGGTCTCAGGCTCTTCTCTCATGAGTCATACACAGACAGCGGGTCTCCTCCAAGGAGACCAACCCCCATCTCCGTGGCCGCGGCGACGGAAAATCTGACATATCCCAAATCCGAGCCTCGCTTTGGCCAGCGACCTCAACCTCAAAGCAGCCGCCCTCTAAGCCGTCAAAAGTTAAATTGCTTCTCCCCTCCCTTTTACCTTCGTACGATCTGATGTTGGAAGTGTTTAGTTTTGTTTTTGTCTTATTTATTATTATTATTATTATTAATTGCATCCAACGCGCGTGAGACAAACTTTTTTTATTTTGCAATTACCTCTTTTTGTTGTTTTGGGACGCATTCGTCTCATTATTTTATTTTTTAGATTTTAACTTAATTTCCCACAACGTTTGTAATCTGTTATGGCTTTTGTTTATTTCTTAATATTTCAAAATTTATTTTCTTAAAAATTGTTTTCTAACCCCTTTTTAGTTTATTTCTTTTCAATGGACTTATAACATACGTGGTTTTAATTATTACCGGTAGGTAATTATAGTTGCATGCATAGGGTTTATTGCAAGTTCTCTTTCATCAAAATAACTCTTAGAATGTGATAATTAATCCTGTTTCAAACCATTTCCGAACAATTTACTTCGTTTATTTGATATTTATTCAGGTATCCCGGAGGCGTGCCTTGCGGACAACCAAGGCACGCACACCGTTCGACGCTCTCGGGACAAGAATCAACGAAGGATATATATTCGAGGGATTATTTGAATTCTCGAAGATCAAGACCCTTAGAAGACGGCTTCACACTCTCCAACGACTCTCCAGATTCGCTGTAAACCTACTTATAAAACAGCATCGTAAGGTACAACGCCAATGGGCGCGTTCTAAGAGAGTCGGAAAATGGTACAAATCCTGCTCATCCTCCACCCGGTTCTCCCTCAAATTCAATTTGGCTTAGAAATTGCTAAGGGCCTTAATCAATCTATGTTTCATGCGTTTTGCCCAATTAATTTTTTAACGAATAATTCTTTCTTCTTAAAAATGATTCATATAGACATTGTTAAGCATTATTGTGCTCGAGATCATTTTCTCTAAATGTCAAACAATCTCTTTTCTAAAACCGAGCTCAAATAAATTGGACATCGGAAACACACGACAAAGGCCTCCCCTTTTCTTTGTGATGCGTGCAATTTAGTAATCCCTAATCTCTATAGTTTTTTTCTAACTTGAACTTAAAATAAGTTAGTGGCGACTCTGACACGTTTTTAAAATTTGAAGCCTTTTATCGTCAAGGGAGGATATCCATTTTAGATGGAATCAGAAACAGGATCCACCCGCGACAGTTAGGAACTTTGCCCTTATACAACCCATAAGGAGTTTTGTCAAGTGTCTTTCGTCTATGAACACGCATAGACACGTGACATGCTGTTTTAATAGCCTTAACCACAAGTTCTATGGTACTTTGCTTTCACATATCATCGTTCTGGCCATATCAAGAAGAGTTTAATTCATTCTCTCAGCTACTCCATTATGTTGTGGAGTATATGGAGTAGAGAAGGTGTGTTCTATGCCATTTAAGTCACAGAATGACTTAAACTCATGGTTTTCAAAATATGTACCATGGTCAGTTCTTAAGCGACGGGCGAAGGGCTGCGTGAGACCTCGCTTGAGATTTTCGGGGAGGATTCAGGGAGCAGCTCGTGTCGCCGTCACCCATCCAATGATGGCACCGTTTGTAAAACATGTTGTTGTTTAACCTAGGTAAACTATTACGTAGTCGCCACCGATTTTTTATTTTAAAACTGTTAAGTCGGAAAAACAGCTGGTTCGGGATTCTCACTTACTAGTCCTTACACTCTAAGCATGCGAAGAGGTGGCGTTTGCTCCAAAAGTGTTTGGCTTTTGATTGACGACCGTTGGACCCGATCCGGGCATGACTCCGGACTCATGTCACTATTTTACGGGCATTGGACCCGATTCGAGCCTTTTGCGCTCGAACTCATGTGTATTTGACAAACAACATGCGATGATAAACCTACGGGCCTAAAGCATGCGAACAATCACAACCAATTATTGAGATCAAAGGGAGCGGGGAAAGGCGGTGATCGTGAGCCTATGCACTTGGACTCACGACCCGTCACATGTGGAAATAAAGCAAAGACGGGAAGCCCGCACTTCCCTCATGTACCTGAGATGATGGTTGATGCTGCCTTACTTCGAAGCTAGCGCCTTCGAGATTTCTGTCTTCGAAATATCGCCTTTGTCGGGGTTCCATTTAGCTCGGTTGATTTTTTATACAAAATCAAATCAAAACACCACCGAGAAGACGATATGTCAGAAAATTCCAAAATATATTGAATATCTGGAATTAACTGGTGAGTAAGAATGATTACTCATCGGGCGTTGTGTGGCCCGTTGATGTTGATCCTTCATGATGTTGAAAGATGATATTCTCTCATTGTTTTAACATGCAAAACAAAGAGAAAAGAGAGAGGCAAAGCTAGAGCAGCAGCAGTAACGATTTAATCGTACTGAAAAGTAAGACATGACTTACGGTTTGAAGTGGTTGAATTGATTGGGTGATTTTTGTAGCCGTTAATGTCTATCCTTCGCGATGTCGGAAGAAAACATTCCTTGGTAATGAATTCCGTTTGAGATGGTTGAATTGATTTTCATCCCTCGAAAAGCCCGTGTGCAAAACAAAGGAAGGAAACAAACGCCAAATATTATAGACAGTTAGTCAAATTCGTACTATGAATTTTAACTGAGCTATAAAATATAAGACATGCCTTACCGCGTCGAATGTGAATCGTTCAATCCTTGCTCTCTCGAATATATGTCGAAATATTATGTCATTGTATTTTTTATGCAAAACAAATGCAACGAAAGAAAGCATACGAATAAGTAATCATTCGTTAAAAGAAACAATGTTTGAGAACAATTAATAAACATTTTACTAAACAAATATTTCGTGATGTAGGCTTTAAAATCTAAAATTCATAAGCAACAAATATCCGAATGACAAGCAATCGTGCAATGAAATGACAAAAAAAATTGAAATGATCATAAAACAAGTAAGAGTAACGAGACATAATAGTAAAGCAACATATTATTATTATTAGTCAAAATGTTAATAAGATTAATAAAAGAAAAAGAAACAATTACCTGCCTGATATCGAGGAGTCTGAAACCCACCCAGAAGAGAATTCCTCAAATCTCAATTCCTCCCTAGCTTGTACTGATTCCTCCTCCGCTGATGTGATTTCGTCCGAACTTGGGTCTGTCCCACCTCCTCCCTTTCACACCTTGGAGCGGCGTGTCTCCATATGGGTCGGGATTGGCCGTTTGGGACCGAGAGGTGCTGTCGGGGTCGTGGTTGTAGAGGGCAATGTCGTCGAGGGGAAGATGGGTTCACCGCTGCCGATTCTGGGGGCGCCGGAGGAAGACGAAGACGGGATCCGCCGCCACAGGATCTGGAGACGACGGGAGGACGGGGGTCTGCTGCCGCTGGATCGCGAGACGCCGGGAGGATGGGGCTCAGATCCGTGGTCCTCGGTGAGGGGAGTTGGCTGTGACAGCGGGAACGCCTGAAGTTGAGGCTTCGCCACCGTGGGTCGCCATGCCTGGAGCCGGGGTTGTCGGAGTCGGATCGAAACTCAGTGGGTGCTAACGGAGAGGGGCTCAGAGGCAGAGGGCAGCCGTCGTTGTTGGGGAAAGATTGCGGCCTGAAGAGGTTGAAGAGGATGTCGGTCCACCACTACTGGTCGTGGATTCGCCGCCGCCGAAATAGTTTGGAAAACATTTGGGGATCGTTTTGGCTTTGAAAAATGTAAGTTCGGAAGCACGAATGTTCGGAGCATGTGGGATGCGAAAGTTTGCGTAACTTGGGTGCGGTGTTCCTCTTTATTATGCACAAGAACTAATTCCAACGAAACGGAGCATGAATAACTCTTATTTTGAATAGTTTGGAAAACATTTGGGGATCGTTTTGGCTTCGAAAAATGTAAGTTCGGAAGCACGAAAGTTCGGAGCATGCGGGATGTAGAAGTTTGCGAAACTTGTGCGCGGGGTTCCTCTTTGTGCACATGAACAAATTCCAACGAAACGGATCATGAATAACACTTGTTTTGAATAGTTTGGGAAACATTTGGGGATCGTTTTGGCTTCGAAAAATGTAAGTTCGGAAGCACAAAAGTTCGGATCATGCGGGATGTACAAGTTTGCGTAACTTGTGTGCGGGGTTCCTTGTTGTGCAAAGGAACTAATTGCAACGAAACGAACCATGAATAACTCTTGTTTTGAATAGTTTGAGAAATATTTGGGGATCGTTTTGGCTTCGAAAAATGTAGTTCGGAAGCACGATGTTCGGAGCATGCGGGATGCACAAGTTTGCGTAACTTGTGTGCGGGGTTCCTCTTTTTGTGCAAATGAACTAATTCCAATGAAACGGACCATGAATAACTCTTGTTTTGAATAATTTGGAAAACATTTGGGGATCGTTTTGGCTTCGAAAAATGTAAGTTCGGAAGCACGAATGTCCGGAGCATGCGGGATGCGAAAGTTTGCGTAACTTGGGTGCGGTGTTCCTCCTTATTATGCACAGGAACTAATTCCAACGAAACGGAGCATGAATAACTCTTATTTTGAATAGTTTGGAAAACATTTGGGGATCGTTTTGGCTTCGAAAAATGTAAGTTTGGAAGCACGAAAATTCGGAGCATGCGGGATGTAGAAGTTTGCGTAACTTGTGCGCGGGGTTCTTCTTTGTGCACATGAACTAATTCCAACGAAACGGATCATGAATAACACTTGTTTTGAATAGTTTGGGAAACATTTGGGGATCGTTTTGGCTTCGAAAAATGTAAGTTCGGAAGCACGAAAGTTCGGACCATGCGGGATGCACAAGTTTGCGTAACTTGGGTGCGGTGTTTCTCCTTATGCACAGGAACTAATTCCAACGAAACGGAGCATGAATAACTTTTGTTTTGAATAGTTTGGGAAACATTTGGGGATCGTTTTGGTTTCGAAAAATGTAAGTTCGGAAGCACGAAAGTTCGTAGCATGCGGGATGCACAAGTTTGCGTAACTTGTGTGCGGGGTTCCTCGTTGTGCAAAGGAACTAATTGCAACGAAACGGACCATGAATAACTCTTATTTTGAATAGTTTGGGAAACATTTGGGGATCGTTTTGGCTTCGAAAAATGTAAGTTCGGAAGCACGAAAGTTCGGAGCATGCGGGATGCACAAGTTTGCGTAACTTGTGTGCGGGGTTCCTCGTTGTGCAAAGGAACTAATTCCAACGAAACGGACCATGAATTAGTTGATTGTTAACGGCGGAGAACCGCCTTGGGATCGGACTCGAAGAATCTGTTGGAGCCGAACGGCACACATGCAGCGCCTCCTTGGGGCCGTCTACCGCTATTCCTTGGATAAGTCGACGAATCTGAGGATGGTTTCGTTCCTTCCTAGTGAGTCAGCCGCTGGTGTTGATGATGGGGACGAGGTCGCCGTAGCTGCCTTGGGGTTAGAGGGATGCGCGGCCGGCGCTGGCAAGAAGCGAGGTCCGGTCGTCAAGATCGGGGAGAGTCGCCTTGGTTGGAACTCCTGTCTGGGGAGTCGTATGCCATAGCCACGATCAGAGGGGACTGCGGCGGCCAGGCGTATTGCGGTCTCGAGGCCGAGGACGAGAGAGGCTACCTTCTCCGCGTTCCCTTAGGTAGAATCGATCAAGGGAGGGGAGCGACCAATCCAGCTTTTGGTAGGCGGGACGAGAGGGCAACGGGAGCTCACCGGCTTGTTCGTCAGAGGGAGGGAGATTCCGTGGAAGAAAGGGGGAAGGAAGGAGAGCCAGCGCCTCGATCCTTCTGTCCTCCGTGCTTCTTATAGAAGACTCCCCCCGAGGTCCTTATATGGATTGGCACTCGTACTAAGAGATGGAACTATGATTGCCTGCGAGCTAGGGGGAGGTGGGAGAGCAGAGTAGCTCTGGACTTCCCAAGGTAAAGAAAGAACGTCTCGTGGGGTATCCTTCTAACCGTGCAGGAATTGTTGGTGGGCCCCAACCAATTTGCTGTGACCTGCTTCTTCTTTTCTTTTTTGCTGGGAATCGCCTGGTGGGACCCCAGAAGGCGACGATTGCTATCTGGATGACAACTCAGGGCAATTCTTCCTCGTAGCTGACTCCAATCACAACAAGTGCTCCTACGTGGATGGAGAGGGCAGATTTTGGCAGACCAGCGAGCTTCGACGGGTCATCCCTGTTGGGCTCTTACATGGGCCCTGACCTGTAATCAAGCGGCCACGGCTAACTGTCGCGCCAATGCTTGTGGCTGTGGTTGTTCCCCCCTTTTTTTCGCTTTTCAAATTGGTCCAATCGAAACGAAGCTAACAAATTATTTTGGTTAGAAATCGTTTTAACTTCAAATTCAAACTGGTCACCTATTCATGTTAATCATATGTGATTAAAATTGACCAGCTATGAGAATTTTAGCCAATTTGAGGATCTACAGTTTGCCCCTCCTTGCGAGAGAATCTGAGCAGGTTTTCTCGCAAGGACACGATAGATACCCCAAATTGTGAGCTGGGGTGTTCTGGTCAGATCAGTACCTTGGGATCCGATCGAGAGAATGTTAGTCACAAATGCGTTCGTGAAGTATGGTAAAAATAAATAAACATGTATGGTTATGGCACTCATGCATGGCATGTTTTATTTTGTTAAAGTTGCCTCTGAGCGAGATTGGAGTAGGCACCCAGGCCCTCTCACGGCTCACTGTCATATCTGCAATTCGTCTCGTTTGGACCTTAAGATTCCTTTGACTTGGATGCCTCATGTACCGGTCGAAAAAGTCTTTGCACGGGTTGTATCATGGCTTTGGCATAAGGCCTTTTGATTTGAAGGCTCAAATTCGTCGCTAGAAAGAAAGAGCCTAAGGATCTCATCGGAGCTTCAGGACCACAAAGGTTTCCCCATTCGGGCGAATTCTTCTTCTGTAGATAGCCGTCCAGTCGAGGTTTCTTATTAGGATTTTGACGCTGACCTTTGGTGAGCTTTGATGATCCAATCTTTGGGGAATATTCTTTACTTGCCAAAGAAGTAACATCTTTGCTTTTGTGACCTCTTCATGCAGGCCCCTCGATGCTTTAATTTGCTCTTTCGATTGTTTTGCGCTTTGCTCGTTTGAGACTTTAGTCTTTGCGCTGATCTTGCTTTTTCTTTGTTTGTAGGGATTTGCCCTATCTTTCCTTTTGTCCTGTTGAGGAAACTTTGAATTTCTTGGATCTTTCCAGGGAGGAGACTGACTGGCAAGCTGATCCGTCGAATGATACGTCTTCGCCCGAACTTTGCGGAAGTGTTGCCCCTGTGGTCCTATTGCTTCCGGATTCAGACTATAGGACACCCGTTAACCTCGTCGCGAGGCGATCCCTAGGCTTGGTGGGAGTGGTGTGTACGAAAACTCCAACTTTGGCTCGGAGGGGCTAGCAATGGTCAATGTCTGTATTTGGGATGGAGAATAAACGCTCGATCTCATCCCAGCCTGAGCATCTTTTGTCAAATGATTCTTTATTTGTCAGGAGGCTTGTGTGTGAACGAACTCTCTCGTGTTTACGCTCGTTTCTTTTCCGGGTAAGTGTTTGGGAAACGGGTTTTCCTTCTCCAATCCTTGCCCAGAAGCATTCTCTTTATGCGAAAATTTTGACGATGCGCATGACCACACAAATGCATGTATTTAGGTAAGCAGATCTCTCCGAAGTGGAAAGATGCATGTATTCTTGCGTCCCTGCTGACTCTTTCGAGGTTAGGCTTGAAAACGGCTTCCACCCGATCGCCCTCGCCGTTGTTTGTGTGGATGATCATGTACCTACACAGTTAAAATGGACACAGACGAAGTTAGCTCATGCACTTCGATAAAGTTAGGCGCCCGGCTGGGAGGGGAAACAAGGAATGTCCGTCTTGATTGTCGTCGGATATGACGAGAAGTTTTGTCGTCCGTAGAAGACACTCTCTTTTGGCATGCTCATCTTTGGTGACAACAAAGGCAATTTCGAAGCTTTGGTTCAAAATTTTTTTACCCGACCACCCTCGCCTTTGTTCGTAATGCAGGATGTTCATGTGCCTATATTCGCCAAAGGGCGGAAAACAAGTGTGCTCATGTAACTTATTCCGCAGATGAAGTATTAAAATACTCCCTTTCTGAAGTCTTCCTTGGTGATAACAAAGGCAAACATCGAATCTTTGGCTCGAAATTTCCACCCGACCGCCCACGCCTTTGTTCGTAATGTAGGGTGTTCATGTACTTACACTCGTCAAAAGGCGGGTACTAAGTTAGCTCATGTAACTTGTTCCGATAGAGAAAGTATTAAAATTGGATTAATACTCCCTTTCATGTCTTTTCGCCATTGCGTCTTTGTCTGACGGAGTCAAAGGATTGACGAAGTGCTACTCATACCTTGTATTTGTTGTATAAGGGTGTTCATATTCTTATCAAACAGATAGCGAGAAACAAGTGAGTTCGTGCAACTTGTTTCTTTTAGAGTAGAAACAAAATTTGCTCATGTAATTTTGTTTGTAAGAAAAGTGAAGTAGAGTTTTGGTACTTCCCTTTTTATGTGGTTTCATCATTGCGTCTTCGTCCACAGGAATCGAAGGATTGATGAAATGCAACTCGTGCCTTGTGTCTGCTGTATAAGGGTGCTCATGTACCTGTCCATGAGACAAAGGACTTGAGGTGAAATAAGCTCATGTAATTTCGCTCAGATTTTGATGAGGAGAGTAATGTTAATGTAATTCTCCTTTTTTTCATGTAAGTTGTCAGTGTTCTTTGCTCCAGTTGATTTCTAGGGGATATAAAGAAGTTTGTTGACGAAGGTTGTTGGAAGCTCTGGTTTAAGCTTTATTGTTTGTCTTCATTGTCTGCCTAGGGCGCTCATGTACTTATGAGACAAGAATGGATGGTGAAACAAGTAAGCACATGTAACTTGTTTTTACGTACAGAGAATATTGAGGTTTTCTTAATGAATACTCCCTTTCATGTAATTTGTTGTCTTGTTAATGACACGTTGCTTTGAAGCTTTGATTCAAAAGTTGTTTTGATTGTCATGATAGGTTGTACCTACATGTAATAAGGACAAAAACAAGTAGGCTTCTATGACTTGTTTTTATTGAGAATTATTGATCAAGGAATATATACTCCCTTCATGTATATCGTTGTTTTGACAACGAAAGCCGTTTCGAGATTTTGGCTCGAAACCTTTCCATCTTGCCACCTTTGCCTTCTTGTCTGCCTAGGTTGTTTGTGTGCCTATGAGACTGGTCGAATGACAAAACAAGTAAGCTCATGTAACCTGTTTTGCGAAGAAAGCATTTGTTAAGGAACAAATACTCCCTTTCATGTTATTCGTCATTTTTGTCAACTGAGAGTTATCCAAGATTGCTCAGAGCCTTGTCCCGGGATAGCTCGGAGGTATGCCCCAGGATTGCTTGAAGATTTGCCTTATGACCGCTCGGGGAGTTATACCAAGGATTGCTTTCGTGTTGTTGTCTTAATGTACGTTATCGGTTTACCAACGAAGGTTGTTTCGATCTTGCCACCTTCGCCTTCTTCGTCTGTCTAAAATATTCATGTACCTATAAGACAAGCCGAAGGGCAAAACAAGTAAGCTTGTGTAACCTGTTTTGGGAGAAAGTACTAGTTAAGGACGAATACTCCCTTTTGTGTGATTCGTTGTCTTGAAAACGGAGATTTCTCCAAGATTGCTTGAAGTTTTGCCCCAATATTGCTTGTCTACTTAGGATGCTCCTATACCTATGAGACGAATGCATGGTGAAAATAAGTAAGCTCGTATAACTTATTTTTTGCGAAGAAAGTATTAACTTGGGAATGAATACTTCCTTTCATGTTGTTCGGTTGTTTTGTTGACAACGAAAGAATATTTCGAAGCTTTGGCTCAAAACTGTTTCAAGGCTTTGGCTCGAAACTTTACCACCCTGCCACCCACGCCTTCGTCAACATGCGACAAGGGCTAAACTGAGTGAGCTCATGTAACTCATTTTTGCAAATAAGGAAGTACTGATTAAAGTATGATACTCCCTTTCATGTGATTATAACATCGAAGATCATCTGCGCTGATTGTTTGTAGCAGTTCCTCTTTGTTACGACAATTACTCTTTTGAATAGCGCGATTGCACAGGTTGCGCGTTGTTGTAGCACCTTGTGACGGGCATGGGTGGGCATCTAGTTATTCATGCGGTGGGCCGATGTGGATCGACGGGTCGCTCATGTAAGGGCTAATTCCCGTCGGTCTTCGAGGCGGTGATTGACCTTCTCCCCTTCTATTTGAGACGAGCTCTTGAGAGTCGAGCTTTTGTTGGATTGACCGTTTGGGTACCTTGGAAAAGTTCGAAAGGAGTTGCCCCTTATACTGGAATGTATTGTTGGCGCAGTGAAGAAAGCTAATAACAAGACGTTAGTTAGAAGATTTTTCTTCCTTGTCTGGATTGCCCGATATTGAGGATCGGGAATTGGGGGATTGTCCTTGTCCGAATTACCCGATGTTAAGGATCAGGGCTTGGGTTGTAAATTGGGGAATTGCCCCTATCTGAATTGCCCAATAATGAGCGGAGGATTATAGTCTTCTTCTCCATAGTGAAAGAATCTGGGAAACACGTTCCCGTTTGTGCCGAAGTTGGGGCAACTGGTGTTGTAATAAGATTGCTTCTGCTTCTTTGGAACAGTTGTTGAATTAATGGGGGCATGAAGATCTTTGAATTTGACCTTGACATGTTCGTGAATAGCTCTTTAGGCTCGCCTTCTACCTTGATGTTAATCATGATCAGCCCTTTTAAATGTAACTTCCTTGGGGTCTCCATGTCATCGTGGATTCGGGCTCTAAACCTTGGTAGCTGTTGGGTGATCTTTGGTTTTCATGTTTGACTTGCTTTGGTATATGTTGAGGAAGCTTTGGCCTTTGTGTAGTTGAATGTGTAGCCTTGGGCTTTGGTAGCCGAGCAGACCTTAGCTTTTTGTTGTTGGATGCTTGACTTAGGCCTTGGCAGTCGTTGATGGATCCTTGGCCTTCATGTGGTTGTATGTCTGGTCATGACTTTGGTTTTTTGATAGTAATTGGGGAATCCTTGCTCTCTAAGTGATTGTTCATTTGGCTTTGCATTTAGACAACCATTGAGGACCCTTGGTCTCTATGTTATTGTGTGGCTATGTACTTTAGCAGCCGTCGAATAATCCTTGTTCTTCGTGTGATCGAATGTTGCTTTGGTCCTCGACAACCGTTGAGGAATCCTTGGCCTTCTAGTTGTCGTGGATTTATTATATCTTTCTTGCCCCCAATCTAGTTCGAGGAGTCATCTTGAAGAATTAAAACCTGAAGGAAGCAGAAAGAAGGTTAAAGTTAGCATCATGTAACCGTGTAATCAATGCATAATAAATTTGTGATATGATCAATCGTATTCATGTATGTATAGGAGAATACATTATGAGAATGCAATTACAAATAAAATGTAGTAATGCAATGAAGCAATTAATATGGATGACATGATAATGCAACTACTGCGATTAGGTAGACGCTCTTGTGGTCATGCGAATGTATAAATGCAGTAAGCGATAAAATAGGTAGGAAAGGGAGAAAAGAGGATTCTTAAAGTCTTCTGTAATTAATCCAAATGCTGCACAACTAGCAATGTTAGTTTTACAGTTTATCGCAGACAAAGCGTACCTGACACATGTCCCTGCACATGTAGCAGTCACTCAATGACAAACAAATGCACGTGCGGTGTCTGGTACCTGTAGTGAGCAAGCAATTTCTAGACTCTCGGATGAAGGCTTCTAAGACCTCCCTCGGACTAAAGGAGGCGGGTCCCGGTCCATAGCCTACAAGCCGTAGGAAGCAGCGAGGCCGTGCCTTTTGGTGACCCCCTAAAACTCCTAGTCCCGGGTATAGGGACTTACCTAAGTATGCCTAAGAAAGCGGTAAACAGACACAAACATGAGCGCAGACAAAAGGCACCGAGCCAAACAAGTACATGCGCAAACAAGAACTCCCCTCCGCATGTGTACGAGTGTAAAGACGTTTCGATAAAAATTCACATGCAGAGTTCCCCAGCGGTGTCGCCATCCGGAATGTACGCGCGCCCTCCGGCCTAGCACGAGCGCTGCGGCTCCGGCGACACGAGGATCCGGGCCCGCCGGTCGACGTCGCGACTCGAGCGTCGGATGCTGCGGAAGGGTACCGGGTTGAATCCTCCCTTGTTTCCCGAGCAGATTTGCGGGACACTACGCCGACTATCTCCAGTCCTTGGAGGCGACGGGCGAAAGGCTGCGTGAGACATCGCTTGAGATTTTCGGGGAGGATTCAGGGAGCGGCTCGTGTCGCCGTCACCAATCCAATGATGGCTCCGTTTGTAAAACATGCTGTTGTTTAACCTAGGTAAACTATTACGGAGTCGCCGCCGACTTTTTATTTTAAAATTGTTAAGTCGGGAAAACAGCTGGTTCAGGGATTCTTACTTACTAGTCCTTACACTCTAAGCATGCGAAGAGGTGGCATTTGCTCCAAAAGTGTTTGGCTTTTGATTGACGACCGTTGGACTCGATCCGGGCATGACTCCGAACTCATGTCACTATTTTACGGGCGTTGGACCCGATTCGAGCCTTTTGCGCTCGAACTCATGTATATTTGACAAATAGCATGCGATGATAAACCTACGGGCCGAAAGCATGCGAACAATCACAACCAATTATTGAGATCAAAGGGAGCAGGGAAAGGCGGTGATCGTGAGCCCATACACTTGGACTCACGACCCGTCACATGTGGAAATAAAGCAAAGACGGGAAGCCCGCACTTCCCTCATGTACCTGAGATGATGGTTGATGCCGCCTTACTTCGAAGCTAGCGCCTTCGAAGTAAGAATGATTACTCACCGGGAGTTGTGTGGCCCGTTGATGTTGATCCTTCATGATGTTGAAAGATGATATTCTCTCGTTGTTTTAACATTCAAAACAAAGAGAAAAGAGATAGACAAAGCTAGAGCAGCAGCAGTAACGATTAAATCAACGTATATTTAATCGTGCTGAAAAGTAAGACATGACTTACGGTTTGAAGTGGTTGAATTGATTGAGTGATTTTTGTAGCCGTTAATGTCTATCCTTCGCGATGTCGGAAGAAAACATTCCTTGGTAATGAATTCCGTTTGAGATGGTTGAATTGATTTTCATCCCTCGAAAAGCCCGTGTGCAAAACAAAGGAAGCAAACAAACGCTGACATGATTTCGTCCGAACTTGGGTCTGTCCCACCTCCTCCCTTTCACACCTTGGAGCGGCGTGTCTCCGTATGGATCGGGATTAGCTGTTCGGGACCGAGAGGCGCTGTCGGGGTCGCGGCTGGAGAGGGCAATGTCGTCGGGGGAAAGATGGGTTCACCGCTGCCGATTCTGGTGGCGCCGGAGGAAGACAAAGACGGGGATCCGCCGCCACAGGATCTGGAGACGTCGGGAGGACAGGGGTCTGCTGCCGCTGGATCGGGAGACGCCGGGAGGATGGGGCTCAGATCTGTGGTCCTCGGTGGGGGGAGTTGGCTGTGACAGCGGGAACGCCTGAAGTTGAGGCTTCGCCACCGTGGGTCGCCATGCCTGGAGCCGGGGTTGTCGGAGTCGGATCGAAACTCAGTGGGTGCTAACGGAGAGGGGCTCGGAGGCAGAGGGCAGCCGTCGTCGTTGGGGAAAGATTGCGGCCTGAAGAGGTTGAAGAGGACGTCGGTCCACCACTACTGGTCGTGGATTCGCCGCCGCCGGACCGGGTGACACCGGAGAGGACGTGGTCTCATTGCTGTTGAGTTGATTGTTAACAGCGGAGAACCGCCTTGGGATCGGACTCGAAGAATCTGTTGGAGCCGAACGGCACACATGCAGCGCCGCCTTGGGGCCGTCTACCGCTGTTCCTTGGATAAGTCGACGAATCTGAGGATGGTTTCGTTTCTTGCTAGAGAGTCAGCCGCTGGCGTTGATGAAGGAGTTGGGGACGAGGTCGTCGTAGCTGCCTTGGGGTTAGAGGGATGCGCGGCCAGCGCTGGCAGGAAGCGAGGTCCGGTCGTCAAGATCGGGGAGAGTCGCCTTGGTTGGAACTCCTGTCTGGGGAGAGTCGCCTCGGTTGGAACTCCTGTCTGGGAACTCCTGTCTGAACTTGTGGTCTCGAGGCCGAGGAAGAGAGAGGTTGCCTTCTTCGCGTTCCCTTGGGCAGAATCGATCAAGGGAGGGGAGCGACCAATCCGACTTTTGGTAGGCGGGACGAGAGGGCAACGGGAGCTCGCCGACTTGTTCGTCAGAGGGAGGGAGATTCCGTGGAAGAAAGGGGGAAGGAAGGAGAGCCAGCCCCCCGATCCTTCTGTCCTCTGTGCTTTTTATAGAAGACTCCCCTGAGGTCCTTATATGGATTTGCACTCGTACCAAGAGATGGAACTATGATTGCCTGCGAGCTAGGGGGAGGTGGGAGAGCAGAGTAGCTCTGGACATCCCAAGGTAAAGAAAGAACGTCTCGTGGGGTATCCTTCTAACCGTCCAGGAATTGTTGGTGGGCCCCAACAAATTTGCTGTGACCTGCTTCTTCTTTTCTTTTTTACTGGGAATTGCCTGGTGGGACCCAAGAAGGCGACGATTGCTATCTGGATGACAAATCAGGGCAATTCTTCCTCGTAGCTGACTCCAATCACAACAAGTGCTCCTACGTGGATGGAGAGGGCAGATTTTGGCAGACCAGCGAGTTTCGACGGGTCATCCCTGTTGGGCTCTTACATGGGCCCTGACCTGTAATCAAGTGGCCACGGCTAACTGCCGTGCCAACGCTTGTGGCTGTGGTTGTTCCCCCCTTTTTTTTCGCTTTTCAAATTGGTCCAATCGAAACGAAGCTAACAAATTATTTTAGTTAGAAATCGTTTTAACTTTAAACTCAAACTGGTCACCTATTCATGTTAATCATATGTGATTAAAATTGGCCTGAGCATTTTTGCCAATTTGGGGATCTACATCTGAATACAGAAGTGTGGCTCTGTCTGATTGCAGAAACTGGATCTACTGGACAAATTCCCAACTCTAAGATAAGTTATCTTATGTGTAAGTGACACAAAGATTTATAGTGGTTCGGCAAACAATGCATACGTCCACTCTCCCAGCTCAAACCTAAATAGGGTGTATTAACTATGTGTTGATCAAGGGACTCTATAGATGCACACTTCTATCAGAAATGTGACTAACAAGTTGCACGTGCTCACGTGTCTAACTCAACCCGCACGCAACCGACATGTCTGACTCTGGCTCCTCACTAAGCCCTTGGCTTGACGGCTACCACCTGCCCTCGTGGCTTAACGGCTACCACCTGCCCACATGGCTTCACGGCTACTTCCTGCCCTTACACACACAACCCGTGTGACTAACAACCTGCACAAATAAAACAGCTACAGCACAAATAAAACAGCTACAGCACAAATAGTTTGCAGTTACAAAAGACGCTCTTTCTCCGAGGTGATGGACTCGGTGAATGAACAATGGACGCTCTAAGCTTTTGCAACAGTGAAGGGACAAAGGTTTCTGGTAAGCTTTTAGGTAGAACGACAAGTTGCGACAATGTCTTCACTCTTGCATTTAAGCTTGTCCATAGAAAAGAGTTTCCCAATAAATCACCAATGGCTAGTTGATCCATTTGTCATTTTCTCCATGATTCGATCCTGTGGGAAAACTTCCAATAACACAAAACATTATCCTTAGTAATATCAGATAATAATAAACCAGATTAATCACATAATAAGAGATAATATATTCTGCTCAGAAACGGTTGTGCGCGCGCCCTTACGGACTAGCGGTGCGCGGCGGCGGTTCCGGCAAGCCCGAGGATCCGGGCCCGCTCCCCCCGAGGCCCAGTCCGGTCGGCGTTACGGCTCGAACGCCGGACGCTGCGGAAAGGGGCCCCGGGTTGGGTCTTCCCTTGATTCGCGAACGGGTCTGCGGGGCGTTTCGCCAACCGTCTCCAGTTCCCTGGAGGCGGCGAGCGAAAGGCTGCGTTAAGGCCTCACTCGCGAATTTTGGGGAGGGCCCAAGGAGCGGCTCGAGTAGCCGTCACCTCACCCCAAATGGCTCCGAAAAAGGGGTAGTGTAGTTTGTTTTAGCTTTGGAAAACAGTTCGGAGTCGCCACCGACTTAGATTTAAAAAGTATGATTTAAGTCGGAAAAATCAGAGTCTGGGTTCGGAGATTCCTATTTACTAACTTTAGTATCCTACCACATGCGAAAAGGGTGGCGATTTGTCCAAAAAATGTTTAACTTTTGATTGACGGGTATTGGGCCCGATCCGGGAGTGGGTCGGACTCTTATCGATGTTTTAACGGGCGTTGGACCCGAACTTAGGTTTGTTTGTTTAAAATCAGGCATGCGACATATAAACCTAAAGCCTAAGTCACACACGCAACCACAGACAATAATTTAGATCAAAAGAGCGGGGAAGGGGCGGTGATTGCGGGCCTATGCACTTGGGCCCACAATCCGTTACAAGTGGGCTTTTAAAATGAAATTCGGGGAGGCCCGCACCTCCCCTTTGTACCTTAGATTGAAGGTTGGGGCTGCTTTGTCTTCGAACCCGCGGTTTTTTAGGCCGGGGTGGATCCACGCGGTTTGATACGCGCGCCTTCAAGTCGGTCTTCGAAAGATTGGAGTTGATCTTCCGAAATTGCGTGCTCAGTGTACATGCAAAGAAAATGTAAGAGTGATTAGTTGACTTTCATTTTCAAAGTCCGAAACAACAATTCGAAATCAAAGAAACGAGCACAAGTTTCAACTAATTCAAAATATTTAAGATCCAACCGCACATTAAGTAAACAGATTAATAACAAGCATGTTTGTCAAATATCAGCAAAATCTAACGGTGGAATTGTGAATTATGCATACGCAAAATCAGCCGTAGCATAGATGCGAATGCAGCATACGCAGGTTTGGAAATAAGAGCATAACTTCACTTAGAATCGTCTGATCTAAGTGAAATCAAAAGCTACAGATCTGTATCTTGATAAGAAATCAGAATATAAAATTTCAAACGAATCCAACGGTGGGATCTCATTCTACAAAGCAAAGAATGCAATTCAGTCTCTTGTATAAGCAATCCCTGACCAGCAGAATGATGAGAAAAGAAAATTTCATAACTCTTCACTCGTTCGTCAAAAAAAAAAATGAAATTTTGTCACATGCTAGATAACTCAATCATGATTTAGCATGAAAAATTTTAGGAAAAATGGATCTGTAGTCTGCTGCCAGCATAGCGGAGAATCTAGACATTCGAATGGAATGTGTTTCAATCGGCCAGCATCACAGATCAAGTTTGACCATGTTTGACTGTAGGCTAAACTTGTTCAAAATAAAAAGTGTAAAACACAGAAATTGTAGTAAATTAAAAGATCTAACTCTCGGTTCAATTTTAATCCATTCAGAACTCAAATGAGTAAATTACGCTATCTGGTGCGCAAGATACTCATGCTGCCGCAAAAGGGCAAGAGACATTAGAAGTCTTCGTCTTTTCTGAATGTTTAGACTAACCAGATGATCCCGAAAGCAAAAACTCAAAGAATAAGATTTGTAGAGGGCTCAAATATGGTTTCAAAAGCGCTAATTTTGTAAAATTTGGGCACGTGATGAAAGAGATACGAAGTTTTTCGTATAACAGTATGAATCTTCCCTGAAATGCGACGGAACATCTGTTCTATCTGCACTCCAACAGCGATTTGACCAGGATGTGTATGTTTAACAGAAATGCGTATAACACAAAAGTTTTAGAAAACTTAAAGGGAAATCCGTTCCAACCAATTTCAGGCGAAACGGAGCTCTGATGTTCAAGTTATGTCCGAAAAACAGAGGCAGCTATTCCACTCATACACAGAAACGAGCTGCTTTTTTCGAACAAACAAAACTCGATCAAGCAAGTATCAAATGGAGAAGCTTAAAGCACGAAGGTTGTAGAATAGCCAAAAAGGGAACGAATCCAAATAGATTTAAGCAAATCCGAGCTGTACAGTCGAAACTAAGCCTGATGGAGTGCAGCTGCACATTCCGCGGATGCGCAGAACAGGGCAGCTGCATTCTCCAGCATACGAAGAGGAAAAACATTGGTAAAACGAGTCTGTTTGAAAAAACTTTCAACAGAGAAGTTGTTCTCCATCGAGAAAGGAAGCCAAGGAGTGAAAAAAACAGATCAATCCATGCACAGGACAAGGAGTTATGCTGGAAAACGTCAGAAACATGCGGCAGCGAACAACATTCCAATTTCAGCATGCGTATATCCCAACAATCGCAGATAGTTCGAGCAGTTTATAGCACAAACAAGTCCCAGAAGCTATCGACGAAGTCACAGAGGAAGTAGGAAGGGAGTGGACCTGATTTTGCATGGTTTTGAGCTTGCTAGCTCCGGTTACGATGTCACGAAGATGCCGCAGCGTGTATTCATGCAAACAAAAACAATAAATGAGGTTAGATTTGTCTAAGGGGTCTACAAAATGAATAGGAAGCAGCTGGTGCAGTGACTCACCGAGAATGGAGTTCGATCGACATGGGAGAAAGGGCGCTCGCGATGGGAAACAGCCCACTCCACACCTCCCGAGCACGCACGCTCACGATGGGAGACTCGTGTGCGCGTCGGGAGGACTTCTATGCTGGATTCGTTGTCAGATCCGGATGGATTGCCGTCCGGGAGATGGGATCACCGTCGTTGGGGCTGAGATATCGGGAAGGAAGGCTGCCGGTTGCCGTTGCCGAACTCGAGTGCACCAGAGAACTTGTGATCTGTTACTCGGGGACACAGGGGAAGGAGTTGACGCCGGGGAAGACGCCGGAGAGCGAAGTGGGTTCGCCACCATGAAACCGGGGAGGCCGGAGTTGAGGATGATTGTTGCGGGAAGAGATGGTGCCGCTACCACCAAGTTTGGTCACGTCGGGGGGATGCCGTCGGGAACAGGGGGTCGGCAACTGGATGTCGGGGAAGGAAGGTTGCTGGTCCACTGCCGGCGACGGTGAAGACGGGTTGCCGCCGTGGTTGGGGAGTTGGAGTGAGGAGCCGCTTTGGGGCCTTGGACTCGGGTTGGGCTATGCTGGAAGAGACGAGGTTCGCCGCTGGGAAGTAGCATTAATGGGCAAGCAGTTGTCGCGACCAGCTTCATGAGAACAGAGGAGCAGAGATGGAGGAGTGACAGGGGAGGAGTTGTGGCCGTTGAAGCTGCGGTTAGCCGCTGTGATTTGCTGCCTGGGACGGAGAGAAGTGCCAACCATCACCGCTGCTGTTGGCATCCAAGGGGCGTCGGGGAACTGATGCAGTCATGAGCGACGAACTGAAGGAATCCACAATGCACCTGCACAGAAAGAAAACGCGTCAAAGCAGAGGGAGGGCTCCCCGCGATGCTAAGTGCATCTGCGAGGAGCTTGGGCTGGTTCTCCGTCTTCGACAAGGGAATGGAGCCGATCGGTTTGCCTAGACGGGAGCTCGTTCCCGTAGCTGCAGCGGAGAGAGAGAATTCTGGTGCTGAGGTACGACTCCCCACCGTTGTTGTTGACCGTTTGCTTGGGTTGGCCGTCGACGAGGGGGTTTCCGGTGGGGCTAACTTCCTTCTTACCTTGGTGCAGGGATGGCTGAAGAGAGGGGATGGTGGCGAGGCAGCTCTTCCGATCCTGTATCCGTAGGGAAAAATCCCCTGAGAAAAGAGTGTCCCCCTCCCCTTTGTTCTTTTTCTTTTTTAATCTTTGTTCTTATTTTTTATCGACCCCGAAACCATTTCTTGCCTCGGTCTGTGGGGAAGGATTTTCACCGCGGGAGCATCCCCAACCAATGATAGGGTGCCAGGTGTCCAATTTGTTCGCTCCCCCTCACATGGCCTCTTTAGTCTCCGTTAGGCGGTTGCGAAGGGGATAATCTCAAAAATAAATAAAATGAAACAAAAAAAAAACGAAATAAAATGAATAAACATTTGGCTGGGCTTGATTGGGCTTGGGCTTCGGCCTTTTTTATAAAAGCGGGCTTTGGGCTTTTTAATGGATGAAAATCGGGCTTTACGACCTATTAATAATTTAAGGCATTACAGTTTGCCCCTCCTTGTGAGAGGATTTGAGAAAATTTTCTCACAAGGATATGATAAATGCCTTAAATTAGGTTTCGGAGTTGTCCTTGACCAACATGTTTCCTGAGAGCTCATCAAGAAAAATCATTAGCCATGAAAATGACTTTATGAAGTAAGGAGTAATCAAGCATGTATGATTACGACATTCATGTATGTCTTGTTTTATTCATTGTGTTATTTTATGAGATTTGTTAAAATTGCTTCAAAGCGAGATTGAAGAAGGGCTTCTGACTTCTCTTGTGTCCTACTCTCATTTCTGAAAGCCATCTCAGTTGGATTCTAGAAGTCCTTTGACTTAGATGCTCATGTACTGGTCAAAGGAATCTTTGCTTGGGTTATGATGTGGCCTTGGCTTAAGGCCTTTATATTGAAGGTTTAAATTCATCATTTGAAAGAAAAAGTTTAAGGACCTCCTCGAAAGCTACTGGATCGTAGAGGTTTCACCATTCCAGCAAATTCTCCATCTTTCAGACAGCTCACCAGCTGATGTGTTTTGTTAGAGGATGAATAACTGGTATACTGGAAAACGTAGACAATCCACTTTGGGGAATTTTTTAGAAGAGTAGCATCTTTGCCTTTGCGACCACCAATGTCGGCCCTGATGCTTTATTTTGCTCTTTTTTTTATTTTCAATTTGCGCTTTCTTTTGAAGACCTTTGGTCTTTGCGCTAATTCTTCCATCTTCTGAATTACGGGGATTTGCCCCGTTTTGTTTTCTATTTTTTTTCTTTGGTATCTGTGTCTTTTGAGAAGTTCTTTGAGGAGTTCGGCCCCTTGGAACAACTCAACTGGTGGGCTTAACTGTCGATGATGCCTCTTTGCTTGAATTTTAAGGAAGCGTAGCCTCTACGATCCGTTGCTTCCGGGTTCTAGCTACAAGATCTCCCTTTTAGCCTCAATGTGAGGCGGTCCTTAGACTTGTTAGGTGTAGTGTGTACGAAAACTTCAACTTTGGCTCGAAAGGGGCTAGCAAAGGGTGATGTTTCGTGTTTGGGATTGAGAAGAAATGCTCGATCTCATCCCGGTTTAGAGCATCTTTTGTCAAAGGATTCGTTATCCACCTGAAGACTCGTGTATGAATCCTTACAGTGTTTGCGCTCATCACCCTGGGAAGGTGTTTAGGAATAGGTTTGCCTTCTCCATTCTCGCTCAGAAGCATTTTTATTGAAGATAATTTTAAATTATATGCAAATGAGCACACGAATGTTTAAGAAATGAATGGGTTTAGATACTCAAACCCCTGTAGTGCTCTTGTGTACTTTCGAGGGTAGAGTGTTTACACTTTCATGCCCCAGTCATATTCTTTGAGACTAGGATCAAACGGCTTCCACCCGACCACCCACGCCGTCGCCTAGGAGTTTGTACCGTACTGTGTGAATGTCCATGTACCTACACAGTTGACAACGGACAGAGACGAAGTTAGTTCATGTACTTCGACTCTTGCTTGGGTAGTTAATGAAGTAAAATTCCGCTGGGGAGATGAGATGGATATGTCCGTCTCAATGATAATCGAGGAATGCGATGCATGTAATCAGCTTGAATGAAGGCAGGACTCCAGCTGGGGAAACGGAGATACGACTCCACCTGAGGAAATATGAGAAATTTTGTTAGAGAGCAATGCAGATGATACTCCCTTTTGGTATGGTCATCTTTGGGTGACGACAAAGGCAATTTCGAAGCTTTGGTTCGAAATTTTCCACCCAACCGCCCGCGCCTTTGTCCAAAATGTAGGATGCTCATGTACCTACACTAAGCAAAGGACAGACAACAAGTGAGCTCATGTAACTTGTTTTCTTTTAAAGTAAGAATGAAGTTTGTTCATGCAACTTCATTTATACGAAAGGCGAAGTAGAGTTTTGATACTTCCCTTTTCTATGTGTTTCGTCATTGCATCTTTGTCCGTAGGAATCAAAGGATTGACGAGATAATTACTCTTGCTTGACGTCTGTTGTGTAAGGAAGCTCATGTACCTATCAAACAGATGACGAGAAACAAGGGAGTTTATGCGACTTGTTCCTATTAGAGTAAGAATGAAGTTTGCTCGTGTAACTTCATTTGTAAGAAAGGTGAAGTAGAGTTTTGGTACTTCCCTCTTATATGATTTCGTCATTGCGTCTTCGTCCGATGGAATCGAAGGTTTGACGAAATTGCTGCAGGACTTTGGCTTGAAGCTTTTCCGCCCTACCGCCCTCACCTTTGTCATAGGATTTTTGTGCCATTCGTGTGAGGAGCTCTTGTACCTGCCCACGAGACAAAGGACGTAAACGAAATAAGCTCATGTAATTTCGTTTAACTCTTGATAACGAGAGTGTTGTTTGTATAATTCTCCTTTTTGATTTGCTAGCATCTTTGCTCTAATCGACTCCCTGGGGATATATTGCTTTGGAGTTCTTGGCTTTGACGCTGCTTAGGTGTAATATCGTCGGAGAGCATCTGCGTTGATTGCTTGTGGCAGGTCTCCTCCGTCCATCTTTGTTAAGATGGTTGCTCCTCCTGAGAAGGCGTGCTTAACGACGAATGGTCCTTCGTAGTTTGGAGCGAACTTCCCTCGTGGATCCTTGACATTTGGTAGGATTCTTTTAAGAACGAGGTCACCTGGTCTGTATCTGATCGGCTTGACCTTTTTGTTGAATGCTCTAGACATGCGTTGTTGATAGCATTGCATGTGGTGAGCTGCAGCAAGTCGTTTCTCATCAATGAAGTCGAGGTGGGCGAGTTGATGGTCGACCTTCTCTTCTTCTGTCATGTTGCTTTGGGATGATACCCTGAGAGTCGGTAATTTGACTTCTGCTGGAATGACTGCTTGAGTGCCATAGACAAGCTCAAAGGGGGTTGCCCCAGTTGAAGTGCGCATTGTCGTTCTGTAGGCGAGTAACGCAAAAGGGAGCTTCTCGTGCCAGTCGCGATAGGTAATTGCTGTTTTCTGAAGAATCTTCTTCATGTTCTTGTTGGCGGCTTCGACTGCGCCGTTCATTTGTGGACGATATGGTGAAGAGTTGAGATGTTTGATCCGGAATTCTTCGCATAAGGATCCCATCAGTTTACTGTTGAAGTTTGAACCATTGTCTGTGACCAATAGCTCCGGAACTCCATATCGGGCGATGATGTTCGCCCTCGTGAAACGTACGACATTGTTTGCTGTAACTTCTTTGAAGGATTGGGCTTCAATCCACTTGGTGAAGTAATCGATTGCGACCAGCAAGAATCGGTGTCCGTTTGACGCTTTGGGATTGATTGGCCCGATTACGTCCATACCCCACATTGAGAATGGCCATGGCTCAAATAGCGGGTAGAGTCTTGTTGGAGGCACATGTACCTTGTTGCTGTAAATTTGACACTTGTGACACGCTTTGACGTATTTGATGCAATCGGCTTCCATTGTGAGCCAATAGTACCCTTGTCGCATTATCTTCTGGGCAAGAGCGTATCCATTCATGTGTGGTCCGCAAATCCCTTCATGTACTTCGACAATAAGAGCATCAGCTTCTTGCTTGGTGACGCATCTCATGAGGGCCGTCGTGAAGGATTTCTTGTACAATGTATCCCCGTCCAGGAAATAGCTTTTTGTTATCCTCCGTATGAATTTGCGTTCTTTCCCTGTGCTATTTCGGGGAAATCCTCCTGATTGTAAATAATCCTTGATGTCCGTGAACCAAGGTAGAGCATCTTCTGGTTGACTTTGTTCAACGTGCATGCAGCTCGGATCATCAGCGATATTGATGCGTAGAGGCTCGATGTTCATTTCTCCAGCTAACGGAATCATCGATGCGAGCACTGCAAGAGCATCAGCAAATCGGTTATCAGTTCGTGGGAGGTAGTTGAATTCAATGTCAGTGAATTGTCGGATTAGCGTTTGTAGATAATCCTGATATGGAATGAGCTTTGGGTCTCGAGTGCGCCAAGCTCCATTCGTCTGGGAGATGATGAGTGTCGAATCTCCATGAACGTCCAGGAGTTTAACCCGCATGTCGATTGCGCGAAGTAGGCCGAGGATGCATGCTTCATACTCGGCAATATTGTTCGTGCATGGAAATGTGACTTTGGCCGCTGTCGGGTAATATTGTCCATCTGGGGAGATTACAACAGCTCCTATTCCTGATCCCGAGGAATTCACTGCACCGTCGAAGTACATCTTCCATCTTGATTCCTGTTCCATGAGCAGGATGTTCTCGTCCGGCAATCCGATTTCTAAAGAGGAATCATCCGTTCCTGGGTATTCAGCAATATGGTCAGCGATCGTTCTCCCTTTCACTGACTTCGTGGAGTGGAATCGAATGTCGAACTCGGCAAGCTGTAGTTGCCACTTGGAGACTCTTCCCATCAGTATTGGCTTGTCGAAGAGATATTTGAGTGGATCATTTTCGGATACTAACAGGATCTCATAGTGCAGAGTATACTGTCGGAGTCGGTGAAGGACCCAAATGAGAGCACAACAAGTACGCTCGGAAGTTGTGTATCTCGACTCACAATCCGTAAATTTCTTGCTGAGGTAGTAGATCGCGTGTTCCTTGGCATCCGGCAATTGTTGGGCGAGCATGGCCCCAAATGATTCTTCTCTGACTGTGAGATAGAGTATGAGAGGATGCCCCGGCTTTGGAGGGATGAGAACTGGTGGTTCTGTCAAGTATGTCTTGATTTGCTCAAATGCAATTTTGCACTCATCATCCCACTCAAACTTGACGTCTTTCCTCAGTTTCTTGAACAGAGGTTTGCATGTGTCGGCTAGGTTGGATATGAACCTTCCGATGTAGTTAACGCGACCCATGAAGCCACGGATCTCTTTGACTGACTTTGGAGCTGGGAGATCACGAATTGCTTTGATTTTATCAGGATCAATCTCAATGCCTTTATTGCTGACGACGAAACCGAGGAGTTTGCCTGAAGTTGCCCCAAACACGCATTTGGCGGGGTTGAGACGTAGCTTGTATTTACGAAGCCGCTCAAATAACTTTCGAAGAATGACAGTGTGGCTCTCATCTTGTTTGGACTTGGCGATCATGTCGTCGACGTAGACTTCAATCTCGCGATGCATCATATCGTGAAAAAGGACCACCATAGCACGCTGATAGGTTGCCCCAGCGTTCTTGAGCCCGAAGGGCATGACCCGATAACAGAATGTGCCCCAGGGTGTCGTGAAGGTTGTCTTCTCTTTATCTTCTTCGGCCATGCGAATCTGATTGTAACCAGAGAATCCATCCATGAAAGAGAATCTGTTGAATCCGGCGGTGTTGTCCACCAGTAAGTCGATGTGTGGGAGTGGGAAGTCGTCCTTGGGACTTGCTTTGTTGAGGTCGCGGTAATCGACGCAGACTCGGACCTTCCCGTTCTTCTTGATGACAGGGACTATGTTAGCGACCCACTGTGGATAGGTAGCCACCTCAATAAAGTTGACTTTCAGTAGTTTATCTACTTCTTCCTTGATGGCAAGGGCTAATTCAGGCTTGTATCGACGTTGCTTCTGCTTTATAGGGTGAATAGACGGGTCGGTAGGAATCTTGTGCTCCACAATCTCTGGATCTAGTCCCGGCATATCTGCATATGACCAAGCAAACACATCAGAGAATTCTTTAAGAAGGTTAACAATATCCTTGGCTTCATCATCTGATAAATCTACACCGATGAACAACTCCTTGGGGTCATCTTCAGTTCCGATGTTAATTGAAACTGGTTTTTGTAATGTAAGGTCCTTTGGTTCCTCATGTCGTTGAAGACCCTGCTCCAAACCGTAATACCCGTCTATAGATTTCGGGTCATTTATTGTTTCTCTGTCTTGTTCAGAGGTTTTCCCGGGTGTACCCGAAGCGCCGTTCCTGAAAAGGAGAAGGAATTAGAGTGATGTATTCAAATGAGTTATTTGAAATATTGTTTCATGCAACAATTCATAATAAGGCATGCGCTTTTGACCAAAAGAAAATAATGTGGGATCAGGACTCAGCGGGTCCCTCATCGTTTTATCGGATTCGCCCTGAACATCAGCGGCCCGATCCCACAAACGCCCTAGGTATTGCCTAGGGGTCGCGTTACATATAGACAACCTTGCTAGTCCGCGACCAGAATGTAGCAAGGAAACCTACTCTTGATTCTAAGTGCAGAAAAATAAAGATGGAAAGTTTCACCCGTCGAGAGGCATGTCTGGCTCGGCCGGGATCGACGCTTCCATCATACAGACTTCTTCTTCGGACTCTTGCGTCCCCGTCTGCTCATCTTGTTTCCCCTCCGCTTCTTCGTTCGCAGTAAGGGAGTCCACACGCCCATTCGGAGGCGGTATTTCAGTTCTTGGGGGAGTCGTGGGCAGCCTTGGTACCACTGGAGCTCGAAAGTACGGTGCCCCGGCTTGTCGGATGGCAATACTGGGAGGTACGAAATGGGCTCTCATGCGAGGTCGGCGCCCATGACCAAGCCCTAAATTCACTTGGACAACATTGATATGTTCGACAGTCGTCCGCTCACCATCAATTTCTCCGTCACTCCGGATCTTCACATTCTCCAGCTTCTCTGATAGGATCTCGCCTTCCATTGTCGCCGCAGATGAACGTACGAAACGGATGCCTGATTTGTTGCTGGTGTGATTGCCTTGATTGCGTCGCATTTTGCCCGTGAATCCAAGCCCACTAGTCCCTGCAGGAGCTGGAATAGTGATCGGATAAATCATCCCTTGTCCTCTGATTCCGAGTCCTTGGCCTGGTTGATATCCATGTCTGAGGAACTCTTTTGCGGCACTGATGTTGCCCCACGTCATCAAGGGATCTGATTTGTAATCGCGCCTCACCATGTTGACCACCTCCAAGGTCTGTGTTGTTGACGGTTCTTCGGTTGGCTCTCCCACGTATGGCATGTCAATCTCGTGGCAAAGCTCCATCAAATGTTCTCCCCGGACTGTGATGAGCTTGCCATCTGAAGAGAATCTGACCATCTGGTGTAGCGTCGAGGGAACTGCCCCGGCTTGATAAATCCAAGGGCGTCCCAGCAGCATGTTGAAGGACCCTGCAGTCTCGAGGACTTGGAATTGAGTAGAGAAAAGCGTCGGTCCAACTCTAATCTCCAGCGTAACTTCTCCATGAGCCTGACGTTTTGCGCCATCGAAAGCGCGAATGGTTAAGTTGGACTGTGGGAGTTTTCCAATATTGATGCCGAGTTTTTGAGCTACAGCCACCGGAATGATATTAACTCCTGAACCGCCATCAATAAGAACTTTGGAGATGGTGGTTTCACGGCATTTGAGCGTGATGAAAAGCGCACTGTTATGATCCTGCCCCTGCTCCGGTAGATCATCCTCTGAAAAGGTAATCACGTTGCTTGCCAACATGCTACTCATGTATGCATCCAGTGCGGCGACTTCAACCTGCTCGGGCACATGCACCTCGGCTAGAAATTTCTCCAACATCTCCCTGTGCTTGTCGGAGGAGTGGATAAGGTCGAACAAAGAGATTTGAGCTGGCTGTTTTCTGAGCTGCTCAACTATGTCATAGTCACTTCCCTTCACTGTATAAATCACCTTGCGGATTTGTTCGTTCGATGGCGCTTTGGGCTTCGAAGATTCAACCGGGGATGAGGCTTCAAGGGCTGGCACTACTCTCCCAGAGCGGGTGATTAACTCAACTTCTGGGCTGAGGGGCGTGCAGGTGGGTCTCATCACGACCGGAATCCTTGGTTCCGTCACAGGCGACGATTCTGTCTGACACGCTCCAGATTGTGCTGATCCCAACGAAACGTAAACATACGGCGTCCTTGGCTGCCGATGGGGAACCAGTGTAAATCCATCCGGCAAGATAGTGGGCTGAACACTTCTGCTGGATTGAGGCGCACGACCTCTTCCCCTACCTCGGCTGCGACCTCGACCTCGACCACGACCGGTGCTTACAACATTGACGCTCCTTGGTTGTGCGTAGTCGTATTCATACATGTTCACTTCCTCTTCATGTTCAGCCAAAACTGAGAAGAAGTTTGCCCCAATATAATTTACATGCTCCGGGAGAGGATTGTTCTTAACATTTGGGGCAGTCGCAGGCACGGAGAATGTAATTGCTCCTTCGTCTAACAGATTCTGAATCTTGAACTTCAAGGCAATGCAATCCTTGGTGTCATGCCCCATTGCTCCCGAGTGGTACTGACAAACCGCCTTGGGGTTGTATCCAAACGATGAGGGATTGGTGGCTTTGGCTTCAACGGGCTTGATAAAGCCCATGTCCCTCAATCGAACAAACATTACATCCAGGGGATCAGGCGTTGGAGTCAAGTCCTCCAGCCTTCGTCGTGGACACTCCACTTGTGCAGGCCTTGGCTGCTGTTGTCCTGCCATATTAATGGGGGGTCTGAAACGAGTTGCTGCCGGTGCTGGAGGCCTAAGCGCGGCTGCAACATACGTCCTTGGCGCGTACGAAGCCGGGGGTGGAGTTGCCCTCATCGATTGCCTGTTCTGCTCAGCAGTTGCGATAAGCTCCTTGGGCCTATGCTTCACTGCCGGTTTTGCTGAAGGGGAAGGGATTAGCCCTTCTCGATTTACTCCGTCAAGTTTGTCTGCGTTGATGACTGCCTGAGCGAAGGTTGAAAATGTCTGCCCGATCATGTAGGGCATGTATTCACGTGGGAGCAACTGGAGGAATTCATCGATAAGCTCTCTCTCCGTAAGCGTCGGTTTGATCTGAGACGCAATGTGCCGGAACCGGTACGCAAACTGCTTAACGTCCTCGGTGCGGTATCTCCTCAATTTCCGCAGATCCGAGATTGTAGGCGCCATCTCCACATTAAAGCTGTAATAATTGAGGAAATCGAGGGCCAGGTCTTTGAACGTCGCGTATTGGCTAACATCCTTGGTGTAGTACCAATGCAATGCTGACTCTGCCAAGCTTTCTTGAAACATGGCGATACGGAATTTGTCGTCCGCCGGATACACAGCCATCTTGTGGCAGAAGTGTTTCAAATGTAGTTCCGGACAGCCATTCCCGCGGAATTTCTCGAACTCGGCCATTTTGAACTTTGGTGGGACTTGTATTTGAGGGATTTGGTAGTTGGCGTACTCCCAGTTATGTGCCCGATACCCCTGGATAGCGTTTAGGCGCTCTTCCAGTTTCGCCATGCGGTGAGCCTCCTCCTGCTGCATTGAGGCAATCCTAGCCTCAAGCCTTGTCTCGAAGGCGCTAGCTTGTTGTTGTTCACCAAATAATTCATCGACGATTGCCGCGTTGCGGGTTCGCGGGCTTGGTAAGGTAGGTTCCACATGTGGAGCTGAAGGGGTGGTAATTGGCTGAGGAATTCTGAAGGTGGGAGGTGTAGAGGTTGTTTGAGGGTAAAGAGTTGGCCCAGGTGTTTGCATTTGGGTGTGGGGAGTTTGCCCGAACGACATTGGGAGGTAGGGAGTTGGCCCTTGGGATGTTGGCTGAGGGTAGTATGGAGGTAAATATGGTTGTGGCATAGGAAGGGAGAGAGGTGGCCCACGCATGTATGGGTTATATAAGGGTGCTACGCTTGTGGAGGTAGCGGATCCGGGTATGACTGGGTTGTAAGGAGGTAGGGTGTTTGGTGGGTCATAAGAAGGTAAAGTGTTCGGTGGAGTGTTTAGGCTAGGACAGTATGGGTATGGTGGTGTTTGAGGTCCTGGCATGACAGGAGGAAGGTGAGCGTTTTGGGAGATTGCAGGAGCAGGTGTGGCTGCCAATTGTCGCTGCAGGAGCTCAGCCATCATTATCTTTAGGGAGGAGAGTTCAGCCGTAAGAGACTCCACCTTATCTCCCTTGGATTGAAGGGAGCTGCGGTCGATGGAGCAGCAGGGGATTGCACTGCTGGCGCTATCGAGGCGGCGAGTGGCGGTATGTACATCGGCGGCATTCCTCCGTCCAAGGATTGCCCAACAGCCAGTGTGGTCTGGGGCAACGGAGGGAACGCGGATCCTGGGAAAGGCATGGCAGGTTCTGCTGGTGTTAGAAATTCGGCGGCGATGGGTGGAGGAATGGCGATGGTGACTCCAGCAGTAGGTGGAGGTTCATCTCCCGCAGAGGCCTCAGCCATCACAGCTCGAAGGGAACGGAATTTTTGGCGTCTTCTGTAAGGAGCAATTGTTCGGTACCTTGGAGAAAAAGAACATTTGATCAATATCACATGATGAAATACTTTGGATGCGCGACATGTCATGATGCATGATTGCACGTCTAATGCAAGGATTGGATTGTGATTATAACGAATTCAATCCAAGTGAAAAGAAGTGCATTAGATAAAATCCCAAAAAGGTTCATTTCACAATACAGTTCTTTAAAATAAAAACGAAAGATAGGATGAGCTCGCAGGCCCAAGGATTGGGAGGAGATGTCCTCTATCAAATGCGATCCCATGGAGTTATCCGTTTCTTCTGGAATCGTGCGGATCGGGCGTCGATGTCAGCCTGATGTTCCATGCAAAGATCGTACTCCTCTTCTTTGAGATTTGCCCAGACTCGAGCGATATGTGTCATGACCCGTTGAACTACTCCCTTTGGTGGTTGGCTGTCCAAGTCGATTGGGTCAAATAATTTGCTCGGCGTTGGTTTAGCTCGTGGACTTCCTCCAAACTGATGCATCACCCTCGCTGGACAGTAATAGGATGTCCCAGTGATCCCAGCGATTGGGATGTAATCTCCGTCTGGGGAGCTGGTAATGGCCAGGTCCACGTCGAAGCATTTGGCCTTTTGATAGAAATCCTCTGGTTCCAGTGAGCGGAAGAGAGCCCTAACTCCTGCAAATGTGCGGGTTGAAAGCCGAGCGCGGTCTGATATGCGGTCGAGTAAGTCCGGAAACTGCTCCCGCCTGAACGACTCTCCGGTGATGCCAATGTGAGTGTAGAACCAGGCCTGGAGCAATGGAGGGCTGAAGGAGAAGTGATGGTTCCGGATTCCTTGTCTTGCTTTCCGCACTATCTTGGTAAGACTGTAGTTCATCTCACCAACTAGATTAGGGAGGAAGGGTTGTCCTTTGAGAATGGCCTTTGTCAGGTAAACCGCTCGTCCGTGAATCGATTCCTTTTTATAGGGATAAAGAACCGTTCCTGCGAACATGAGGATGAAGGCACGCGCTGAACCTTGGCCGTCTCCTCCTTCCGGTACGTACGGTGTCAGTTGATACTTGCAGAGTTCCTTGATGCTGATGTGCCCCTCTGTCGTGAATAAAGTGGACACGTTCGCCGGAGAGATCTGAAGCAAGTTGGTGATGTATTCTTTCGGCTTGTCGAAATGAGGCAACGGTGATATTCCTGGGAGATGAGGAAGTCCGGAGAGGTGCCCGTATTCCTCGTATAGTGGTGCGAGCTCCAAGGTACCGAAATGGAAGGTGTACGTGTTCGGATTCCACCGGGCGATGAGGTGCTGTAGCATGAACCAATCGACTTCGAGTCTGATCAGATGGAGTAGACCTTTGAGCTTTAGCTTGACGAATTCCTGCTCTGAGGGTCTGAGTACTTTGAACCAATCTCGGAGTTTGTCATAGGATGGAGTATCCGAGCGCAGTGCGATTGAGTCCATTTGACAAACCTGCATGCTTGGACGTCATTAGTTGTAATAACAATCCAATCCAACTCCTAACATGAGGTGAATTTGCATGCAAGTTTTCTCCTACTGGAACAATGAGAATATCTAACAAATGTAAAAGTGTTGATATATTGATTATTGATTAACAAGCGTTCGTGTGAAATGGATGCAGATGAGTATGATGACATAAAGAAAAATAGGTAGGGAAGGGAGAAAAGAAATTCGGAACCCCCCCTTGTGACCAACCCAAACCTCTGCAAAACGAACAGGGTTAGTGCCACGATTATCGCATACAAAACGTACCTGAACCTGTCCCTGCACAAGTCACAGGCACTTAGTAACAGACAAATGCACGTGCGGCGTCTGGTACCTGTAGTGAGCAAGTAATTCTAGACTCGGAAGAGGTTTCTAGACCTCCCTCGGACTAAGGGAGGCGGGGCCCCGACCCAAAACCACACCGCAAAGAGCAGCACAGCTGGGCCTAACGGTGACCCCCCTAAGATCCTAGCCCCGGGTTCGGGCATACCTAGAAATGCCTAAAAAGCGGTAAACAAACACAAAGAGGAGATCAAGCAAAAGGCATCGAGCCAATCAATTACATGCGAAACCAAGTAACTCCTCTCCGCATGTGGTAAGAAAAGGTTTTCGGTAGGAATCCACATGCGGAGGTCCCCAGCGGAGTCGCCATCCGGGATGTGCGCGCGCCCTTCCGGCCTAGCGGCGCGCGGCGGCGGTTCCGGCAAGCCCGAGGATCCGGGCCCGCTCTCCCCGAGGCCCAGTCCGGTCGGCGTTACGGCTCGAACGCCGGACGCTGCGGAAAGGGGCCCCGGGTTGGGTCTTCCCTTGATTCGCGAACGGGTCTGCGGGGCGTTTCGCCAACCGTCTCCAGTTCCCTGGAGGCGGCGAGCGAAAGGCTGCGTTAAGGCCTCGCTCGCGAATTTCGGGGAGGGCCCAAGGAGCGGCTCGAGTAGCCGTCACCTCACCCCAAATGGCTCCGAAAAAGGGGTAGTGTAGTTTGTTTTAGCTTTGGAAAACAGTTCGGAGTCGCCACCGACTTAGATTTAAAAAGTATGATTTAAGTCGGAAAAATCAGAGTCTGGGTTCGGGGATTCCTATTTACTAACCTTAGTATCCTACCACATGCGAAAAGGGTGGCGATTTGTCCAAAAAATGTTTAACTTTTGATTGACGGGTATTGGGCCCGATCCGGGAGTGGGTCGGACTCTTATCGACGTTTTAACGGGCGTTGGACCCGAACTTAGGTTTGTTTGTTTAAAATCAGGCATGCGACATATAAACCTAAAGCCTAAGTCACACACGCAACCACAGACAATAATTTAGATCAAAAGAGCGGGGAAGGGGCGGTGATTGCGGGCCTATGCACTTGGGCCCACAATCCGTTACAAGTGGGCTTTTAAAATGAAATTCGGGGAGGCCCGCACCTCCCCTTTGTACCTTAGATTGAAGGTTGGGGCTGCTTTGTCTTCGAACCCGCGGTTTTTTAGGCCGGGGTGGATCCACGCGGTTTGATACGCGCGCCTTCAAGTCGGTCTTCGAAAGATTGGAGCTGATCTTCCGAAATTGCGTGCTCAGTGTACATGCAAAGAAAATGTAAGAGTGATTAGTTGACTTTCATTTTCAAAGTCCGAAACAACAATTCGAAATCAAAGAAACGAGCACAAGTTTCAACTAATTCAAAATATTTAAGATCCAACCGCACATTAAGTAAACAGATTAATAACAAGCATGTTTGTCAAATATCAGCAAAATCTAACGGTGGAATTGTGAATTATACATACGCAAAGTCAGCCGTAGCATAGATGCGAATGCAGCATACGCAGGTTTGGAAATAAGAGCATAACTTCACTTAGAATCGTCCGATCTAAGTGAAATAAAAAGCTACAGATCTGTATCTTGATAAGAAATCAGAATATAAAATTTCAAACGAATCCAACGGCGGGATCTCATTCTACAAAGCAAAGAATGCAATTCAGTCTCTTGTATAAGCAATCCCTGACCAGCAGAATGATGAGAAAAGAAAATTTCATAACTCTTCACTCGTTCGTCAAAAAAAAAAGAAAATTTCATAACTCAATCATGATTTAGCGTGAAAAATTTTAGTAAAAATGGATCTGTAGTCTGCTGCCAGCATAGCGGAGAATCTAGACATTCGAATGGAATGTGTTTCAATCGGCCAGCATCACAGATCAAGTTTGACCATGTTTGACTGTAGGATAAACTTGTTCAAAATAAAAAGTGTAAAACACAGAAATTGTAGTAAATTAAAAGATCTAACTCTCGGTTCAATTTTAATCCATTCAGAACTCAAATGAGTAAATTACGCTATCTGGTGCGCAAGATACTCATGCTGCCGCAAAAGGGCAAGAGACATTAGAAGTCTTCGTCTTTTCTGAATGTTTAGACTAACCAGATGATCCCGAAAGCAAAAACTCAAAGAATAAGATTTGTAGAGGGCTCAAATATGGTTTCAAAAGCGCTAATTTTGTAAAATTTGGGCACGTGATGAAAGAGATACGAAGTTTTTCGTATAACAGTATGAATCTTCCCTGAAATGCGACGGAACATCTGTTCTATCTGCACTCCAACAGCGATTTGACCAGGATGTGTATGTTTAACAGAAATGCGTATAACACAAAAGTTTTAGAAAACTTAAAGGGAAATCCGTTCCAACCAATTTCAGGCGAAACGGAGCTCTGATGTTCAAGTTATGTCCGAAAAACAGAGGCAGCTATTCCACTCATACACAGAAACGAGCTGCTTTTTTCGAACAAACAAAACTCGATCAAGCAAGTATCAAATGGAGAAGCTTAAAGCACGAAGGTTGTAGAATAGCCAAAAAGGGAACGAATCCAAATAGATTTAAGCAAATCCGAGCTGTACAGTCAAAACTAAGCCTGATGGAGTGCAGCTGCACATTCCGCGGATGCGCAGAACAGGGCAGCTGCATTCTCCAGCATACGAAGAGGAAAAACATTGGTAAAACGAGTCTGTTTGAAAAAACCTTCAACAGAGAAGTTGTTCTCCATCGAGAAAGGAAGCCAAGGAGTGAAAAAAACAGATCAATCCATGCACAGGACAAGGAGTTATGCTGGAAAACGTCAGAAACATGCGACAGCGAACAACATTCCAATTTCAGCATGCGTATATCCCAACAATCGCAGATAGTTCGAGCAGTTTACAGCACAAACAAGTCCCAGAAGCTATCGACGAAGTCACAGAGGAAGTAGGAAGGGAGTGGACCTGATTTTGCATGGTTTTGAGCTTGCTAGCTCCGGTTACGATGTCTCGAAGATGCCGCAGCGTGTATTCATGCAAACAAAAACAATAAATGAGGTTAGATTTGTCTAAGGGGTCTACAAAATGAATAGGAAGCAGCTGGTGCAGTGACTCACCGAGAATGGAGTTCGATCGACATGGGAGAAAGGGCGCTCGCGATGGGAAACAGCCCACTCCACACCTCCCGAGCACGCACGCTCACGATGGGAGACTCGTGTGCGCGTCGGGAGGACTTCTATGCTGGATTCGTTGTCAGATCCGGATGGATTGCCGTCCGGGAGATGGGATCGCCGTCGTTGGGGCTGAGATATCGGGAAGGAAGGCTGCCGGTTGCCGTTGCCGAACTCGAGTGCACCAGAGAACTTGTGATCTGTTACTCGGGGACACAGGGGAAGGAGTTGACGCCGGGGAAGACGCCGGAGAGCGAAGTGGGTTCGCCACCATGAAACCGGGGAGGCCGGAGTTGAGGATGATTGTTGCGGGAAGAGATGGTGCCGCCACCACCAGGTTTGGTCACGTCGGGGGGATGCCGTCGGGAACAGGGGGTCGGCAACTGGATGTCGGGGAAGGAAGGTTGCTGGTCCACTGCCGGCGACGGTGAAGACGGGTTGCCGCCGTGGTTGGGGAGTTGGAGTGAGGAGCCGCTTTGGGGCCTTGGACTCGGGTTGGGCTATGCTGGAAGAGACGAGGTTCGCCGCTGGGAAGTAGCATTAATGGGCAAGCAGTTGTCGCGACCAGCTTCATGAGAACAGAGGAGCAGAGATGGAGGAGTGACAGGGGAGGAGTTGTGGCCGTTGAAGCTGCGGTTAGCCGCTGTGATTTGCTGCCTGGGACGGAGAGAAGTGCCAACCATCACCGCTGCTGTTGGCATCCAAGGGGCGTCGGGGAACTGATGCAGTCATGAGCGACGAACTGAAGGAATCCACAATGCACCTGCACAGAAAGAAAACGCGTCAAAGCAGAGGGAGGGCTCCCCGCGATGCTAAGTGCATCTGCGAGGAGCTTGGGCTGGTTCTCCGTCTTCGACAAGGGAATGGAGCCGATCGGTTCGCCTAGACGGGAGCTCGTTCCCGTAGCTACAGCGGAGAGAGAGAATTCTGGTGCTGAGGTACGACTCCCCACCGTTGTTGTTGACCGTTTGCTTGGGTTGGCCGTCGACGAGGGGGTTTCCGGTGGGGCTAACTTCCTTCTTACCTTGGTGCAGGGATGGCTGAAGAGAGGGGATGGTGGCGAGGCCCCTCTTCTGATCCTGTATCCGTAGGGAAAAATCCCCCCCGAGAAAAGAGTGTCCCCCCCCCTCTTGTTCTGTCCTTTTTTTGTTTAATCTTTGTCCTTTTTTTTTATCGACCCCGAAACCGTTTCTTGCCTCGGTCTGTGGGGAAGGATTTTCACCGCGGAGCATCCCCAACCAATGATAGGGTGCCAGGTGTCCAATTTGTTCGCTCCCCCTCACATGGCCTCTTTAGTCTCCGTTAGGCGGTTGCGAAGGGGATAATCTCAAAAATAAATAAAATGAAACAAAAAAAATGAAATAAAATAAATAAACATTTGGCTGGGCTTGATTGGGCTTGGGCTTTGGCCTTTTTTATAAAAGCGGGCTTTGGGCTTTTTAATGGATGAAAATCAGGCTTTACGACCTATTAATAATTTAAGGCATTACAACGGTTTTCTACGACGGCAGAATCAATATTTTTCCTTATATGGAATTGGCATCGGGATTGTTTTGTTTCCAATAATATGAAAACATTGCCATTGTAAAATAGTCTCACCAAATAAGGGAGATTTAAATCTGATTAGGCCGTTGCCAATTTTCATAATCATAGGATCACGTAAGTTATGGAAATAAATATTTTCAAAACAACTCAAGGAAAGAACTTGACAAACAGGTTATTTCCAATGGTGAACCTAGACATGATTCCAGAATTAATCCAATAAGAATCAACTATAGGACGTATGAGATAATTATCTCACGTGTTCGCATAATGAACAATCTTCAATAAAGAAATTGTCATTCACAGAAGTGCCATTGTGTAACCGTAGTAAGTACTCCAGCAAGGAGAGTTATAGCAACTGTGATACAGATGCTCATCTCTACAATAGAGATAGTGGATTCAATAATAGATCTTATCCTCAGAACATCATTTCTGATTGTTAGATCGTTTCCTCCGTTGAAGTACTCCACATAACTCTTTTACGTATTGCTCAGATAACAAAGACCAGCTTCTATACCCAAAGACTTGTTCTTTTGTACACTTAAATAGTATATTAGCAATACATAACATTTGTCATCATCAAAATCAGATTATATCAGCATGTTTTCATAATATGTGCCAGTGAGATCATCGGCAGCTCTCGGAAAAATCAAACGTACGACAATTTAGCTAACAGTATAGTCCACGCCACAAATAAAATATGATTACTTAAAAGGCGAGGACGGAGAAGGTTGATTTAGACGAAGATGGCGTTGTTCCTGACCGAAGACGTTGGCATGGCAAAGACTCGAGCGAAGGTTCGAAGAGAGTGAGTGGGCGAAGACTTACTTCCAGAAACGACGATGTAGACGTGAACATGAGACAGCTGAAGATGCACCCACCCCTTGTAAATTCAACCATATGAACGAGACTGCGAGTAATTTTTCTAAAAACTGCTGTCAAAATTTCCGGAAACGAAAATTGAAAAATTTTTCGTCCAACCAAACACGCCCCAATGCTTCGCTTGTAAGCTTTCTGTGTGGAAGAAAAAAGATTTCTTACCGAGTCGTAATTTTTTGGAGGTACTAAATCAGAAAACTTCAAACTTCTGTTTAGCGAGGAAAAACGCTCTTTTCGTATTTATCTTCGGGTTTCCCTTTATTCTTAGCGTGGTTGAATTTGGTGTAGCTTTTCTATACTCTTTGGCTTTCTTAAATTTGGTGTAACCTTTTTCATGGAAAAATGACATTCCTCAAATAACTATCATTTCGCATTTCTTATTCTATTATGGCGTCCCTCACCGCCCGTATAGTTTCGATTTGCATGTCAATAACTTCAGTACTTATTTGTATCATCTCTGGAACATATAGTCGACCAACAATAACATCGCGGGTCTTCTCATTATTCGAAGCGAGGGAGACTAAAGACTGGTGTTTGGGAAATGGCTAGATCAAGCCTCCTTTAGATGCCGCAGTAGGATTTGATCAGGCTCTCGGCCTTGTTGGGGTTGGTCTTGGAGTCGTAGTAGCAGAGGAAATCGATGTGGTTGAAGTCCTTGAACTGCCTCGGATGCTCTTCATCGATGAACTCCTTCGGGATCTCTATGTTCCCCGTTTGGTAAGAGAACGTCCCGATCGAGTACCTTATCTTCTCCTCGCGGACAGCCACCCTGTGGTAACACGCCTTTATCCTCCCGTTGCTCCATGCCTGGTAACCGCCGGCGATGGTCGATATTACTTTACGAGTGTCGTAATTCCCCAAGTTGCAACAATTGATCTAGTTACTCACCACGCAAGCGTCGCCGGCCATGACCATGAAGGAAGTTGGGGAGGGCTCGTAGGTGAACCAGCTGCCGTCCTTGGTCATGATCTCAAGGCCCCTTACCTTGTCCTGATGGAGGTACGAAAGGAAGCTCTTGTCCGTGTGCGCGATAGGGTTGTACTCCTGCTGAGGCTTCTTGTACTTGAGGAACCGCAGCAGGTAAGTCGACGATCCCAGGTAATCTTCGTAGAATGACTCCATGCCGTAGCTCTCGACGATCATCCTCATCACCATCTTCTCTATCTCGACTATCAACTTCGAGTAGGAATGAACAGTTTCACTGCGATCCACGAAAAGGACAAAAGAGAAAGGAAAGGAGGGACGTCAGTCAAGTCCACGTGAGTAAAATGTCGAAGGAGAAGCTTCAAAGCAAAAGTAGTGCAAATTCCAACCAAAAGCCGTCGTTCCCTGCTGGCCACATGAGCTTGGTGAATTTCTCACACACGCTCAGCTTCTCGGCACCATCGATGTTCGAGCCCTCGAGAAGCGGTGTCCCGGGGACATGTGGGATGTAGCCATGAGAAGGCTTAAGGTTGGTGTTCAGGACCTTGGTCTCATGCGGCAGGTCAAAAAATTCCTCCGTCGCCTTAAAGACGGCGTCGTGGAGCCCAGAAGGCATACCGCCTTCCCCGAACTCCACGATGAAGCAACCGTTTTCCTCGAGGGCTTGCACGGCCACTTCCCTCGCACGGTTCCACGCTTCGGTCCCAGGCTTGAAATGAGAGAGCGACAAGTCCAAGACGGGGATTCGGCTCTCGATTTTCACCCCCGTCATATCTGAACGGCAGGAGTCGACACGAACAGGTCCCCTGACTAACGCCCGAAATGTGGTATTGTCTTCAGGAGGGGGAGGAGATGTGGAGTCTGAGGAAATGAGGAAACAAGAGGAGGGGTTTTTATAGGGCGATTGGGGAGGAGCAAAATTATTCAGCTTTCTAAGGTTAAAGAGGGGTCAAATTAACATTCAAAGGAAGAGATTTCTTGGAGAGGGGGCAAATTTTGGTTTGGCTGGCGTGAGCGCCTAAAGCCGGAGTGGGGGTAAGAAAAATGTTGGTAGTAACGAGGAATGTATCAATTGCGGCTCTACTAGGGAGATGGCAAGGAAATTAGTTGGAAGTGGGGGGGTAAGAAAAAAGTCGATGATACCAAATGTCTTTTGTAAAATCAAAACAAATGATATCGTGTGTTTTAAACCTGTATACTGTACAAATAGTTAGCCTTGTACAACAATCCCTTGATTCGGTGATGAAGACGATGATGATGTACCTGCATGCGTCTTCACTGTTCACCCAATTAGCAGGGACTGGGGAAAGAATGTCAGTAATTATCTAGAAGGTGCGCGCGCGCTCGTTGCCTCCACGGACGTGCGTCCATTATTCATTGCATTCACAATTTATTTCACACGGCCACAAAATTCCGCTTCTCGATGGACGACGACGTAAGGTGAAATGTTCATTGGGTTTTTATTCGCACCTTTCGCAATAATTGGCTAATGGGGAGTAAAAAAAAAAATCCTCGAAAATATTTATTTGGAATAACAACAACAAAAATCGATCGGATATGACACAAAGAATTAACTATAATTTATGACTGAGTTATTAAATTAAATAACGATGGCCTCCTGATTTAATGCTGTACTTGGTCGCGGAATAAAAAGACCCAAAAGAGTTGCTGTACGAGACGAGTGCGTTGTACGAATCGAATTTGAATTAGTCGGGATATGAATATGATTGGCAATTGAATGTAGAAAAATAAGAAAACAATTCTACCGAATTATTTTAATGAAACGCTTGATAAGTCTAACGTAATTTTGATATATTAAAAAAATAAAATTAATAGTAAAATATGTATTCAATGTTGTTTAGAAAGTTAGGTAGGGTGAGGTGCATAACATCCTTGGACATGTTGTGAACATAATGTGAGGTGACATAACATCCTGGGACATGTTGTGAACATAATGAAATATTTTATAACAAAAAGGTAATGGTGGTGGGCTAGCGTTGAAACGGGTTTTCTTCATGGGTTGGTTGGCGGCTGATTTACTCTGACTAACCTTTGGACTCAATGTGCACGGGATGGATGGGAACCCCCCTTTCCACACGGAATCTCATAAGAAAAATTTGGTTGCACTTCCTTCCGAGAGTTTTGTGAGTTGTGACGTTCATTTTCAAAATTTTATAATTAATGTCTTCAATTCAGCTTTTTATTAAAAGTTTTAAAATTTTTAAGTGAATCGAACTCGAATTTTATAAATTCGATTCCTTAAAGGAACGAGCATCCGTGTTCGGCTTAAGGAAGACAAACTCGACATTATAAAAGTGAGTTCTTTAATCGGCGAATTCGGGTTTTATCAATATTTCATATTATTTGAAAATGAGCACGCTAAAAACACAAGGTATTTTCAAATACAAGAAGGTCCTCCCCATCTTTTTGACTAAAGTTGGATGTCTAGGTTGTGTTGGTTGCAGGTGGGTCGGTTCTCCTAATAATTTCGATTCTACTGGGTCGATCCTTGTACCCTTTGTGATTCTAATAATCAAAATTACACATATTTTAATAATTTAGTTACATTAGGCAAAATATTCATGATCTTCTTTTTAATTGAAATAATTCATATATTAAATCATAGAATATCTTATCTGGAAGGCACAAATATTCGCGAAAAAGAAAATTGGATCGCTTTCAAGTCACCTTTGCCTTTCGTCTCATGTTTCTCACCCACAAACAAGGAGACAAACAAACCACACAAGCATTGAGAATACCGAGGGGGTGTCCAAAACGGAATGTCAAAAAGAACCTGGACCACAAAAAAAATTTTGACCCCCAACCCTTGTCGACAAGAAGCTTTGATGGCCGACATAAATGGGCCCGTCGAGCCACCCAACAATGAGATATGTGCTTGATTCGGAGACCATCCCCTGTTCCAGCCCCCTTCTCGTTAAATGGGCCTAACAATGACGAACAGCCCAATGGGCTTACCCCTTACAGGCTAACTCAATTTGGACCTCTTGTTGGGGTTTAATGGCGGCGGCGCCCAATCGAAAAAACGCCACGTAATCCATCTTCTTTCAATAAGTGTTATCATGGAACCAGAAGCCAGGTTGAGATGATGAGAAATAAGGGGGGTGGAAAAATGGGAGGAAAAGGGAGAGAATCATGGGATGAGGGCAGCCAGCCAATCTAGGATCATCCATGACCTCTTTGATTTTCTTTCTGCACTTTTTATGTAATTTTCTGGTTCAGCACTTACGTCAGCAGGGTCGCGGGGGAGAGGGAGAGACGCTGCCGACGACCTAGGATCATCTTTCTTGGCGGTCCAAACGATCATAACATCGGAGTCGGAGGTATGCTGGTTAATAACGCTACATGACATATGTATATATAGATTCATGAATGTGTACGTACATGGTTTAATGATAATTAGTGGAATTAGGAGTTGATGGTCAGACAAAGGTGCCCAATAAAAGAAGACTCTCTTCGTCCCCAATGCAATACGTCCTCCTCCTCCGATAATACCAATTTCCTCCTGCTCAGAATTTTCTTGAATTATAAAACCTACCTCACGTTCATATATGTAAAGACATTTTGGTTTCTGTTCCTACGGTCGAGTTATTTGCTCTGCACCGGGGAAGAAGAAGCGTTCTCCCAACCACGCCAACCTCATGGGAGATATGACTGTCAGGGAAACCCTAGCTTTCTCGGCGAGATGTCAAGGAGTTGGATCGAGATACGGTCAGATTTAGCACGAGAGATTGATTCTCTCATCTCTAAGTTAACTCGTGTGATATTATGCCATATGTATTGACCCTTCGCACGCCGCAGACATGGTGGCCGAGTTATTGAAGAGAGAAAATGACAGCGAACATAAAACCCGATCCTGATATCGATGTCTTCATGAGGTATCTCACACTGGCCTAGGTCTTCTTTAATTGTTGTCCCTTTTGCTTGATCGGAGGATGAACGTGTGATTGCTCAGGCTGTGGCAACAGAAGGTCAAGAGCAAACGTGATGATCGATTACATTCTTAAGGTACGACTACTATGTATCTCCATGAACTGTATGCCGCTAGTAGGGGGAAAACAAGTAACGGATCGGATTTGTGTCTTTGCTCACGACCAGATAAGGTTAATCCATACTCGATCCGTTGGACGAATTGAGAAAGTGTGTTACAACTGGTAATTCAAAAACTTTCAAACTAGCTTCATTTGCATTGTCGATCCATCTCGCTCAATTGTTAATTCAATCTCCTGATGGATGAGATGATATACAGGTAAAATGCTTGTTGGACCAAATAAGGCCCTGTTCATGGAAGAGATATCAACCGGGCTAGACAGCTCGACAACGTTCCAATTCGTGAACTCGTTGAGGCAAACCGTGCACCTTCTCGATGGAACCGCTGTGATATCACTGCTTCAGCCAGCGCCCCAGACCTACGAGCTCTTTGATGATATAATTCTGATCTCCGAGGGCCAGATCATGTATCAGGGCTCACGGGGGTTCAAGAGTCTGGAGAGAAAGGGAGTGACCGATTTCTTGCATGAGGTAACATCGAAGAAGGACCAACAACAGTACTGGGCTCCCCAGGATGTGCCTTACAATTTCATAACAGTGAGGGAATTCGCGGAGGCTTCCCAGTCATTCCACGTGGGAAGAAAACTCGGGGACGAGCTTTCGACCCCGTTCGACAAGAGCAGGAACCACACGACCGCTTTGACAACGAAAAAGTAAGGTGTCGGAATAAAAGACTTGTTGAAGGTCTGCATTTCGAGAGAACTTCTATTTATGAAGAGGAACTCTTACTGTTTATATGTTCAAGACAGTGCAGGTAACTACCTCCCATGTTGAGAAGATCGATCCGATTTCTCCGAAAGCTTTCCCTGTCTAATGCAGTTGTTGCCTGCATGTCCTGACCAGCTCACGGTTGTCATGGCGGTCACCGCGACAGTATTCCTGCCTATGAAGTTGCACAAAGATTCCATAACAGATGGAAAAATCTACAACGGGACTTTGTTCTTCAGTGCTGTAACGGTTCTCTTCAACGGAATGTCAAACTGTCAATGACAATCGCCAAGTTCCCAATCTTCTATAAGCAAAGAGACCTTCTCTTTTACCCCGCGTGGGCCTACTCTCTTCCCTCTTGGATCCTGAAACTTCCTAGTACTTTCGCAGAAATCGCCATTTGGGTTGGCATAACTTACTACAACATCGGATTGGATTCTAATGTCCAGAGGTAAACCGAGTCTAACAATAGTTCCCTCTTTCAAGTTTAGTTAGGCGAGCATCATATCTTAAGTCCAAGAATAAAAAACACTCCGTTGGAACTTTTTGCAGGGTCTTTAAGAATTACCTTGAGCTGGTGCTCATAAACCAGATGACATCTGCACTGTTCCGATTGACTGCAGCCTTGGGAAGGAACATGATTATCGCAAACACGTTCCGTTCATTTGCACTCCTCATTCTTTTCGCGCTGGGTGGAGTCATCCTATCAAGAGGTGCTTTCCCCTCCCCTGCATTTAGTTCCCACTCATTTCATCATCCTTTCAAGTCGATACCTTAACTGCAGTCTGTTTTATTTCAGTAGATGTGAAGAAGTGGTGGTTATGGAGGTATTGGCCATCGCCTTTGATGTATGGGCAAAACACATTAGCCGCCAATGAATTCCTGGCAGCGAGTTGGAATAAGGTAAGATTTCTTCTCGGTTTCAGCACCACCGCCCTGTCCTATCATCAGATCATATGATATCGCTTGTCTGTTGACCAGTTTGTGGCAGGCTCAAACCAGACTTTGGGTGTCCAAATTCTCAAGGCGCGAGGTTACTTCACCAATCCAAACTGGTATTGGATTGGGATCGCAGGGCTGCTGGGGTTCATCTTGCTCTTCAACTTTGTGGGCACATTGTCTCTAAAATACCTTAAACGTGAGAACCAAACAACTTTCTCTGCTGCCACATAAATGTAATCGACAGTCCTGTTTTTCGTAATCACTCTCAAAGCTTTTCCCATTAATCTGCAACACATGGAAAGCCCCAATCAGTCTGATGATAGCGACGAGACTGACATAAGCATGGTTGGATCCATCGAGTTGTCATCTCAGGGAGACGAAATCAGCAGGAGTAACGGATGTAAACTACCTCATGTAACAAGAGAAACCACAAATCAAAATGAACAGCGAAAAACTGGATCGTTTACGCGGGTTTACTATCACCGAGAAAGAACAAAGAATTAAAACGTACCCTTATTTACTGTATTTGCCATGTCGTGAATGATAAGTAAGAAACTAGAACGACGTAAATCTTCTTATCCTTTTTCTTTCCCGTACGGCTGCTCTAGATGAAGGAGGCGAAAGAAACTGACGATCGAATCCTTATGAATCAATTTCCCAGAAACTCCATATATATATATATATATATATATATGAAGTTGATTTTCTTTGTGAAAAGTTAGTTTTGTCTTTTAATAAATAAAAGTCTGAAGGACAGGGGAATGGACCTAGCCGTAAATAACCATAATCTGTATAACCTACGGTCTTATCCATCAATAGACCATATGATATAAATTGCCTATACCCAGCCGTAAACCACATCAAATAGACGAGATGAGCATATCCCAATAACTTTGGTAATCATGATACTTTGGGATGTCATGCACTGACTTATGTTACAGCCTGTTTTATAAAATATACTTTGATAAAATAGAATATAAAACTATACAATTAATGGCAGCCCAAAAATTCCAACATTCTCCCGTTTGGGCAACATTAATTATATTCGAAAAATATTTTAGAAAATGACTCTTAGGCCGTAACATTCATATGGCCGTATAAAGACAACATCTTGAACAACCCCGACCAATTAAATTACCCAACGTCGAACTATGACCGTCAGAGCATCACTCAATAATACAAGACAACCATAATCACAATACTAAGCAATCAAGCCGTCACGGGTCAATGTGGCGGTGTAGCCGAAATAGCATCCCTTATGTGATCAAATTGGATGTTACTTCAGTCAGTCCTAATCTTTCTATAACCTTACACCCATAACAAGCCAGAAAGACCTGTGAGCAAATGATACTCCTTTATATGTCTCATAAACCTTAATACGCGCAAACTTTACAGTGCTTTATTAGAGACAAACTTTAGTGACAGTACTGTCCTACTTGAGACTAAGCACCAAGTCTCAAGATTTTCTTTAATGACTGTCATGTGCACAAGATACAAAAGTAACTGCATGTATGTCAAAATATATATTTTCGATGATAAGAGACTTATATCTAACAAAACACTGAAAGTTCACAAAATGTTGGATACAATCAAATAGTGTCATAAACTCCCACTAACCAAAAATATTAAAGGACCCCCTAAAAGTGACAGGTCTAAGTCCTTTAGTTAGTGGATCCGCTAACATCGACTCAGTACTGATATGTTCAATAACAATATCGCCTTGCTTTACTAGCTCGCGAACCTTAAGATACTTAATCTCCATGTGCTTAGAACCACCCGTAGTTCGGTTATTCTTAGAGTAGAAAACCGCAGCACTATTATCACAATAAATCACTAATGGTCTAGCAATTGAGTCAACAACTCTAAGGCCCGAAATAAAATTTCTAAGCCAAACAGCACGAGAAGACGCCACATAACATGCAACAAACTCTGCCTGCATAGTTGAGGAAGCTATGAAAGTCTGTTTAACACTTTTATGGGAAATAACTCCTCCAACCAACATGAAGACGTAACCCGAGGTAGACTACATGTCATCAAAACAACCAGCAAAATCGGAATCCGTATATCCGACCACTTCAAGGTTATACACTCTCTTATAGATCAACATTTTAGCCTTAGTTTGTTGTAAATATCTCATGACCTTCTTAGTGGCAGTCCAATGCTCCCTTCCCGGATTAGACAAATATCTACTAAGAACACTGACAGGAAAGGCAAGATCTGGTCTAATACAGACTTGAGCGTACATCAGGCTACCGACTACACTGCTATAAGGTATGTGTTTCATGGACTCCTTCTCAATATCATTTTTGGGACAATTGATCTTTATTAAGTTTATCTCCTTCTATTGGTACTTCTCCAGGTTTGCAAGACCGCATAGCAAATCGCTCAAGTACCTTATCTATATAACCTCTTTGGCTTAGTCCCAACAAATTTCGAGATCTATCTCGACAAATTTCAATTCCAAGCACATAGGCAGCCTCACCCAAGTCCTTCATATCAAAGGACCTAGACGACATCTCTTTAGTCTCGTGTAACAGTGCTAATTCATTACTTGCAAGAAGGATATCATCCACATAGAGGACAAGAAAAATGAAACTACTCCCACTAGTCTTCATATAAACGCACTTATCAAACGGATTCTCAATAAATCCAAAGGACGATACTACCTCATCAAACTTTAAATACCATTGTCGGGAAGCCTGCTTTAATCCATAAATGGACTTCTTTAATTTGCAAACCATGTGCTCAGATCCTTTTATCACAAAACCCTCTGGTTATTTCATGTAAACACTCTCCAAGAGGTTTCCATTCAGAAAAGTTGTTTTCACATCCACTTGATGTAACTCTAGATCAAAGTGTGCAACAAGTGCCATCATAATTCTGAATGCATCTTTAGAGGAAATTGGGAAATAAGTCTCAGTGTAGTCAACACCGACTCGTTGAGTGAATCCCTTAGCAACCATCCTTGCCTTATAACGTTCAATGTTTCCTTTATGGTCTTTCTTAGTCTTGAAGACCCATTTATAACCAATTGCTTTTTATCCATCCGGTAGTTCTGAGAGCTCCCATACGTCATTAGCTGCCATAGACTGCAATTCATCTTTCATTGCAGCCAACCATTCATTGCTTTGAGGTCCGCCGACTGCTTCATCAAAGTTCATGTGATCACTCACTAATCCACCGCAATCTTCGCCAAGAAAGACAATGTAATCATCAGATAAGGCAGGTCTCCTTACTCTAGTTGATCTCCTCACAGGAACAATTTCTGTAACAACCGAAGGATTTTCAACAATTATATTCTACTCCTCTCTGTGTGCACCATCCGGTGAATCAATATTTCCAATAGGAGCCATTACAGCTGTTGTCCCCGTAGAAGCTTTGAAATGACAATGAAATTTCAATCATTTGATGAGGTACCAGGAAAGTCTCGAGCATCTGCTATATCATTCTCTAGAAATTTCGCATTAAGAGATACTATTACGTTATTCCCCCTTGAGGGACAATAGAATCTCTAACCCTTCCATCTTTCCGGATATCCAATGAAGAAGGCACGAACTATTCGGAGATCTGTCTTTTTCTCAATGGGATTAAATAATCTCACCTCCGCTGGACAACCCCAAACACGAAAGTGACTAAGATTAGGCTTTCTCCCAGTCCACAACTCAAATGGAGTCTTCTACACAGACTTGCTGGGAACTCTATTGAGAATGTATACAGTTGTCTTAAGTGTCTCTCCCCATAAGTATTTCATCAAAGCCTCGTGAAGGAGGTAATTTGCACTATAAATAGATTAATTCAATCGTGTTGAAAGTGCGGGCATCAGATTTCAAAGAGTCTTCAGTCATCAAAGAAATATACGGGCACTGTTCAAAGTATCCGATGGCAGCAGGTTGCAGTCAACCAGTATGGAATACATGGAAATTGGAAAAGGACGTATGGGTTGACGGATAGATTGATTATTTGTCAATCTAAAATTGTCCTTGATTGGATAGATGTTTAGGGGGATATGAACATCTAGATCAACGTCGAGTATAACTTAGATTGAGTTAGTCCAATGGATGGATGTCCAAGTTATACTTGGGGGTGCCCAAGTTTAGGGTACAGTGGACACGACCCGTTTATAGAGAATACCACATGTTAAGCGTCATTGGTCACTTCTCTTGTTGAATGAGTGTAACTGATCTCCTGACTTGAGACCTTCATTTATTCTATGCGTGGAGTTGTCCACTTTGATGCCGTTAAAATCAGTCTTTAATCGGATTGTGAGAAATACGGTTATTGGGCGTACAGCTAAGCATAGAGAGGATAGTGTAGAGTCAATATAGGATTCATCTCTCTCTTGGATAAGAGAATTGACATCCTGGCCACTTGATTGAGATATTAATGATTTTAGACACACGGCCGTAGATGAATGTTTATCATTCAAGTTAAGATCTATTATATCTCAGAAATCAAGTAAAACGATTAATTCAGTGATGACGCATGATGCACTGAATTAATCGGGTTGTCGGTGAGATGAATAGATTGAATTACATAGAACTCGGTTCATAGTGGTTTTGGTTCATGATCAATATTCTATTACGTTGGGTAGCTGAAAACTGTTGCTAGACGGTTACCTCAGTCTGTATATGGATGTACACTGCCTTCGTATATAAAACCTAGAGGGTCGCACGCAAAAGCATGTGGACATGGATATTAATTATTTAATTCTAATGGATATTAAAATTAAGGCCAAATTATCAAAAATACCATGAACTTTGTCCCGTTTTTCCGATTTACCCAGAACTTTGAATAATATCATCAGCTAGCCTAACGTTTGTGCGTTATCTCAATTCTGACCTCCGACCATCCGACCCTTTGACGGCAACTGACGTGGCGCTGACGTGGCGCTGACGTGTCGACTGACGCCGTCAATCCTCCGTTTTCGTCTGACGTGTGCTGAGCTGGCGCTTACATGAAGCGCACGTAAAGCCATGTCATCCAGACACTGCACCGCCTAAATCGATTAAAATCAACCCCTAAATCAGATCCCAACCCACCCCTCACCTCAGACACCTCACCTCTTCAACGAACGCCTGGCGGCCAATCCGTCGGTGGAGAACCCCTCACAGAATGCGAGGACCCTAAAGTGAACGAACGAGCTCCCGAGGAGCTCGAGGACCTCGTCGGTGGCGACCATTCGCTTGAGCCGGATCTCCTGGAGCCAAGGGTAGGCAATGGACATGGACCTGACCCAGGGGAAGAAGTGACTACCCCAGCCCTTGCACCCGCCATCTCCCCCTTAATTTGCACTTCTCCAATGTTCTTCCGGAGGGGGAGAACTGGAGAGAAGGGGAAAGTAAAGTGGGGTGATTTAGGAAATGCTTGGTTTTCCAGATTTTCCCAAATCTTCCACCACTTCTTGGCTGCTGGATCTTTGCGGTACGTGACCGACCATCATATATTTTATAACATTTATAAGTAAGAGTTTGTCTGAATAAATAAATAATCAAAATCCTTTTCCGTAATATAGGCCGTTAAATCCTTCCCTAGCCCTTTCCTTCTTCCTCTTCCCCCCTCCCGCCGTTAAACCCTACCCTGACCCAGGGGAAGAAGTGACCTAGTGGACAAATGCAAAATCTCCACCGACGGATTGGCCCGCCAAGCGTTCGTTGAAGAGGTGAGGTGTCTGGATGACGTGGCTCCACGTGCGCTCCACGTAAGCGCCAGCTCAGCACACGTCAGACGAAAACAAATGCCTGACGGCGTCAGTCGACACGTCAGCACCACGTCAGTTGCCGTCAAAGAGTCGGATGGACGGAGGTCGGAATTGAGATAACGGACAAACGTTAAGCTAGCTGATGATATAATTCAAAGTTCTGGGTAAATCGGAAAAATGGGACAAAGTTCAGGATATTTTTGATAATTTGGCCTAGAATTAAAATATATAAGTTTCAGAATTATAATTTATTGGATTACAAATATATTCTGAAATATCGGAAGCAATAAATCTTAGTGATGGATTTAAGATGATCAAATATGTCTAAGTTGTAGACTATAATAATTAATTATTATATTATATTATTATTATAATATTATTTTTCCCACGTGTCTACGTGGGTTAATCCTATTTGGCTAAGTAAAAGAATCGTAGCTTTGCTACGTGGGATTCAGATTGACAAAAGAATCCTAAGGCGGTACCCATCCTTTTAAGAAATTATAATTGCCTATTTCTACATCGTAGCATAGCTTCGCTACTTGGCATTTTGTTGATTAAAATTTAGTTATTAAAAATTGCAAGAATCTTACCTTATAAATTGAAGCATTCGGCTTGCACAGAGAAGATGTGTGAGTGTATTAAAATTTAAGACATTCAGTTACAGAAGAGAGACATTCGACCAAGGTGAAGGAATCACAATCGGCCGAAAAGAAAAACGTAAGGCTTCCACCAATAGTGAAATTAACGAGGTCTCTGAGGGCTAGCATCAAGAGGAGATCATCATGTTCGTGTCTCATAAATCTGAATGCGCGCAAACCTTACAGTGCTTTATTAGAGACAAACTTTAGTGACAATACCGTCCTACTTGTGACTAAAATATACTTTATAAAATAAAAGGTAACATAAAACTATATAATTAATGGTAGCCAAAAATTCCAATGGTGCTTAGTCTCAAGTAGAGCGGTACTGTTACTACAGTTTGTTTCTAATAAAGCATTGTAAAATTTAGGCGCATTCATGTTTATGAGACATATAAAGGAGCATCATTTGCTCACAGGTCTTTCTGGCTCGTTATGGGCGTAAGGTTACAGAAAAATTATGACCGACTGAAGTAGCATCAAATTTGATCACATAAGGGATGCTATTTCGGTTACACCGTCACATTGACCCGTGGCGGCTTGATTGCTTAGTGTTGTGATTATGGTTGTCTTGTATCATTGAGTGATGCTCTAATAGTCATAGTTCGACGCTGGGTAATTTAGTTGGTAAGGGTTGTTCGAGATATTGTCTTTATATGGCCATATGAATGTTACAGCCTAAGAGTCATTTTCTACAATATTTTTCGAATACAATTAATGTTGTCCAAGTGAGAGAATGTTGCAATTTTTGAGCTGCCATTAATTGTATAGTTTTATATTGCCTTTTATTCTATTTTATCAAAGTATATTTTATAAAACAGTCTGTAACATAAGACAGTGCATGAAATCCCACTAAAGTATCGTGATCACCAAAGTTATTGGGATATGCGTATCTCGTCTATTTGATGTCGTTTACGGCTGGGTGTAGGCCATTTATATCCTATGGTCTGTTGATGGATAAGACCGTAGGTTATACTAATTATAGTTATTTACGGTTAGGTCCCTTCCCCTGTCCTTCAGATTTTTATTTATTAAAGGGCAAAACTGACTTTTCACAAAGAAAACCATATATATATATATATATAGAGTTTCTGGGAAATCGATTCATAAGGATTCGATCGTCAGTTTCTTTCGCCTCCTCCATCGAGAGCAGCCGTGCGAGAAGGAAAAAGGGGAAGAAGATCTACGCCGCTATAGTTTCTTACTTTTGATTCACGACATGGCAAATACAGTGAATAAGGGTACGTTTTCCTTTTCCTTGTTCTTTCCCGGTGATCGTAAACCCGCGTAAAAGATCCAGTTTTTCGCTGTTCATTTTGATTTGTGGTTTCTCGGGTTACATGAGGTAGTTTACATGTGCTCAATGTCCAACTCTCTCCTTGAGTAGCTGAGGAGGAGAAAATTAAGAAAGATATGGGGCCAAGTGCTTTTGTAGTGACTAGTGCGAGATCAATTTTTCATAAAAGAAAGATATTTCAAAAGGAATTCAAGCCCCGGAACAGTCAAGGGCCTCAAACTTTTAAGAAGTCCGGTGTCGGACAAAGGATGTCAAAACAATTCAAAAGAATGCACCTCTAAGTGCTAAAGGTGGCATTAAGTGCTTCTTTTGCGAGAAAATTGGGCACTTAAAGAAAGACTGTTACCGATATAAGAACTAGCTTGAAAAGAAAAAGAAGAAGAATGTGAGAAGTAAACTATCAGCTTTGGTTTGTTTTGAATCAAACATTGCCGATATTTCTTCGAATACATGGTGGATAGATAGCGGTGCATATGTTTATATTGCTATGACCTTGCAGGGATTTCATAGGCAAAGGATGCCAAATGAATGTGAAAGCAAGGTGAAAGTGGGAAACAACGCAAAAGCTGCCGTTGAATTTATAGGAATTGTTATACTTCCTTTAGATTCAGGCTTTGAACTTATTTTAGAGAATATTTTGTATATTTCCACTTTCAGGAGAAACTTGATTTATGTTCCTGTATTGGACAAAATTGGATTTAGTTGTTTATTTCAGAATGACTTTATGCAGTTGCCGTTAAATTCAAAGGTTGTTGGTAGTAGGACATTGTCCAATGGCCTTTATCGATAAAATTTGGTACCTTCATATGGCATTGATTCCTTGTATGCTGAATCCTTGTATGCTGAATCTTCAGCATCTAAAAGGATTTTGTCGAATGAGAAGTCTTCAATGTTGTGGCACAAACGTTTAGGCCACATATCTAAAGAGCGAGTGGAACGCCTTATTAAGGAAAATTTGCTTCCTTCTCTCGATTTTAGTGACATGGAGACATGTGTTGATTGTATCCGAGGAAAGCTGGCAAAGACTCGGAAGAAGGAAGCCACACGTAGTACTGGTCTATTGGAGATTGTGCATACAGAATTCAGTGGACCTCTTCAAACTACCTTATGTGGAAATAAGTATTTTATCCCCTTCATAGACGACTTCTCTCGCTATGGCTACGTGTATCTCATAAAAGAGAAGTCAAAGGCTTTGGAGAAATTCAAGGTCTTCAAGTTAGAAGTTGAGAATAAATTGGAGAAAACAATTGAGATTGTGAGATCGGATAGAGGGAGTGAGTATTATGGTAGACATATAGCTCCTGACAGCAGATGGGGCCATTTGCTAAATTTTTGCAAGAATGTGGCATCGTACCGCAATGTGCTATACCATATAGTCCTGAGCAGAATGGCGTGGTGGAACGAAGGAACCGAACTCTGATGGATATGATAAGGAGTATGATGGATAAGTACAACTTGCCTAACTATCTATGGGGAGAGGAACTTAAGACAGCTTCATACATTCTTAATAGAGTCCCCAGCAAGTCTGTGCAAAAAACTCCATTTGAGTTGTAGACTGGAAGAAAGCCTAGTCTTAATCATTTTCGTGTTTGGGGCTGTCCAGCTAAGGTGAGAGTATTTAATCCCTCTGAGAAAAAGCAGATCCCCGAACAGTTCGTCCCTACTTCATTGGATATCCGGAAAGATTCAAGGGTTATAGATTCTATTGTCCCTCGAGGGGAAATAAAGCAATAGAGTCTCTTACTGCGAAGTTTCTAGAGAATGACATTGCAGATGTTCGAGATTTCCTGCTACCTCATCCGATGATCGAAATTTCGTTGTCATTCCCATACCGGCTTTTACAGGAACTACAGTTGTAGCGGCTCATATTGGAAATATTGATTCATCGAATGGTGTGCACAGAGAGGAGCAGGATACGATTGTTGAAAATCATCCGATTGCTACAGAAATTGTTCCCGTGAGGAGATCAACTAGAGTGAGGAGACCTGCTTTATATGATGATTACACTGTCTTCCGTGGTGACGATTGTTGTGGACTTGTGAGTGATCCCATAAACTTTGAGAACGCAGTCGGCGAACCTCAAAGCAATGAATGGTTGGCTGTAACGAAAGAAGAATTGCAGTCTATGACGGCTAGTGATGTGTGGGAGCTCTCAGAATTACCGGTTGGACAAAAGGCAGTTGGTTATAAATGGGTTTTTAAGACTAAGAAAGACGCCAAAGGAAACATTAAATGTCATAAAGCAAGGCTAGTGGCTAAAGGATTCACTCAACGAGCCGGTGTTGACTACACAGAAACTTATTCTCCAGTTTCCTCTAAAGATGCATTCAGAATTATGATGGCACTAGTTGCACACTTCGATCTGGATGATGTGAAAACAGCTTTTCTCAATGGAAACCTCTTGGAGAGTGTTTATATGGAACAATCAGAGGGTTTTATGGTGGAAGGATCTGAGCACATGGTTTGCAAGTTAAAGAAGTCCATTTATAGATTAAAGCAGGCTTCCCGACAATGGTACTTAAAGTTTGATGAGGTGGTATCATCCTTTGGATTTATTGAGAATCCGTTTGATCAGTGTGTATATATGAGGACTAGTGGGAGTAGTTTCATTTTTCTTGTCCTCTATGTGGATGATATCCTTCTTACAAGTAATGATTTAGCACTGCTACACAAAACTAAGGAGATGTTGTCAAGATCATTGGATATGAAGGACTTGGGCGAGGCTGCTTATGTACTTAGAATTGAACTTAGTCGAGATAGATCTCGAAATGTGCTGGGTCTATGCCAAAGAGGTTATATTGATAAGGTACTTGAGCGATTTTCTATGCAGTCTTGCAAACCTGAAGAAGTACTAATAGTGAAAGAAGATAGGTTCAATAAAGATCAATGTCCCAAGAATAATATTGAGAAAGAGTCCATGAAGGACATATCTTATAGCAGCGTAGTTGATAGCCTGATGTATGCTCAGGTCTATACTAGACCGGATCTTGCATTTCCTGTCAGTGTTCTTGGTAAATATTTGTCTAATCCGGGAAGGGAGCATTGGACTGCTGCTAAGACGGTAATGAGATATTTGTAACGAACAAAGGCTAACATGTTGGTCTATAAGAGAGTAGATAACCTTGAGGTGGTTGGATAAACATATTCCGATTTTGCTGGTTGTTCTGATATTTATGTTGGCTGGAAGAGCTATTTACAGGAAAAGTGTTAAACATACTCTCATAGCTTCCTCAACTATGTAGGCAGAGTTTGTTGCATGTTATGGGGCGTCTTCTTATGCTGTCTGGCTCAGAAATTTTATCTCAGGCCTTAGAATTGTTGATTCCATTGCTAGACCATTAGTGATTTATTGTGATAACAGTGATGCGATGTTCTACTCCAAGAATAACCGAACTACGAGTGGTTCTAAGCACATGGATATTAAGTATCATAACGTTCGCGAGCTAGTCAAGCAAGGCGATATTGTTATTGAACATATCGGTACAGAGTCGATGTTAGCAGATCCACTAACTAAAGGACTTAGGCCCATAACCTTTAAGAAACATGTCGTAGACATGGGTATCTTAGAGTCCTTTGATATTTTTGGTTAGTGGGAGTTTATGGTACCATTTGATTATATCCGACATTTTGTAAACTTTCAATGTTTTTTGGATATTGAGTATCTTATCGTCAACATTATGCAATTACGTTTATATCTTGTGCACATGACATTTATGAAATGAAATCTTGAGACTTGGTGCATAGTCTCAAGTAGGACGATACTGTTACTAAAGTTTGTTTCTAATAAAGCACTGTAAAGGTTGCACTGCGCGCATTCAGGTTTATGAGACATATAAAGGAGCATCATTGGCTCAAAGGTCTTTCTGACTCGTTATAGAAGTAAGGTTACAGAAAGATTAGGACCGACTGAAGTAGCATCAAATTTGATCACATAAGGGATGTTATTTTGGCTACACCGCCACATTAACCTGTGACGGCTTGATTGCTTAGTGTTGTGATTATGGTTGTCTTGTATCATTGAGTGATGCTCTGACGGTCATAGTTCGACGCTGGGTAATTTAGTTGTTCGAAGTTGTTCGAGATGTTGTCTTTATATGGCCATATAGATATTATAGCCTGATAGTCATTTTCTAAAATATTTTTCGGATACAATTAATGTTGCCCAAGTGAGAGAATGTTGGAATTTTTGGGCTGCCATTAATTATATAGGTTTTTATATTACCTTTTATTTTATTTTATAAAAACGGGCTGTATCATAAAACAGTGCATGAAATCCCGCTAAAGTATCGTGATCACTAAAGTTATTGGGATATGCGCATCTCGTTTATTTGATGTGGTTTACGGCTGGGTGTAGATCATTTATATCATATGGTCTGTTGATGGATAAGACCGTAGGTTATACAGATTATGGTTATTTACGCCTAGGTCCCTTCCGCTCTCCTTCAGACTTTTATATATTAGTGGGCAAAACGGACTTTTCACAAAGAAAATCATATATATATATATTATATATATATATAGTTTCTGGGAAGATAACCCAGGGGATTCGATCGTCAGTTTTCTTTCGCCTCCTCCATCAAGAGCGGCGGTGCGGGAAGGAAAAGGGGAAGAAGATCTACGCCGCTCTAGTTTCTTTCTTCTGATTCACGACATGGCAAATACGGTGAATATGGGTTCGTTTTCTTTTTCCTTGATGTTTCTCGGTGACAGTAAACCCGCGTAAACGATCAAGTTTTTCGCTGCTTTATTTGATTTGTGGTTTCTCTGATTATATGAGATAGTCAAGATGTGGTATCAGAGCGGATTACGCGGATTTACTATCCCAAAAAGAAATTTCGGTTTTGTTTCGTTGATTTTTTTTATTGTTTGGGTTATCGAGACTAAACTGAGGATGACGGCCGATGAGGCTGTACTCTTTAAACTTACGTTAAGGTTTCCGCGAGTTCACAAATTTTGACAATAAACAACAAAATTAGTATATTATAACTTGTAATTATATATATATTGCCGACGCTATCGGATAAATATGACATATCTCGAGAAGCGTAATCTCGATAACTGTGTTATAAATGTATGAATTAGAATGATTATATTGAATATTATATTATTATAATATTTATTTTAAGAAAGGGAAAATCTTATCGTTTTTTTATCCCATATATATATAGGTCCATTGGACCTAGCAGGCCAAACTAGCCTAGTTTTATTTATATCACATCAATTTACAGGGGGCATTCATCTATGTACAATATCCACATTGATTTCTTCAGTTGAACATATAAGGATTCATCTCCCGAATTTTAGCTTTTGGTTCCCAGGTTTCGTTACCCTGTGACCAAGCTATCCTAACAACTGGTACTGGTTTTCCTCGTATCTTTTTAATGTTATGATTTAAAACTACCGTTGGGATATTGAGATCTTCAACAGTTGGTATATGCTCTGCCACAACACTTTCTGCATTCTGATCATGGAGAGAGTTCATTTCTTCTCCAACTGTTTTAAAGAAGATTTGTCCAAAATGACAATTTACCGTTGCTTCGTTTTTCCAAGGCCTGGCGACCCTGTAGCTTCCTCTGATGCTACGATTTATTATTATAATCAATGTAATCATTCTAATTCGGCTGTTTATAATCATTCTAATTCAACCGTTTATAGCACGGTTATCGAGATTACGCGTATCGAGATATTTCATATTTATCTGATAGCGTTGGCAATAAATATCATTGCAAGCTATAATATACCAATTTTGTTGATTATTTTCAAAATTTGTGAACTTGCGAAAACCTTATCGCAAGCTTAAAGAATACAGCCTCGTCGGCCGTCATCGTTAGTTTAGTCTCGATAACCAAAATAGTCAAAAGGACAACAACGAAATAAATTCAAAATTTCTCCTCATGATCGTAAATCCGCTCTGATACCACATGTAAATTACCTCATGTAACCAGAGAAACCCCAAATCAAAATGAACATCAGAAAACTGGATCGTTTACGTGGGCTTACGATCACCAAGAAAGAACAAGAAAAGGAAAACGTACTATTATTCACTATATTTGCCATTTCGTGAATTAGAAGTATGAAATTAGAGCGGCGTAGATCTTCTTCCCATTTTTCCTTCCCGCACGGCTACTCTCGATGGAGGAGGCGAAAGAAACTGACGATTGAATCCTTATGAATCGATTTCCCAGAAACTCCATATTATGAAAAGTCAGTTTTGCCCTTTAATAGATAAAAGTCTAAAGGACAAGGGAAATGACCTAGCCGTAAATAATCATAATTTGTATAACATACGGTCTTATCCATCAACAGACCACATGATATAAATAGCCTACACCCAGCCGTAAACCACATCAAATAGACAAGATGCGCATATCCCAATAACTTTGGTGATCACGATACTTTCGTAGGATTTCATGCACTGTCTTATGTTACAACCTGTTTTGTAAAATATACTTTGATAAAATTGAATAAAAGATAATATAAAAATATACAATTAATGGCGGCCCAAAAATTCCGACAACAGATTCACCGGCTCGAAGAGTTCCTCAAATAGGCTGCGATTACCATTAAGCTCCAACGAAAAAAGGGGTATGGTTCTTCCTTACGAGCCGCATTCCATAAAATTCGAGGACGTGTATTATTCAGTAGACATGCCACCGGTAAATTTGGAACAATCAAGCTCGAACATTTGGCATTTGATACTAGCAGTAGCTAACAACTGAAACGTGTATTTCTCCAATTGTGCAGGAAATGAAGGACCAAGGTGTTGTGGAGGATAAGTTGGTGCTCCAGAAGGGAGTTACAGGAGCATTCCGACCTGGTGTGCTGACGGTTTTGATGGGTGTCGGTGGAGCAAGGAAAACTACGCTGATGGATGTGTTGGCAGGTAGAAAAAACGGAAGACACATCGAGGGGAACATCGCAATTTCAGGGTACCCAAAGAATCAAGAGACATTCGCTCGCATAGCTGGCCATTGCGAGCATGACATTCACTCGCCTCATGTTACCGTCTACGAATCTCTGCTATACTCAGCGTGGTTGTATCGACCTCCAGAAGTCGACAGCGAAACTAGGAGGGTCAGAATAAGCATCTCATCTGGGTCATACACCTACTGAAAATCTGGAATCACGCATTCATACAGAATCAGGGACTATCTTTTAAGAGAAAACGTTGGAAATTTTGATTGCAGATGTTCATTGAGGAAGTTATGGATCTCATCAAACTGAATCTGCTAAGGCAAGCCTTGGTCGGATTACCAGCCATGGCCTCTCTACCGAGCAAAGGACCAGGCTTCTTACCATTGTGGTGGAACTGGTCGCGAATCCCTCCTTAATATTAATGGATGAGCCCACGTCAGGCCTGGATACAAGAGCTGCTGCTATCGTGATGAGAACAGTCCGGAACACGGTCGACACTGGCCGAAAAGTCGTTTGCATAATTCATCAGCCGAGCATCAACATATTCGAAGCTTTCAATGAGGTGAGGATTCATTATCACCAAATTAATTCGACATTCAGTGAGCGTATTCACTAATACATGAAGCCTCGCGCTGCATCACTCAGTTATTCCTGATGAAGCGCGGAGGACAGGAGATTTACGTCAGTCTGCTGGGTCGAAACTCCTGCCATCTCATCAAGTATTTCGAGGTACAATAATTTCAAGAAAAAAATGCAAGCGAAATCCTACGCTGCTGTTTGCTGATCTCAGGTTATTGTGTTTCCTTGTGTAGAGCATCAGCAGGGTGCTGAAAATCCGTGATGGTCACAACCCTGCAACCTGGATGCTCGAAGATACGACAATGGCGAAGGAACAATCACTAGGGGTCGCTGATCTTTACAAGAATTCAGACTTGTTCAGGTGAAATGACAGCTATAATGTGCTGGAATGAGTTCAAAATCTTCAAAATCTTGAATTAACTCAAGGATAACGTTCATCCGGTGGAACAAGGCATTGATTAAGGAGCTCAGTGTGCCCGCTCCAGGCATGAAGCAGCCCTTCATCACCCAACTGATGGCATGTCTGTGGAAGCAGAGCTGGTCGTATTGGCAGAACCCGCTTTACACTGCTGTCTGTTTCCTCTTCACGGTGATTATCGCCTTGATGTTCGAGACGATGTTCTGGAAACTCGGCACCAAAACGTGAGACCAACTCTTGCCAATCCCCTTTTCTTCGATGTTCCTAATGGGGATTTCTGAATCTGAACCACATGCTGTGATGACAAGGCAGCAGGATCTGTTCAACTCCATGGGATCAGTGTTTACAGCAGTTCGATTCGTGGGGATTCAGAACGCCCAATCCGTCCGATCGGTCGTTGCTGTGGAAAGAACAGTCTAGAGAAAAAGCGGTTGGAATGTACTCCGCATTACCATATGCTTTATCGCCGGTTAATCGCTAATCTTTTTGGTTCCTTGTTCTCATGGGACGAGCAAAACAAATCACCTCATGACATGACGCGCTTCGCTTATCAGGTGGCGATCGTGCTCCCTTACATGCTAGTACAGGCATTGGTCTATAGCGTGATAACATGATGCTCTCATTCCAGTGGACTGCCGCAAAGTTTCTCTGGTATCTGTTTTTCCTATACTTCCCGCTGTTGTACTTCACCTACTACGGCATGATGGCGGTCAGCCTCACTCCTAACCACCACATCTCAGGCATCGTCTCCACCCTATTCTATGGGGTATGGAACATCTTCTCTGGCTTTATCATCCTAAACCCATATGCCAAACTCTATATTCCATGGACATTTACTTCGGTTCATGAACTTCTTCCAACCTCACTCATTACTTGCCGCGCTCTCATCCCTGAAGAGCATACCAACATGGTGGAGGTGGTACTTCCGGGGATGCCCCGTTGCATGGTCGATGTATGGGTTGCTCGTGTCCCAGACCCCAGTCCAGAGATCTATCTAACAAACACATTGGACGACGGCTCTTCGCATTCATATTTGGGTATTCCATCAAAGCCCTCAACTTCCAGAGAAGTTGAGTTGGTGTCAGGCTCGATATTCGATCCTATTTGGCTTAGTTAGAAATTAATTCTTGTAATATTAGTATTTGTGCGGAAATTGTTTGCATCTCTGTAAAGCTAAATTATCATGGTCTAAATAATCACTTGTGTATACATTAACTAAAGCCACCCAGAGTTCTTCATGGGAAATCATCACTACTGGTACAAAGAAGCAGTTCTCTAATCTGGAGAACAGGAGGTGACTAGGCTACAGTAATATCCCCCTTTTCAATCTAAAGGTTTTTATTTCTATCAATTGGGAAAAAAAAAATGTGATTCTACAAATAATCCAACAGATAATACAACACAGCTTACCTGTGCTAGTAGGGTCTCTGCTCAATTTAGAGGAGCAGATGTTTTCGATGACGTGGATGAGGAGTCGCCAGTAACAGTTGTTGCAAGGGAGCTATTCCCACTTTCTGTTCCGGTTTGAGCCACGATAGGGACTTTCACCTCAGCTCTTTCCATCTCCTTCTCAAGCTCCTCCTCCCTCCGTAGGGTGTTGAATTGGGTCTCCAGAGATCTTGCTGCAGCTAACCATGCAAGAACGATCACCATCAGGATGCCTCCCAGGTAAGGAGTCGAGTTTGCAAGGGAACCAAATGTAAGGATCATGAATTGCTGGATGAGCGCGCCACCGGACTTCCCCAGAGGGTTGCACACCACATCGATGGCTGCTTTACCCTTGACCTAAACACATAACACGCGACAGCAGATGGCAACTTTTACTCGAACTGCTCAACTTGCATCTGGTTTAGAAGCATAAAAGCTCAAACTTTCAAACCTTAGTGTCTTCGTCCAAAGGTATGTACGCCATTTCCTTGCAGGGATCGAACAAGCTGTACTTGGCACTCTTGCTGAAGATGTTTTGCATGGCTCCAACATAAACGGCAGCCAAAAGAGGAGTCATCCCAAACTTGGCGAGCGTAGGGGCGAATGGATCACCAAATAGTATCAAAGAGAAGAACCCGACTCCAGTCAGGAGTAAGACCGTGGGCGTAATCTTCGCTGCAACTCCCCATCCATACTTTTGGAAGATGAATTGACTAAGCAACATCATCGTGAAGGTCATTATACCAGTTGCAGTAGAGAAGTCGCCCATGAAAGAGGAGTATTCATTTGGGCTGGGAAACTGAAGAACTACTCAGGGATGACTGCAGGGAGATTAGCGGAGACTAGATGATGAAAGTACTTGTCAGAGAAGTTTACCTGTGCCTTGAGCTTTGATTTCCAAGTGACTTCTACTAGATTGATGCTAATACCATAGGCAACAACAAGTGTGGCAAGGTCCCTGATATATCTTGAAGATAACAAGAATTTCAAGCTCTCCCCTGTTCCCATCTTCAGCTTCTCCTGCAAATGAAGTTTCAAAGGTCATCAAGACGATAAGATGGCCATTTTGATCTAATGATCCTCGAAACAACAAAGCATTCTTATTCAAGTTCATCCGGCCCCTGACTAGAAAGATAAACAGTACATGGCTCAGTGCTTACCGTCTTCTTCTTGCTGCGAGTTGGAAGAGGAACGAAAGTGTTCACCCACCAGTAAAGCCCACATATGGCAAGTCCCATGATTACAACGATGCTCATCATTGCTTTCAAGGAAATCGCCCAACCATCGACTCCAGGCCCCAAAGATTTTCTCAACGTGGAGAAGTACTTAACTGTCCGACCAGAGAAAATAAGGGCCACGTTAGCTCCAAGGCCAAAAAGAGGATAAAAGCTTTTGGCTTCTTCAACAGTGGTTATCTGCAAATAAACGAGAGAATCAGCACATAATCGGGGAGTTGCAAGAACATTCTAGTTTTTTTTATCCGATTTTGCCCAAGCAGGACCCTATAAGGAATTCCCTTAAGTTTCTTCATCAACTCAGCATCAAAGGGAAGAAGGAAAAACAAAAAACTGTTACACATCTTTGGAATGAGTTCAATCCATCCAGCATAATTACCACAACCACATGCAATGAACACCATCCCATCAAACAAGAAACCAATAAAAATATGAACAAAAGCAGGATCATGCTCACCTGATTGGCAAATCCCCAGAAGAGCACGGAGATGACAACGCTCCCCCAAAGTTCAGCCATGACATAAAACAAGCAGAAACTCCAGATCCTCATGATAGCAAGGGGGCCAAGAAACCTCGGCCCCAACATTCCAAGCAACTGATCAGCCAGCGCCTGAGGGTGAATGTAATTGCTGAGCGGGTACAGAAAGAACCCGAAAGCCCCGAAGAAAGCAATGAATGGCACAATCACGGAAAAAAAGAGGGCCTCCTTGGACAACACATTGGCCAACTTGGTGTAAAGCAACATAAACCCGACAGCCATGGGCAAGTTCACCCATGTCTTGAGGAAGGGAATGATCTCCGCGCTGCTTCCCTTAGCCGTGACGACCAGCACATCCTTGGTGTCCCTGAGGATTGTGTAATTAAACAATATGCAGAAGAACATCAAACCCAAGGGGACGATCTTTTTAAGGGTGACAGTCTCTATCCCCAGAAACTTGGGCGGCTCCGGCTCACAGAAAGCGGCCTGACCCGCCGCTGCGGCCGATGCCTCCGCCTTGCAGATGGGAAAGCTCCAATTTTTACTGAAAACGCCACCCGGGTTGGTCCCGAGGCCGTTGAATTTTGAGAAGGCGTTGGTGGGGACTGATAAAGGCGGGGGATTTCTGGGTTTGAGGGAGAGGGTCCTCTGCTTGAGGGAGAGGGAAGGGTATGGGTGTCTGAACCTTGGGGTCTGGGGTAGAGAGAGGAGGCCCCTTGTCTGAAGAAGAGCCTCCATCTCTCTGCAGAACTCTACTTCGGACAAGACTATCACAAACTTGTGGGCCTGTGAATGAGATGAAGAAGGCGGCGGTGTCGTGTAAATGGGAGGGGAAGAGCGCCAGGCGCGGCTCAGGACAGGAGATGAGGCAGTTTGTGGGCAACTGCAGAAAGGGAGAACAGGGAGGAGGACACACTTCGCATGAAGCCAAAACCAATCATCATAACAAGCAAAATTCTTACCAAATGGCTTTGTATTTTGTCCGCACGACTCTCTCTACTCGGACAAAGAGAAGCGTTTTTTTATGATTTTTTAATTTTTTGGGGTGGGGAAAAAAACAGAAGAAGAAGAAGAAGATGATGATAGGTGGGGAGAAGCCAACAAAGGGGAAAAGTATCTGCCCACCAACCACCACCCGGATGGATCCCGTGCCTAAAGAAAGGAGGCAAATATCCGAATCCCACCAAGAACCGCCCTGCCCCCCTCACCCTCCTCCAGCTAGACAAAACCATGAGATATTTTTCCATGTACTTTGGGACCAAAGTGGTGTTACCATTACAAAATGTCACGGGAAGATCCCCCTTGTTTGTGGTGCTTATTTGGTACGAGTTTTAGTTGGACACGTCTTCCTTTCGTCAGCCACGAAACAATTCTTCCAAAAATACCTTTTTTCCAAACCGACCTGCACTCGCTAGTCGCTTCGGTTCCTTGGACCGTACTCGAATAGGATTCAAGTAGACTTGTTAACAAAAACGAGTCGAATTCGAGCCTTAACACTTATAGCTCATGAATTGATCGCGGGATAATATTAATATCTTATTAATAAATATGTAATCGAGCCAATCGAGTCGAGTTCGATTTATCGAGTCGACTTCAAGCTATATGTGTTTTCAAATCGAGTTCGAGTTATTAAGTCGAACTCGAGCTCATTATAATTGAACCGAGCTAAACTCGAGTTCAAATTTTTAAGCTCAATCAAGCTCGAGCTTGAATTAGAGCTTTGTATTAGTGTTATCGAGCTCGAGCCTAGAAGGATTTAGTCTCAACTCGGCTTGTTTTTCCTCCTATTTTTCAACTGGGTCCGACTCTAATCTCGTACATGGAAGGATTCCCTTCGTTTGCATCGTTTCGTACTTTTGTACGAGTGTTTTTTATATTGCTTCTTAATATACGATATTGTTCAGTTAAAAAATAATTGGCCTCGCTAATTTGTATGGGTCTTGTACGAATATGCTTAGTAAATTTGAACAGATCGTTTTATAAAATAGAATTGGCGTCATAAATTTACATGGACCGTTTCGTACATTAGGAAGTACCCCGTACTTTTTAAGATGTTGTTTTGTTAGTTTTTTCGGGCCGTTTCATTACGTACGAATGGACTTTATACTTTTCTACAAAATCCATTCGAAAAGTACAAATGCCCTTTGTTAATTACTATGATTATGTTTCATACTTTAAGAAATAATGTTCGGATCCTTGTAGTACTTACGGATTAGTTGACTATAAGTCATTTTGATTGCGTTCGGGTTGGCGAATGGAGGTGGGTCTGTGTATGGTTGATTTTCAATCCATTCGGTTTGGCGAAGGTTGGACAGGGGTTTCCTAAGGTAGATTGGGTATACTAATTTTTCTTTTGCTGACAATGTTATTTTCTGTTTAGAGTTACTTTACCTTGTGATATTTTATGAATATCAATGTATAAGGTTTTATGATTGGGTCCATTTATTATGGTTTTTTCGAAATTACGAATTGAGGCGAGGCGAGCTGTTACCGGTTGAAGTTTGATCATGTGATTGGGGCTGGCATGTTACGGGATTTAAACTTTGTTATTTGTTGAAAGTGATTGGCTATCATGTGCATTATGTCTATGCTGGGATAGAGCCATTAACTTTGTATAGTTTTAACACCCGATTTTAGCAAACGTAAAAAATATTATGATACTTTTGCCTTTTGCTAAAGCAATGTTACGATAGCCCTCAAAACAAGTCAATGGATTCCGTAATTATGTAAGAGTCTAGTATATATATATATATCACAACGCTTTGTAACAATAAAGTAGCATAGTCTTAGTCATTGAATCCCTCATATTGTAGATTATCGACTTCTATACACTGATGTTGAATAGTAATAAGGAGAATGAGCCTAGAAGAAGAATGTTGTACCTCACAAGTTGGTTAGGGGTCAGTGTTAGTTCCTACCAGTTATACGCTTGTTCTAGTTGATCGCTTGAGAGTACGATAACTGAACATATATACTTAAACCTATACTAAAGGCATTAGTGTCGAACATACATTACATGGAATATATGCCTACAATTTTAGGACTTAATAATAGGAAATATGTGCACACTCGTTGGAACTAGGCAACAATGATGATTTGGAAATGGTATACTCCATATTCATAATTACTACTTTATGCGCCTGATAAAAGTCAGTAGTATTGTAAAGTCAATTGTCTACAAAGCTTTGTACATATTCAAACCATTTATTTAACTTATCCTTGTCATGACAGACATACAATGGATATTGCAAGTCACAAACTTCGCTTCCCTCGAGATATTCATTCTCGACAGTGCAGTGGCCGGGAGAGTGTGCATAGATGTGTCGTCATACTTCAAAGCATTATTATAGAAGAGAACGGAAAATTCTTCTAATAACTTGACCGACATATCTAACATTAATCCATAGCCAATCACTTATTTTTAACCAGTGTATCTCGATGATTTGAAACTAATAACGAGTATAAAACTCAAATCTTGTGTACATTCTTCTTTAATTTATTTTTCCCATTATAATATAATGCCTTCAAATGAGTTGTTGAGTTTATATGATGGCATCTTTTTGGTTATCAAAGTTGTATCATGGATTGCGATTTATTCGTGATGAAGTTCGTATACCTTCCCAACCTACTAGAAGGCATCCCCAAAACGATAAGGCTATATTGACTATGAACAAAAAGCGGTACCGCATGTGATTAAAACTTGTTAACGTCTCATATACGATTGTGTAGACCGTTTCTTTCTTCGATTAGTACCTGCTAGTGATCAGACTAATACGAATCCCATGTAAAAGAAATTGCTTGCATGAGTTAACTAGAGGCAAAGGAAGAAAATAGAAATCGGATAATTGGGAGTCCTCGGAGGGGAACAAAGTACGAAGTCAGAAAAAAAAAAACTTAAAGCATTTACATATGTCATATTGTAAATTGGAAATGCTTTTTTGTTTGTCATTTGAATAATTTTTTTGTACATAAATGAACATTATAGTATGTTACCCAATCCACCCATTATAACTCTCACCTTCATCAATCTCCTTTGTCCTATCATGCTGACTAGAATATGATAAATAACCATTACGAAATTAATGGTGAATTCACCTAAATCTATGAAGTCGACGATGGCATACCTTTTTTTCCTTATATGTTTTTTCTCGATATAATTGGTGTCATTTTCATTATTGACCAGGCTTATCCCTATGCACACAACTTATCTATCTTTTCAATCATGTTCGCATTTTGTTTCTGCACGATATTGTAGCCCTCTGCTAATTATACAATCCGTAACTAATTACAGACGTGGTCTCCCGCTTTTTAGGAAATGTGAGCATTATACATTAGAAACGCAATCGTAATAATTAACGAGAAAGGCATTCTTACTTTTCGACGATCCGTATAAATTAATAAATTATGACACGACATCATAAAAAGGTACAATATGCTTTGTAATGTACAAAACAACTAGTACAAATTTACAAAGAGCATTTATACTATACCAAGCATACCATATAACATTTCAAAGCTCATAAAATTAAACGAAAGTGGTTGATATTTCATGAAACTATTTCTCATTTTAGGAAATAGTAAACAAAACTTTTCGTACAACAGTGCGAAAGAATTGAAAGCTTCCGTCCACGAGACTTCACCCTTTGTCCCCCCCATTTGACAGGGGTGCCGTCTAATTTGCTTATCACCATTGTTAGAACTTGAAGTATCCACATCCCCCGGATATAATCCTTTAAAAAAAATAATTATTTAATAAACTTCATTGTGAGTACCCAACCCAACCCAACCCAACCCAAAATGCTCCATAAAGTACGAAATAATTATCACCATATTTGTCTGTTCCGGTTGGTGCTTTTTAACGTAAGATCATTGTTGTCGACCAAGTTTAATTCCGGTCCTTCCTTGTTTCCAATCCCGATCCTCTTTACTCCCATAAAATTTTATGACTGGCTAGAATTGTTTCCTATTCCTTTTGGATTAGGGGTGAAAATGAGTCGAGTCGAGACTGAGTACTACCAGGCTCGAGCTCGGCTCGATTAGGAAAAGCTCGAGCTCGAGCTCAAATAATTGGAGCTCGAACTCGGCTCGTTCCAATTATGGAGAGCTCGAGCTCGGCTGGAAAGGCTCGAATGTAGATCGAGCCTAAGCTTGGCTCGAAAGCTCGAGCTTGATTTCAAAATATACATATATTGGCGTTGACTCGAACTCGGCTCGGTTGGCTCGAAAACATATATAATAAAGTTCACTTCAAAAACATAAATATGAACAATGTTGTCAAAATATTTCAACAAAATCATAATTCCAAAACATCTACAAACTATTCTCCCAAAACATCTCCATAAATAGAACCAGATTTATCAAAACAATCACAAACCACAAGAATCATACTCTTAAAACATCTTCACGATATAACTTCATTACCAATCATAATAATATCACAAGCATCCCTGCATATAAAATATTATAAAGAGTATTACAATCACCATAACAATAATAAGACAATAAATATCTTAAAATTTTATTAGGTAATTTTATTAATTTTTGTGTGCTTTGAATCATCATGCCCAAACACAATATGAGAGGGTAAGGGCATGGGAAGCGTACCTTGACTATGACGCCTTCACTTCTTTCTGTCGCTTACCCGCGGGCTTAAAATTCGGCCAGCTCCTCTCCGGTACTTTTTGACGCTCGCTCCGGCCGATCCTCGCGAGACACAAAGTATGAAAATGCCGATTATTTTCCACTTATCTAATGAAGAGAGGAGATCGCCATGCCAAAAGGAGATGGAGAGAGAGGTTTTTTCTTTAGGGTTTGCTTTTACTACAGAGTGTGGGAAGGGGGAAGGAAAAAGTTTTTTAGATAATTTTATTAATTTTTTATTAATAAATTATTAAAATTTATTATATAATATTAGGCTCGCGAGCCTTCGAGCTGTTAGTGTTTCGACTCGAAACGAGCCGGAACGACCTTTTTCGAGCTCGGTCAAAGTCGAGCTCGAACCGAGCTTTGACCGAGCTAGCTCGCGAGCGGCTCGGCTCATTTTCACCCCTATTTTGGGTGGAAAGGATACTAGTTTTTTGTTCCTGTTTCCTTCACGGCACTCGCTGTTCCTGTCGTTATTCATACACGCTCGTGTTCTTTCTCCCCATATTGTCGGGATTCCTAGTTAGTAGTTACGTATGGTTATCCCCTTTGTCTAATTAATGTCCAAAACCGACCGAAAATAGTACAAATTAACGAGGCTGACCAAGCAAAGCTGGCTAAGACCAAGCAAAACACACCAAGCCAAGCGAAGGGTAATCCCTCCTTTTAATTGGAACTTGGTTTTTCACGATCTCCTTTCAAGGCCGAAGGCTTTACCTCTTTTGATGTTCTCATCCCCTCCCCTCTCCCCCCAACTATGACTCTACTAACGTGAGGAAACTCACACCTGCATGCCAAGAATCCGATAAACCTAGGCGTGAAACTTGTTAGTTCTAATCATACATCAGTCGACTTATCCTTCTCTCCAGTCTTCCCTTCCCTACTGACATTGAGGTCCTCCAGTTTCCTGCTGATATCGTCAGCACCGGCCTTCACTTTGCCAGAAACCGGGCCATTCCCAAGATTTGTGCCATTCTCACCGACGATAGCTGAACTTGTCTGCCAAATCCTTATGGTGCCATCTTCTGATCCAGAAGCATACGATTCCCCATCAGGAGAGAATCGCACACAGTGGACGGGTCCATGGTGACCCTTATTGCATCCTACATGATTTAGAAAAACAGAATTTCACAAACTATGTATTTGTACTCGGACAAAACATTCACATGATGAGGGTAAACAAGCGTTCAGTATGTCGGGATGCACTTGAAAGTTCACAGTAAGAGAAATTTCTCGGGGCTAATCCTCTGTCAGCAGAAAGAACTTTATGATGAATTCATTATTTCCAAGATCCACAGGGACTTTCAAGAAATTAATTGAAAAACTCCGCATGGATGAAGACACGTTAAAACAACCAATAGCTGTCCGTTCTGTAGTTATATATTGACAATTTGTAAATCATGCCCAGCAGATATGAAAGGATTGCAAATTGATTAGTAATTGTGAATATGGTAGAATGTGGCTACTTAGGTCAAACACCACCTACCTATTTCCTCGCCTGTGTGGAAGTCAAAAATGCGAACCCACATGTCTTCTCCTCCGGCAACGAACTTATTCCCAAGCTTTGGTTCCAGAGAGGCTGATTCCACATCACAGGACATATTGTAGCTCTTAACTAGTCCAAAACTGACCAAGAAGAAGAAAATCAGCCAAAACCCAGACATCAATCTAGAACTAGACAGAAATGAACTGAAAGCAGAAAGCTTACTGATTTGCATCCCAAAACTTGACTGTAGACCCATCTGCCGTGGTTATGTAACGACCATCCTGGCTAACTTCAGCACTTGTCACAGGTGACTTTGTCTCAAGGGTTTGAACTATCTTTCCACTTCTTACATCCCACAACCTGAGTCACAAATGAAACACAGTTTTAAGACACTCAACAACATCACAACAAAAAAAGAGAGCAGATAGGATCAGCAGAAACATCATTCCGAATATTTCTGTTATAGAGAAAAATGGGCTTTATTATACCAATTAACCAATGCTAATGTTGTCATGGCTAATAGCATACAAAATTATCGACTTCACGAAATACAGGAGGCAATGTCGACCAAGATATGCACCATCCCTATGACGCGGCAATTGTAAAGATGACCAAAATCTGACCAGCTAGAGGCAGTATTGACGTTTCAGGACCTTCATCACACAATATTAGTTAAAACATAAGCAAGCAGATCATCCTTACCTAACTCCACCAACATCAGTGCAGGAACTCAATATTGTCTGATCACTGTGAAGCCAGGCCACTGTTCTTACAGAACCAGGAGAACTGTCAACCTCTCTCGGGGGAGCATCAGGTCGATTGAGATCAAAGATTCTGAGTATTTTCTCAAATCCGCCCGTTAATAACAAATGAGTGTCCTGCTAAAGGCATCGATAAGCATATCATCGTAATTATGCACAGGTATCGGTCGTGAATCAACAAGATAAGCATATGAAGACCAACATTCTAAAAGAAACAGAGAAACTGATCACCTCAGAAAAGGCACAAGCCCGAACTATGTGCTTATGGTCGAACGAATGTAATTCATCGCCGGTCAAAGCATCCCACAATTTCCTGCATCATCAAGCAGACAAGTAAGCCATTGAATGAACATGGAAACAAAGCAACGGCACAAAAAACCAAAGGAACACATACGCGGAGAAATCCGCAGATCCAGACGCGGCACGTAGGGCGTTGGTATCCAAGCAACAGCTCCATACAGCGCCTTTATGCCCTTCAAAGGTCCCAATCCAATCCCCAGTCTCTCCATTCCGAAGCATGGGGCTAGAATCTACTCATATAATTCAGATATCATCACCGGAGAATCACAAGAAACATTCCCCCAGAATTAGAAATAAGCATGGGCAAGCAAAGAGGTTACAGGGAGAATATCAAAACACAAGGGAAGCACCTTTGCTGGCACTGATGAGGAAGAATCCATCGGGAGTAATGGGGCTGTAGAACAAATCGACGACGGGCCTCGAGTGGCCGTGACAGACTAACGGCACTGAGCTCCTCTTCTTGTCCATATCACCCCGGAGACAAACGGGTCCCAAAATCAAAGCAAATCCCAAGAACCTTTCGAGATCAAAAGAAGAACCCGAGATTCAAAACTCCGGTTTCTCATCCAGATCGCCTTCTTCTTCTTCTTCTTCTTCTTATTCTCAACGGAACCCTAATTTGCGGAATCCAATGACGGCGAAATGAGAAGAGAATAAACAAAGGGATTCCTGTGGGATAAGCGGCGAGCAGTAGAAGTAGAAACCAACCCCACAATAAAAAAAAATAAAAAATAAAATAAAATTGAAAACTAAGTGTTTTGTTTTGAGAGGAGCAAATAGGGAGGGGGGACAAAGACGACGTTTTGTTTTATTTTCTAAAAGAACGGGGCCCCACGCATTTTAACACCAGCCAATTCTTATATAATCCCATTTTATTCGCCAATTATTAGGTCGTTTCATTCAAATAATAGTAAGTAGATCTGAACAATGGAAGCCCAACTGGTGATTAAGCCCATCGAAGGCCTTGCGGCAGGGGTCGCAATTCCCCCTCCCAGCGCTTGCCCTACCGAGGAAGCGGATCCCCTATGGGCGCGACCGGAGAGTCTACCTAGGGACTAGCACTCTCTTGTGTCCTTCTTCACTCCCTTCCCCATTTCCATTCCCTCTCCAGGAAAATCCCCCGCCCCCGGCGGCAGTGGACACGAACAGAAATTGTAAGCAGAAGGGTCGGTTTGACGTGCGGGACGGGGTAACCTGAGATTCGTGAATCCTAACGCATCTCGATTCCGTCTCCCCAAAGTCCGACCAGCCATGTGGAGGAGACTCGTCTCTTCGCGCCTTAAAACCCTAGCCGTCGCATCCTCCGCTCCCCAATCCGCTGTGATCTCCGCCTCCTCCTCCGCCGGCCTGATCTCCGATGGATCCGCCGTTTCTCGCCCCCTTTCGTATCTCCTCTCCTCCCGCAGCTTCAGCGCTGACGCTGGTACGTGGTTTTCCTTCACACCTTTCCGTCTGAGGTCATTAATCCGGATTGAATTTCTCTCGTTCCGTAACATGTTGGCTACGGTTGTCGAGGTGTTTGAGGATGCTTGTAAACCCGAGCTCTGTATCAATTGGACTGTTCTCTTTTCTGTGTCCGTGAACGCCGTGTCATCTGTCTCCTGGACTGTATTTTCAGAATTTGTTGGACTCATTATCGAAGATTGGTTTGTTTGAAGTCTGTTAGTTACTTGTCTGTCGTATGCTGATGTAGACAAAACTGTCGTGAAGAAGAAGGTTGAGGATGTAATGCCGATTGCCACTGGACATGAACGGGAGGAACTTGAGGCTGAGCTTGAGGTGCCTTTTTTGGCTTTTCTCAAGCCGTTTGATGAGTCATGTGTCATTTGTGTTTTATATTATTAGTAGCCCTTCCGATTATCGGCTTAAATCCGAATTTCCTTGTATTATTAGGGAAGAAACATCCTTGAAATAGACCATCCTGTCGGACCTTTCGGCACAAAGGTTTGTATCTATGGCTTTCATTTTGCTTCAGTCTTCATCTTGAGTATATAAATTGCCTTATTCAGCCTTCCGTTTAAACCTATTATAGATTTTCGTTGAGACATTTATGGCTGTTTATATATTTAACCTTTGCAGTTATGGGGTTTCTTTGACCTCAAGAACATGAGCTTATGAAATTTTCTGTTTTCTCGTCATTAGAATAAGGCCATTAGCTTTTGATAAGCAACAACATTATGGCTATCTCAGGAAGTAGTATGCTGTTAGAAAACAATACTCGCAATATGCTGATGTGGGGAGGTCGAAAACTAGCTGAATATATACTTGCTCTACATTACTTGTAGATTACAGGATCCTGTATCTTAATGAAGTAACTGAATAGCAAATACTAGCTGTTAAGTTTTTCTTGTACATCTTTTGTAGAATTGAGATATTGGGAAAGAGTGTTTGTCAGCATCACAATTTGTGAGTATTAGTGATGTCTTACCTTCTTGTTATCAAAGTTCACCTGATTATTAAATGGTGCCTAGAAGGTTTGTTAGTTGTAATTGGGAGGCCTGGATTTTTGGAATGGTTATTAATGAGACGAAAAATGGGAATATGTCAAGTAGAAAAGTAGTGTGTGAGAACCTTTTGTTTCAATCAGTCCTCACCATGCCTTTTTGGTTTTTATTTAACTGTAGGAAGCACCAGCAGTGGTCAAGTCTGTCTTTGACAAGAGAATTGTTGGATGCCCTGGAGGCGAAGGAGGTACTCCCTGTTTTCTGTTCTTTGCTTAGTTTTACGGTTACACTTTTTTCCAGCAACCCGACAGTACAATGGCGTTTGGTCGTACATCTCAATCTCTTTTTATTTTCCCCCTTATTCTTATCTGAAGAGGACGAGCACGACGTTGTATGGTTTTGGCTGAAGAAGGGAGAGCCTCATGAATGTCCTGTCTGTTCTCAGTATTTTGTGGTAAGTTGCCTTTCAATTTTAACCTTCTGAAATTATGTTTCTATAATTCAAGGTGTCAGCAGCCTTCTTTCTTTTTCTAGTTCATGGTCCAGCCATGCTGTTACTCTGTCGATTCCAGTAAATTAATTTGTCCCATGGACAATGGATTCTCCGTACACTTGACCATTTGTATGTCTATCGAATATTACTCTCCAATTAGATAATTTGTTCTTACATTCTCCCTTAATGTTGATAGCTGGAAGTGGTGGGCCCCGGAGGATCACCGTATGGGCATGGCGAAGAGGAAGAGCACCATTAATTTGGCCGGCCTTGAGGTTTAGCGTCCGAAATAAAACAGTATTGAAAGAGGCGAAACAGGACAGACTTCTGTATACTCCGCAGCGTCGAAGCCCAAGGCGTACTAGTCTTCCTCGTTTGGATTGTTGGTATTGTGTTCCAAATGGTTGTTGCTTTGCTGCACAACTCTTGAGGAGTGGCACCCTCCTTTTTTTGGTAGTATGCACTTGGAATGATTTCTAAAGGGGAGACGGGGGGAAGGGCTATGGATGGTCTTATAGCACTCTTCCTTGAATGCGTTGAGAAATAAACGATTCTTTAATCGGAACTTGGTTCGAGTTACGATTCTGACAGTATTGCTAAAGAGGCTTGTGCATTCCGATTGCCAATATAGAATCCTCTGGAGAAAGATTGTACATGGTACGCCTCCATTGACAAAGTAAGGAAGGCACTGGCTAATCAACTGGTTTTTTGTTCTTATGGCCAGGGTGAGGTTTGGCTGGGAAGTGGGAGTTGACAATTTGAAACTTGGTAGATGTTTCTTAAAGGGTGTCTAAGTCTGATGCCTAAACGGAAGATTTTGATAACATGTCAAACAGCCGTGGAGTTTCAGCATGCTTTATTCGGCCATGTAATTCGAAACTATGATTCTCTTCACAGAGAACAACAGCTACCCCATGATTTTCTTATCGATTTTTTCTTTTTTTACAACGTATAGATGCCACTGGAAGTTGCAATACAATCCGCGGATCACATGAAAGCTTAAGCAATAGCTAATGGCGGCCCTACTTTTGGAAAAGAGATCCCACTTTCATCCATTGCAACCGTGATTCCCCCTTCTGTAGGATGTATCTCTGTCTTGCATATAAAAGCTTCGCCATGGTTCATGTTGCTTCCCGTAGTCTCAGGATCCTCAGAGCGGTTTACTACAAGGATGAGCTATCATAACAACAATGCCATGGGCTCTGGTATGCTGGGGCCGTCAAAATGTCCAGGGATCATGAGCTTTCGTTGATAAAACAGAAATGGTTGTTTTCTTGTTGATGATATACCCTCAGGAAGCAGAAGTAGCAGGAGGACAGTTGAGTTTGGGAGGACATATGTGGTCCGGCCAAAAGGGAGGCACCGGGCCACCTTTGTCTGGCTCCACAGCCTTGGCGACAACAACGGTTCTAGGTATATTATGTTTGCTCCCGTTTGCTATTCATGAAAACAGAGCCTTTCACTGTCATGCATCAAACTATCGGTACTACGACATACTTCCGATGAATCCCATGTGGTCCAAAAAGGACTACTCTTTCTTAGCTTTCCCTTAAGCCGTGTTGCATGAGCCAGACTTTCTCCTTCTCATTTGTTGCATTTGCTTGATTTCCCGTTGGGCTCAACTCTTGGAAACACTCCCTCTTCCTAATGTAAGCATAAGCCAGCCAACATAAAAATTAACACTTCTTGAGTACTTTCAAGCACACTCTCTTCAAAACAGTAGTCAAAGGCACCCTTTCTCTTTCCTTATTGCACAGGTCAAGTGGGTTTGTCACATTGCACCAACACGTCCAGTGAGGTTACTCCGCGGATTTTTATGGCAGTGCTTGTCAAGAAATGCACAACTTGTCTCCATACGTTTTACTAGGCCATAATGTATGCTTTGGTAAAATTATCACAGGGTTTGATGCCGTTGAGCTGTCCGAGGATTTCCCTGAAGATATGGAAGGTTTGGAGGCTTCGGCTACGTATGTTGTGAATTTGTTATCCAGCGTGCCTGCTGATGGTACTTCACAAACATGATAAATTGTAAATTGTAAAACTAACTCGTTCTCATGTATGATAGTTAAATTAGGTATGGGGGGGTTCAGCATGGATGCAGCAATAGCACTCTACAGTATGCTGGGCGCAAATTTGCGAATGGCATCCCATATTTAATCAACTTGATGGAGGAACATGATCAAGGCATTGAATGAAGCAACAAGGAGAGCTGCATCCTTGCCTGTTTTACTCTGTCCCGGAGCTTGTAACCATTTCCTGTGTCATCCCAATGCCCGATTCTCTTCCTCCCCTGATCGACTTGCTGTTAATGAAGAGGATGAGATAGTTCCCCATATCTATGGAGATAAGTCTTCTTGCTACTTAAGCTCTGCAAGATTCCGCTACGTCACATTCAAATCATATGATGGGTATGAACTTTGGTGCAGCAAACCATAAGATAGTTCGAGATGATAGAGCAGGGTAACCATTTTTCCATACTCATGTTGTGCAGGACTGATGATTACTCAGTTCATAGAGAGATGGGCAACATCTGCTACTGGATTACTTCCTGGATGTGGCTCAAAGGGTAGAATTAACAGTACTTCCCATCATCAGGAAGATAACGTTACCAGACGGAAACAATACGTGTATTATTGAGTTTGACATCTTTGCAAGATCACAGTCTTGTCTCATCTTCTTAATTTCCTAGTCCTTTCAGTTACTAATAAAATTATTTCAATCCAACAGAGAACAACCAGAAGCGAGTATAATAAAGCAACGTTCCAGACTAAAGGCTCTTATTCTACAGCAGATTAAAGTACACAACTCAAGCGGACAGGTGCAACCAGATGTTCTAAACCACCCATGAAGTTAACTAAAACTCACGAATTTTCATCTTTGTATATCTTGATTTATCGTTACGCCGACTTCTCGGAGTTGGCGGTGATATCTTTAAGCTTATCCTTTAACTCCCCACTCTGCATAGGGAAAAAGAAGAAGAAAAAGAAATTAGTCACCAAGGCTTGTAAGGCCAAAGAAGTGATGACATGTGCGTAGGATAAACAAAGACATCAACCTGGTGCAAGTTAAGGACAATATCTGAACCTCCGATAAATTCACCCTTGATGAATATCTGTGGAAATGTAGGCCAGTGGCTGCGAGACAAAATTCCACAGAAACAATCACCACAGTGTCAAGTTGCTTTCTGATGTACCTCGGGTAGGTCGTTAAAACCAAGTAGATAACATATTTCCAAAAGAGAATCGCTACTTTTCTACAACTATACAAGTCAGCATATGCATATGAGCACATGGAAATTTTGTTCATTCCGGAAAACTAATGGAAGGCGCACGATACTATATATCCCGGCATTTCTCACCAAAATACCAAAAACAGATTCAAGTTAGATGTAGAACCTTATAAGCAAAGGTAAATTTACTATCACGAAACAATGACTACCTAAAGTGACTTAGAAGCATGTGGCCTCATTATCAAGCCCAGAAAGTAAAACAATGGAGAACTGGCCCATATATACCTGAAACCTTTCACAGCATTCTTAAGCTCAGCATCTTCCAAGATATTTCTAGCACTCAATGGAACATCTGCAATAAAATTGTACCAAGAAGGAACTGATTAAACTAAAAGAGCACCAACAAGGATTAGTCATCCCTATGTCATAGCAGACGGCTATGCTAAGAATGATGTACAATAAACCAAACTCACTGTATTGCTTAAGGACTCTCACTGCCAAGGAGCTGAATCCACATTGAGGAAACTCGGGGACCCCTTTCATGTAGATCATCACAGGATTTTCTTTCACATCCTGCATAAATTTGACAAAAACACACACACACACATTAGTCATGGGACGTTGTTAAGAGAACAACAACTACTTCAGCAATGACGAATTCCGACCCTTACCTGCTCGACGACATCCTTCACAGAAATTCCAGAACTCTGAACCTTGTCCATGGGCTTGAAATCATCATGCGTATCGGGATCGTCCGGTACAGAAGCGAGACCTCTCGTTCCAGCATGATTAAAAGATGCAAAGACCTGCACGGGGCGTACTGTAATTTCGACACGACTAGCGACAATTCCACCAGTGCACGTCGTCCCGGAATGATGTCAAAGGTTCTCACCGTTCTGTTAGAATAACCGGGGAGATAACCTTTGACTCCCTTGAGGAGATGGCTCGAGAGCAACTTCGCCATCCAAGCACTTTCTATGAAGAATCAAAGGGAAGACAGATCACCTTACAAATTGAAAATGATTAAAACAAGCCCACAAAAATTGCTATACGAAAAATTCATAAGGGGCATAATTTTTGTTCAAGGATTCATCGGAAAACGAGAAAAAAGGGCAAGCAAAATTAATACCACGCAGACGAATCAACTGTTTAGATACACAAAAGCAGAGCAAGGAGGAGAGAATGTTCAGCCCCAAAAGATGAAAGCTTTTCGATTTTCCTGGAGACCCACGTCTCGTTGGCGGTTCACGGCGGCTACTTGGCAAGAACAACCGCCACGACTCGACTGCGCGAAAACGATTCGTCTACTCCTTCTTCGAACCTTAATGGGCTTTCCGTTGATGGGCCTAACCTCATAGACCCGTTAATATACTGGCCCAAGTAATTTTACTTAATTACTTAAAAATATTCGATTTATAACGTAGGTCAATTTTTTATTATGACTTAAACTATCGACTTGATACAAAGATTCCGGAATCATCGCTCAAAAACTAATTTAAAAGGTGCAAGCGTCTTTTCTCCTTATATATCACATTTTGTCTCCATTTAATACGAGAGAGTTTAGCTTAACGGCTCGATGAATCGGCTGTGCTTATTCTGGTACGGAGTCGTCACTTGAGCAAAATTTTCGTCGCCTTACGAAACCTAGTGTGTTTTTCGTGATTACCATTTCTTTCTTTTCATCATCTTCCTAGTTTTCTAGGTTTGTTTGATTTTAGGTTTCTAACTTCAATTTTTGGTAGAAGAAATCACATTTGTACTTTTCTTTCAAGCTACCTAAGATCCACGCCCGTAATTGTTAGAGCAATAAAACAGAAATTTGCCTAATAGTTGAGTTCGTATATTAATATTTTACATTTTCTCTAATATTACAAAGGAAAGCGAGGAAACCAAATGCATCTAAAATAATATAGTATGAGTTGATTCATAGTCACAATATGTTACTTAGGCTATGTCTCCCCTAGTTCACAATGAGAACTCTGACTTTTATATACGTGTGTACAACGTGATGACGTGTCAAATCATGCAAAAAAACGTTTTCCATCTTCAATCTGTGCCTCTTAGTCCTTTTCCTGTGTCTCGGCGCTGTGTGTTACTCGATCGCCAATCACTCTAAGAAGAATCTCGCATACGAGCACAACGATGTGATCAGGCTTATCCAGGTCTTCGAGATGATGAGAGGTAATATTTCGCAAACGACTACGGGCTTCGATATTTGCTTCGAGAATGTAATATTCGTGAATAAGAAGTAAAGAAAAAGTACATTGCTTGAGCAAGGATACCTATAAAAGCTTGTATAGTATAAAACGCTTAAAGATCAAGAGCTAAGTAACAACTCAATTTCTATTTGAATTGTGATTGTATTGATTTTACCATCAGTAAAAAACCTATTTGTACTAAAATTCCTAACTAAGTACAAGATCTCGGAGTTATCTTCATGTTGAGTGGCATCCATTCTAATTGTTAATGAGTCGTCTCATGTGGTCATTACGTCAAATTCAACTACCTTCTTGGTCCTATGACACATTTCCTTAGACAAGCCACGTTTTCAGCTTGAATGGGTTGGGAACTGATAGGATCTGATGGTTATATTCTTGTTGTGTATATGAATATATATATATATAAATATATATATATATATATATATATATATAAAAGAGGTATTTTCCCATCTCATTTCAGGTCTGACCCAGAAGCTGAGATTGCTAAGTTGAAGAGACATATTAAGATCATAGAGGATAAACAAGTAGACCTATCGGAAAAGCCGAACATGACGAGCTTCCTAAACTTTGGAAGACCCAGGTCTACCAACCTTGATTTTAATCCAAGGCCTAAGCCTTATGTTACTAATGTATTGGACTTTGGGTGAAGTTCTGTGCCTCCTAACACGCAGATGTAGGAAACGCTACATCCTATATTCGGTCAAGTTGGAAAGAAAGATCCAACCGAATTAAGGAATCTGATCCGAGATCAGCAGAAGAAGGATAGAAAGCGTGAGGACATTCGGGAAGGAAAGAAGAAGGCAAGAAGTTCTAAAAGGCCTTCTACCCGACATAGATCATTCAGATCCTCAAGTTCAAGTCCAAACTCAAGTCCAATTCCTCATACCCAACAGTTAATGATCAAGGAGAAAGATCATCCTAAGGTGGCAATACCAAAATAGGTAACCTCATCAATTGCTACGGTATCATTTCATTCTTCAGATACTCCTTCTGAAAATTATACTGATTCAGACGGTTACAGAGATGACTGTGATTTTTCTATTAGTAGTTATTTTGAGAAATCGCCACAGATTCTGATGACAGCAGATCATGAGGACCAGAGAAGTCAGAACAGCAGACTTCATCAGAAGAAAGTTCTTCGGAACCAACAGATGAAACATCCGAAGATCTTTCAGATTCTTCAGAAGAGACACCTCAGATCTTTATGGCTGACAGAAACGACCCAGAACCAATGGTTGATGAGCCATTATCAGATGAGTCCAATGAAAGGCGACAGCCAGCCACCAGGACTAGTGAAGGCATCAATAATATCAAGTTTACCTTTGATGACATCCCTTATACGAAATGGCCTCAACGTATACAGGATTTCTATGCATAGTGCTTACACAAGAGACTGACCATATTCAATAATGCTGACATACTCGCAGATATGACATCCAGATTTACAGGAACCCTTTTGGTTTGGTGGAGTTTATTTCTAGAGCCAACCCAAATTCAGATGATGAGTGTTCCTTTGCAGGAATTCATGAATAACCTCTACGCTCACTTCATTGGGAATCCCAACAACATTCTAGAAGAAAAGAGAATAGAATTCTTCCAGCGCAGATGCTGTTCATATAAGGTCAGAGATTTAGATAAGCACTATCATAGGCTTTTACATTTATTTATTCATTTAGGTGGTGATGATTCTTTGAAGCTAGTATTTCTGTCTTCCATACCATCATCTATATCAGCTATGGTAGAAAAAAGCCTAACCAGTAAGCATATGAGAATTACTAATTTGACTGTTGGACAAATCCAACAAGAGATCCACTTGGGAGTTGGTGAACTTTGCCAGAGAAAGGAAATTATCCAAGGCTTTTTGAAACAGGATAAAAGGCTTGACCAAGTATGCAGGAGCAAGACCAACAGGTACAACATTAAGTGTACCTCTAGAGATTTATGTAATTGTGCTCCAGGTACCAAGCCTGCCAGGCAAAAGTTCAGAAAGAGAAACAGCAGGAAGTTTGTGAAGAATCCAGACAGACCACGACGGTCTCCGAGAAAATGGAAATGATTCCTTAGGATCAAGAGAAAGAGAGGTCCTCAAAGGAAATCGACCAAGTGCTTCATCTGCAACAAGCCAGGTCACTTTGCAAGAAACTGTCCCAAAGGACAAAAGAAGTTGGTAGCCCAGATTGAAAAATACTCTGGAGTTTCTTTGCATAATGACGATATTGAATCACTTTTCTCTTTAGAGGATGAACCCTCTTCACAAACAGTGTGCTGTCTTGAAGGATATCTTGATACAGATTCAGGTTCAGATCAAGATCCTCTTCAACAGAAGAACAGAGTAAAAGGATTTGCACAATCAATGCCTATCCCAGACCAGAAGAGTTTCTCAGAACCTTACCTTCAATTGGGCTTCTAACGGACTGGTGTATCTGCTGGGACTACCTGTTCAGAAGGATTTTTCTTCTGCCATTTCAAAATATTCTTATAACAGGGTAGTACCTTGGTGGGTTGTTTGACTGGCCTCTTTGACTTGGCCATGTCCATCAAGCATTGCCATTCACCATACTGTTCATGGTGAAGTTCTGACTTGGCTACCACTGGAGGTGTCTGATCATCAGTGTCATCATCACTGTCACTGTCTGACTCTGGCAGATTTTGTGACCTATGATTCTTCTTCTTTCTAGAGGAGTAATCATCTTCTTGTGGTTCTTCCTCACAGTCGCACTGATGTTTGCATCTTCCAACATCCCAGTAACAATGCTTATTGTCTAGATCTCTGAAGAAGTAAACTGCTTTTCCCTGTCCATCAAAAGAATGGATGATCTTGTTAAGGGAATCAGGTTTCTTACTTTTGGGGGCTGGTTGGATCATGAACATTGTCGGGAAGATGGATGGAGTAGCAGCGTCATTTTCATGTGACCTGTCAAACTTAATGGTCCATGATCCGTCTTTTTCTCTGATGAACTTGGATTCAGAAGACTGGATCGGCTTCACATGCTGCTGCAATTGCTCATAATTAGTTATCCACCTCGCTGGTAGTAACTTAAGTAGCTCGTTCCTAGAAATTTGTCTAGGCACATGGAGACATGTAGGAGCCTGTGCATGATGATAATCATCATAAATAATTAAAGCATCATTAACATCATCTGGGACTTTGAGGTCCAGTGCATGGTTCCGAACTCTATAAGACATTTGGTAGTGCAGTGTCGCTTTAATAGAGTTAGGGTCTTGCTGAGGTCCAGCTATCTGTATTTGAACCTGCAATGCTGATAATACCTTTGGATCTTGGAGAGACATGCAGAAGTTCGGATAAAAGGGTCACAAATACAGTTCCTGCATTTAGAGTTGTCTCAATAGTCCCAATGCATGCGTGCTGGTATTCCACAAATCTGGAATCTAGCAGTGCCATTTTGGCTATTACTGGTAATCCTTTTCTACCATGGTAGGTAAGTGCTAGTCTGATTGCTCCAAAGTGAAGGTGAGTGTATCCCTTTTGGGACCACTGTCTTGGAAAGTCCACGGGCAATTGGAGAGACACAAATTGCTCTGTTTGGGTGGCCATAATGGGATGCTGGTTGAATTTACTTGCCTGGATATACTCGAGAACCTGTGAACTTGGTTGCTGGATAAGAGATCTTATCCTTCGGATGGGGCTCGAGGATGGCTTAGTAAAGGCAGTGTATGGATTGAGGAGTGGGATGGTTGTGTCTGAAATCTGGTTGTTGTCTGAAATATCCTGATGAGAAATTTCATACAAACCATCAAGTCTGTCAGAAGTAGATTTGCGAAAATGGGGCTTGAGTCTAGTGTAATAGGGGCGTTTATCACTGTAGGACAATCCATGGGTGTTAAGGCAAGGCGTATCTCCAAGTAGTGTACTTAGTCTTTCTCTCTCTCTCTCCCTCAAAAAGAAATAAAGATAACACACTGGCTCTGATACCAAGAATACGACGATCGACTAACAACTCTGGACAATGGAATACATAAGGAAAGAGTCGTACAAGATCGAAGCTTCGACCACCAGAACAGTACAACTAATACGATAATTGTACAAGGTCGGTGAGACCAGGAACAAAAGGAGCACAAATCATTTAGCTAAAGAGCATGAAACAAAAGACAATCTGATAAAAGATCTTACAAAACAAGGATGTAAGAAGACAGCGGAAGGATTAAACAAAGGAGCTCCAATAAAGACAAGTTTTTAAATACCATTTGAGATAGGTCTTATACTGAGCATAAGCATTAAGCTTTTCCCAGCTCCGATGTACCTGACCTGGGTAAGGGTCAAGAAACCAGTCCTTTTTAGGATGGCTTTCTATCTCATAATGTAGTAGAGCATCTACCCGGTTTATGACCGATTTGGTAGACTTGTACTCTAAGTACCGCTCTATCTGGACGATACGCATTTGTATGCGCCTGACAAAAAACTTCTTCTTCCAGATGTAGAGTTCTCATTCTCTTCTGGTGAACTCCTCAGCATGATGATAGCATATTCTCCATAGCAGTGGGAAAGGTGGTCTGCGGAACTGTCTCTTGGCAGGCAGCATCATGTCTCACCAACTTCCAATTTCAAGCCTCGACCGGTGCTTGACAGCCCTCCTGGCTTAAGCGGCGAGTGGTCCTCTAGGGCGAACAAAGTAGCTTTACAAATGACAACAGAGGTTTGATAACCAAAGGACAGTACTTAAGACAAGCTTTCTCAAGGAAGGAGAATAAACAATATCATACAAAAGGAACAGCCTTTAGAGCTCTTAAACACTAAGGAAATCTGGAAGACAGTTAGAAACATAGAATGAAGAAACAAAGAACATAGAATTTTTGGTTTTCTGGGTTTTCTGAATGTTTTTGGAGTTTTGGGTTTTCTGAATGTTTTTGGGTTTATCGAAAGCGAGGGGTTGCTGAGAGATCAAGAGCTAAGACACCACTACTATGGATAACGCCTCTGGAGAACTTAGAAACTCATGGATTTTGGAAAACTCTGAATTGTATTTCTCTCTCCCTGTTTTCCTTCTTTCATCTCCTCGGAATAGAGTGGCTATTTATAATACAAGCTGTGTAATGAAAACTAGGTTGTGGTTTGTCCACAGTGCCTCTTTCAAAAGTAAAGCAAAAAGCTAAAAAGCTGAAAAGCTAAAACTATTAGTGGCCTTATCCCTAAGGAATCTTGCAGCTTTAAGAAAAGTCATTTGGGCGCTTGTGCCGACCTTATCTTCAGGGCATCTTCTTATCTTCACGTGGGCGGCTAGTTCTTTAGTCTCTTGCCGCATGGGTCCTGTAGATGCTCATCTGTCCTCTTGTGACTGGATGACGGTCCTGCACGAGATGATTCTGGGCCTGTGATTGAGCCTGAAGTTCCTGGGCCTTCATCTCTTAAATCCACCTTGGTTAGAAAATCTTGGGCTATCTCGTCCCAATGTAACTTGTCATGTGAATTCTGGTGGAGAGCGCACTGAAGCCTGTAAACATGATTTGGATCTGTGAACTGGATTCGGGCTTGCACAAGTTCTTCATAAGTCAAGTAGTGAACTCCGTTCTCCTTGTATAGTTTCTGCTTAAGGAGTTCCTTGCTTGCAAGAGAATCTTCCCACTCTGAGAAAGTAGCGGTCTCATCGTGTGTGAGTGAATAGGGAAGACTGGCAAATTCTTCAGAATTGTTAATGGCCACCATAGCCTGCATGTTAGGGTCAAAATGCCAATGTCTACGAAACAAGTAAGTAGAGTAAGCTGTTAGTCCGGGATACTTGGAATATTTATCCCTATGAATCTCAAACCAAGTTTGCCATTGAATCAATGGGGCAAACCATGATAGTATCTCCGCCAAGTATGAGTGTGGCTTCCCGTAAGGTATGTACGTGTGAACGTTCCCAAGCTGTTCAAGGTACTGGAGAATTTCCTCCATGGGAAACTCTAGTGCTATGGCATGAGTATGCATCAGGTACTACAAGAACCATTTCAGCTCCTTTGGGAACATTTCCATTGGATCAATGGGGATGGCCTGTAAGAACGGGTAAGATGGATGCAACCCATCTCGTGGAAACATTAACTGGCCATATTTGCAGAATATCTGCTCCAAACACTTCTGCATCATCTAGGAAGACTGAACTAGCACTGACTCAACATGTGCTTGGTCATAACTCATGAACTCAGGAGGAAGGTGACGATAATACTCGTGCGGCCTTGGAATATTTGTGGAGATCATTGCTTCTAACCGCGGGTTCTCTTGCAAAGCAGGGTGTGAAATATCAAAGGGTCTAGACAGAAAATCTGCAACAACGTTATTGGTACCTTTGATGTGTCTCACTGTGAATGAATACTGTAAGAACCACTCTGCTAGTCTGAGCAACTATGCATTTGGGATCTTCTTTTGCCTGAACTTGAGCATAGAGCTAAAAGAAGACATGTCGCTTTCAACAATAAAATAATACCCAACCAGATGGAATTCAAACTTCTTAATTCCATACTTTACCGCCAAAATCTCTTTGATGGTTGAGTGATAATGTTGCTCGGCCTGGTTAAACTTACCAGACTTGTATGCATAGATGTGTCTTGATCCTTCCTTTTCTTCAAACAAGATTGTGGCCCAAAAATGATCACTTGCGTCCGTTTGGAGTATCCTAACTCCATCAAAAGGAATCTGCAAAGGAGGAAGCAACTGTAATTGGGCTTTCAAATGCTGAAATTAATGATCATTGGGCAAAAGGAATTATTGAGGCACGATCACATGGTTGATCATACTCTCAGATGCACCTGTATCAATAAAGGCGATGGCAGTCACTGGTCTGTGATACTCAGAAAAGTATACCTGCACCTTTATGTGTGGAGATATGTGCGAGGCTATCAATGGAATTTCCTTGTCCGGCTGTGATTGGGGACTCATTTCAATCTCTTCAGTCTCTGATCCATTTGTGGATACCTTTCTTGAAGGTAAGGTTCTGAGAAACTCTTCTGGTCTGGGATAGGCACTGATTGTGCAAATCCTTTTACTCTGTTCTTCTGATGAAGAGGAATCTTCATCTTGATCTGAACCTGAATCTGTATTTTTCAAACACGTATGAGAAACTTAAAATCGGATCTTGTTCCATAACAATGTTCATCATATTTCGTAAATAGGGTATTAACTTTTAAAATTTGTCAAATAATACCCTTAAATCAGTGTTAAAAACACCGAGATCGATTTAAAAAAATCGAAACATCAATTTAGAATAATTATTTAATAAATTTTAAAAATTCGTTTTTTCGAACAATTTCGTTGTAACAAACCTTCTTAAACTTGAAGCATAGATCTCGCTTATTAGATGGACATTTCGATGAGGGCATGAATTAAAACTTCAAATAAAAAAACGAGAAAGAAAAGGTCATATGTGTTGTAAAACAAATGATGGGAAAGAGGAAGAAGGAAAAACAAGATAACACAATGTGGGGAGAAGGGGGAAGAATTTCTTATTAATTTCCGATATCATACGTATACAATATATATCCCTTCTATTTATAGAGATTAGATATCCCTTCTATTTATAGAGATTTTACAACAGAAAGAATCTAAAGAATTGTAACCTAATTAATAATAAATGATTACAATAAATGGGCATTCACACTACGTTTACAATACTCCCCTTGAATGTCCATTCCGATACTGCTTCGTTGAAACCCTTTCCAGGAAAACCCCGTGGGAAAAAACCAAGGTAAAGGAAAAAAGAGTACAATATGTTTACTCCTCTCTTAGTAACATCACTTTAAATCTCCAAGTTTGCGCATTTCAATTTTATGCACCAGCCTTTCAAAAATTGTTGTAGGCAAAGCCTTTGTGAATAAATCTGCCAGATTTTCTGATGAACGTATTTGTTGAACATCAATATCACCACTCTTCTAGAGATCATGGGTGAAAAAGAATTTCGGAGATATATGTTTCATTCGATCACCTTTGATATATCCTCCCTTTAATTGAGCAATGCAAGCAGCATTATTCTCATATAAAATTTATCCTCATATAAAATTGTTGGTGAATTTTTATTCACAGATAAGCCGCATGACCCTCGAATGTGATGTATAATTGATCTCAACCATACACATTCTCTACTAGCTTTATGAATTGCAATAATCTTATAATGGTTAGATGATGTGGTAGTAATTGTTTGTTTCATAGATCTCCAGGATATAACAGTACCACCACATGTAAATAAATACCCTGTTTGAGATTTACCATTATGAGGGTCGGATAAATATCCTGCATATGTGTATCCAATTAATTCTGCTTTAGGCATATACGGATAATACAATCCCATGTCCATAGGACCTCGAAGATATCGAAAAATGTGCTTAATTCCATTCCAATATCTCATCGTCGGTGAATAACTATATCTCGTTAATAAATTTACTGCAAATGATATATCAGGTCTAGTATGACTAGCAAGATACATCAGTGCCCCAATAGGCCCAAGATATGGTGCTTCAGGACCAATTAGTTCTTCATCATCCATTCGAGGTCGAAATGGGTCTTTATTTACATCAAGCGATCTCACGACCATTGAACTACTCAAGCGACACGCTTTATCCATAGAAAATCTTTTTAACACTTTCGATGTATAAGCAGATTGATGGACAAAAATTACATTCTCTACATGCTCAATCTGCAGGCCAAGACATAACTTTGTTTTCCCGATATCTTTCATCTCAAATTCTTTATTGAAGTAATCAACTGTTTCAGACAGTTCATCGGTGGTTCCAATAATATTCAGATGGTCAATATAAATCGCAATTATTACAAATTGTGATCAAAATCTCTTAATAAACACACATGAAAAACGAGATGAAGAAGGAAAAAACGAGAGAACACAATGTGGAGAGAGAGGGAGGAGAATTTCTTATGAATTTTCAAAATATACAATAGATATCCCGAATGAATAATAAATAATTACAGTGGCCATTCGCGTTTGCGATAATATGAAAAATGACGCGTTTTTTAATCTCAATTGATAAACTTGAGGTTGCCGTTTGGGGGCATGACAAGCACAACCGTGTAAGCCTCATTTCATTGTAATGAACGGCTCTTCCTGTTGGCTGTCTTTTTGCCCACATCACTTTCCTTTGTCCATAACAAACGCAGCCAACAATCGGCACAAACGACATTCTAGGCGGCGGCAACAACAACAACGTCGTACGTCGTTCTTGTCTTCCAACCCCAAACTTCCGACAACAACTGAGTCCTTCCCCCCCCCTCTTTTCCCTTCTTATTATAAAGCATGGCCAAACGATCTATGAGTCATCAGTCTCCAACAAAAATGCCTCCCCTGAAGCTCCTCCTCTTCCTCGTCCCCTGCCTCTTCTGCTTGACCCGTGTCCGCTCAGAGAACAAGCCGGGAGGAGACAAGCTCGCATCCAAGGTCGTCCTTCGTGAGGCCTACGGGGATGGGATCAGTTACATGATCCAGGACCGCTCCAAGAACAAGCCGGGAGACAAGCTCGCATCCAAGGTCGTCCTTCGTGAGGCCTACGGTATTCTTAGAGGAGCAACCGAGTTCGCCCTTGGGACTTTCAGCCTGGGAGGAGGGCACGGGGACTTGTCCGAGAGGAAGTACGACAGTGTGGTCCTCATCATACAGAGCTTCGAGGAGCATCGCATGCCCAGTCACGCCCATGCGGTGGCGAGGACCACCCGTAACGTGATCATACTGAATTCCGACTACCTCCAACGTTACCGCAGCGACGTGAAGGAGGAGTTCTCGGGGATCGTTTACCACGAGAGTGCACGAGTGTGGCAGAACAACGGCAACGGGCAGGCGCCGGCGGGGCTCCTTAGTGGGATCGCTGATTACGTGAGGATGAAGGCAGGGCACTCGTCAAAGGACTGGCCGAGGAAGGGCTCGGGCTCACAATGGGACCAAGGGTATGCAGTGACAGCATACTTCCTTGAGTACTGCAGCAGTCTTAGGCCAGGAGGCAACTTCGTCCGCGAACTCAACGCAATGATGAAGCACTCCTACACGCACGAGTACTTCCATCGGCTGCTAGGGAGGAGCATCCACGAGCTGTGGAGCAATTACTTGAATTATTACAGGCAAGACGTGGGAGAAGTCAAGCCGACCCTCCGTCGACCCAGTTCCCCTCAAAAGACACAATTTGGCACTCGAGAGGGAACCATCAACCGCGCCGTCGTACAACCCAGGCTGTCTGAAGAAACATACGAATTGGTGAGCTGGTATCAGCAGAGAAGTGAGGCGGCATCACGCGACCAGGGGGAAGCAACGTGGGACTGTCTGGCAAAGAAAATTAGAGGATTGATAAGGATGACCACCCTCAATGTGGCAGCCTATCACCAGAAAAAGGAAGATGGATATGGATATGCATGATATGTCCAGTCCATCTACCCGCTTATGCTTATGTTTCATACACCAGGCCGCCACTTACGTGGGTTAAATTGGCGTCGAATAATGTCGTAGTACTCGGTTCCAGGTAGCAGCTTGCTGTTATACCTTTTGCTTATGGCAGAATTTTCACTGATGTTAAAGAAGTTGTCTCCAAAAGCACTCCTCCAGAAAAAGCAAACTACAAACATGGGGTGGGTGATGAAATGATCATACATACACGTGGTTGTCGATAGTGAGTTTTGAAAATTTCTTACCTTAAAGATCTCGTCCAAGGCGTCATTTGCGCTCAAACTGGAAAACCACCGACGGGCAAGATGTAAGAGAAACGACGACGGCCCTTCCGGATGCTATAAATTCCCTCCTTACAGGGCGGCCTCAGACATCTGCCATAACAGACCAGGTGAAGGAGAAGTGAAGCTCAAAAAACCATGGCAAACCGTGACCGTGATCAGTACCAGATGGGCGGAGGCGACTACACTGGCCAGCCCCAGGTGATGTTTCCACTTTAGGACATATCATTACGAATGCAACAAGGGGAACTACCCATTACCTCAGTACTGTTGTCTGAGCAGATGATCAGCGACGACTTCCTCAACCAAGGGTCCGATCAGTCCCTGAGGTCGGGCCTGGACAGTTCGTACGATTCCAACCAGAACCGCAGCGGCCGCCAGGGCTTGAACCAGGACCAGACCAATACGGATAACATGTCCGACTCGTTTCAGGGTTCCGGGGGTTACACAAACCAGAGATCCCGGGGGAACACCGGAGATGGGTCTTTTGGTTCATCCCCTGGGTATGGCTCCGGGAATAGGGGATCCGGTGGTCTAAACAGGATGGGGGGTGACATATACTCTGGCTCCACCCGCGACTGCTCTGATAACATGGATAGCCGCGGGGGAATGAATCAGTACCAGTCGGGCGCGGACAGGATGAGCGACCTGAATCAGAACTCTGGCGGCAGCTACGACATCAAGGGCCAGGCCACCAATTTCCTTCAGCAGGCGAGACAACCTTACGCTTTCGCTGTTCACACTTTTCTCATTCCAGATACAGAATCAAAAGAACATCGATCGGATGTGTCGTTGGTGTTATTGCAGACAGGGGAGCAGGTGAAGAACATGGCACAGGGAGCGGCCGATGCAGTGAAGAACACTCTGGGGATGAATGCCGGCGGCGAGCAGAACTCACGCTACGGATCGTCAAACTTTGGCTCAGATGATTCGGGCTACGGGAGCAACAATCCCTCCAACAGAGTCTGATGAGTTTCTTCAATCAAAACTTCTCTTTTCTTATCCTTTTGTTTCGAGTCCGGTTTGAGTTAAAGAGACAGTCGGTATACGTTCGGCTGTGAAATAAGGACAACCTGGGACTTTTGAGGGGTCTGTCCATCATCCCTTTTTTCTGTGTTTTCTGCCAATAATTGTATTTGTCTGCTTCATTGGGAGGATTTCTTTTTGTCCTATCAATTGTTCCTCCATGTTCTTCTGTTCATGGCACCTCCAAAAATCTTAAATAGAACAAAAATATTGATCTTATTGGGCAAATGAGATGAAGGACAGAATCAATCCCAACTTAAAATGACCCAAGATTGCAACTTAGTTGTTAATATAATATGATGAAAAGCCACATCACTTACACCAATGCAGGGATTCCAATATAAGCACCAAGGCAAGCAATAGTAGTCCACAAATGTAAAAGGCGATCTGATCAGAATCACTGGTAATATCATAATGAAGGGTAAACCCTAGAACAGTAGTGCTAAGGAGCTGCTGAGGAAACGAAGAAACATAATCATATATCCTCATGACTAACCCATGCGTCAACACAAGTTTAGAGTCACGCAATCCAGGCAACTCATGCACACATTGCACAAAGCATGCAAAGGACAGCATCTTGTCTTGGTAAAACTAGTCTGAATGGTCTAAGATAGTAAACATAAGCTTTGGGTATTTCCCATTGCAATTCAAATTGAGTACATTGTTCTTACAGATACAAGGCAAAAGCACCCGCCTAATTCAAGTATAATCAGACTTCCTTTCATTTGAGTGATTGATGTATGTAACAAATTTAAGGTGACATAAAATTAAATAAAGAATGACCACTCGCCTACATGATTTTTGACAAGATCAGCCACCCAAATAGGCCAAAAATAAAAAAGAATTAGACAGAGGAAAGGACAAATGATGCCACCAGGAAATAATCAGATAGTCCGCTTCTTCTGCAGAATTTGCCTTCCACAGGAATTGTTGTTAGTTCAAGCAGCGATAAGGGGTAAATCAACTTTCCACTTGTGCAGTTATCTCTGCAATCTCTGGAGTTCCTCGATGCTCTTCGTCAGATGCTCCGGAACTGACTGTCTCACATGCTGGCAGTGCAGGTACCTTCGAGTCAAGATCCTTGATGGCAAATGTTAAAGATCTTGCATCTTGCATTGCCCGTATCTCTTCTGACGCTAATGACTGCAAAAGTAATCCAATCACTTAGCAGCATCAAATAACGATGCTCAGAACATCAGTAATATCAAATATATGGCTCAGAACATCAGAGCCCAGAGCATAAAAAAAGACCTAGCACATTAAGAGGTCGAGCAATATGAACAAAGATGAACAAAAAGAGAGAAGGCCTATGAGCAATACTGGCCAAGAGTCACACCTCCAATTGCTCCGCCCGGCACTTCAGATCTTCCGAGGAAGCTTCCTTATGTAATCTTTGAAGAATGAGTAGTATATGATTGCGGAGATTCTCCGAAATATGCTTCTCGATGTTGCTTTGAGGCACCGTGGCATGACAACCAAGGGAATAGAAATTGCAATTCACCTTCTTCATGGGGCAGACGGTGATGCAATGCCTATCCATCTCCCGTCTCAAAATGCTCGCGGGGCAATTCTGCTCGCATGGGAGTACCTTAAAGGGACAAACTACATCATGATGATCCATATGAGCCACCACGAATCTCACATTACAGCCCTCGTTGGGACAATCGGCCGACCTAAACTTGCACACGAGGCCGTGCTCCGCGAGCTCCTCCGCGAAGTTAAACCTAGACTCACAGTGAAACACGGCCTTGTAATCGACGTTCCTGAGCAACGTCTGAGCGAGGGCCTCCCTCCGGTCCATCGACCAGAACTTACTCATCTCCATCTCCTGAACGATGTCGTCGATCTTATCCTCCCTCAACTCGCTCAACAGCCATCCAGAGATCCTCCCCAACAAATTCCTCTTCAAGGTATCAAAATCATCCGAGATCAAGCATATAACCTCGTAAGGGTCGTCGGAGGCCTCCACGGCCGCCTCCCCATCAAGGATGACGGATTCAGCGAGGAAAGTCTCGCTCCTGTGGGTGAGGTACTCGATGAACTCCTTCCTCAAGTCGACAGCGACCGAGGCCGGGGTTCTGAAGATATCCCCAGTGGTGTGGTCAACGCAGGCGGTGGCGAGCCCGGGGATCAGCATCTCGGCAATCTTGCGGACCATCTCCGTGTCGAAGAGGCCGCAGCTGAATATAGCGCCTCCCTTATCATCGGCGGTGTCTATGTTCGGCAGTTCCAAGCCACTCATGATTTTCTACAAACCAAAATCCCCATACAAAAAAAAAAGATCAGATCGCAAGCAATCCGAACAACGGAAACAAACAAATCCCTCCCGATAAACGTCGGCCGGCAGCGAATCGGAGCTTGAATTTGATGGTACTCACGGATAGAGGATTGGCGATCTGAATCGTGGTGGCGAGAAAGACGGAGGTTGTCGACAATTGATGGGAGTTCAGGGGAGGTCGTGGTGGTCGTCCATTTGGGATCTTCCCTCCCTCCCGTCGGATGACATTGGATGTTTCGTCTCCCCCCCCGCCCCCCCTCCGAATTCGATGGACGGGGGAAAATTTTTTTGAGTCCTTTCTTAGCAAAATGCAAAATTACGCCCCCGCCCCCGGGCCGGCTCTTATGAGGCCCATTAACCAAAGCCCATAACCCGGTCTCTTCCTTTATTGAAAATAGAACAATGAATGGGATGGATGGCTTGCATGCTTTAGTTCCAGGTATCATCACCAGCTTCTTCCGTTGGTATTTGGACATGGATGATTGATTTTAAATATAAACGATCACTCTGAAAAGGTTTGTGATAGTTGGGCGTACGAGATACGAATAAGAGATTGCACCTTAAATGTGCATGGATATATATATTGGAAGCCAGCTTGCACGCATCTCGACTAAATTAATCGGTAATCGTAATATTTCGCGAACCGCGGTGAATATAGAATACTGCTAATCACTCGAGAAATCCTCAGGGGAGACTTTAAAAAAGTGGAGTCATGTGCTAAGAAGAAACAGGATGTGTATGAAACAGTGCGCCACATACTTAGCAATTTTACTCCCCTCCGCTTTGGAGCTTTTTCATGGAGTCGCAGGCTGCTACGCAAGAAACACCAGGGGGTGGTTTCCTTTGCTATATATAACTTTTGCTTTTCTTTTGTCATTCATTAATTAACAAAAAAGAAAAAACTTGCTGTATAAAGTAACTTATGTTAATTATCCTAAAAGCTTGAATTATTGACATACCTTATATTTTTATTTTTAACAAAATCTTGCATGGCCCGATGAGGCTGACTCTTCTGCCCGGAATCGAATCGGGGCAGCTCTCAAGAAAAGCCAATTTTATATAAGAGTAGGCTTTGGGAATCTGTTAATATAATCCAAGAGTGTGTGTATATGGCAGAAGAAGTTGTAGATAATGATCATTACCGACAAAGTATTTGCTTTTGTTCCTGGTTCTATGATGCCCGATGTGTTGTGCTTAAGATGATTTTTTTATTTTTTTTTTTGCAGCCTCCTCCTCCTCCTCTTCCCCTTTATCTTGGTTCGAGGGAATTGGAATTGGAATGGATTCCATTGTTCTCGCTGTTTTCTTTTTCTTTTGTTTATAAAATTTCGAGATGCATAAAAAAGATAAGATGATGAAAGAAACAACAAAATAATAAAGTAAAAGCGAATGGTGTCCAAAGCTGGGGGGTGGGGGTGGGAGAAGTGATCGTATCAGCCGCATTAAACCCCTCCCCCCTCCTAAAAATCACACAAAACGACGATGTCATTTGAAGCAAAAACCGAAGCCACAGACACGAAATAAAGATAAAGGGGATAAAGTGAATCCATCCCAATACCCAACACAAACCCAGAAAAGAAGAAAAGAAAAGAAACGCCCCCCCGGTCAAAATTCCAATTCCATCTCCAGAGACCAACAACCAACGTAGCACGAAAACTCAAAAGCCTTTCCCTTTATTCAGAAACTACTCCTCCTCCTCCTCAATCCCAGCACTGCATGCAGCCTTTCCTTTTTTTTTTTTTACTCTTTCATTTCATCACTCCCCTTGGGTGGGCCTGATGATATACCCCCCGGGGTGTTTAATGTTATCGAGAGACACGATTTCTAATTCTCTATCTCCCTTACGTTTTTTGCTTAATAATAAAAAAAAAAAGAGTGGACGAGAGCAAAGCAACTGCGATGGAATTTCGTTATTAAAAGTAGTGCGAATTAGTATAAAAAGAAGAAGGGTTTCCCCCTGTTTGTTTTCTCTTCAAGGGGACGAAGATTGAACAGTTTATATTATTATCATTATATTTAATTCGTAAAAATACATGCGTAAAAACTTACTACTTCTCAAAATTTAGAGGTCGGTGGGTTGTTGCCGGGGGGGGGGGGTGTTCCAAAAATATGCCACTCGGTCAAAAAAGATTGGGTTTTCCAAAAGCGAGTCTCAAATTGGGGCTGGCCGGGACGATGTAAATGTAGTTAGTAGGAAGCAGCAGCGGCAATGATAATACAGCAGTAACATGTGATTACCGAATGCCACACGACGTCGTCTAAGGAAAGCAAAACCAAATTTCAGTACAACAATATCACCCCATCCTGGTTCCCCCCCTACCACTGAACTCAACTCAACTGGACTCATCTTCTCCATCTTCATCGGAGATTCATAACGAATCTCAAGAAATCCCGTCCAGTCCTAAAATCACATTCCGAATGTTTTCCTTTTTTATTTAAAAAAAGAGCGAGAAAGAGTCGGGTTATTAAAATATAATATAATAAAAGTACGTCGAGGGCCGGAACTCCTGCCCTGCCCCCCTTTTGTGCATGTATAAAAAGGCCCACAACCCCCGCCCACCCCTACCACTTCAGTTTCGGCTGATTTCTCTCATCCCCCCCATCACTCTTCACTGGTATTCCCCTCCCCTCTTCTCGCCTTCGTTCGTTTTCTATTCTTCTCGCGTCTGTCATCCCCAATCTATCGGGATTTCTTTCTTCTTTTTGGTTTCCTCTCCCGTTTCATCTCTCTATTTTTTTTTGGTTTATTGTTGGACAGGACTGACTGACGGACCGGAATCTCTACAGAAAGATATAATGAGCAGGATCGGAGACTGGAACTGCAGATCATGCCAGCACCTTAACTTCCAGCGCAGGGACACCTGCCAGCGTTGCGGCGACCCCAAGCTGTTTGGGGACTTCCCTTCCGGCTTCAGCGCCGGCAGGCCCCCTGCCGGGGGCTCCTTCGGTTACACCGGCTCCGATGTCCGTCCTGGGGACTGGTACTGTGCCGTTGGCAACTGCGGCACTCACAACTTCGCTAACCGCTCAACCTGCTTCAAGTGCGGCGCGTTCAAGGACGACTCCTCCGCCGGCTGCAGGTTCGACTTCTCCAGGGCTTATGCCGGGGGAGGCAGCGGCGGGGGCAGCGGCCGCTCCGGCTGGAAATCTGGAGATTGGATTTGCACCAGGTAAGACGATCATATAAAGGACGTGCCCTCCAGGGTACATTCTTTCTGCTGTCTTTACTTTAAGGAAAAAAGCGGCTAACGACGCGAAACGATTCAGGTTAGGTTGCAATGAGCATAACTTTGCAAGCAGGATGGAGTGTTTCAGGTGCAGCGCGCCGAGGGACTCCTCGAACAGGATGTACTAGAGAAGAGATGTTTTGTTCCCCCTGTCAGCAGAGATTTTCTTGTGTCTTCTACCTTTTGAGTATAATGTGAGGGTTGTGCTTCTTTTTCCCCTATTACAGAGAGTTTTAGTAGAGCCTCATTTCCTGGACGATTTAATCATCTGTTTCTCTAGGACTTCATGTCATTTTGTCTGTCGAATGTAGCTTGCACTTCCTTTTCTATAATCCTCCCCTTCTGTTCTAATCTAATGTGTTTGTGCCTCCCAAGTTGCCATGAAAAGAAGAACACCTGTGTTCTGCACAGGACTTGGCTTTAAAAATCACCTCAGGATCACACTTTGGGATACCCCCACAAATCAACTTTGACCAAATAAAATGTCTGTTTCAATAAGGTGATTCCACTTTCATGCATGGACCAACATGTAAAAGCACAAGTTACAAAGGCTGTCTAGTGTCTGTCACCCTCCCCCAACAAAAGATAAAGAGCATCTGTCGAATCATCCTCCTTGGACTCAAAAAGGACTTTAGTTAATCAATGGGAGGGTTTGCTGCTTTCCCCTTTACCTTTAATGACAGAGATTCCTCCTAGTCCAAGGTCCAACTCCCCCTTTTAAGTTTGCTTCATGCACCATCATCAAACGAAAAGAAATCAAAGAAACAAAATGCCCCCATGTGGTGTAATGTAATGTCCCTTTGGACTACAACACTCTTTTCCCAGGGAAAGCAACACCCTTTAAAAGGGCTGCGCTCGAGGCACTTGTTTCGTAAAATGAGGCTTCAAGATTGATTCATTTCTAAAGGGTCATCTTTGCTACAAAGACCAAGCTTACAGAAATATATGAGTAACACGCCAGGAACTGTGCTGCAAAAGTTTGCCCAAAGGATTCCTATTGATAAAAAAATCATGTGCCTAGATTTATTTACACTTCCACCAGTAAAAGGTCATCCTGTTCCTAGAATGGCACGAATCTTGCCAATGAAAAGAAACCTAAAGTACCTGCTGCCAGCTATGTAAGTCCTCTGCTTCCAATCTTCTTTTCTTTTCCCGAGGTCATCGACCTCCTATTCTTAGCCCTCTTCCTACAAAGGCGTATGATCCTTCTCGCGTCACCTCTCATCGAGAAGAAAGCGGATGCCACTGCGAGTAGCATGGTGGGATATATACGGACGGCTTGCATGGAGTTGCAGTAAGCATAGCGCCTGAAAAGAACTTCCTTGGTCAAGCCCCAGGTCACCAGGAGGGTCCCGAAGAAACTCATCCTCACTGGCTTTACCAAACTCAGAAGAGCACCCATCACCATGAAGTAGCTACCTGCGAGGATCTGAAAATGGTCCATGATCAACGTGAGCACCACAAAGAGCAATCTTCTGGCACACTTTGCTCAAACGTAAATGGAAGAAGATGAAAAGCATCGTGGACTAATGGCTGCATCGAGAAATCCCTAGGCATAGAATAGAATCAGAAATCGGATAAGGAGGCAAGGACGACCATGCAATCAGCGTTGTCAGGTGGATATCCACATGGGGTTCTGTTATAATGGGGCAAATCATAGGACGCCAGGACATAGGAGATGACGAGCTCAAAACTCCTTCCTTACCTCAATACGTCGAAGATCCATCAGGGCCGGGACCTGGTCAATGTCGCCGAGGTTATACGATTCAAGCAAACGACCATAGCTCGGAAGCTTGTCACCGTGCAAGAGAGCAGATGCAAGGGCTCCAGGGTAGAGAAGCGCCTTGACCACCTCTGCAGTCAGGGGGAGCAACTCGCTCGTCATCATTAGCGACGACGTAAACTCTACAGGTGTTACGCATATCCCTATCCTACAAGGAGCACTGCGGGAGAAAGACATAAATTTCAAGGACGTCCTGCATTGTCAAAACCGCCAACAACGGCGGCAGCCGCCAAATATCTTTCTGAAAGACTCCAATTAAAAGGAAACGGTGGCGAAGGCGACGCACAGCCGCCGTTGGGATCGAAGCTAACGGGAGGGACGCAGTCTCACGAGAGAAGACGGTTGCGAGTGAAAGACGAGGCGATTAGGTTAGGAATACCTGAAAAGGGGGGCTTGGAGGAGGACGAGGAGGATGTAGGCGGCGGAGGAGAGGGAGGTGACGAGGGCGACCCATTTCCTGGAGGAAGAACGACCCATCCTAGAACGTGGGTGCCTCCCCCTTCCTTCCTCCCACACTCCTCCTGTTAGGCAACAGGCGGGCAATTCGGAGATCCAAATTTCCCGGGCATTGAGGAAGAAAGAACCCGTCCTCCTACCTGGGCCGGGCTTTTATTTTAGTGGGCCTGTATGAAATGGGCCTAAGGCCCATAAGAAGGTATCCATCCTCCGCGCCTTTCCAACGAAAGGTAAAAAAACCCATTCAGGTAAGAGGAAGGGGGGACACAGGATAAGGGCCAGATTTTGGGATTAGGATCCTTTCCGAAATATGGAGAGTGGTGAGATTAATTTTTTTAATCCGATTTTTAGCATTATCGAATTACTGAAGTTAATAAATTATTTCCTTTAATATATTAACAATAAATAAACTAATATAGTTCATTGTTTAATATCGTTATTTAAAATTTTTTATAGTTTAACATTTAGAGTTTAAGATTTATGGCTTAATGTTTACTTAGTTTAATATTTAGTATTTAGGGTATGTTTAAGATTTAACGGATTTAGGGTTTAAGGTTTACGATTTGATTAGCATGTTTGGTTTTCGGAATGGAATTTCGAACGGAATGGAATGGAAATGGAGAAAAAATATAGTGATTAGGAAGGGAAACGCTTAAAACATTGGCGTGTTTAGTTCAAGGATAAAGAGTAGAAGGGGAATGAAATGGAATCAACTCAAAACATTATTTTTTGAGTTGATTCCTTCGCAGTCACTATATTTTTTCTCCCTTCACACTCCATTTCGTATGGAATTTTCATCCTGGAAACCAAACGGGCTCTTAGGATTTTAGGTTTTTAACTTTTATAGTTTATGATTTAAGATTTGATTTTTTAAGGTTTTGGGTTTGTTTTTTTTAGAGTTTATGATTTAATACTATGTTATTAATTAAATGTGTTATTCAAAAAATTTAAAACTATAAAATAATGAGCTGCATAGAATAATGTCAATTTTGCCTTATTGTAACTAAAATAACATAAGATAATAAAATTGACAATTACTAAATTAAAAATGGAATAAATCTTAGTCATGAATACTCCCCATTTCATTGAAAATAGGAAGACATTTAACAGAGCGGGACGGATGTGATATCAGTTGGCAAGCACTTCTGCCCCGCCACCACCAATACCCAATTCCCGACCTCGTTTACTCTCGTCATTATCTCAATCACACCAACCCCCCTCCCCACCTCCAATCAGGAATTATGATAAGAATAAAATTGATATTATTTTTAGTACGTTTCTCTATTATTTCAACCAAGTTTAGATTTTGTCAATTAATAACGGATGATATAGTTAAAATTCTTCCATCTTATTATATTTTAATTTTTAATCAAATTTAATTTGTTCAATTAATAATTTAATAGAAATGAAAAGGTAAACCAAAATGAATCATAAATTTCAAACAATTAATCCTAAAATTAAAATATTATTACACTAAATGTTTTATCATAAACACTAAACATTAAACTATAAATAATAAATCATAGTTAATTCCAAAATATATAAACTGAAAATTTAAACCCTAAAGGTTAAACAATAAATACGAAAATGTTAAACCATAAATTAAAAATCTTAATAAGTTATTTATTTCTAAATACGTTAGATTAATGACATTAGAGTAATTTTAGAATATCAATTATAAAATTGCCACTCGGGAAAATAAAGATTTTATCTCGTGGAGACTTTACATTTCTAAAGAGATGGAGACTATCCTGATCCAATCCTACTTTACTTCCTTCCCAGATTGAAATAATGCCCCCCGGTTTCTGTCTAATGTAATACGCATATGGGGCATTATAGAAGAAACATTCTAATTATCATGATCATAATCTCAGCTTCCGCGGCTTCTTCTAGCCAAACATGTAATGACCCGACTTTTTATAATTTCTAAATATGTAAATACGCCTTGCACATGTTGTTAAATGAGTAACTAAGATGAGTATTCGTATGCAAGTAAAAGAACGTGTAAGTGGATGTCGAGTTGTGACAAGTACGGACCATAGATGGGTGCCTCATATGCCCAAAATCAGACTTCTTAGATTGACGCGAGGGTGATACAGGGGAGAGGGTGGAGGACATCAAATGAGGCCTATAAGTGGTTGTTAAATATTGGAGTTGAGCTTTAGTAGTGGGTGGATGAAGCTCACGAAGGATCGTGCGAGGGTCGATGCGGATTGCATTTGAGACGGTTGTCGGTGCCATTACCCACCCAACCTTCAATCGTGAAGATAGAAAACCGCTCAAGTGCTAACTATAAAGAGAGAGTCACTCAGGGGGCGATGAAAGGTCATCTCGAGACGCCCACAGGGCCGATGGACAGGAATCGCCATGCTACGGAGGTAGGTTCGGGGGGCCAAAACGGTCAAAAAACGATCCTCGTAAAAATTAAAATAAACGATCCTTTGCCTTAAGGATGCTAATAGAAGATGTTTCGAGATAATTATTTTCTTAAGACGATAGTTAGTCTAAACATAATCTCAGCTGAAATTTGTTGCGGCGGAAGAATTCAAGGGTCGACGCGGATTCAAGGCTAAAATTTAATCGTGTTATTATTTTTATATCATATTTTCCTTTGTTCATTCTGAAATTTTACGGGTGAACGATTTAACACAAGCCATGTCTTCAGAATCATATTATTCGGTTTGATGAGATATAAAATTAGTGAATGATGATGATGTGATTGAATTGAAGGTAGAATCGCAAGGCAGAATATATTTTTAAGTTAATTTCTGACTTTATAAAACATAATATGTAATATATATTTTAAACGGATTAACATGTATAACTCAGTCGAAACACGACACATTTACGATATAAATTACATGAATTGTCACCCCTAACCACCAATAAAACACAACAATTTAACTTGATTCCTCGTTTCATAATAACAATAAGTAATTATACATGATAATTGTGTTGCAAATTATCAATAATAATAATAATAACAATAATTTTGATGATGAAATACCTTACGAGGGTGAATGCATAGATAAGTTGGAATTATAGAGACCGGTAAAAATTAATAAACGTGTCTTTCGAGGGACTCTTTCGCATATTATAGTGTCCAAGTGACGACTCTTTTTAGGGTATTTCGCTAAATTTTTCGGCCATGCCTGGGAGTTATTTTTGTCCAAAATTCCAGTTTTGACTATGTCCATGCCCTTATCGGGGGAGGGTTAAGTGCGTGGGTACGAATATACATTTAGTTTTAAAAAAATTTGTAAAATACGATCGAAGTTTCCAAAATACCTAATTTGTATTCACTAGCCGTCTTTCAATTTACAAAAAAGACGAGTTTTTAAAACATGCCACCTAAGCAAAGGCGGGTTAAACCTGTCTTCCCCTGCTTAATTTTTTTCCTCTTGCCTCTCCGCACGCCTCTCCCCTCTCCGCAGGCCCCTCCCCCTTCTCCCCTTTCCCCTCTCTCCTTTTCTTCTCTCTCTCTCTCTCTCCCCTCCTTCCCCTTTCTCTGCACGCCCCTTCCTTCCTCTTCCTCTTCTCCTCTATCCTTTCTCCCTCTCCCCTCTCTCCTTTTGTCCTTTTCCCCCTGTTCGCTCCGAAGGTGACTGCGGACAAGCCGGATCCAAACACGTCGGAAATCTCTGGCACTACGGACAACTGGTGCCCGGAGAATTCGTTGAATGTGTGGTCGGCGCATGAAATAAAAGAAGAGAGGGAAGACAGCGGATGGGCAGCCTTAAGTGGAAGCACTTACGGATGCCATCGACGATGCCTTCGGAAGTGAGCAGGAACGCATGAGCACAAAGAGAGCTTGAACGCTAGAATGCTTGAAAAGATAAATTGACAATATGTCCGTCTATAGAGATGTGTGTTTATACAATGCCTAAGAACAAGTATTTATACTAAGCTAGACCTACTTATATATGGTAAAGAAATATTGCACATATATTACGCTTCATTTGCTGCCGGTCTCCATGGAATATTTCCCTTTGATATGAGTCATCTTGGCAACAATCTCCTTCCGTATCCTGAGATCTTTTGGAGTCTTCCTTAACAGCTAAGTTGATCGATCGTGTCACCCATTGGCCTTCGCCTTAGAGTTTCCTCGCTCGTCTCACTCAACCAATTGTTGCTTGTCGCTTCCGCTGTCCCTTGTCACCCGTCGCCTGATGTCCTTGTTACTTGGTGGTTGTTTCGCCCAACAAGCTTTCGCCTAGTGTGTTTCCATTGCCACCTCCTTACTGGATTCCCATCCTTTGGGCCTGCATTCTGGACCGTTGATCCACAGATGGGACCCAGATCTGTGGCACAGAATTTCTGTTGTTAAACATATAAGCCCCCCTTAAGGCTAAGTGATCTGTCTCGACTTGAAAAAGACCAAGTAATCATTCCCCTGCAATTCGGTAACGTGTGCAGGCGAGTAATAAATCATTGACCGTCAATATCTCCAAGGTGTATCGGTTGAGATTTCCTTAACCGTTGAAATCCCCGAAATCTCTGCCATGATATCTCCTGTCAGAGTCCTTTGCCCTTCATGATTTCGCTATAAAAGGCGATGTTCGGTTCGTCTTCCAAATCATAAACATTGCTTTTGAAAGTAACCAAGCCATGAATCTCTTTCTTTCCTATCGAAAACTTGCCCAGGGACTATATCCATCACCTTAGCTTGCTTGAGAGCCTATGTCCATCACCTTATGAGGATGGTCTCCTTCCTTCTCTTTTATTCCATTAGGGAAGGGAGAGGTTTCGAGTCGAACCACAACTCGATGCATCGTCTCAGGTTGTGTTGCTCAGATGTTGTCTGGGTGACTTCACACCTTGTGCAGAAGGTGCTCAAATTTTCCACCTTGCTTCCTCTCAAAGGGAAAAGGCTCTGAGCAGTGCTCACCTGGGCCCACCTTTGCCGTTCCATAGGGACATCAAGCTGTCGAGGTTCGGTGAGAAACCACGAAGGAGCCCTTCATCTTCGGTTTGTTTGTGGCTTTAGGGAGATCCGACCAGACCCCGAATCCAGAATTCCACTGGGGTCGCTTGTCCTCGAGATCCTATTAGGGGTCAGGCCTCCCCTACTGCATGTTTAACAGAGTGATAGAGTCACAGATCCCTTCCGTCTGAGGGAAGAATCAGATGTAACCGTCTTCTGAGGATTAACCCTTGACTCTCCTAGGAAGCTTGTAGGGTTTTCTTTATCATCGGGAAGAACCTAGTGTCTGCCTGGTTCATGTGGATAAACCCTTGAACGCTTGTATAGTCCTCAATAGAGCATTTCTTGATGAACGGAAACGTTATCTACTGAATCGCTAACGTTTCATTTGTAGTACATTTATCGTCAATCAAACCCATGTAATGAAACAGATTTGAATGAGAATAAATGCGTTTTCTTGGATCTCTTCACTTTCCCACTTATGACCTTTGGGGCGTCATCAATTTCCAAGCGAAGCGACGTTCTGTATGTCGCCGGTTTGCAAGTGAGGCAACGTTTTCTTATTAGGCCTAGTATGTCAAGGGACGTTTCACTTAGGCTCAGTCCTTTGTCGGTTTCTGGGGTATAAAATTTTTAAGGGGTAAGGGTTTCCCGCTCACGTTTCTCAGAACAACTTTCTTCCTGTCTTTTCATAATTCCCAGAAACCCTCATTCTTGCGACTCTCATGGATTCCGATACCTCATTCTCGTCGTCCTCGGACTCTTCGTCCCGTATAGTTGGTGATGCGGCCCAATTTCGACATGCCTTTGCTGAGGCAAAGCAAATCCATGTTTTCCTCATTACGAGGCAGAGCGGGATGGTCTTCCGATACCGGACCAACAAACCCTTGGTCCGTATATCTGTGATCGGGAAAGTTCGTTCTTTTACACTAGTTGCCCGCTGTGTTCTCCTCTGACGAGTTTGACCCATCAGGATGGGGGTCGTCTGCTCGGGCGAGTCTCCATTGCTTTCCTTCCCCTAGGAGCAAGGTTGGTCCAGATAGGGTCCCCAGGTGGATGGATAAGAAAGGTATTGCGTGGGAAGCGATGGGGATCAAAACCCTTATCGAAGTATGCCACTCCTCGGTCGAGCCCAACCTTTCCGTTCTCGTTGAGTTCCTTTCGTTCTGGAACCCTATTGTCAATTGCTTCTACCTCCCGAAGGGGCCGATGACACTTACCCTAGAGGATATTGGGTTCCTGACTGGCTGTAGTCTCTCTAGCACTCCCTTGTGCTTTGACAGCAAGCGTGCGTACCTTCAGTTTGATCTCTCGGAGCGTGTCAGCGAAGTCGCTAAGCATCACCTTAGGAATGACAAGTGGGGGCTCCAGGAGAAGTTTGAGTTTTACTTGGAGTGGTTGTCTAAGTATATATTCTGTAACCGGGGCAAGCGCCCTGGTCAATTTATGGTTAGCGTGGCCACCGGCCTTGTTGAGGCTGCCAATGCTGACAAGCTAGATCTTGTGGCCTTCGCTCCGTTTCTGCTGAGTCTTATCTACCGTGGTCTTTTTCAGGCGACCAACGATCCTGCCAACTTTTCTATGTGCCAGACGGATGGCCCTCTGTAGATCGTGTATTTGTCGATCGTGCTGTATTTCCCGGGTTTTACCCGTTACCCTGAGGCCATGCGTACCCGTGACGATGTTATCGTAGCGGGCTCGTCTAATTAACGAGGTACCCTCGGCGTTGTCGGTTTATTCAGGCCTTAGTGAACGGTCGCGTTGATGGCACCGTGGGTACAGTCGTAACCTAGCGTCCCTTTTCTGAAGAATGGGAGAGCCTGTGTTCATAAATGGTTGAACGCTTTCAGTCGGCTTTCTGTGCGAGGGTCTTGGTAGCTATCGACCTGAGGGCCTAGTCTTCGAGGTGTAAACCCTCACCTCTGTACCCGTAAGTCGGGTTTCAACCAGTGTGTGGGTGTTCCTTTCTTTCGGTCCAAGAGTCAACCTCTGGACACTCGTACTGTATTCCTTTCGGGGCTTGGACTGGCCGAACAGTCTCAACCAACATACCTTCATTCGATGAAGGTCAGGTCTAACCTCTCAATTGGTCGGTCGCCGGAGTTTTTTGTTGCCTGGTTCAGGACCTGGGAGTGGATGCAGGTTACCCCTCAACTGGGAAGGCTGATTGAGAGGGAGAAGTCAGCCCCTTCCCTGGCACTTCCTAGTCCGAGCGAGCGTCTTCCCAGAAGCAGTCATCAGGCGACGACACATTCTCCTCGGGTATGCTAGAGTAGTTTGACTTCTACCATATCTGTGTCCGGATGGTAATCTTTACTGTTGGAAACAGGCATCAAGAAGAGTAGGTCCTCCCGCGCGGGCTCATCATCACAAGGAGCCCGCTTGAAAAGGAAATCGTCTCATGGTCCTGTTCCCCCATCGTTGCCGAGCATTCCCTCTGACCGTCCCATCGAGCAGGTGTCGCCCCGGGCTGTGTCAGGTATTGGTTCCAGCCTAAGTTTTACTTCATGATGGAAGTCATAAATTTGACACGCTTTCCCTCTGTCAAGGTGCTGCTGCATTTTGCCCCATTGATGTAGATGATGTCTCTGATGACATCCCTATCTCCTCATGGCTAAGTGGCGGAGGTCGCTCGGCCAAGCTAGAATCGGGGTAGCCCCCCAGTGAAGTTGAACGTGGGGTTCTGCCTCCTCTGAGTCTCGAAGCCGGGGCTTCCTCAGGTAGTATTGCCGTCGCTCGGGAACTTCTAGGCGAGGCGACAGATGTTTTTCGGGATCAGGCCACAGAGACCTCTCCGGGATAAATAATGGAACCACCCTCGAGCGAAGCGAGGGAAGTGCATGGGGATGAGGCGATAGGAGCCCCCCTAGGCGAAGCGATGGAAGCCCCCCAAGGCCCGCAAGTACGTGCTCCCTTGGTGAGTATTCTGTGACTCTGTCGCTTGTCTTTTCCCTAGATTATTATCTGAGTTAGGTAACTTTGCGACAGCTTTTATATACCTTGCTTGCCTCTGCCACCGTCCTGCTCGAAAATGGGGTCACCTCTGAGGAGGACTTCAACTGGTTGCTGTCTATGGTAGTCGAGCTTGACCAAGCAAGTGCCGGTCGACCGGAGTTGGCAATTATGGTCTCCCTCTTTCGGCGGTCCTTCTGGCACTCGTGGGGCGAGCGGTGTGAGGCTCTTGCTCTTAATGCGAAGCAAGAGGAGAGGGAGCTCATTCTATCGCAGCCGCTCCCTTCTTCGACTCAGATAGTTGAGTTCTCTGGCAAAGAAGCCGCCCTTCTGAAGCGGAGGGATGAGTTGCAGGTTGTTATCCAGCGTCTCCAAGTGGAGCTGAACGCCACTTCTACGGACCTTGCTGCGGTTGGTCCGAGTTTGGTTGCTGCCTGCACGACTGAGACAGCTGAGCGTGTAACCCTTGACCATAGAAAGGAGGGGTACGAGCGCGATTGGGGCAAGGCCTTGAGGCGAAGGAAACCATGGTGACCGGTATAAAGGACCGGATGAAACGCTTACTGAGTTCCTTGCCTCCTGTTTGACTTGCTACGTTTGTATCTGTTCCCAGATTGTGGGGAAACACTTTGAAATGATATTTTTGTGCATTTCCCACATCGTGGGTCTATATCTCTTTAGGTACTTGCCGTTGATTTTGAGGTTATACGTAGATCCATCGAGCCCCCCTAGACGATATGAGTTCCCAAGATGGGATTCAATTACCCGGAATGACCCTTCCCAATTTGGTGTCCATTACCCTTTGAAGTAGTCTCGGACTCCCTCAGGCAATCTGAGTTTCCAGACTAGGTCCCCCTTGTTAAATGACCGAGGGACCACCTTCTTGTTATAGTAGCAGGCAATTTTCCTCATGTGTGCTTCCAAATGGTTTAGCACGTTAATCTTGGTAGTCTCTAGGCCCTCTTGCTCGAGGTGCATGTCTTCCTCGTATCCCTCGTGTTCGCCGAGGTGCCTGAGGAATCTAAGCGACCGATAATGCTCCTCTATCGAAAGCATAACATCGTGCCGCAAACCAGGTTGTATGGGGCGACGCATGTGCTTTCTCTCTTGGTACCCGTAAGGCCCATAACGTCTCCTGGATGAGGGTATGCCATGTGCGCAGGTTACCACCAATCATCCTCTGTATCACTCGCTTGATGAGTTCGTTCGAAGCTTCTGCTTGTACGTTTGACTGAGCATAATATGGAGTTAAGTTGAGCACTTTAAACCCAAAGTCTTTGGCGAATTCTTCCATGAGTTCGCCGTTGAACACCCTTGCATTGTCTACCACGACACTCTGGGTACTTCGTTTCGATAAATAATGAAGTTCTTAATTAACTGTATTACGTCTTTCTGATTAATTAAATTATACGCCGCCGCCTCTACCCATTTGGTGAAGTAGTCTGTAGCGACGAGTATGTAAGCATCTCCTCTGCTTGAGTGAGGATTGATTTCTCCCGTGATATCTAATGCCCATGTCCTGAAAGGCCATGGCTTTATTATGACATTCATGTCTGTTGCGGGGGTTCGCTTCAGTGGCCCGCATCGCTGGCGAGCCTGGCAGGCTCGAGCAATTTCAATGCAATTCTTGACCATTGACGACCAGTAAAAACCGTGTCGCCTAATCGCCTAGCTCATTTTTATACCAGCCTTGTGTGGTCTGCACAACCCCTCATATGTTTCCATCGTGATTGGTATAGCTTCGTCTAGGTCAACGCATCTTAGAAGGACATCCTCATTCGTTTTCCTATACAGGACATTATCAAGGAGTACGTAATGTCTGGCGATCACTCTGATCCTCCTTTCCACTTTTGCACTGGTATCCTTGAGGAATTGTCGTATTGGTTCACGCCAGTCCTCATTCTGTTCGAATAGGTTGGTGGTGCGAACTTCTTTGGTTCTTATCTCGTCATCGCAGAACTCTGGCTTTTTGCTTACGAACAAAGTCATATTGCTTTGAGATACCTCTGAGTCGCCGATCAGCCCTGAGGCCCATTGTGCCAAACAGCTGGTCTCTTGATTATCATCTCGTTTTACATGAGCGATTTCAGCCCCTCGCAGTTTGGTGAAGAGTTCTTTTGTTCCGCGTAAGTATTTACCAAGATGAAGTGCGTGGCACTCACTTTGGTCAAGAAGTTGTTGAATCACTAGTTGGGAATCGCCGCATATTTTTATGTTCTCCAACTTCCAGTCTAGAGCAATTCGTAGGGCCAAGATCAAGTCCTCATACTCGGCTTCGTTGTTGATTACTTTTCCATTAATGTGGCAAGCCACTCTGGTTTCTGCTTTCCATGGAGTCTCAATAAAGACGCCCACGCCAGCTCCAAACTTGTTAGAGGACCCGTCGAACTAGATGGTCCATCGTTCGTTTGCTTGAATTTCCTCATGGGTGGCCTCGAGATTGCTTTCACCATAATGGGCAACGAACTCGGCTAAGGCATGGCCTTTGACTGAGGTTTGCGGTAAATGTTACAGGCTGATAGCACTAGACTCCATTTACTTATTCTCCCGGTGAGCATGGGATTGTCGAAGAATACTTTGGTTACAAGGGTCTTAGAGACGACATACACCTCGTTAGACCCGATGTAGTGCCTAAGTTTCATGAGGAGTAGTATACTGCTAGGCAAATTTTCTCTGTTGAGGTATATCTCTGTCCTGTTTTTGTGAGTAGGCGCGACAAATAATAGATCGCTCTTTCTACACCATCATGTTCCTCTGCTAGCATTGACCAGATGGTAAACTGGGATGCTGCCACATAAAGAATGTATGGCGCATTTACGTTTGGCGGTGCTAACACAGGGGGTTTGGTCAGATAATCCTTCAATTTTTAGAATGCTCGTTCATGTTGCGATGTCCATTCTATTTCACCTTTTTCCTTCCATTTAAGGATCGTCGAGAAGGCGCTTGTCTTTGATGCCATATTGCCTATGAATCGGCGAATGTAATTTACCCTGTCGAGAAAGGCTTGGAGTTCTTTCTTGCTCTGTGGCGCTGGAAGTTTTTGAATAGCGCGAGTTTTTTGAGGGTCCACTTTGATTCCTCGTTGGTGTACAAGGAACTCAAGGAATTGCCCTTTCTGTACTCCAAAAGCACATTTCAGCGGATTAAGCTTGAGGCTGTGCTTTCGAATCTTCTGAAATGCTTCGCTTAGATGATGTTGGTGATCTTGTCTCTTCTTGGACTTCACCACCACATTGTCAATATATACCTATTAACCTGATTTTGATGATGAACTTAAGTAACGCGTTACTCATGGTCAGCAGTAATGTTTCATGAGTTGTATGCTTATCCTTTGTGATGAGCTTGAGCAATGTGTTGCTGAATCATAGCTAATAACTGTTATATGTTACAGTAAGTTGTTGCTGTGACATTACGAATACATATTGAAAATATGGAAACAAATTTCCAATACCCACGTTTTATTTTGGGTTATCTCAGATTATTCGTCTGAGTGTCCAAATTCATTTAAATGTGGTTTAATAATCTCATTATAAAGATTTAGGCAACTAAATATTGTGAGATTAGCTTTCCAAATTTATTTTTAGAAACAAAATATGTTTATGATATCCTGCAGCAATGTTATGCTGGAACATAATGAAGTATCTAATCAAATATTGTTGATTGATCATAATCGACCAGATAAGATTATGATCAGATTATAAAGATTAGAAATAATTTATTTGATTAAGATAAGTGAGGAAAGTTACCGTTGGTACTTACTCTCCATAACACATCGATCGGTCGAGCACACCGTTGCTGAGTCCTGGTGCCAATTTTGACAACAAATATCGAAGATTGCCTGGACATCTTCTGTGCTTCCTTCTCCATTATAATCAGACTAAGGACGACAGATCCAAGTGTCTTTGTGCATCTGAGTGGTTCCAAAGCCTGAGTGATCTGAATGAAGCTTTGAGGTCGACGGAGAATGGAAGGTGCTAAGTGTCTCCTGGTTCTTTCTCTTGCAAGCTGCGTGTGAGAGTGTCAAGGGGCTCGGGGAAGACCGTTTGATCGTCGTGAGAGGGATTAGGTGTCCTCGGTGTGTTTAACGAGCGGTTGGCGAATCGTCTGAGGGAAGCTAAGTGAATACCTGTGCTGAATTCAGTAACCAGTTGCTAACCCATCGGCAAGAAGCCGTTCTTGTCGTGTCTCTTCGCAGGGAAGTCTCGAACCTACGGAGTTTGAGCAGTTAGACACGCACTTGCGGGTGCGCGCCAGAAGTCTCGTGCCTGCAGGGTAGAGCAGGAGTTGGGAACGCCGCCGGAGTGGAAAGAGGTCCTCCTGAGCACAGGGGTGCTGTGCAGAAGTCTGGAACTCCTGGGGTCGGATAGTAGAGCAGGTTGCGTGGAAGCCGCCGGAGTAGAAAATTCCACCCTTGGCACTGGGTGTGCAGTGCAGTGAGTCACGACTGTGGTAACCGTGCACGTCCGAATTGAGTGTAGGACGTATACCCAATCTTAGTGGTCTTTGTGGTTATCTTTGTGGTTCTTCTCTTTGTGGTCTTTGTGGTGATCTGTGTGATCAACTTCGTGGTTGTCTCTTAAGCAATTACAGGCTCATCTCCAGGATAGACAAGATCTGTGTGGAAATCATCTGCTGAACGACAAAGTGCTGAAGCAATCCTCTACTGTGAATCAGAAATGCTCTCTGAGAAGTCTTTCTGTCACTGTAAGGATTATTATCTGAGGATTTAATCTCTGACATAACGTTGTCTGTGTGTTTTGATAGACAGGCTTACGTCTGAGCGACAACGTTCTGTGTGGAATCCATTGAGCTACCAACTGCTGAGGAAAAGTATCATTCTGCTGGAAACGAGAAGACGTCCACTGAGTGAGGAGCTGACTGTTGCCAGGAGTGATCATCAATTGTACAGGATTCTAAATCTCACTTTGTGAGAACCAAACGCCTAGTGCAAGGGCTCTTTGCACCCATTATATTATATAGTGGAATCACCTTGTTGGTGGAAAGTGAACGTAGGTCGATTAAGACCGAACCACTATAAACTACTATGTCCATTACGATCGCGCAACACTCGTACGAAAACCTACTCGACAAAATCATAACGGTTACAGCAAGCAGATCTCATTCTGAGAAACGCTCTGCTGAGTTACAGAACACTTCCGCTTACACTGAGAAAAGGGTGAAAAAGTTATAAATACTAATTCACCCCCCTCTTAGTGTTACTGAACGATCCAACAATACCTCAACCGTCTTTCCTATTAACGAGGTGAAGATCAAGTTCATTGCTCTTTGATATGTGGCCCCAGCATTCTTTAGTCCGAAAGGCATAACAACCCATTCGAAGATCCCTATTGGGCATCCGAATGTTGTCTTATGTACATCTTCTTCAGCAATGAAGATCTGGTTATACCCAGAATACCAGTCCATAAAGGACATTAGCTCATGGCCTGCCGACTTATCTATAAGATTGTCAGGGGCAGGCATGTGGTATTCGTCTTTAGGTGTCGCTTTGTTCAAATCGCGGAAATCTATGCACACCTTAATCTTGCCATATTTCTTGACAATAGGTACTATGCCGGAAATCCAGTCGATGTATTTAGCTGTCCTTATGTATCCGACTTTGAACAATTTCTTAATTTCGTCGTAGACCATTTGGGCTACTTCCCGCAACATCCTCCTTGGAGTTTGTTTTACGGGTTTGAAATTATTGTATGTCAGGAGTCTGTGCTCGACTAATTCTCGATTGAGACCGGATATTTCGGTGTAATCCCAGGCGAAGCAGTCCTTATAAGCGTGTAGGACTTCGCTTATGTCCTGAGTTTCGACTTCGTTCATTAGCGAACAAAGGTAAGTAATACGTGGGGATTCAATAGTCCCTAGGTTTATCTCCCTCAAGGGGTCATAAGGGACAATAGAAGTATTATTAACCTCTTTATTATTTGAATGAATAAGTAGCATGTCTCCGCATGCCTGAGGAGACGCATTATATTGTTCATCATTTCTTCTGGATGTCCTGTATTTAGCTACTCTTTCTAGGACATCCAATATGGGGTCAGGTTGTTCACTTTCCATTTGACATGGATGGGTTGAGGAGTTTATCGGGCTCCAAGCCCGTCTCAGTTTGTTGGATGCTGCTATCGTCTCGTATTCCAGCTTCGTGCATGTCCTTCACGAGTGGAGTTAGATCTTCTTTTACCTCAAGCTGCAGCTCATCGCCCCATCCAGTTGGGACGATCAGGTTTTGAAGCGGCGCCAGCGGTGGTCCACGTATGAAACTAGGAACTCGTAGCCTGCCTCGTCCAGAGGGCTAGCGTTCGGGTCTCCTATTGTATACCTCTGCTTTAGTGTCAAATCTTTGACCTGTTTGACTGCCCCTGTGCAAGCATAAGGTAAGTCAACATTTTCATTTGCTTCTCCCATAACAACTTCTAAACCATGTTTCCCCCGTAATTAGAGTTCCTGGTGAAGAGTAGAAGGTATGGGTTCAGCTTTGTGAAGCCAATATCTCTCGAGTAAGGCATTGAAAGAGGGCTTTATGTCAATGACGAAAAAAGTCGTCTTCTTTTCATGCGTGCCTACTCAGAGTTTTGCAGAAACCACGCCTATACAGGAGGAAGTAATTCCATTGAAACCACTGACTCTTACGTCAGTTTCCCCAAGTTCGGCTATGTCATCCCCTAGGCTTTTATAAGCTTCAAGGGGGAGCAAGTTGATAGTTGCTCCATTATCTATAAAGACACGACGTATTGCTACGTTGTTGATCGTCGCTTGGATATGGAGCGGAAACATGTGTTTTCTTAACGTTGTAGGTAGTTCTTTAAACCACCTACTCGGAAAGTTCCGAGGTATTTCAGTTGTGGTGTTAAGATTGAAGGGCAGAGCTACCTACCTTTTGTCTGACTGTTGTCCTTTTTAGCGAACTCGGCTGGTAGAATGAGGACGTTGCATGCAAATAGCTTGCGGAGAACAACAGTGTGGTCTTCTTCTGCTCTGGATTTGGGGCCATTGTCTTTGATGTGTACTGACTTCTTTCGCCTCGGGTGGAGTCCTGGATTGAATTGGGCTGTAGTCGCTCAGCGAGTTAGACGCAAGGTCACTTTCGCTTGATTCCTTCGCTTTCTTAATATCAGAGGGTGCTGTTTTGGTGCACTTTTTTGCGGCACGTCGAGCCCTCCTCTCTCTTCGCCTCTTGGTTTTCTCGGTGGGTATCTAGGGTTGTGCTCCCATGTCCACTTTCTACCATGTCCCTATATTTGGGAGAACTGGTATACGAACGAAGCATGAGTTTGTGAGAAATTACAGACAACTATCAACCTGAACAAACTCCCACTGGTGTGGGTCATAGCCCTTTTTAGGTTTCCCTCCATGCGAAGCTTCTGGAAAACTAGTAAACTCATATTCAGATTGATTACGTGACGGAGGGTCGACCTTTTCCAGTTTGATTTTCCCTTCAGATGCCATTCCCACTAGAAGCAGGAAGTATTGATCACAGCAGAGCTGGCACATCTGGGTGATGAGTACCTTGTGGGCTGCTATTGGTTTGCACCTGTAACAAAGCATGTCCGCTGTTAAAAACTGGGCAATAGATGTTCCCTTTTTCATTACATCCTCATTGCCCCGAGGGTAGTCCTGTTGCTCTGTATTTCCTTTCGCCTGTTCAGGTTCGATGCGATCTGCAACACGTCGCCTGGAAGCCCTTTTGGTGCAAGCCCCTTTTTGACTAGACTCGCTCTCGCCTGTAAGTCCGTGTCTCATGAGTTCTTTAGAGGTGTAAAACCCTTTTTTTTCCATTAGGTGGAGTATCGTTCCGTTCCAGGCGTTTCTCTGCGCGCTGGAACGCTCTGGGACCACTATTGATTCCCATCGCCATCTCTTCGAGACGGTTAAGGTCATACAACTCTATTTTTCTCTCGCCAAGAAGGTACTTCCTGAAAGTATGACAATGATCGGTATATGTGATTGATCCATATGCCAGCGACAACGATTGTGATGCATTCCTTTGAGGTCAGCAGGGCACTGAAGGATTCCTTTGCCTATAAGCCGTTTGAACAACATGTTGGCTATGAGCGTTTCACTAGTTTCAAGCGATTGATCTCTGTCACCCTGCACCGGCGAAAGAAAAGTAGTCAGGCGATTGACGTCAAAGGTGTTCACATCAACCAAATCATCAAAAGGATATGACTCTGTTAATGCCTGATCCTATGACTCTGGGAAGCGTAGTTCCTTCGATTCGATAAAATCTTGCACCAAATTTCTAAACGTGATGCAATATTTAGTGGTGTGGGCGAATGACCCGTGTCATTTACAGAAGTTTCTTGACTTATCTCTGTCAGTACGAGGAACTCGATGACCTGACTTTAATCGAATTCGCCCGTTTTGGAGCATGAATTCAAAGATTTCGTCAGCCTTCGACCCGTCAAAGGAATATTTCCTTTCTTCCTGAGTTTTTGGAAACGCCTTGGTTCGGAATTTTTTCTTCGTCAACTCCTCACACGTCAGGGGTTATCCCTTTACGTATTCTGCGATGTCGACGTCGACAATTGGCTCTGCTTGGTAGGTTACCACAGGTTCCGTTATCAAACTTCCTTTCGCCTGGCTTTTCTCTCTAAGGAGGTTTTCATATCGGATAGCTCTCCTGACCAGCTCGTTCCAATCTCTGAAGACTTCTCCTTCCAATTTCTTTTTGAGTCAAAGAAGAAGGGAGTCTTGGGCGATGGCGATGAGTTCGGCCTCGGATGCAGAGGTTTTACATCTGAGCCGTGCTTTCCGAAGTTTGTTAAAAAAGACGGCCACAGGTTCACCAGGTTGTTGTTTCATGTGAGTGAGATCTTGCGAAGTCACGGCTGGGTCAGTTTGTGCAAATGCCAGCGTAAATTGGACTTGCATGTCATCCCAATTTCTCACTGAATTATGAGTAAAGGTGGCTCCAGTAAGGGAGCTTGGAAACCTCCTCAGCCTGATGAGTAAAGCGGGCAATATGTTCCGCAGGCGAAATCCCTTCTTCGCCAAAAAAACGGGCAAATTCAGGAACGCGATATCCCTTAGGAAAAGGGTAGTCCTGATCGATATTGTCAAGATACGGAGCCCAGTATAGTTGGATTTCGTTTGTCTCGTCTGCCTCAGGGATTGCCCTTTCAACTAGTTAAGCAACGTAGTCTTCGATCTTAGGCGTAATATCTGGTAGCGCGATTACCTCAGGTATTGCTGTTTCCCTCCTACGTACTGGTTGGGGAATATTTTTCAGAGTATCGTTGATCCTCCGTAGGGCGAGTGAATTCACTCTCTACAGGCCTGACGAACTCTTCCCTTCTCCAGAACGGAGGTTAGTATGTAGCTTGGTGAACTGGTTGTACAACCCTTTTGCCTTCGTTTATCACGAGTGGTACGTTATTAGACGTTGTTCTCCTTGGGCTTGCATAGATAGGTACATCCTCAATATCAACCTTTCTTTTCCCTTCGGCAATTATTGCCCTATGGGAAGAATATTCAGGTTGATACCTGGTAGCCGACTCGACTCTTTTGTCAACGGGGCTGCTCAATGGTACCCCTAACACAGTTCCAAGGTAACGGTCTCCATCTTGCAGTCGATTGTTTCCTTGAAGGCGTCGTGCTTCTGGTTGATAGTACCGACTTTCTCCATTAAGAGCTGGAGAGTGCTCATAATGGCTAATAGTTCTCCAGCTAAGGCCGGATTTGACCCATGTCCATCGTTGGTTGTCTCTCCTTTGGGGTTGTTACCTCCGAGGTTGTTTGAATTACCACCAGATCGAGTCGTTGGCATTGTGTTAGCCCTTTACTCCCACTGTGGTCGCTAAAGGCGTGTTCGCTCTGGAAGTGACCGCTGACAAGCCGGATCCAAACACGTCGGAAATCTCTGCACTACGGATAACTGGTGCCCGAAGGATTCGTTGAATGTATGGTCGCCGTATGAAATAAAAGAAGAGAGGGAAGACAGCGGATTCCACAGATGGATTCCCGTGGTGTGTTTCCATTGCCACCTCCTTACTGGATTCTCGTCCTTTGGGCCTGCATTCTGGACCATTAATCCACAGATGAGACCCAGATATGTGGCCTAGAATTTCTGTTGTTAAACACCCCCTCCCGTCCTTTCTTTAAAAAAAACAATGAGGGGAAGGCGGATTTCCAAAATCCGTCTATGCCCAAGATTATTTAGTGAAGGGTTTTCGAAACTCGCCTTAGCGACCATAATTTCGGTATTCTGGAAACTTTGACCGTATTTTACAAATTTTTTTTAAAACCAACCGTATATCCGTTCAAATCTCGGTGAAGTGCCCATGGACTAATGGATTCGTTGCTTTACGAAGATGGATGTACTGTTTCATATAATTGTACGAAATCATATTATATTGTTCACACTTTAAAGAAAATTCACAATGGTCCGAAATTTTTCATAATGGGTTTGTACAATTGTACGTACTTTTATGTACAAAAATAGTGATTTGTTTGTAAAATACGAAACAATAAATTTTACTAAATTTTTTCGTGATGGGCCAACTTTTTTAGTAATGGGTTCATACAATCATACGTGTTTTTTATGAAATTTCTTTAATATTCTACGTACATTTGTACGAAACAAAACAATTACTATTTACTAATTGACAAAACAATAACGTTGTTTCGTAAGTTGCATTTTCTTTATTTTTAAAAGGATTCGTAAATAGTCCGTACATTTGTACAAAGTCCATGAACGAATTTTCATAAAGAACACGTAATTTACAAAACAACGATATCGTTTCGTAAATTGCCAAATAATAAAAGTTTTGTTTCGTACAAATGTATGAGCGTATTAAAAAGTTTTTGTAGAAAACACGTATAATTGTACAAGCGCATTAGAAAAAATATGTCCATTGCGAAAAAATTTCGTAAAATCTACTCGTACTTTACGAACAATTAATTGCTTTGTTGTGTACTACGAAACTTATTAAAAATTTTAGTAAAAGTACTATAGAAAATTTAGTAAAAGCACGTAAATTTAGATAAACTCATTTTCGTAAATATAAACAGTAAATTGTACGAAACATTATTCTTAGTGAAGCGACCTATGCGTCGGCACACGGGCACGTAGCCTTCCCCTCTTATCGGGAGTGGACCCTTCATTTCCTTTCCTTACAACCCCTGCCATGCATACGTGTGTCTGTGTAAAAAGCCCTCCGTCTTTCAAGTCAGAAAAGAGAAACCCTCCAGTTATAACAATCAACTCCCTCCGTCCAGAATCATCCTCCCTCATCTCCTTGTTCGTTTGAAAGATCTAGAGCACATCAATTAAGCCCCCCCCAAAAGTAGTTCACATGGCGGGACTGCAGAGATCTGCGATTTCCTTCCGTAGACAGGGCTCTTCCGGCCTCGTCTGGGACGACCGCTTCCTCTCCGGGGAATTGAATCAGGTCAAGCAAGGTGGAGACGGCGCCATCCCTGATAAGGACGATGTTGATCCCCCCAGGAAGTCCACCTCCTCGATTATCACCCCCGTTCCCCCTCCTGCCATCGACACGCTTCAGAGGAGCAGATCTACTGGCGGTGCCCTCGGAGGAGGAGGAGGAGGAGGTGCGTGGGGGTATAGGGCGGGGAAGGTGTCTCCGGCTATGGAGCCGCCGTCCCCTAAGGTTTCTGCATGCGGGTTCTGTGGCGGTTTCGGGAAGAAGAGCGGCAAGGGTCACAAGAAGAAGAGCAAGAAGCAGCCACCCGTGGCCCCAATCAAGCGTAGATCGAGATAGGAAGAGTTGTGTATGGCTGCTGAATTGGGGGGGAATTTGGGTACTTACTCCTTGATGGTGGTGGTTGGACCTTGTCTCTAGTTTGGTTCGCAGGATAGGTTGTCATATACAGGGCATATACATGAGTTGGGGGAGGGGTTGGATCTCATCTTAACAAGGCGGGATGTCGGAAGTTAGAGTCTTGGATGAGATGGGAAGATGGCCTTTCTGGGTTTATCTTCAAATTTTCCCTTTTTCAATTCTTGCTCTTTCTTTCTGGGTTATATAATCTTATAGATTGCGCAAGCTTTGTCAAGTTGTGGGTAATTGTAACACCTGCCTGTGTATACCAAACTGTGTGGAGTTTTTCAATCAGAGTCTCCATGTTCTTGTGGGTACAGCAACCACCCAGTTTCCTGAACTTGGAATCTCTGGGTGTTATAGTTGAACTAACATGGGCAGAGACTACTGGGTTTGATCTTCATTCCGCTCCTCTGATCCCACCAAAAACCACAGTGATGCCAAATTTAGACGAGATAACGAAGGAATGGATTAGGGAAAAGGTTTCAATTGTGCAAGGAAGACTGATTAATCAGAAAGTTGGAAACATGATCGTGTTGGATCTGATTTCGAAAGATGTGAATCGGCCATTGCCGAAATCCCACGCCGCTGGGGGGAAAAGAGGAACGCGACAAGTTAAAGGGCATGGGAAAAATCAAGCAGCAGCCGGTTTTGACCAGCAGAGGCAGGCAGGCACAGGGAGCACCGAAGATGGTGGCTGTCGTTTTCATATAAAATTTTGCAAATGGTACAAGCTCACACGGAAAGTGGGACAAGCCAATCATGCCGGAAGAAAATGAAAATGCCTACGTATATTCAATAACAAAAGCCCTTTCTCATTGACTTTCAACTCTTCTCTCAAAGGGTTTGTTCCCCCACCGGTTCGCTTAAGCCGGTGGGCAACAGCACCAGACAGATCCCAGCGTTCCCATGACTATGCGGATGCTGACTCGGGCTTAGCCAGTCGCCGGACACTCATCGAATGCCCGACAGCACCTACCCAGTACCCATGGAAGCTCTAGAGGGCTCAAGTGTAACCCCTACGGAGCAACAACTCTCCCATTTCGTACAATCCACAGTCACGAACGATGTGGCCCCAGCTTGGGGCACCCATCTGCGAGAGGAAGGTCGAGATTATCTATGGTTCTGAATGTCTGCGGCACCATTTTATCGACGAATAGAACTCCTTCCAGGTGGTCGCATTTCATGTTGCAGTATTCTCGCCTGCCACCCAGAAAAGGGCGGTTCGTTCGGTCTTCTTCTTCAGCTTGGGGTTTATTATTACCTGCATAAGCCCAGGGTCGAAGAATAAAACAAAGTGAAGATGTGAAATGCATTTTTTTTCCCTTACAAAAACAAGTGATAGCAGTAACACAGATATACCAAGAGATCGAATTCCCGCCTATCTTGTGCTTTGATCTCTGACATGGGCTGGTAACTTATGTACTCGCTGTTATCTTCCAACACAATTATCTGCTACAATCTAACAAATGCCACCGTCACAACAGCAAAACCCTAAAATTGTCCTGTTAGCCTTCCACTAAGTCACTGGCGGCTATTCAAGTTAGGAGAACAGTACGCTCACAGAAAACCCAAAGACGTGAACATCTAGCAGAGTAATGCCACGGTCATTCGGGTAGCTGTTTAACAACAGAAATTCTGCGTCATAAATTTTGGTCTTATCTGTGGATCAACGGTCGAGAATACAGGCCCAAAGGGCAGAAAATTCAATAAGGAGGTGACACGAAAACACACCAGGCAAAAGCTTCAGTCATCAAGCGACGGGATTACCAGACGATGAGCAATAAGGGTCCACAAAGCAACAACCAACTGAACAAAAAACTCTACGGCGAAGGCCAATATACAGTACGGACGATCAATGGCCGTTAAGAAAGAGTCCAGATAATTAGGATTGTTATCAAATTTGATAAAAAAAAAGATATTCCATGAAGAACAAAGGAATATATAGGTAATATTTTATTATCGTATAAACATAAATTTAGTTTAGTATAAATAGTCGTTCTGTACGTCCACTGCCTTTCTTTTCTCTTTCTTTTTCATATTCAAAGTTATTTATAGTACCGGAAATTTCCGACCGAACTTTTGGAGTGAACAGTAGCAAAACACAACAAAAACAACAACGATCAGAGTAGGCAGGACCGACCCGTAACGGCACGCCAATTTGGGGAGTGGCGAGCCCGACTCCAGGAGCCCGCCACATGGCCTTTACCATGTCGTTGACAATCTTCTGAATCCTTTTCGAACCGATTTCCTTCGGGTCGACTTCACACGGGGCTTCATGGAGGACGGGGTCCCCGGCTTTGACAATGTCCGGCAACTCGGTCTTCGCATTCTAGTCCCCGAGCCCGAGGAACCACCCAACCCTGGCGGTCTTGGAAGAAAAAGAGGCGTGGATCCGGCGGATAATGCTAGGGAACAGTGGAGATCGGGTGCGGAGGGTGGGCCGGCGAGGGGCAGAGGGACCGACGGCGGCGGCGGCGGGGAGGAATAAGAGGCGAAGCGACGGCGCTCTAAAGAGCGACTCCATTTGACAGAGCATCTTTTTAGGGGGAGGAGAAGGCAACGACCTCAGCCGAAAACTCAGCGGTCCCATAATGGGCCTGTTCATAGGCCCAATAATGGGGAAACTGGGCCAAAATAATGGCCGGGCTTCTCCATTTCTTATGTGTCGGCCATGGGAAGAGCGACTGTGGGATTCGTGGTTTGTGAGTTTGGGTTGGTGGGGCGGTGGGGATTAGGGTTTTTTCTTGGTTTTGGTTCGCGGGGGGAGTGGAGGAGGAGAGTCGTGTGGGGGATTACGTAAGCAGATGGAGGAGGTGACGGAAGCAATGAACACCGTTAACATCTCCGAAACGAACCAGAAGAAGAACCGTATCCAGGTTTCCAACACCAAGAAGCCCCTCTTCTTCTATGTCAATCTCGCCAAGGTGGATCCCCTTTTCCTCCCCCCTACCCCCACTTGTCTCTCCCCACGCGTGTTTTTCCTTCTTTCCTTTTGTTCTATGTTGTTGGTTTCCGACGTGTCACGTTTTATGTGGGGTTTTTTTTTTTTTTTTTAATCTGGTGCAGAGGTACATGCAGCAGCACGAGGAGGTGGAGCTTTCGGCTCTCGGGATGGGTACAAAATTCGCTCTTTGCTTCTCACTTAGATTTGATGGTTAGAAGTTGTGGCGGTTACCTGTAATGTTGTGGATTTACTTATGCCGGATTAGTATTCACTTTCGGTAGCTGTTGCTGGTGCTTAAAGATCGTGCTTTTGATTTGAAGACGTGATTGTGGGTTATCATCCTTGATATGGGATTCAGTTAAGAGTTTGCGGATTTTTTATTTGTGGGTTTCCTTGCTAATGAGGCGCTTAATATGGGAAATGAGTGGATTAAGTTGTCCTGGAATTCAGATCTTCTTGGGTTAAGTTCAAATGTTTAACTGTAGGTTAGGAGATTGAGCAAATTAACACTACATGAAAGGGTCTTTGTTCGTTCGTCAATGTAGAAGTTGAGGCTTACGAGGAGCTTTGTCAGATGATGTGCTCTGCTAATGGATCTGTTGAGGGATTACATTGATGTCAAATATGGATTTTTTTCTCAATTCTTGTGCCCCATGGTGTGGTGGCTATTGTTGCTCCATGTTGTAGTTCAGCAGCTATAGCGCACAATTTTTCGGAGTAGAACTTTTGTTGCTTCACTGCATCTTCAATATTAAGATTATGTATTGCTTTGTTATAATTGTGATAATCGGGTGCCTTCCGTCCAATGTTTATTTATTCTTGTTCTTGATAGCTTACAGTGTTATTCCTTTTCAGCAATTGCGACGGTGGTCACGGTTGCAGAAATCCTGAAGAACAATGGGTTGGCTGTTGAGAAAAGTAAGACTAATATTCATTTTCATTCCTTGTATGATGAGAACGTTTGGAGTTAATCTTGTATGATGGTCTAAACTTTCCATTGGCAGAAATCATGACATCCACTGTAGACATCAAGGATGATGCTAGGGGGAGACCAGTTCAGAAGGCCAAGGTAGGCTGATACTTATCTTTCTGGTTTTCAAGTTACAAGAGCATTATTTAGCCATCGAATCCTTTTGGCGACTATCATTACCAAATATGTCCATCTGATCTCTTTTTCTACCACATCATTTGAAACAATCAGACCTGTGTGTTTTCTGATTCATACCGAAGGCTTCATACCTACCGCTAATTTGTTCCATGCATATATTTTGTTTCAGATAGAGATAGTCCTTGGTAAGACCGAAAACTTTGACGAATTGATGGCCGCTGCAACAGAAGAGAGGGAAATAGCAGACGGCGAGGAGCAGAGCTGAGCATGTCCAGTTAGCCCTCATAGGCTGTGGATTGGGTTTGTTGAATATGCTAGTCGATCGGCTAGTGGGTGCCTTAGTTTATGGACAATTTTCATGCAGAAAGATGAGTTCCGAATGCCTGCAGTAGTTGTGATTTCCTTCCGTGGATCGGGGTCACTGCCGTGAGGAGCAGTCTGTTTTGTTGCTTAGGTTCTATTCAATTAATGTATTCACTAATCTTAAAAGATTGCTGTAGATATTTGTTGGTGCTTCAGGTCATATTTTGTCTCTCTTTTTCATCCGACGGTTAAAGCTTTTGCTGGGGGCCGAACTCGTGGGTTTGGGTCTCAGGCCGACAGACGAAGTTAATTAATTCACGAGGGTTCAGATTTATTCGTGGTGACATTGTAATAATAATAGCATATGGAGGATAATATAATACTCCGAATTGGGTAATCGTAGGTTGTCCTCCGTCGGCCAAATACTGTCCGAAACAATATCTCGTCGGAACACACAGTTGCGACTCATCGGCGTTGTGGGGAGGTTTGCGAATCCCATCAGAGTCGGGAAAACACGCAAAGTTTAGGCCTTGTTTTGTCATCAGTCAAATCGGGCAAGGAAGTTGTTGAGTTTGATCTGATCTATTCTAACTGCAATCGCATGAGGAAGCAGATGATCCAAATAACGGCGGTGTCAGTGAAGCCCTTGTTCAGCGGTCTGGTGGTCATCCTGTTCCTCCTCATCGCCATCTCCGTGCTATCGCCTCGTTCCTTCTTCTCCCACATCGACCTCCCATCAGCTCCCTCGTTCGTATCGGCGGTCTTTGGTCTCCCGTTCTGAGTTTTTCCTTCGTGCTCTAAGTTGGGGTTACGGATTTGTTGGGATATTGCAGGCGCAACGTGGAGATCTGGAGGCTTCGGAGGAAAGTCGAATGGCGGCCCTGCAATTGGTGGGCTCAACACCACCTTGCAACTCGTAAGCCCTCTCCTCCTCCTCTCGGATTTCTGAATGAATGTTTTCTTTTACCTTCATTAGAGGGGTTTATTTTGTGGCGGGCGTGTGCTTTGCTATTGGTTCAGTCAGATGTTTGAAGTGGGATTATCTGCTGCTTCTCGTTAAAATCTGTTAAGAGAATTCGGTGTTCTGAGTCTGGTTTCTGGTTTCGAAATTGGCGGTTCATTGCAGACTGTTGCATTGGTTTTTGTTGAATTGCTGCAGCTCTGCCCGAGGAGATCAATGGGTATATTCAAATCATTTGCTATGGTGGACTCAATCAGATGAGGAGAGATGTGAGGACTTCTGTTCTTCTCCCCTGACTAGAAGTAGTCCTTTGCATCTAGGAAAAAGTGATCGAGGGTTAAATATATGGTGCAGCTTTGTGATGGTGTGGGCATTGCCCGTCTCCTGAATGCGACTCTTGTCTTGCCAAAGTTTGAAGCTGCTGCCTACTGGAATGAATCTAGGTATGATTGCACTTCATGTTATATTTATAAAATTAGTCAGAATACTTTATAGCATGCGACACCTCAATAGATCGGAGTAATTTTTATTTTGCATTCTCGTTTAGGTGTAGGAAGTATGACTGCTTTACTGCTTTACCAATAGTCGAGACCCAATCAGGGGGAACAAATCTGTTGTAGAGTTAGTTGATACTGACTGCACATCTAACACAATTCCCCTTGCCAATACAGTGGCTTTGCCGATGTGTTTGATGTTGATTATTTTGTTCAACAAATGGCTGGCTTCGTACAAATTGCCAAGGACTTACCAGCAGAGATAGCGTCAAAAGAGCCATTTCATGTAGACTGTAGCAAGAGAAAAGAACAATTCGATTACCTTGAGACTGTGCTCCCACAACTGCTGGAGCACCGGTACATCTCCTTCACGCCGGCAATGAGCCAAAGAAAGGACAGGTAGTCTTCCTCTGGACAATTCTCTCAGTTCTTTTTAACGACGACCGGTAACGTCTGCATTAATTTCCAGGTACCCTGAGTATGCGAAAGCAGCCCTTTGCCAAGCTTGTTACAATGCATTACGCCTCACCCGGTCTCTCGAAGAGAAAGCTTCTCAATTGATGCAGGCCATACCCAAACCATTTATGTCACTTCACCTTAGATTTGAACCTGACATGGTTGCTTACAGCCAGTGCGAGTACTTGGGTCTATCAGAGTCCTCGTTGAAAGCCATTGAGGCTGCACGGGGAGACAAAAAACCATGGACTGGTGAGCTTGCTACGATATGGAGAAAGCGAGGGAAATGCCCACTCACCCCAAATGAAACTGCTTTGGTGCTAAGATCACTTCACATACCTACCAGCACCAACATCTATCTAGCAGCTGGGGATGGGGTGATGGAGATCGAAGGCTTGACTTCAATTTACAACAATGTCTTCACCAAATCTACGCTTCTCAGCGGGGAGGATTTTGTTAACATGCACGGTAACACGAAGGCTGCCTTAGATTACTATGTTTCTATAAATAGCGACTCGTACATGGCAACATACTTTGGGAATATGGACAAGATGGTCTCGGCAATGCGAGCTCTGAAGGGTTTTTACAAGACACTCTTCTTGAACAGAAAGGCCTTGGCGGAATTCACTTTCAAGGGGTTAAAAGGTGAGGAACTGATGCAAGCCCTCTGGAAAGCTCATCGGGACAATTTTGTAATGGGAGTTGGCTCTGCCCTCCCAGACTGCTTCTGCGAGTTGAAATTGTGACGAGTGGTGCATTATCGTTTAGTTCACTTCGTGGTCAACTAAGCACCAGGTTTTCACCACCCGGCTGAGATAATCTGTGGAAGCACAATGGGTAATCTGTACAGAAAGCAGCATAAAAAGTACACAAACAACTCCACAAAGGATACAACTATTGTTTCAGAACATGAACCCATATGTCCTCTTTGGCCGAATTCCTCAATATGATTACAGCCAAAGGTGGAGAACCTGACATGATGAAAGGGGTTGAAGGTCCTCGAGTTGATGCAGCTCAAATCTAAGGATCCGGGAACCAAGATATTTCAATCAGACACCCAACAGCAATAGTGACGGATAAGTTCAGAACTCCGTCGGAGGTTTTAGCCGCACCAGCCTCTTGATTCTGTCCTTATCGGTGTTCTCCAAGTAACCCTAGTAAAAACAAAATGAACACAAGCAAACCCGTCCACTGTTAGACAAATTGTTGCCAGTTTATCTGCCAAAAAAGAAATGTTGATCTCTCCATGTTATTACTAGCAGACACAATTACAGGAAAAATAGCAAGCCAGTCAAAACAATAATGGCCAGTTCGAAGAGCCAATAGATAAATATTGGCCATGAGGGGAGAATATCATTTTACATACCTTCCAAACAATTTCGTCGAGGCATAAGCATATCCTACCATACTTATCCAGGAAAAGACGCTCAGTTGGGGACTTCCCACAGATATCTTTGACAGCAGAGGTTATGACAAAGATCACTTCTGCTACTACAGGAAGCCAAGGGGGGAAACCAGATCAGAAGAAAGAAAGCATTAATATAACACATCAGGGTGCCAATAAATGATATCACAGCTATCCAATAGTAAAAACAATGCGTGACAATCCAATACAGAAGTAATCAAACATCATTATCTTGTAGCAATAACAACCATCGCAGGAATTGCTGGTTTGAATATTCACAGTTGCTTAAGATCTCAATGGCATGTGTGAATCCAAAACAAGGAGAGCCTGGGAATTAGATCAAGGAAACGGTGGCACTGCTCAATATCTATACTTCATCCCAGGCAGACAAGATGAAGACTGAGCAGAGTACTCACAGGCTAGCTCGTCATATTCATCCTTCCCCACAGCGAAGATGCTCACATCGCCGAGCACCGTGTACACAATGTACACTGACCTGAGTAAGAGCAAGCCGGTGAGAGAACAATGGACCCCCTTTTTCGTGAATGGGTAGCCACAATTCGCTCGTTCGTTCATTCAAAATATCATTCCCGACGTTTCGGTATTCCTAACATCTAGAAGAGAGGGAGGTGAGGTTTACTTGTGGCAGGCGACGAGGAGCTCTTCGTTTTTGGTACCCCGGAGGTTATCAGCGCCGAGCTTGACCAGGAACGATCGCCAATGAAGGCGCTCCTCCGCCGGGACTCCATTAAACCTTGAAAATCCAAACAAAGCACAGGCATGTCGCTCCCATATAATCCAAGAAAACAGCACAAGACGAGCAGCAATCGAATCACACGACTCTCCCATCTCCAACACACCCCCCGCACCCTCACAAACTAGGAAAATCGATCCGGAAAAATCGGAAGTACCGTTCGATCAGGATGTTTCCTTCGGAATTCGCGAAGAGAACCGCAAGAATCATCCTTTTCCCTCCTCCGCACTCTCCCGCTGGTCGTTTTCCTCTTCCTCCACGGTCAGCTCCCAGATATCGATTCGGTTTTGGGCCAGAAGTACATCAAACTGAAATGGGCTCGTCCCGAAAAGCCCAAACAATCAGAACAGATGGGGAAGACGACAACTACAATCCCTCCCTCGCAATCATGGCCCCAAGCGTCCGAGGTTTTCTCCGACAAGTGGACCCTAAATCATCTCGAGTCCACGTGTGTGAAGTATCACGGCGATTTGAGTTGGTGATTATGTCGCGGAAGCGGACCCTTTAGTTTGTATCACGCGGTCTCCGAATTTTTCGTACCGTACATCGGTAGTTTAGCGGATTCTAATAGTATAATGTACACTCGATTTTAACACGAGTGACTACTTACGATAAATTTAAATATCAAATCTTCTCGAAATAAGTCCAAGCGACTTTAATACTTATACCAATTTTATATTGGTTTATGCTGATAATGTTGTTACTCGCCATGGAACACCGGGGACGGAGTAAAGTATTTAAAAACTCTTAGTAGAAAAATAATATTTAAGGATCACAATTACTTTTTTATGTCGTTTTTTAAATGACGAGAAGTAACTTCAACGGTTAATGGCGGATACATCCCAATTTTGGCACATTTTTGAATTAAGAAAACAAGGACAATCATTTTTTACCCTACAACGTCCGATTGTTCGCTTTGTATTCTGTATTTTGCTCCGCTTTAAGAAAAGTAAGCGTGTTGTTGATTGCTTTTGTATAGTTTTGAGTTTACTGGTGACGTGACGCACCTACAATTTTATTCATGTTATGCGGCGTGTGTTATAAGCTCGGATAATTTTAAAAAGGTCTCCTGAAACGTGGAGTTTTGTTCCATAATGACGCATCTTGGAAAATAATTCACCAACTAACCCACCAAAGCCGGCTTTACAAAGGCCGACTTGGAAGTCGGCCTTTGTAAGGCCGACTTCCTTCATCACAGTGGAAGTCGGGCTTTGTAAGGCCGACTTTGCTAGGTTTAAAAAAAAAATCAGACTCGGGGAGACAAAACTCCCCGAGTCCAAGCCGCCAGCCTCCGCCCCCCTGCCGCCTCCAATCGGCCGATTGAAGCCCCCTCGCCCCGATTTTCCGTCCCCGTCCCCGAGCCCGTGCTTCCGTCCCCGTTACCGACCGTTCCCCACCGTCCTCTTTGGAGCCATCCCATCCCCGACCGTCCCCTTCCGTTCCCCCTAACGGTAATAGTGTAATTTTAAGTTTTTTATAGTTAATTACTGTTTAATTATAGTAATTAATTGTTAGTTATGGTTAATTATAATTAATTAGTGTTAATGTTATCATATGAAAATTATGGTAAGTTATGATTTATAAAGGATAAGAAAGTGTTTAATTGACCTTATCGAATGTAATTACCAACTAAAAAAGTATAATTATCGTAAGAATTTAATTATTGTAATTAATTAGGTCGTTATTAAGTAACACCAAAATGTATATTAACTAAATTGTATTCATTTTTAAGCTTTATGTTCTAATTTGATAGCTCAATTAATTTAGGTGTTGTATTCCAATGTCGTCGATTGAGCTATTGATCTTTTATAACAGAAATACCGTCAATGGAGCTGACGGAGTTGGTTATGAAAATGGTTCAATATCAAGAACAGAAATTCCTAAATTTGTCAATTACGAGAATTTTGAACGCTTGATATGCAAGCTATCGGTTTGCAATCGGTAATTTCATTACAGATAGCGCATAGGTATCCCATTCTGGCGTTAAATAATGTTGGCATACAGCATTATCTTGTTCCTATTAAAGTGAATAAAGATGTGAAGTTGCTAGTTAAGTTTGCTATTGCAAATCCACGGAATATGCAACAAATATATGTGTTGTCTGATGTATTGGTGCCGCATGTTCAAGCTAGAAGGGTGGATGTTGAGCCTAATGTGGAACGCCATCGTCATATGGGTGTTCGTCGTCAAACGAGACTGTATAGGCTAGGATGGCTGACGTACAGACTAATGTGAAAGTGGATCGTCCTGGTTGAGGAGGAAGTGCAGCGTTGTTTTCCGGGCGAACATTGTTATAATATTTCGATGGAAGTTGATCATCGTATGGATGTTGTAGCTGAAAACGAAATTGTCGTTGCTGAAGTAGAGAGTAATTATACTGTTGGAGAATGTTCTAATCCTCCGATGAAAGATGAAGGCAATGTGAATGAAGATATATTGAATTCTGAGATTTTTAACGATGTGAATGCCGGCAATGAGATGTCGAATGATGAGAATGTGAACAATGATATGGTTATGGTTTTTGAATTTGGTGAAGGGTCCAGTTCGCGAAGTTGGTTGGAGGAGAAGGAGAAATCTCTGCCATTTTATAATGAATATCTAGATGACGTACATGAGAGAGTTGAGGTTTTGTATACGCCATGTAGCAAGCAACTTCAACGCGAGATACAAGAATATACGTGGAAAGCAATGCCTTGCTATTGCTGCAAGGAAATGTATGCATCCGAAGATGAAACAATATTTGCGTCACATTCTAAGAACTATTCCATAATCAGCCGAGTTTTTCGACGAGATGGATAAGTCACAATGGACTCTCAGTAACGATGGGAGCCACCGTTGGAGTATAATGACGACAAATTTAAGCGAGAGCTACAATGCTGTTCTAAGGGGTGCTCGATCGCTTCCGATCTCTGCTTTAGTGAGGAAGACCTTCTACAATTGTTGTGCTTATTGGATTAGTAGAAATGATGAAGCTGATGCGACGATAAGGAAGGATGAGAAATTCACTAAAGTTGCCATGAATCGTTTTCAAAGAGGAATCAGAAAAGCCAGAAATCACCAAGTCACTCTTTTAGATCGCGGTGAAGGTACGTTCGTTGTCACGACCCGGGGGAATTATAAGATAAAGAACGTGTTCCTACGACACCATAGGTGCACCTGCAAGAAATGGCAAATCTATCGGATACCATGTTCTCATGCCCTTGCTTGTTTCGCCTATGTTAACATGGATGGCTCGGATTCCATTCACAATATTTACACTTGGGCTAATCAAAAGGCGGTTTACTCATCCACATGGCATTCATTTGATTGTAAAGAAGATTGGGATGCATATACATTTCTAAATGTCGTTCCGAACCCAGAAAGGGCACGACAGAAAGGGAGACCCAGATCTACTAGAATTCACAATGAAATGGATGTGAGGGAATGGAAGACGAAGTTGACTTGCGGTCTTTGTAAACTTGAGTGACATAATCGCCGTAGTTGTCCAAATAAATGAAACTGTAAGGTTATATGGAGGTTATCTTGAATTAAACTTGATATGTTTCATTTCTACGTTTATTATATGGAGGTTATACTAGGGAGCCAGGACTTGATATGTTTCATTTCTCTTTTCAGGTTATACTATGGAGCCAGGACCGTAGGACCCGACTGTACTGCACTCCCAGGAGCAGCATCGTTCTTCTGTTGTATGGGATTCATCTTATACGGAGGTATGTTTATCTTACTAAATATTTCGTATATTTTGAGTTATGTTACTAATCAATTGAAATTTCATTTTCATGCAGAACAATATTTTGAAATGTCGCCATCATGAAAGTAGTGTAAAGAAGATCCTTCGAGACCGCCGAATGGATAGATACCTACGACAGGCTGGCTTCTTTGGAGTTGCGAAGCTACCATTCATTCAGCTGGATCATGCGCTAATCACGGCATTAGTGGAGCGATGGAGGCCGGAGACTCACACTTTCCACATGCCGCATGGAGAGATGACCGTGACATTGGAGGACGTGGCGATTCAGCTCGGATTGCCGATTGAGGGTGACCCCATCATCTCCTACACCAGCTTCGACTTCGAAGCGGTTTGCGTTCATCTACTAGGGGACGTTCCGGGAAGAAGTCAGATGAAGGCAGGAAGGGTGAAGATGACTTGGTTGGCATCCCGTTTCGATGTCTTAGATCCACATGCACTGGAAGAGTAGGTACGTATGTACCAGGGCATACATACTGCAGCTTATTGGATCGATGACTTTTCCGGATAAGTCAGACAATCTAGTGCATCTGATGTGGTTGCCGCTGTTGGAGGACTTTGAGATATGTGGTAGTTACAGCTGGGGATCAGCTTGTCTAGCATGGCTATACAGACAGTTATGTAGAGCAGCAGACAAGAAAGCATCTCAGATTGCTGGTTGTTTAGTGTTGCTGCAGATGTGGGCGTGGGACAGATTCCCACACTTATCTCCCCTAAGACATCGGAGCAGACAGAGGCAAGGAATGCCTCTTGCATATCGATGGGGTGCATCTCTCGATACGACTGCTATGGCTACGCATGTCTTATCTGTTATCAGAGAAGCACTAGATAGGCAGAGTCCTCACTAGGTATTTTCCTTCGACTTAATGTTGATTCAACTTCTTCTGATTGTCGTTGGTTGGTTGGTTATGTTTGTTCGTTTCGCAGGTCGTTTGGCATCCATACACGGATGATGTCCGTGCCAGACTTCCTGATTTTTGCTTGGACGGTGAAGAAAGCTGGCGAGCACGTGTGCCACTGATCTGGTTCTCAATTGTCGAATGGCACTACCCGAATAGAGTCATTCGGCAATTTGGAGACGAGCAAATATTTCCTGGGAAATGCGACGCTGAGACAGGCCTCCACCAGATCGACATGCGTGGTAAGTCATCGGACAATTGGTTGCACATCCACGCGAACTACTTCCAGCTGTGGCATCACCGGGGTAGCCACGCCGTTCCTTTACATTGGGAACAAGACGAGGAGTATACTACATGGTACATGCGTCACTCCCGTCCACACTTATCTCACACGGGCATCATGCTGAGTATAGTGGTAAGTACAATAACTATTTACCTTCATTAATGTATAAATCATTGTACTGATATACTTTCCTCGCAGACGCAACAAATGAGGGATATCTCTATCCGATCCGAGAGAGGTCACCCTTCTGAGTTAGAGCACATCGCCGGTATTTCTCGCAGGGGCCATAACTTCCTGCGAGAATTTACCCCGATGCGCTTGTATGGACGTGTTGAAGCGCCAGCGGCTGACAACGAGTTTGAAGCTAAGCCAGCCGATGAACCTCACGCGGAGGACGAGGAGGACGAAGAGGAGGAGGAAGAGGAGCAGGACGAGGAAGAGGAGCAGGAGGAGGAAGAGGAGCAGCAGGAAAAAGAGGAGCATGATGAGCATCGAGACGTTGATATGTTTGACGTCGATGCATTCATCATGCAATCGCAGGAGCACGAGGTATATCCGTCTCTTGTGATTGATCCGACTCCCGTTGATGCCTATAGGACTCCGGCATTATGTGCCTCTGCGTCGTCCACTCCCGAGGCACCAAGGAAGAGTAGGAGGGATCGACCACCCGTTCGTGATGCAGAGGATTCTTCTCAGGTAACGCAGATGGACTCTCAACGGCGGTGGGGATCATTCTTCTACTCTAGGCGCTCCCGAAGGAATTAGGATCATTTAGACTTCTCCTATGTACTTTCTTTTTAGTTGGATGTTTTACTGGCATTATGAATTCATTTTAATTGAGTTGAATTGAATTGAATTGAATTGAGTTGAATTTAATTGATTCGAAATATGTTGTCTTGAAGTATGTGTTATAGGTGTGTGATTGGAATCGAAGTCTGCCATAAATTTTTTTTTTCTAGGTTAGTCAAAGTCGGCCTTTGTAAGGTCGACTTTGCTCAGACCGCATTGAAGTCGGTCTTACAAAGGCCAACTTCCTTTGCCATAATTTTTTTTCTAAGTTAGTGGACGTCGACCTTTGTTAGGCCGACTTCGATTCTGGAAAACGGAAGTCGACCTTACAAAGGCCGACTTCCTCTGGCATAAATTTTTTTTTCTAAGTTAGTGGAAGTCGGCCTTTGTAAGGCTGACTTCGATTCTGGAAAACGGAAGTCGACCTTACAAAGGCCGACTTCCACTAACTTAGAAAAAAAAAATGGCAGAGGAAGTCGGCCTTACAAAGGCCGACTTCCTTGTAGGGGTGAGCATTCGGTATTCCAAATACCAACCGAACCGAATACCGAACTTCCAAATACCGAAGTTTCAAAATTTTTTCCTCCAAATACCGAACCGAACTCCAATCTTCCAAATACCGAAATACCGAAATTTATTTCGGTATTACGGTTCGGTATTTGGATCTTCCAAAATTTTATTGGGCCAAATAAATAGCCCATAAATTTTTTAGAGAAAGATTTCATTAAAGAGAAAAAAAAGAGGAATTTGGGGGTTAGGGAGGCTCAAACTCTCGACCTCATGACAACAAAGCTATGAGACCTACGCGCTAGCCAACTGCGCCAACACTTCTTTCTTGCTTTCTCATCATTATTAAAAAATAAATTAAATTTCGGTAATTTGGAATACCGAAATTTAAAAACAAAATACCAAATACCGAACCAAATTCAAATTTCAATCGAAATATAAAACCGAACCAAATACCGAATACCGAATTCCAAATACCGAAATGACGAAAAATCGGTTCGGTATTTGGCATTTCGACCTTTTTGCTCACCCCTACTTCCTTGTGAACCAAGTCGATCTTTGTAAGGCCAACTTTAATGGGTTAATTGACGAATTATTTTTTAAAATGCGTCATTTAACGAAAATGAAGTTATTATGGAACAAAACCCATGACGTGGTGATTTGGAACAAGCCTCGTCCTGCACACCCCCCAAAACGCCCCGGCATTCACGCGGATCCCCGCACTTAATCTCCGGATTTGTACCAATCCAATCCATTCACCTCAAAATAATTACAAAATTCAACAGCTTTTGGGGGGTAATTAAGAAAGAAATGGATCGATCCTTTGTCCAAACACAGGGTGGGCCCCTTTCTAGTCCCTGAATATCCCATCCATTCACTCGCTTTCATTTCACTACCCCTCTCGCCACCTCTTCAGATCTCTCTCTCTCCCTGTCTGTGGCGATCCCCTTCGTAAGTTTTGGCCTTTCTGCCGGGATCTTCTTCTCCGCGTTGTTTATCCTTGTTGGGTCTCTGATCTGAATTCGTCTGTTCCTGTCCATTGCTCTTGTCTGAGGTTTCCTTTTGTTTTCGTGTTGTTGGGGGTGAACAAGGGTTGAAGAATGGCGCAGATATTGTTGCACGGAACCCTCCACGCCACGATCTATGAGGTGGATAAGCTCCACGGCGGTAACTCCCCCCAGTTCTTCCGCAAGGTGAAATGGTTTCATTTAATGCGTTTGATTTTCCATGTCTTTGCGTTGAATGTGTTTGTGGGCTATTACTTTTCAGCGATTATGGTTTTTTTTTTTGGTAGTTTTGCTCGTCTTTCAGTGTTGGCTATTGTTTCTGTTGCCGATCCAAGCACTGTCGGGCAAAATCGGATTAAGCAGCGAAGGGTCCGAGAATACTGTGCTAACAGGGTTTCTTTTTGTTTTTCACTTTGGGTTTGGTTCTTGTGGAAGTTATTAAATCAGTAGTGCATACAAGTGCCAGATAAATAGATGTAAAGTTCATGTAGCCGAAAGGGTGTTTTCCACAATGTACTGGTCGATTGGGGGCGGCGGAGGGAGGGGTTGGTGGCTTATCATGCTTTTCAATGATAAATTTGACGCTTCGTGATACAATTTCTTTATGTAGTACGAAGGAGGATTCTTGACTTCCAAGTTTCTTTCAATTAACGATGATTTATTTTATCTCTTGAATTAATTATCTTCTTGGTTTGCTGGAGTGACTTGCTTTGTGCCCTCTGGAATTGTCTTGGTGGGGATAATGATCTGAAAGGTTCCAAAACAAATTATTTCTCATGGTGATTTTGTCGGCATCATCTAGCTCTGTGAACAGGTTAATTCGAGTTCTCCATACCCGAATGTTCTGACTTTCTTTGCTGTTGGAAACTTTCTCTTTGCAGATGATGGAGAACATTGAAGAGACGGTCGGTTTTGGGAAGGGAGTTACCAAATTGTATGCAACCGTTGACTTGGGTAAGGCTAGAGTTGGACGAACTAGGAAGATAGAAAATGAGCCTTCTAATCCACGATGGTACGAATCTTTTCATATCTACTGTGCCCACATGGCATCGGATGTTATATTCACTATCAAGGACGCTAACCCCATTGGCGCAAGTCTGATTGGGAGGGCCTACGTACCCGTTGATGAGCTATTGGGTGGGGAAGAGGTGGACAAATGGATCGAGATTGTCAATGACGAGAAAGAGCCTATTTCTGGGGGCCCTAAGATCCACGTTAAGCTGCAGTATTTTGATGTCACAAAGAACCCTAACTGGTGCAGGGGAATAAGGAGCGCTAAATTCCCTGGAGTCCCGTATACCTTCTTCTCTCAAAGACAGGGATGCAAGGTCTCTCTGTACCAAGATGCTCATATCCCGGATAATTTCATTCCTAAGATCCCTCTTGCAGGAGGCAAGTTTTATGAGCCTCATAGGTGCTGGGAGGATGTGTTTGATGCCATTTCCAACGCGAAGCATCTGATCTACATAACTGGGTGGTCTGTGTATACTGAGATCTCGCTCATCAGGGATTCAAGACGTCCAAAAGCCGGAGGGGATATCACCCTCGGTGAGCTTCTTAAGAAGAAAGCTAACGAGGGTGTTAAGGTGTTGATGCTTGTCTGGGATGACAGAACCTCTGTCGGTGTACTGAAGAAAGATGGGCTAATGGCCACTCATGACGAGGAGACTCAGCAGTACTTCCAGAACACAGAGGTGCACTGCATCCTCTGCCCGAGAAATCCCGATGATGGCGGCAGTATTGTCCAGGACTTGCAGATTTCAACCATGTTTACTCATCACCAAAAGATTGTTGTGGTGGACAGTGAGATGCCAAGCGGTAGGTCTCAGAAGCGAAGGATAGTGAGTTTTGTCGGGGGCATTGATCTTTGTGATGGAAGATACGACGCCCCATTCCACTCCTTGTTTAGGACTCTGGATACTGCCCACCACGATGATTTTCACCAACCGAACTTCGCGGGTGCTGCGATCACCAAGGGTGGTCCTCGGGAACCTTGGCACGATATTCACTCTCGTCTCGAGGGTCCCATTGCTTGGGATGTCTTGTACAATTTTGAGCAGCGGTGGAGAAAGCAAGGTGGCAAGGATCTGCTTGTCCCATTAAGGGAGCTTGACGATATCATCCCCCCTTCTCCTGTGATGTTCCCCGACGACCCTGAGAGGTGGAACGTCCAGCTGTTCCGTTCCATTGATGGAGGGGCTGCTTTTGGGTTCCCAGAGACTCCTGAGGATGCTGCTAGAGCTGGCCTAATCAGTGGAAAGGACAACATAATCGATCGGAGCATTCAGGATGCTTACATCAACGCCATCAGGCGTGCCAAGAATTTCATTTACATCGAGAACCAGTATTTCCTCGGGAGCTCCTTCTGTTGGTCTGGTGACGACATTAAGCCTGAGGACATTAATGCATTGCACCTCATCCCTAAGGAGCTTTCTCTGAAAATTGTGAACAAGATTGAGGCAGGAGAAAGGTTCACCGTCTACGTCGTGGTTCCAATGTGGCCAGAGGGTATGCCTGAGAGCGGATCTGTGCAGGCCATTCTGGACTGGCAGAGGAGGACCATGGAAATGATGTACAAGGACATAATCCAGGCTCTTCGAGCAAAGGGAATCGAGGATGACCCGAGGAACTATCTGACGTTCTTCTGCCTAGGGAACAGGGAAGCAAAGAGGAGCGGTGAATATGAACCTTCGGAGAAGCCCGAACCCGATTCTGACTACCTGAAGGCTCAGGAAGCTCGGCGATTCATGATCTATGTTCATGCTAAAATGATAATCGGTAATTGTGTGGTTTTTATTTTCCGACATTCTTTGTCGATTCGAGTTCATGCCTGAGTACTATCCCTTGATTCAACCTTGTTGTTTAGAGTTCCTGATGATTATCACCCTTCTACTTATGCAGTTGATGATGAGTACATAATAGTTGGATCGGCCAACATCAATCAGAGGTCGATGGATGGCGCTAGGGATTCAGAGATAGCTATGGGAGCTTACCAGCCCCATCACCTGGGGACAATGGAGCCTGCACGTGGTCAAATCCATGGTTTCCGAATGGCCTTGTGGTATGAGCACCTCGGGATGCTCGATGACTCCTTCCTTCAACCTGAAAGCGAGGAGTGCATCAGAATGGTGAACCAGATCGCTGATAAGTACTGGGACTTGTACTCGAGCGAATCCCCTGACCACGACCTGCCCGGCCATCTCCTCCGGTACCCTGTCGGGGTGTCCAGCGAAGGGAAAATCACAGAACTCCCCAGATTCGAGCATTTCCCGGACACAAAAGCCCTTGTCCTCGGTGCTAAATCCGACTACATGCCGCCTATCCTAACCACATAGGCGGATCATCGTTAGTAGCATTTTGCTGGTTGCTTTCCAAGTTAGAAACGGATGAAACTTAGAAACGGATGAAACTGTTTGTCGGTGTGGGAACGTAATTTTCTGACGTTTTTGGGTTATGCAATGTTGAATCTACCCCCCATGTTTGTGTGGAGTTCTTCTATGCATGAAAAATCGAAGCACCCCCATGTGTTTGGAAAGAGAGGGAGATCATCACATTTGAAAACTTCAGGCAAAAGAGAATCCAATTCTCAGTTGATCTTCTGGGCTTTTGCTTCTGTCATCTCACTCTGTTCTCGTCGGCAAGAGAAGAACTCTGGGGGTTGAAATAATGGCATTGAAGCCTGTAATCAATGACCAACCTTTGACTCCAATAATTTACTTTTTTTTTTCTTTCTTTCTTTCTAGATCAGGCAGAGCCATTGCCAGCCGAACGAGAGTTGGGGGTGGGTTTGAAAATTTACTCCCTGTTTTTGGCTTGCCGACAAGGTTCTCTGCATTTGGTCGGCCGACAGGATTAACAAGGGAAAGGCGGATATCATCAGTAAAATGTACGAAGGACTTCCAAATGATAATTTGATTATACCCCGGTGCCTTTTGTAACTATCTGTCAACCGGCGTCTTCGTCCGAGGAAGACGGGTGGTTCGCCTGCTAGGATCATTGGCTGTTGATCAGGAGGGCTTCGATTCGTCTACCCCCACTCCCGCCTTTTCCCTTTGGTCCTTGATGCATGGGGTGAATGTACCTTCTGCTCTCGATTGTTTGGAGTCCTTTTGATTTGGATTGGTGTGATGGAGGGTGTTACGGGATTGTGGTTTAGGGTTTGTGATGGAATGCTGCAAAAGAACTCACCGGCAGAGAAAACAGAGGAGATGAACAAAACAAAACTATTTTGTTATTTTCTGTAACCACCCCCTCATTCTGTTACAAGCAAAACTATTTATATGTGTGTACAGCCCATCCTCATAATAAAAACACATTACATTAACAGCAAACTCCCTCAATCAACTGATGCATCCAAGCTGATGCGCTTGTTGTTCCCATGGAGCAAACTCATGTGGCCTTTCCTTTCCAAACATCAAGACCTGTTTCTATTTACACTCCCCCTCAAGATGGGCATTGTGAATCTCCAACAGACCCATCTTGTCTACCAAAAACAGAAACCTGGATGGATGTAAAGCTTTAGTTAAAATGTCTACAACTTGCAACTGCGTTGGAACATGCACAACTTCTATCTCTCCAGCCGCCACCTTCTCCCTTACAAAATGCAAATCAATTTCTAAATGCTTCGTTCTTTCATGGTAAACCGGATTTTTACTCAGGTATATAGCGGACTTGTTATCGCAGAACAATTGCACAGCTCCTTGCATTTCCACACAGAAATCTTTTAACAAAGCCACTATCCAAACCAACTTAGCTGTAGCAGCTGCTATGGCACGGTACTCCGCTTCTGTTGAGCTACGAGAAACCGTAGTCTGTTTCTTCGATTTCCAACTAACAATAAATTCACCAATGAAAACACAATATCCAGTGGTAGACCTTCTAGTTTCAACACAACCGCCCCAATCGCTGTCTGCAAAAGCACGCACAGAAACACTAGAGCTACTGGAAAAAAGAATTCCTTTGCCAGGAGAAGCCTTAAGATATCTCAGAACCGACCAAGCTGCAGACCAATGATCTTTCGAAGGACAATCCATGAATTGAGATAGAATATGAACTGCATAAGCAATATCAGGCCTTGTGATGCTTAAATAGATCAGCTTTCCAACCAACTGTCTATAAGCTGTAATATCTACTGGATGATCTTTATCCCCTTGAACTAATTTCATATTCGGTTGCAAAGGAATTGCAGCTGGCCTTGTTGCTAACTTTCCCAATTCTTCAAGCAATCTCAAAGTATAACCTCTTTGCGAAACATGTATACCTTTGCTTGACCTTGCAATTTCTAGGCCAAGAAAGTATTTAAGCTCCCCCAGATTCCTCACTTTGAAAGATTTCTGCACAAGTTTCTGTAATCCTGAAATCACCTCTTCATTAGACCCAGCTACAGCAATATCATCCACATACACAAGCACAGCCACAAAACCTTCTTTTGAATTCTTAACAAACAAAGAATACTCAACCTTGGACTGTTTAAATCCTCTATTCAACAAACATTCCGTAAGTTTGCAATTCCATTGTCTAGAGGCCTGTTTCAAACCATACAGAGATTTCTTTAACTTGCATACCACCTTGCTTGCTGTTGAATACACAGAAGACTCCCCCTCAATCAGCAAACCAGGTGGAAGTTGCATGTAAACTTCTTCCTCTAGATCACCATTCAAGAAAGCATTATGGATGTCAAATTGACGCAAAAACCAACCTTTGGCAGCAACAAGAGCAAAGAAAATTCTGACGGAAGAGTGTTTAGCAACGGGACTAAAAGTCTCTTGGTAATCAATTCCTTCAACTTGGGTGTAGCCCTTAGCCACCAAGCGAGCTTTATACCTCTCAACAGTCCCATCTGCATGAAGTTTGGTCTTATAAACCCATTTACAACCTATTGCTCTCTTCCCTGTGGGCAAAACAACCAAGTCCCAAGTAGCATTGTCCCTCAAAGCATTAAGCTCGGAAGTCATAGCATCTACCCAATGCGGAATCTGCTTGGCTTGATTATATGATTGAGGCTCAACATGTGAATCAAGACTAACAATGAAAGCTTTATGAGAAGACGAAAGACGATCATAAGCAATATAAGGTTCAATAGGATAGGCAGGTATAGAAGAAACAGAGTTAGAAAAAACTGACCCAGTAGTAGAAGACGATGAACCAGCCATTTGAAGAGATAGCTTGTGATGATAGTCATTAAGGTATGAAGGAACTTTTCTGAGCCTAGTGCCTCGTCTCATATTATTCGTGAAATTCAAATCAGAGTTAACATTCTCAGCATTTGACTCATGCATATGTGTAATGTCTGATTCCTGTGCTGTAGAAGATGGATGCATATGTGCAGAATTTGAAGGAGACTCCAAAACAAAAGAATCTCGATTAAAAGCAAAATCTGGACTAAGGAGATCAAGGTTCACAGAAGACTCAGAATTTGAACACCCAGAATTGAAATCTTGCATTCTAAAGGGAAAGATAGACTCATAGAAGACTACATCCCTAGAAACATAAACCTGTTGAGTATCTAGATGGTAAACAAAGTATCCTTTCACATGCAAAGGATAACCAACAAAAATACATTTGGATGCTCTTTTATCAAACTTAGTCCTATTTCGAGACAATGTATTGATAAAACATAATGACCCAAAAACTCTCATGTTTCCATAAACGGGAAAACGATGAAACAAGATCTAATAAGGAGACTTATGATCCAAAATCTTCGAAGGAAGCCTGTTGATAATGTATGCTGCAGTCAAGATAGCATAACCCTAAAAAACAACAGGTAAACCAGCTTGAAACAATAACCCCCTGGCTGTATGAACTAAATGTTGATGTTTCCGTTCTACAATCCCATTTTGTTGAGGCGTTTCTACACAACTAACCTGATGAACAATACCATTCTCCCTATAAAACTCCAGCATAGTGAATTCAGCTCCATTATCTGACTTGATTACTTTAATAGATTTGTCAAATTGATTTCGAACAAGATGACAAAAACCTTTTAAGTAGTTTTGTGCTTCTGACTTATAACGCAAAAGATATAACCATGTACCCCGTGTATAATCATCCACAATGGTTAAGAAGTACTTAAAACCACCAATTACTTCTGTAGAATAAGGACCCCAAATGTCCACATGTATTATTTCAAATGGAAATGAACTTTTGGTTACACTCAAAGGAAACTGATGCGCGTCGTCTACGCAACAAAAATAAAACCTCGTTCGCACACACTAAAATAGCAAGGGCAAGCAAGGGTCGAACCCACAGAGAACAGTATCGATTAGATCGTTTAACGTCAATTCTATAACTGATTTGAGGTCAAGTAAACGAAATCACACGATGCGAAGTTAAACTAAGCGAAAGACTAAATCGACTTATCAATAGGCTTAAAAGTCCAGGACTACCGATTTCCCCTCGTGACCTATGCTCTCGTATCCCCCCTTTTGTGTTACTATTAAATTTTTCTGGTCGTTAACCGTAGGTTGCTAAACTCTCCCCATAACCCTCTCAGGTATCCGGGAACGTACCCTCGTGTATCAAATCCTCTACTCTATGTCTAGGTAAGGAATTAGTGAAGGCCCTTTACGATTCAACCCTACTTTGGTTACCTAAGGTGCGTGGTATTTCTACTCTCGCACTAAAACCCGGTCTCTCGACTCTAAGATTCCTTAAGCTATCCTGTTCCTGATCTAACCTAGACTACCCTCTCGAGTCTCCCTAGGTGATCGAATCAATATCAACAGTTGATCAGGCTGCTGATACGCATTAAGCACAGGAAACGAATAAACAACCAAACAAGAATTTAATTCATAACTGAAAAGAGGTTCAACAATCGCCGAGGAACACGAGGTTCCATCGTCGTCCTAGAACAAGAAAATTAGTTCATCACTACACTACGAAACAATAGAAGAGTAAAAGAACGCATAATCTAAAAACCAAAGGAAAAGGAAAAGGGGTTGTAGTTCTTCAGGGGCAAGAGTCTCCTGTCACAAGCCTTCTACCCCCAAAAAGCGCCTCTCCTAGCCAGCCTGAGTTGTAGTCTATTTATACTAGGGTAGGAAGACTAAAATCCGGAAATAAAATCCTAAAAGATCCTCTACTCGCAGCTGCGAGATAATCGGTCGCAGCTGCGACCTTAAGCTATACTCCACTCGTCTCTGCTTCCTCGCAGCTGCGAGACAATCGTTCGCAGCTGCGAGACTCTCTGTGGTGACGCTCTTCGCCTTGCTCGCAGCTGCGCCCAAATGCTCCGCAGCTGCGAAAGTCTCTGTGAAGCTCTCCTTTCTTCTTTGGTTTATTTCTTCATTCCTCACTCCGTCATCCATCATCTCAATTCCAATTTCCTACACAAACAACAACGAACGTGAGGTAACGCAATTCAGCTCAAAACCAGAAGTTTAAACACTTAAACTTACGGAACTAGCTCAAATCAAAGCATACAAGTGATCATTTAACTCTACTTTCGTAGAGTTATCACACCCCCAAACCTATCTTTTGCTAGTCCTCGAGCAAAACCAAAAAAAAACAAAATGAACATTTAACCAAGCAAAAACGAAACAACACATCACGACAGATACCCCCAGTCTCACCCAATTCTTCCGAACTCGAATCATCGTTAAAGACTCTCAGCTAAGGTCGCACACCCACTTTAGAGTTAGACTTCGCTCATGGCTAGCACGCACAGTTTTTAGCACTTACAAAACAGGTCCCCTCAATTAGCACACCTTGCGTTGTCAACCCCACAGTTTCAAATCATTCATAGCCATCAAGTACTTTTCTAGATCAACTCTCCCTACCTTCTCAACTAATTCAAGGCATTTCTTTTTATCCGATTTTCTTTTTCTTTTCATTTCAGTTACACGACTCTAAATGCTCGTCAATTCCCGCAAACGCTCGTGTAGCGAGTTCTCAGTCAGTGACTCCCGGTCCAGTTGGACCAAGGCACTAGGTGATAAAGCACCCCTCGGACAAGAACTCGAGCCGCAAGGAAGACTAACACCACAAGCACATATTCAAGCTCAAAAATGATATATATTTTTTTTTCTTCTCTTTTTTTTTTCTTTTACTCCTTTCTAGCTTGAATAGCGGTGCTCAGAGCCTTGGCAACCGTTTTTTTTTTCTTTTTATTTATTTCTTCTCTTTTTCCACATTCTAGTTTGAACTTCGTTTTCAAAGTTAGGTTGAGTGCCTATACTTTTCCTTAATGACTATGCTTTCAAATAGACCGTAGGGCTGACGCTGCTTAGTTAGCTTCCTATCAGGGACGACTTAAGTTATTCTTTTCGAGAAAATCAGGCATGCTAGCTAGAACTAATCCTTCTCTGCCTTAAAGGTGTGACCCTTAATTAACCTCCTAGAGTTCGACTCTTCTATCCGAAATCCTAAGGTTTAACTAGGGGGCATCGACTCAAAGACAATTAAAACCTCTTCTTTTTTTTTTCTTAATAAGCAGAATGACTCAAAAAAAAAACAAAGCAAAAACAATCACAGCAGCGAAAACAGTCATAGCAAAAAGCACGGCCAGCACACCCCCAAACCTAAGCTCTGACACGACCTCGGGGCAGACTATATCTCCAGTAACACAGGGAAACTAACGGAAACGAAAGCAAGGAGAGATACAACCTGACACCTGGCCGCCGGACTCAGGATCGTCCTCTGGATGGCAAATCACTCGGAGGCGGAGTCCATGTCCTCATCGTCCTCCCCACCCTCCGGGCTCATCTCTGCAGTGTCTAGCGCGGCGTCCCTCCATCCCATCGGTTGATCCCAACCCGGTGGGTGGTACATCGGCTGCGGAAGGGAGTTGAAGTCCACTCCGAAGGAGGTGGCAGCCTGACGGTTGAACTCCATCTGGTGGCGGATGAAATCCATCGTGTACTGCTGAAAGGCGCGGTTCTGCTGCTGAGCGTCCCTCGTGCTCTGCATAAAGTTCTGCATTTGCGTCCACCGTTCTTGCTCGGAAGGCAGGGCGCGTGCAGGGGCTTGACGAGGTCGAGAGCTAGAAGGGGAGCCGTGCTCCCGTGCGCTGATCTTGTCCAGTGACTGATGGTCCAAAGGCTGTCCCGGGGAGCACAGCTCCTCTGTCCTGTCAAAATGCACACCAGCCTTGACACACAGGTCAGAAATGAGGCAAGGAAACCACAAACCTCGTGCGTCGTCGAGGCAGCGATGGATCATCCAGTTGATCAATTTGCCGACGTCGATCGGCATCTCTTCCATGAGGCAATAGATGAGCGCCGCCCGATCTCGAGTGATCTCGCTCGTGTTCTTGCTGGGCATGAGCCGGGAGGTGACAAATAACGCCCACATGCGCGCCTCGGTGGTCAGAGCACTGCTGTGGAGTCGGAGGGGATCCCGACTTCTTGTCAATTTCCATTGGGATCCTGGCTTAGCAATTCTCGCAATAACTGCGTTACTATCAAAACTCGTATTGAGATAGTCAACAAACGCATCAGTATCGTACACAGGGAGGCCATAAAAAGATGAAATCACGGGGGCACCGAACTTAACCTCCCGATCTCGAACACGGATGCTCTGCCTATCCTTATCCAGAGTATGCACATTTGCATAAAACTCCCGAACGATCGGGACAACGGCCGGCTTCACTTTCGTACTAAAGCGAAGACACCCGAGGCGTTCTAAACGCGCCCGGTAATCAGCCAAATCGGGGTGCGTAGTGTCAAACACCCGCTCGGCGACCAGCGGTCGTTTGAGCGACCGTTGGTACGCCGCCGACGACTCATCCACCGGGGCCTTGCCCTTGCCTTTGCTTGGCCGGGAGCTAGACTCACCGGCCATAGTTCTCTTCTTAGGGGCCATAACTGACCCAAATCTAATAGCTAGGCAACAGGGAAATCTCCGTGCAGCAAAGAGGAAGGACTTACCTGTCGTCGCAGCTGCGACACTGGATCTCGCAGCTGCGAGAGGTCGCGTCTGGGAGGGTGATCAGTTGGGTGCAGGATCAGTTGTCGGAGGGCGGTGCTGACGGCGGCAACCCGACGGATCTGTGCAGAGAAGGCGTGAGCCACGGAGGGCGGTGTTGATGCGTCACCAATATCTCCGGCGGAGGGAGATGTGGCGCCAACGGGGAAAGGACGTGCGACGGTGGTCGGGATCGGGATCAAGAATGCCGGAATCGAGGCCAAGGGGTTCGGAGGGCGGTGCTGGACGGCAGGACGGGCGGAGGCGACCTCGGCGTGGGGAGACGGCGCACCTGCGAGATGAAATTAGGTTAAGTGTGGGGCGGGTCGCCCTTTCTTTTGTTTTTTAATTCGGCCGAGGGTATGTCTTCTCGCAGCTGCGAGACCTATCCTCGCAGCTGCGAGACTCTCTGTGATAGGGGCTGCTCCGCGTCTCTCGCAGCTGCGAGATCTATCCTCGCAGCTGCGAGACTCTCTGTGATAGGGGCTGCTCCGCGTCTCTCGCAGCTGCGAGATCTATCCTCGCAGCTGCGAGACTCTCTGTGATAGGGGCCCCTTCCATGCACGTCTGTCCGCATGTTCTGGATCTGTCTGAAACATAGATGAACGATTAAAATTAGATGAAGACGGAAAATAAAGAATCATAAAATAAAACAAAACAAAACAAAAAAAACTTGGGTTGCCTCCCAAGAAGCGCCCTGGTTTAGAGTCGATGGCTCGACTGTGCAGGAGTTACGCGTCTTGGAGTTGCATGGAGGTGGTTCCGCGCTCGAACGGCTCTCCATGGTAGTGCTTTAGGCGCTGGCCGTTGACTTTGAACGTGGACCCTGAATCATTTGATTTCAGCTCTACGGCGCCATGAGGGAATACTTTTACAACTTTGAACGGTCCGGACCATCGCGACTTCAGCTTCCCTGGGAACAAACGCAAACGTGAGTTGAAAAGGAGTACATCCTCACCTGGCACAAACGTCCTGTTGAGGATGCGGCTGTCGTGCCATTTCTTTGTCTTCTCCTTGTAGAGCTTTGCATTCTCGTATGCTTGATGACGAAGTTCCTCCAACTCGTTCATCTGCAGAAGGCGAGCCTCACCTGATCGAGCTTCGTCGAAGTTGAGGTGCTTCAGTGCCCAGTAAGCCTTGTGCTCGAGCTCCACTGGTAGGTGACACGCCTTTCCAAAAACGAGTCGATATGGAGACATCCCAATCGGCGTCTTGTATGCTGTCCTGTACGCCCACAAAGCATCGTCAAGTTTTAAAGACCAATCCTTGCGTGTGGTACTCACCGTTTTCTCAAGGATACGCTTCACTTCCCGGTTCGACACTTCTGCTTGTCCGCTTGTCTGTGGGTGATACGCCGTGGCCACCTTGTGCTTCACGCCATATTTGCTCAAGAGTGCATTAAATTGACGATTGATGAAGTGTGTACCTTCATCGCTGATGATCGCACGTGGAACTCCGAACCTGGTAAAGATCTGTCTTTGCACAAACTTGACAACCACTTTAGCCTCATTAGTGGGGGAAGCAATTGCTTCCACCCATTTCGAAACATAGTCCACTGCAACGAGAATATACTTGTTACCGTTTGATGGGATGAAGGGACCCATGAAGTCGATGCCCCAGACGTCGAAGAGTTCAACCTCGAGAATGTTTTGCAGGGGCATTTCGTTTCTTCGGGATATGTTCCCCGTTCTTTGACACCTATCACAGTGAAGAACAAACTGGTAAGCGTCCTTAAAAATCGTAGGCCAGTAAAAACCTGATTGGAGGACTTTTGCAGCCGTTCGGTCTCCTCCGAAGTGTCCTCCATAAGGGGATGCGTGGCAATGGGTTAAGATGTCCTGGACTTCAGATTCCGGCACACACCTCCTGATGACCTGATCTGCACACTTTTTAAACAGAAACGGTTCGTCCCAAAAATATTGACGAACGTCATGTAGAAATCTTTTCCGCTTTTGTGCATCAAAATCCGCGGGGATGAACTCCGATACAATAAAATTCACAATATCAGCATACCATGGCACGTTCACATCAGCAGACAGTAAATACTCATCAGGAAAGGAGTCATTTATGCAAACCTTGTCTTGAAATACCTTGTTGTTTTCTAACCTAGACAAATGGTCTGCTATCTGATTTTCAGTTCCTTTCCTGTCTCGGATCTCTAAATCAAATTCTTGTAATAGAAGGACCCAACGAATCAACCTAGGCTTGGCGTCCTTTTTCTCAATCAAGTACTTGATTGCTGAGTGATCCGTGAACACTACTATCTTAGACCCCACTAGATAACTGCGAAACTTGTCGAAGGCAAACACTACGGCTAACAGTTCTTTTTCAGTCGTGGTGTAATTTACCTGGGCGTCATCTAAGGTCCTGCTGGCGTAGTATATCACCCGAAAAATTCTATCTACCCTCTGGCCTAATGCAGCTCCTACCGCATAGTCACTAGCATCGCACATCAATTCGAAGGGCAAACTCCAATCAGGTGCTACGACTATGGGTGCAGAAACTAACCTCTTCTTGAGTTCGGTGAAGGCCGAAAGGCACTCAGCATCGAACACAAAGGGAACGTCCTTCTCCAATAGATTGCACAATGGCTTAGTGATCTTGGAAAAGTCCTTGATAAACCTTCGGTAGAATCCAGCATGTCCGAGGAAGCTCCGTATCCCTTTTACAGACAACGGTGGGGGTAGCTTCTCAATTGTCTCAATCTTTGCCCTGTCCACCTCGATGCCCTTGCTGGATATCCGGTGACCTAGAACAATGCCATCACGAACCATAAACTGGCATTTCTCCCAGTTCAGGATCAAGTTAGTGTCTTCACAACGTTTGAGAACCTTAGTGAGGTTCGACAAGCAATCCGCGTACGATGCACCAAAAACAGAAAAGTCATCCATGAAGACCTCTAGACCATGTTCAATCATATCAGAGAATATGGCCATCATGCATCGTTGAAAAGTAGCAGGCGCATTACACAATCCAAACGGCATGCGACGAAAAGCAAAGGTACCGTACGGGCAGGTGAATGTAGTCTTTTCTTGGTCCTCCGGTGCAATCAAAATTTGATTGTACCCGGAGTACCCGTCCAAGAAACAATAGAAGTCCTTACCTGCCAATCGGTCAAGCATCTGATCTATGAAGGGAAGAGGGAAATGGTCTTTCCTGGTGGCTTTGTTTAGTTTGCGGTAGTCCATGCAAACTCTCCACCCGGTCACCGTACGAGTCGGAATCAGCTCGTTCTTCTCGTTCTTGACCACCGTCATCCCTCCTTTCTTCGGGACGCACTGCACAGGGCTAACCCAGGAACTGTCAGAGATAGGATAGATAATACCTGCGTCTAGCCACTTGATGATCTCCTTCTTCACCACTTCCTTCATGTTCGGGTTTAGCCGCCTCTGAGCCTCGACCGAAACCTTATGATCGTCCTCAAGCAGAATCTTGTGCATGCACACTGACGGACTGATTCCTCGAATATCCGCTATGGTCCATCCCAATGCTCTCTTGTGTGCCTTGAGGATTTTCAGCAATTTCTCCTCCTCCTCTCCTGTAAGACTAGCCGAAATAATCACAGGTAAAGTGTTTGATGGTCCGAGATATGCATACCTGAGATGGTCCGGGAGTTGCTTAAGCTCTAAGGTGGGAGGTTCCTCAATTGACGGTCGCATTGGGTTCAATGGCCGCTCCAGCGTATCGAACTGTTGAATCCTTCTTGTGAACAGCGCTAGAGCCTCCTGGGTATCAACATCGGAATCGATCTCATCCTCTTCAGCATCTAGGAGCTCTTCATCACCGAGAGGTGAGAATTTGGAGGTGCACCTATCAATAACGTCCATCCGAAAGCAATCAGAATTCTCAGAAGGCCATTTAACAGATTTATAGACATTGAAGGTAACTTCCTGATCGTTGACCCGGATGGTCAACTCTCCCTTCTGTACGTCAATCAATGCCCTTCCTGTGGCTAAAAACGGACGGCCAAGGATGATAGGAATCTCCTTGTCCTCCTCAAAATCTAACACCAGAAAATCAGCCGGAAAGATGAACTTATCTACTTTAACAAGAACATCCTCAATAATCCCTTTCGGGTATGTGATAGATCTATCGGCTAACTGAAGGGACACAGATGTAGGTCTTACCTCCCCCAAACCTAGCTCCTTATAAACTGAAAAGGGCATCAGGTTTATGCTTGCTCCAAGGTCACAAAGAGCCTTACCTGAGAAGGCGGTTCCAATAGTGCACGGGATCGTGAAGCTACCAGGGTCCTTAAGCTTCGGTGGCATCTTCTTCTGGAGGATGGCGCTGCACTCCTCGGTGAGCATCACAGTCTCGAAATCGCCCAGCTTCCGCTTCTTAGAGAGCACGTCCTTCATGAACTTGACGTAGCTCGGCATCTGCTCCAAGGCCTCTGCGAAAGGTATGTTAATATGCAGTTTCTTGAAAACATCTAAAAACTTACGAAACTGAGCGTCGTCGTTTTGTTTCCGCGCTCTCTGTGGGAAGGGAAGCTTCGAGATGTCAACTTCGTGTTCCTTTCTTTCTTCCACCAGCTCCTTCTTCCCTTTGTCCTGCGGCAAGCTCAAATCAGAAGTTAGCGGACTAGTTTGTGGTTCCTTACCAGATTTCTCCGATGGACTAGGGCCCTTGCTCTCTTTCTTGGCCTCGGATTCTTCTGCCTCCAGTGAACGGCCGTTCCTCAGAGTGACGGCTTTAGCTTGCTCCCTCGGGTTGGTCTCTGTATTGCTCGGGAGAGTCCCATAAGTTCTGGAATTCACCGCCTGAGCCAGCTGGCTGACCTGGTTCTCCAGGTTCCGCATCGATGCTGCCTGGTTCTTCATCAAGGCGTCTTGGTTCGCCATGTACTTGAGCATCATCTCTTCGAGGCTCGGCTTCTTCTCCGAGGCTTCCGGTTGAGCTTGCTGATAGTGAGGTGCCGGTGCTGGTGGTCTAGGCATACCAGGAGGAGGTGCCTGTGCTCTCCAGGAGAAGTTCGGATGATTCCTCCACCCTGGGTTGTAAGTGTTCGAGTACGGGTTGTTGCGCTGCTGGTTCCCAACAAAGTTGGCTTCCTCCATGCTCATAGTGCACTGATCCGTGAGATGCGGTCCTCCGCAATTCTGGCACCCTTGCTGGTTGCTCTGAACCGAACTAACGTTCGCTTCCTCAAATTTCTTAGTGAGCGCGGTCAGCTGGGCCTGAATTGAAGTTAAAGCGTCCAACTCAAAGACACCCTGCGGCTTTCTCCTGCTCGCACGATCTGAATATTGATTCGGAAGACACGTCTTCCTCATCGTCTCCAAAAGCTCCAATCCCTCCACGTAGGACTTCCTCAAGAAAGATCCTCCAGATGCCAGATTGACGTCCTTCCTGGACGAGTCCGTGAGCCCATTGTAGAATGCCTCTAGCTGTCTCCATCCAGGCAGATCATGATAGGGGCACTGTATCAGCAGGTTCTTGAATCGCTCCCATGCCTCCACAAAAGTCTCATCACTGTCCTGACGGAAGGTGGTGATCTCGTTCCTCATCTGCGATATCTTCGAGGGAGGATAGTACTGATCCAAGAAGGCCTCCTCCATCTGTGCCCAAGTCGATATAGAGTTCACTGGGAGTGAGTTGAACCACGCCCAGGCCTTATCCTTTAGAGAGAAAATGAACAGCTTCAGCCGCACTGCATCCTGGGACACTCCGTTCTGTCTGAAAGTGTCGCACACACTGAGGAACTTGCTCAGATGCTCATGCGGATCCTCCATCGGTGTTCCTCTGAACTGGACTGTATTCTGGATCATCTGCATCACCGAGGTCTTGATCTCATAATCGCGAGCAGCGATGGGCGGTGGCGCTATGCATGACCGGTGAGCGTAAGTTCTGGCCGATGTGAAGTCCATCATCGGTCTGTTGTCAACATCCGGCCTCCCTCCATGCACTGCTCTCGGGATCAGGTTCCCGTCGATCTGATGTCGGTTGTCCTCGTCGGCCATAGCTGATCGCTGTGCTCTTAGTCGCTGCCGGAAGGTGCGCTCGATCTCTGGGTCCAAAGGAGTCAAATCAGCTCCTTGACTCCGTAGCATAAACTGAAAAAAAGAAAAAAAACAAAAAACAAAAAACTTGAACGTCAAACAGCTATCGAAATAGAGGTAAAAGAAATCTAAATCGAAAGACTGCTCCCCGGCAACGGCGCCAAAATTTGATGCGCGTCGTCTACGCAACAAAAATAAAACCTCGTTCGCACACACTAAAATAGCAAGGGCAAGCAAGGGTCGAACCCACAGAGAACAGTATCGATTAGATCGTTTAACGTCAATTCTATAACTGATTTGAGGTCAAGTAAACGAAATCACACGATGCGAAGTTAAACTAAGCGAAAGACTAAATCGACTTATCAATAGGCTTAAAAGTCCAGGACTACCGATTTCCCCTCGTGTCCTATGCTCTCGTATCCCCCCTTTTGTGTTACTATTAAATTTTGCTGGTCGTTAACCGTAGGTTGCTAAACTCTCCCCATAACCCTCTCAGGTATCCGGGAACGTACCCTCGTGTATCAAATCCTCTACTCTATGTCTAGGTAAGGAATTAGTGAAGGCCCTTTACGATTCAACCCTACTTTGGTTACCTAAGGTGCGTGGTATTTCTACTCTCGCACTAAAACCCGGTCTCTCGACTCTAAGATTCCTTAAGCTATCCTGTTCCTGATCTAACCTAGACTACCCTCTCGAGTCTCCCTAGGTGATCGAATCAATATCAACAGTTGATCAGGCTGCTGATACGCATTAAGCACAGGAAACGAATAAACAACCAAACAAGAATTTAATTCATAACTGAAAAGAGGTTCAACAATCGCCGAGGAACACGAGGTTCCATCGTCGTCCTAGAACAAGAAAATTAGTTCATCACTACACTACGAAACAATAGAAGAGTAAAAGAACGCATAATCTAAAAACCAAAGGAAAAGGAAAAGGGGTTGTAGTTCTTCAGGGGCAAGAGTCTCCTGTCACAAGCCTTCTACCCCCAAAAAGCGCCTCTCCTAGCCAGCCTGAGTTGTAGTCTATTTATACTAGGGTAGGAAGACTAAAATCCGGAAATAAAATCCTAAAAGATCCTCTACTCGCAGCTGCGAGATAATCGGTCGCAGCTGCGACCTTAAGCTATACTCCACTCGTCTCTGCTTCCTCGCAGCTGCGAGACAATCGTTCGCAGCTGCGAGACTCTCTGTGGTGACGCTCTTCGCCTTGCTCGCAGCTGCGCCCAAATGCTCCGCAGCTGCGAAAGTCTCTGTGAAGCTCTCCTTTCTTCTTTGGTTTATTTCTTCATTCCTCACTCCGTCATCCATCATCTCAATTCCAATTTCCTACACAAACAACAACGAACGTGAGGTAACGCAATTCAGCTCAAAACCAGAAGTTTAAACACTTAAACTTACGGAACTAGCTCAAATCAAAGCATACAAGTGATCATTTAACTCTACTTTCGTAGAGTTATCAGAAACACCAAACGTTTTTGTTTCGCCTCATGACAAACACTACAAACATTATCTGCTTTTACATGAATACTAGGATCCGTAATACTGAGCTGTTTGATCTTTTCCTGAGAAGTATGCCCTAGTCTAGAATGCCAAACATCAAATGCATCTAAAGTAACAAGAGTGTTTAGACAGACAGGACTATGAGAGTCATTGACACTACCCAAGCTTGTGTTCCTAACCTCTTCCATCCATATAAGCCATCTTTCTGTTTAGCTAGTCCAATCGTCGTCCACCTTTTCAAGTCCTGTATATAACAACCATCTTTTAGAAAAACAAGACAAAGTTCACCACCCATAACAAGTTTACCGACAGAAATGAGATTAAAGCTGAAATCTGGAACATAGAGAGTATCATGAAGAGACAAACTATTATTAAGAAGGACAGAACCAATATGGGTGGCTGACACAAAGGAGTTATTAGGTAACTGAATTTTCAAAGGAATTTCAAGTACTTGCTTTGTGTAAAACGAATTAAGATCTGAAATGATGTGATCTGTGGCTCCCGTGTCCACAATCCAAGAATTTTTAGTCATACGAGTGGAAGGAACAGCAAGAATTTTTCTAAAGAAAGAAATTATACCTGCTTGATTGGGAAGGAAAGAAGAGGAAGGAAGTTTAGGCAGAGAAGAACCAGAAATATTCACATCCTCTGGTGTAGCATCATTTCCCACATTGAGCATAGCCATCAACCTCTGAATTTGCTGCTTAGAAAGACTTATCTGTTGAGGATTCTCTACTGTCTGGTGTGCCTGCTCTGCACTCACTTGATTCACATTGCGTCTTGTAAAAGACTGTCTGTTCCCATATTGTCCTCTGCCTCTCATTGTACGAGCAACATCCTGACTTGGAAAACCAATCAATTGATAGCATTTCTCTTTCCCATGACCTCTCTTTCCACAATGATCACAAATCATATCAAATCTATTTCTCCTCCTATCCACAAAACTCCTGGTTTCCATTTCCCCTTGCTTTTGTGTCTTGCTTGATATCGCAACCATCGTGAGACCTTCAACCGGAGAACTCACATATTCTTTCAACTGTTTCTACATTTCTACCCTTTGCACGATGTTGTAAGCTTCTCCAAGTAGAGGCAAAGGTTTTCTCATCAAGATTTGTGACCTTCTGACTGAAAAATCATCGCTCAACCCATTTAAGAACTTGAACACTAAGTCCTTTTGATAATGCTCAGTAAACTCCTTCATCCAATGACACTTATTACTATTGCAACAACAATGAGGCAAAGGCCTGTAAATCTGAATCTCCCTCACTAAAGACAGAAGATCATTGTAATATGCAGCAACGGTTTTTGAACCTTGTACCAACAAGTGAAAACGCAACTGTAGATGACATACTCTGGAATCATCCGGCTCTGAAAATCTTTCAGCTAACTCCTCCCAAACATCTCTAGCAGAATCCAAGAAGAAAATCGTGGCAGCAATAGAGGAAGAGACAGACTTGTAGATCCACGATTTTACGAGATCATTGCATCTTCTCCAGGCTGGAAATAACAAATCCAACTCACCCGGCCTGACTGTGCTCCCATCTACAAACGCAATCTTATTTCTGATCGACAAAGCGATCTCAAAAGATCGCCTCCAAGAAACGTAGTTCCCTTCTGTCAACTCCGACGCTACCAAAGCCCCTATCTGGCTATCCGCAGGACTGATGTAAAAAGGCGAAGACGGATCCAACTCTACCATCGTCTTACCAGTAATACTCGTAATCTCCGCCATTCCTGTGCTCTGATACCATGCGAGCAAACACAACCCTTCACCGGAGTAGTCACCTGAGGAATGCTGCAAGAGAGCTCACCTGCAGAGAAAACAGAGAAGGGGAACAGAACAAAACTACTTTTGTTATTCTCTGTAACCACCCACACATTCTGTTACAAGCAAAACTATTTATATGTGTGTACAGCCCATCCTCATAATAAAAACACATTACATTAACAACAAACTCCCTCAATCAACTGATGCATCCAAGCTGATGCGCTTGTTGTTCCCATGGAGCAAACTCATGTGGCCTTTCCTTTCCAAACATCAAGACCTGTTTCTTTTTACAATCGGTCTGGCCTTTCTGGGATTGCTTGCCAAGGATTTGTCTTTCTTTCTTTGTGATCTTGCCGGGTGGGATTTCTTGAGCATCTCTACTTTGACTGGATGCGAGCGTAAAAAAATCAGTGGGAAGATTGTTTCCCTGAACATGGTCGGGTATGTGGTCGCCCCAGATTGTACCAATGGACTGCTGTTCGGCATCGAAGGCATCCGAATTCTTGCCCCTGGAAGTTGTTTACCTGGTTATTTGACATTGTTCTCGCTTTGCAACAGTCGGTTGGTTGCTTTTCATGCTTTCCGAAGCCAGAGCGGAATGAATACAAGGACGTCCCGACCAAGAGTGTAGGCACTTCAAGCGGGAGAGAGAAAAAACCGAGCGTCTCGGAAGACTTTCGGGGTTCGATCATCTTTAACATGGACACCAGCACTGCGTTATCACAGGGAAGCATCTCATTGATCAGCACATTCAATCACGTGGTTAATCCTCACGGCATCATCTCTGGAGCTTCTGAATTTGTTAATCATGCCAAGTCGCGGCTGCTGTGAGGTTGCCTGAATCGTTTCTGCCTGTTTTGACAAGGTTTCTTCTAACCCGTGAATGATTTGTATTAGGTCTTCTCCTCTGGAACCAGACGAGGCAACAATGGATAGGAAATCAAAAGGCCGAGAGCTGGCGACCAGAGCTTCCAGAGTCCAAACTAAGGTCAGTATCTCGACGGGACATTCCTCTTGGATTACTGATTTGTGCTGTTTTTAGACATCGTAGTGGAGCTCTTCCATCACTTTTCTTGGCCCAACAATCGCCGCCCTTCTTGCTATGTTGAAGGGTTTTCTTGTGCATACATATCAATTTAGCTGGGAGATTTCTGGTTCGTGCCTGAATTAAACAAACATGTTTAGTGTCCCCTGGTGTGTCCAAGAGTGTGTCCTTTTGAGTTCTCCCTTAATCCAGAACCAACGCTTTGTGCATAACGTTTGGTTTGTCGCATCCAGGAATTTTCACACGTCTAGAGTTTGATATCACGTATATGCAGCTGGAATGCGACATACGAGAGCTTACTCGGATGCAACAAACTGTTCGCCCGACGCATTCCTCTCTCGGTAAAAAAAAAAAAAACAAAAACAGAAGTTCTCTATATGAGACATTCACATTGAATTTTCTTGGTAAGGGGTGAGTGGATGAGCTGATTCTTTTGTCTCCAATAATTCCACATCTCTCAGGAAATGGTAGAATTCCTCGTTGACATCTGGGAACAAGAAGGCATGTACGACTAATCCAATCTTTGATCGGTCCCATAGAAGGTTACAGGCAGCACGTTCGAAGAATCTCCCTGCGTAACTCGCCGACCGGTATTCAGACCAAGGCCAAGGCACGCGCACAAAACTTGCGGTGGTACGTACACCTTAGACCCGGCCTTAAGTGGGGCCGAGTAATCGCGTCTGTCTGAATTCGAAGATGTAAGTTGAGAAGGCATGTTATCTGATTCCCAACTAACTTCTCGAACAGCCTGCATCCCATGTTTCTCCACGTGCTTTATCTATTTCCCTTCCTCTGAGAGAAGACATGGGTGGGCTTAGGCTAAGGCTAGGGCGGGGGCACTCCTAAAAGCCCTCCAAGTAGAACACAGGACAGAGGAAGAGGATGGCCTTCTTCTGGGAAAAAGGGGGGGGGGGGGGGGGGGGAAGTGTGTCATGGATGAGAAAAAAGAACATCCAGAAATTGAATGTCGGGTGGAGGAACACCAAAAGGCTGTGGATTTGGGTTTGTGGATGATGATGAGAGGAGGGTAGAGAACAGTAGCATCTCCATTATTGGTGGGCACAAAACCCATCATCATTGGCAGATATTTCGTCCTTGTTTGCTTTCTCATCATAGTAAATTGAGCAGATCCCTACGCGCTGAAGCCTATGCAAATTGTAGCAGCAAAGCTGTGAATCCCAATCCAATTACTTTGAGTAAATAGCCGGAATCAAAGGAAGGCTGCTGGGGGGGAGGAAGATGCTTCCCCCTAACCAACATGGGTTGCAAGAAAAGGCAGTCAAAATGTATTATCATTCATTGAATGGCCTGCCTGGGAATTGGTGGGTGACCCCACCATGTCAATCACACACCCCACCCGTACGATCAAGTAATTCCAAGGACCGACCCCATGCCCGATTGGCCGATGATGATGATGATGATGATGATGCTTAATGCACCCTTTTACTGTGGGGTCACCAAACCAACAGTCCTCCTCCCTTGTCTTACTGCCTTCTCTTTTCTATAAAATTGCAGACGAAGAATCTCATTCTCACAGACAACTTCTACTACTACTACTACTACGCAGTTCACTCCTCTCTCACGCCAACAGCTATCTCGATTTGTTTGTTTGTTTTGATCCTCTCCCTTTGCACGTACATTAATTACCCGGGATCGGCGGCCATGGATGCATTTCGCGCCCTCTTGGCTGCTGCCTCTCTCCTTTTCATCTCCTCCCTCGTTCTCCCGCCGCCTGTCTCGGGTAAGTCCATTGCGTTGCCATTTCATAACGCATCGCTCTTTTAAGTCCCAACCGGGTTTCATCGTTTAGTCCCCATGACTCGTGGACAGCCTGGTCGTCGGCTCCGACTGGCGGAACGGACGGTACCGGCTACAAACAGAAATACACGGTCCTGGGTTCAAGGCCGCCCCACTGCGTCAACAAGTGCAATGCCTGCAAGCCGTGCTTCCCTGCTCTGGTTGCACAGGGGGAGCAGCGGGATAAGAAGGGGTCGTTGCTGTCGCGGGGCGATGGGGAGTACTACGGTTATTACCTCCTGGCCTGGAAGTGCAGATGCGGGGACAAGATCTTCCAGCCTTGATGGACGGGAGTGGAGTGGAGGCGTGGCCATCCATTTGCTAACTAGGAAAGGAATTTAATGAAATTATAAATATTTTCGTATTTTAGGAGAGTCGCTGGGGAAGGAGTCCATGCATGTGATTATACGCGAGGGATATTAATGGAAACAGCAAATGTCCCCAGAAACTGTGATCCTGTAAGGCTGCCACCATGCCATGCATGGTGAGAGCGACTGTACCTGTTTCTTTTTGTTTCTGCAATGTTTTCCAGATCTCATCTTGCTGTCTGAGTCATGGATGAACATGGAGGGGTAAAATAGTATCCCTTTTGGAAGGGCATATCGCATCTTTTGATGTTTCCGAATCATCTGTGTGATGGTAATTCCTTACAAACTTCTCGATGTTTGGTTTCAATTACGGTTGTCAGACATTTAACATGATGTTTTTATTTTTAGTATTATAAATTACTTAAGAAGTTAATAAATTATTTTATTTTAATATGTTAACAAATAAATAAATTAAATGGCTTTCTATTTTTATGTTTTACCATTTAGGGTTCATAATTTATTACTTAATATGTAATATTTAGTTTAACATTTAATATTTAGGGTTTAACATGTAAGGTTTAAAATTTAAGTTTTAGGATTATGGTTTAAGATTTATGGTTGAACTTTTAAGGATCGGCTTTATGGTTTAGGATTTATGGTTTAACTTTTAGGATTTAGTGTTTAACGTTTCGAATTTATGGTTTAAGATTTAAGGTTTAATTTTTAGGGTTTAAGATTTAACATTTCGGTTTTATGATTTATGATTTAAGGTTTAGCTTTTAAGGTTCATGGTTTAACATTTTCAGTTTAATGTTTTGATGTTGTATATGATTTATTTTGTCATTAATTAGATGTATCGTTTTTAAAATAATAAAATAATGAAGTAAATAGTAACGTCAATTTTATCATTACTATAATTAAAATAACATAAAATAAGAAAATTTACAATCATTTGATTAAAATTGAAAACATCTTGGCCATTAAATGGATACTCTCCATTTCATTTGAAATAGAGAGGATCCTGATCCTGCAAAAGCTTGCAAAGCACATTGAGAAAACGCGTCTAGATTGCTAAAAAATAAGGAGTAAGTCGCAGCTCAATTTTTAGTTAAATTGTGATTGCGATTTTTACTATCTATAACAGACTTTATTATACGAAAATCCTAAACAAATACCTAAAATCTCGAGTTGCATTTATGCGGAGTGACATCGATCATGTTGTATCCTAACCGTTGTTAAGTCGCATCATTTTCTTCATTGTCGTGTCAAACCCTTACTAATTTCTTGGTCATGTGACATGTATCCCTGTTAGCAACACATCTAGTCACCTAGATGAATTTGGAACCGACCATTCTCTTTTAGGCGAATGATGAGGTCCGAACTAGATTTAAGAATCAAGCGAAAGTTCAAACCGAGTGATACTCCTGGTCAAGCGAGCGATGGCAACAAACTGTGATCTTCTAGGCAAAAGCTAAAGTCCAAGCAACGACATAAGGCTGTGTTAAGTAAAAAAATGTGCTATTCTTATGTTAGGCATGTTTCTATTTATAAGCACATTCTAGGTCTAGGAGCATGTAGCCTAAAATTTTTAGTAGGAAACAACTCTAACCTAATATACTTTTATTTATACATAAAATTTTTTTACCTAAGAAGATTTTGGCTTAAATTTTTTTTTTTATTGGAAAGCTAAGATTTTGTGCTCTCGATTGTGGACAATCAATCGAGAATAGTAGAAGGAAAACTTTGATTAGGGATAAATTGATCTAGTATTGAAGACTCATAAATGCAAAGTTTAAAAGGAATCAATCTTTTTTAAATCATTTAGTTTTGAATGGAGAGATAAAAAGCACAGATATTCTCCTATATTAAGAAAATCGAGAAGACTAATAAGAATGACTTCGAGGTGCTCTTTTCAGCGCCCCACAACAAATCGGGCTCGAGTTCATGATATTTTCGGCGAGTCGGGTTTGGAGACATGAAGACTCCAACGTCAACCCATGCAATTTTCAAACTTTACCCATGATTGCGGTTACCCACGATTCCCGACGGTTTCTACCTTTGACGATATTTCCCACAAAATCCAAACGGTTTTATCTATTAGTTTATTATAAGTATTTCTTTATATGTAAAGCACGAACAATTAACCTTCATAGCGACATTTTTTTCATACGTCTTGTCTCTTTTCATTGATTCTGTATTATGTTTTTTTTTTTTACATCTTTTTATGATTTGATGCAATGGCGGTGAGTACATTTTACCAGTTAATGGAAGGATCGTCGGTTCTTCGTTGCTTTTTGTTTGTTGTTACTTTCTGGCCATCACATTTCACTATAACTTCTCCCACATTTTGAAGAGTGTCTATCACACTTGTCGAACGCAGCAAAGTAAAATATTCTAACGAACTTAACTAACTCATAGATAGGCAAGTAGAGGTCGTTTCCATAGAGAATCAATAGAGAAATTTTCCTAACGGTCGTACGATTAACTAAAGCAAGGGCATGTCAATAAAGATATAATGAGAATGAAATAAAAAATAAAACGCAATATAAAACGATAAATTAATCAAATGAGAAAAGCCTAGGATCATCAACTTCCCCTAACGAATTATTCAACTCGTTCCTTCCCTTCTCTAGTATCGAATTCTCAAGTTATTAACCTAGGGTTCGATTATCTCCTTATGCCTCTCCCGAGTGCTCTAAGGACGTATTTCATGTATCGAGCTAATCACTCTATTCCTAGGCAATTAACTAGTAGGAACTCATTATACATCAATCCTAAATGGCTACATAAGGTGATCCGGTATATTCATATCCTTCTCACGGATTAGCACCGTTTTCCAACGTGACGCTAACTTACGCTATCCAATCCACGTTTTAACCTAAACATTTTTTCCAAGCTTGAATAGGTTTCCAAATCAAATTAATTGGTGGCCAGAAATTTAATCGCATTAAGATCAAGATATGGATAAATAACCACACGAATTCGAATAACACGAAGAAAATGAATTCACTCGTTAAATAAAATCGCTAGATTTTATTGAAGTCCTAAAAAACGAAATTAAAACGACAATCAATCCAGGTTCAAGAGAAAACGATACAGACAGAGAAAGCAAGGGTAAGAAGAAGAGAAACGCCATCTCGATCTTCTGATCTGGGAAGTAGTAGCCTCGTCTGATCTCTGCTTGAGCCCTAGCCGTCACCTCCTTCCCCGTTTCCTGGTCGAATGTCTCCCCCTCCAAAAGAACCATCCCCCTCTAGGGTTACACGAAGAAAATATATAGTTTCTCCTAAAAGGATTTCCTAATATTCCCCAAATCTAATGAGATTTAAAATAACAAAATAAACTAAATCAAATAAAATAACCTAAAAAGACAAAATCGGGTGACTAATTAATGTTCTTTTCCTTCATATTACAGTTCGGAGAAGCCTTGAAGTGTTTCACGCGGTTGTGGACAGATTGCGGGAGGTCACGTCCTTTCAGCAGACGGACGCGTCTTTGTCTTCACAGAACCCCCAAGGTCGTGTCCTTCAAATCAAAATGATGCGTCCTTCTGCTCTCTGGCCATGATCACGCATCTTCCTCCATTTTCGTCCAGCTTGAAGTTTCCCTTCATTCTCATGCACCATATCATGACAAAACCAAGAGGCGTCAACAAGAATATTAATTTACTCCTATCTAGACTCGAAATATAAGAAAATGACAATTCATACTCTAAAACTAAACTACATAGAAAGTGAACCAAAACCTATTAAAATCTTATCAAAACTCGCACGACTAACCACATAAAGCACCGTTGAGACTATGAAATAACTCTATTTTCATAGAGTTATCACATACCGCATTTTCGTGTGCACGTAGCTTCCCCTTGTTATTGAAATGCGATTCCCGAGTTCAGGAAAAAGAGATGCTGGATAAATGTTTCTATCTTCTTCATCTTGATTTCAGTCTTGATTCCAATACGTAGATTAGGTAGGAGTCTAGCTCTGGAATTACTAAATTAGATTCATTGTGGGAGTGTTCGAGGAAAATCCTATTTTAAAGTCATTAACGAAAAACAATTTCTTAAAAAATTACGAAGTTTTAAGTATGATGCGCATTTTTTTAAATGCGAAGTAACTTTGTACGAGATTATAAGTATGATACGCATTTTTGAAATGCGAAGTAACTTTGTACGTGGTTTTAAGTATGATGCGCATTTTTGAAATGCGAAATAATACTATATCGCATTTAGGTTTCACCGAAAAGTTCAAAATTTTGGCTTTTTTATTATTAAGAGTTTTGTTATCTAGTGTATTTAGAGTATAAGGAGCATTAATTACACATAATGAGTGAGTTGTTTCGATTGGTCCGCTTAAAAATGGTAACTAAGATAAATGATATAATGGTAAAATACAGTTATTGTAAATAAAAATAATAATTTAAAATATTTTTTAATTAAAAATACAACAGTTACTATTTTAATAGACAAATATGATTACAGAAAAGTTTATTAACGAACTAGTGCTTCCTTTATCACCCGAGTTTAATCACTCGAATAATTAATTAGTCGAACCGAAAGTCATGCTTCTTGGAGAAGAAAAAACAATCCTTCGGGTCTCTGAGGCAGATATCGGGTCTCTCGCTCAAGCAACCTTTGATCATGGAGACCCGATTGTAAGACCCCTAGGAGAATCACCAGGGAAATTTTTGTTCTTGGTATTGAGATGCTCGCCAACTACCAGAAGTTTGATCAAGCCTACAGGCTGGGACAAGGATGAGGTGTCCCGACACAACCAGAGTCTCTCAAAAGCATAATTTAAAGAGTGGTAGATATGTCAGGAATTTCAGAGGACCAAGGAGAAATCTGAGTTGGAGCGCGGGAGTCTCCTCCCAATAACTAGTAAATGGTGAAGGAAGCCTTAGTCGAGGAAGTAACAGAAAAATTCTAAGGTTATAGTGATGTTAAAGCCTATACATAGTCCTTGCATGAGTGAAGTGCAATGTAGTGCGCAATCCTTAGGTGGTGGCTAGGATTATAAATCTGTGACGACACCATGTGATCCATTAGTAGAAGTTTATTTAGGGTTTATGATGTACCAATACTTTTGTAAGCTCATTCAATGAAGCTTTGTTTCCAACTATTGTTAAATTGCTACATGAGTTCAAAGAATATTTTGCATAGGATTACATAAAAATGTCAGGTCTCAATAGAAGCTTAGTCGATCATAAGTTGACAACTCGACGTAAATCGAGCTCTAAGAAGGATGTAAAGGGAAGTGACCCACTTGGTTTTTAAGGAAGTTAGAAAGCTTTCAAAGGAAGGATGAAGTAGAAATTTGAAGTATACCAAATGGTTTTCAGCATAATACATGTAATGAAGAAGAATGGGAGAGTTAGAGTGTGCATTGATTTCAAGGAACTAAATAAAGCAACTCCAAAAGATTAATACAATATACCAATTGTTGACAATCTAATTGACAATAATGCATGACGCTATATCATATCATTTATGGATGATCATTTAGGATATATCAAAATTTTCATAGACAAAGAAGATTTACATAAGACTACATTCCCTTGTCCATTAGGGATATTCAAATAGGTGGTCATGCCGTTTGGATTAAAGAACATTGTGGCTACATACCGATGAGCTATGAACTCTATTTGTGATTCATTAATTGAGAAAATATTAGAAGTATACATTGATAATGTAGTTGTCAAGTCTAAAGAATATATGGTGCATGTGAATCACTTACGAGAAGCTTCTGAAAAGATGTGATGACATAAATAAAATGTTTGGCATAGACTAATTCTTTGGTTTTTTTAGTTCACAAGCGAAGAATCGAGATGGACCGAAACAGGGCGCAAGCAATCAAATGTTTGCTATCTCCTAAAAACAAGATGAAATTGCAGTCTTTTTTGGGAAAGATAAATTTCCTGGATGTTTCATTGGGAATATTGAGGACAAAATGAAAGGCTTTTCCACTTTATTGAGAACAAAGAAAGACTATGAATTTGTCTGGAAAGAGAGCCATGAGGCAGCCTTTCGAACAATTAACTCATATTTGACAAATCCACCTCCAGTAATGAATGCATCATGATCCATCCAAGCCATTTGTATTATACATGACGACTAGAAATGTGTCCATTGGTGCCATGTTAATCCAAGAAGGACGTGAATAAGAAGAAGTTATATATTATCTATTTCTATTACTAACTAATGTAAAATGTACTTGACAATGGAGAAATTATGCTTGTCTTTATTTTACTCCATAATGAAATTAATGAAATACATATGAAGTAATGAAGTGTCACTAGTGTCTCGTTAGCAGGTCAACAAGGCTTTCGTTGATATCAAAATAAGGTACCTGCGAGTATGTCTTATTTGATGGAATGTTGGATAGGAAAACAAAAGAGAAAGTATTGTTAAAACGTGTCAACATGGATGGAATGTCACATATCATGAAGGTATTTGTGTAATTCACCAAGCAGATGTTAAAATGTGTCGGTTGATTAGGTGACATAGTTTCCTTTGACCTTCAATGTTGAAAAATTGCATTGAAATAACAAGAGAATGTTAACAATATCGACTTCGCAAACCTTAGCACTGGCATCTAAAATTCATGTAATTATCAAGTCGTAGTCTTTTAAAATTTGTGCAATAGATATTACGAGAAAAATACACCCAAAATTAAGTAATGGATATTCCTTTGTTAAAAAGCGTTGAAGGAGTAGGGCAACTACGTATAATGACATTAAACAATATTGAGGCCTACAAAAGAAGAATAGCTTGATGTTGTAATTCTCGAATATCATCATAGAACAATAGTATTGTACTTAACAATATCTACAATATGGGGTTTAAGATCTCGAATGTACCACGCAATGGTCTGTTTCGGTGCCTCTTGGACGTCACACTACAAAATAAGGTGTTCAAATTCTCTAGTGTGGTCAAAGACTCGTGTAACCTGTCTTCGCGACTGCAACTTGATGAACAAATTTCTTTAATAGTATTTTGGCAAGAACCGCTCATCATTGACCACGATATGATCTTTTCACATCCTTCTCGATGGCGTTGCTGGTTGAAATTCTCCCATAGGCATAATTTTGTAACTTCAATGCATCCATTTTTACCATCTTATCCTCATATACCTTCTTGGACTTGAATATGCTCTCGAGGTTGGCATCCATTAGATGAACTCTTCTGGAAATTGCTTCGAACTCATAAATCCGTGCAGTTGTGAGGGTTCATCAGCAAGTTCGCTATGCTATCTATTTGGGCAACGGGAATTGCCACCCTATCAGTGAGAGGTCGGTTAATGACGAGGCGAAGAGAATTGTCACTGACGGTACAAAACCAGGGGATTGTAAACCTCAAAGGTAAATCCTCTTTGATGCTATCAATTCTTGAGCAGACAATATTTATCTCCAGTAAGGGAGGCCATCGCATTAAGGGTTTAGAGGGGATTGTAATGTTGTATTGTATTGTTAACAGCCACGAACCCCTATAAGAAGGCTTGTAAAGGGGCGAGGCTATGTAATTGAGAGTTGTACATTCTTTGTTCTAATAAAGGGTTGGGTTTACTTGAAAGTGAACGTGAGATAAACGAAAAGCTTCCGCTGAGTTGTGTGTTTTGGGTGGCTGGTCGTACTCAAGAGCGAGTTACGACGCCCACAGGGTGGTTTACTTGATAGAGCGAAATTATCCCTGTGACAGTTAACATCAGAGCGCGGTTTCGTGTGGGCGATGGCTTTGCCAACCACTGAAAGATTTGGCCGATTAGAAAGATTGATTGGCGAGTCTTCGACTGGGGATTCCACCCCAATCTTTGCGAGGATGGACGTGTTGGTGACCAGAATTGGACTGTTGGATGAGTTGATGGCCGGTATGGGACAGTTTGAGACAACGCTCAACTCGTTGAGTGTGGTGGTGGACAGGTTGTGTAGCCAACACGAGGACTTGGAGGATGAAATAGCGATCCTCAAGCGAGCGGTGGCTTCTTCTATTGTTGGTGGAGAGGCACGCTCACGGGTAAGGATTCCCGAGCCTCAATCTTTTAACGGGTGTCGCGATGTGAAAGTATTGCAGAATTTCTTGTGGGACGTGGAGCAATACTTCATAGCGACAAGGGTGCCCGAGAATGAGAAGGTGTCGATAGCGGCGATGTATCTTATGGGGGATGCAAAGCTGTGGTGGCAGACGAGAGTGTCGGATGACTTGAGTGCAGGTCGTCCACCGATCGACACTTGGGCAACTCTCAAGAAGGAATTGGCGGACCAATTCCAGCTTGCAATTCGAGTTGGGTTGCGAGGGAGGCGCTGAAGAGCCTCAAGCAAACCAGCACTGTGAGGGAATATGTGAAGAACTTCACGTCGTTGATGCTGGAGATTGCGGACATGTCTGAGGCGGACAAACTGTTCAATTTCCTTGACGGATTTCAACAGTGGGTACAGTTGGAACTGAGCGGCGAGGCGTACATGACCTGCCCTCAGCAATTGCGGCTGCGGATGCTCTGGTTGATCTCCGGATGGGAGGGGGCAGTGAGAAAAGGGAAAGGTGCATGACTAACGAGAATGGGTCACGCGACGATGAGCACAATGATATGCATGTAGGTCGTGGGAGGCTGGCGAGGGGCGACAGCGACGACCAAGGGAATCATACGAGGACCAGAACGTGGGACGAGCGAAGGACGGATCCTAAGGCTCGTGCCGGCTGCTTCCTTTGTGGCGGTCATCATAGGGCAAGGGAGTGTCCAAAGAGAGAGGGGCTGAACATTGGTGCTGCGATCGAGAAAGGTACCTCTAAATAATCTCGACTTGCTCCATTACAGATCGTAGGTGCGATCCAAGCGAGGAATGATACGACGGTCGAAAGAGAGTTGGCCGTGCAGCCGGGAGATGGTTGCGGGAGGGCTGCGTGTCGTGATGAAGGACGCCCACAGAAGGACAAGGACGTAGATAAGGCGTGCCTTGGAAGGGTGTCGACTCTTTCTCGAGCGAGTGGTTTGTCACAGGTGCAAGACGAGGGTCGGAGCCCGTCGTCTACAGAAGCTTGAGCGAGGCTGCTTGGGCGGCGTCCATGGGTCGGAGCGCATGGACAACAGCGAGCGTAGGTGCGTTCATTGACACTTGACGGATCAAGTTGGTTCGAGTTGATGCTCGGACGATGATGCTGGCACGAGGCGCAACGTGACCAGAATACTCAGGCGCGGAGGCTTGAGGGGATGCTCGTGGGCGGTCTCATGAGCATAGTATTCGTGAAGAAGCACGAACATGGATGGTCTTGGTCGCAAAGGTACGAGAGGCAGAAAGAGTGTTTGGACGCATCCACTGGTGAAGGGGCGTCCATGGACGGACGTGTCCTTTGAGAGGACAACGTCCACCCCTTGAAGAGGGGAAACTATTAGGAAGGGGGCCCCTTTCTGAAAAGGGGGGACCCCAGAGGGTGGCTAAGGGGCGGTTGCGTTGGGCACCCTCTGAAGCAATGCACCTCTTCGTGTAATGTTGTATTGTATTGTGAACAACTATGAACCCCTATAAGAAGGCTTGTAAAGGGGCGAGGCTATGTAATTGAGAGTTGTACATTCTTTGTTATAATAAAGGGTTGGGTTTACTGGAAAGAGAACGTGAGATAAACGAAAGGCTTCCGCTGTGCTGTGTGTTTTGGGTAACTGGTCGTGCTCTAGGGCGAGTTACGAAACCCACAGGGTGGTTTACTTGATAGAGCGAAATTACCCCTACGACAGTAGCGAAAGTGGCTACTAGTTGGACAGGAAGGAAATTCTCTGGTCTCATCTCTTGTAGCCTCCTGCAATCGTTTCATAGATCAAACTCAATAGAAAAGGGTCAAAGGGATGAAGAAATTACCTAGTCCTGTCATAAACTTGGCTGGTTACTTTTATTGAAATTCTTCGGTCGAAGATGGTTTCGCAATAATATCAGAGACAATCAGAGTTCCCGTAAAAGGATGAACATTCAGAGATTGATAATCCTCAAAAAGACCCCATCACAGTACACCCTGTTAAAAGCTAAATATCCCCAGCCACGTCCGCCCCATCCCTTTCATCAGGCCATTGTCGAATTTGTCATCGTCCGCATCTACGTTGATGTGATCGAGGACCAGGACCAGCCCCACGGCGAACGCACAGTCGAAACCCGGCCGAAGGCATAGCAAGAACACGTCCTTCCCTAGGATGACATTGGTCGCCGGATCCACCTTCCGCCTGATCTCAGCCACCACCTCCCTCCATGAATCTAGCACCATGCAGCACCTCTGCGTGAACGACTCCTCTATGTGGAAGCAGCTCTCCCTGGAGTCGGGCTCTTCCGGGTCCCCGAAAACCTCCACCATCACCCCGGACCAGCCAATGATGGACGACCTCCTGACGCTGAACATGGGCTTCTGGCCCAAACGCTCCCCTCTGAATCCTTCTCACCGTTGATGAAGGCTCGGCCACTTCCAAAAGAATCATCCCAATAAAAAAATATATAAAAAGAAGAAAGAAAATAGGCGGGATATTAAAGAAAAAAGCCTTTACCCTGCGTTGGACAGTGAGGAGGCAGCGGCCGTGAGCATCCATGAGGACGACTTAGCCCTTATCACGGGAGTCAGGGCCGTAGGAATGACAAGGTCGCCGGCGGCATCGTAGACGTTGAAGCCATCGTCGGCAAAGAAGGGGGAAGTCTTGCAGACGGTGAGGTGTGTTTCCTCCTGGAATCGGAAACCGTCCTCCACCAGAACCCTTCCCTTCATTCCCGTTCTTTGTTTTTCCTTTCCTTCGACCGAGGAGAAAGGAATCAGAGGGGCTTGTGGTCCGGAAAGGGCCGGTGAGGTCGGTCGGGGGAAGTGAACTACTAACTGAAAAGAAAGAAGAAAGGGTGGGAGATTTTTATAAGTTGTCTGCATCCTCACCTCAAGCACCCATGCGGTGGTCCACCCACACACCCACGCTCTGCTTCTTCGTTTTCCTCTTTCTTTCTTCTTCTTTTTAAATAAATCACGGAACGTAGATAAGCAAGTCATCGTTTTGTTGTGCCGTTGGCAATAATTGCTTCCACCTGTTCATTTCACTTAACATGTTCAAGCAGGCATTCGGACCGGAGTTTGAAGTTTTTGAGATCCATTACCAAAACAAAGATCCAGCTAACCTAACCATTGATCGTATTCGGCCAATCTCATCGTCTTTTACGATGCGAGCGGCTAACGTCCGGTTCACGGTGCATTGTACAAAATTCAGGTCAAAATTAGTCAATAACATAGAAAAAAAAATCTTTTTAGTAATGAATTTTTAATATACAAACATTTTTACCGTACAAATTTGTACTTCATACAAAATATGTATAAAACTAGTTTTACAAAAAGTGCAACTCCGTACAATGATTTTTTTGTATATGTACATTTCTTCGTAACTGCTAAAGTACGTGTTTCAGATCACGGGTCATGTTTTCCTCATTTTGCGGACCGATGGAAGGACGTGAGCATTTGTGGTTCTTCAGTCTTGCTAGCATTGTATTCGGGTTTTGCTAGTTTTCTTGCTCTCGATATCATCGTGCTCGCTTGAATTTTCCAAAGCTTACTCGCCTACCATCTCGTGCTGGCTTGACTTTTTTGAACTCGGCTCGTTTACCTCGATCATAAACTTCTTGATATGACAACCTTACCTCCTGGTTATTTCCTTTGCGTTAGTATTTTCATACTCGCTCGTTCTGGAATCTGCTCGTCCACTATTTCATGCTCGTCTGGACTTGGCTCGCTTGCCGCAATCCCGGACTTTGAAGCCTTAAACTCTTTTTATTAGGCCCAAACTCGTGGAATTTGGTCCTTGAGGTAGTAGTACTTGTTTTCTAGCAGCTCAAGCGGCCTCAAACCCCTTGTTGATCAAATCGTTGAAGTGGTGAGTGTTGGCATTTCTCTTTCATTTAAGGGGAAGGAAAAGGAGAAACAGGGGAGAGGGAGTAGTCTATGCGGTGTTAGTTTAATAATGCACTAAGAAGGGTAAATTAACACTCTCATTTTGAAGGCACTACCCTCAACTTATTTTCGTGTGTCGAAGAAGTTTCTTACTGACAGGATAGAAGACTTCGTCTGTCAGGTTGAATACTCAACAAGAGTACCAGTTTAATTACATAATTTGGATTTGTTTGGATTTGTCGTACAAAACCAATATGTTATTGCTTATCGTGTGTCTATGGTCAATTTAAAAAATAATAGAGATGCACTAAGTTTATAGTGGTTCGACAAGTAGTGTATGCATCTATTCTTCCAACACTCCACCCCAATGAGGGTGTATCTATTAATTATAAGATCAAGGGAGTACAAAAAATACACATGCATACTTCAGACTGAAATGTGACTAACGAACCCACGCGAACATACCGTGACTAACAACTATGTACAACTTCAACTGTGACTAATATTCGTACAATTCCTCACTACATCCATGGCTTTCACTCTGGTGGCTACCACACTATCTATACAAAGTCTCCCTTCTTCGTGACTTCCGTGCAAACTCCCTCACGTGACTAACTCCGTAGTTTTCACTCCCGTGGCTCGCATCTTTCTTGAAGTTAACACGATGCTCTATTATTCGTTAATGAGTTCGCACCTATTTATAAACTAAGATGTTATATTATTATATGAATTCATTCTTTTGAATTTGGTTTATTACGTTATTCTCAAAGTTTTGGTGGTGGTGGTATTTTGGTTTGGTAAATATCGAAGATAGTATGGATGGGATGCAGTGCCCTTTGTGACTGACATTTTTCTTCCTAGAAAACATTGAGTACCGGCGAAGGAATTGATTTATGCAGCGGAGTAGCGGAAGGACCAAAAATACCTGTAGCTAAAAAAACGTATATGAAATAACACTAAAGTAGCAGCGATAGAGGATTTTTTGCAGACCACCCCCCCCCCCCCCCCCCTTCCCAGTTTGTACGAGGTTTAAGGGGGAAGTGGGTTTCCCTGTTTGTACGAGGTTTAAGGGGGGAAGGCGGGGGGGAGTGGTCTGATACATGTGAATTACAAACTGAGCTTTAACTTTAATGAAAAAAAAGGAAGAGTTTTTACTTACTCTCTCCATGCCCGTCGGGAATTCCGACCTCCCCCTTCTTGCCTTTCACGCCCATCTTCCTCCTCTCCTCGTACTTCCCTGCCAGCCCGTCGAACAGGACCCCCGCCCCCAGCCCCGCTGCCAGGTCGATCGTGTAGTGCCCCCTTGTCCCCAGCAGCCTTATGACCTGCAGCACATTGAGCGCATCGAACAGCCAAGCGAGTTCCTGCCTCCTAACTCTCCTCATGTCCAGGGATGCGATCACCGACCCCGCTACGTGGCCTGAGAAGAAGAGGAAGAAGGACACGTTCCCCACCGGGAAATCCACTCCCGATCCCAGGAACCCCTGTCGGACGTAATCCATTAACGATGTTTGATGAGCAGGGTAACAGATTCGCAATTTGGACTGAAGCACGAACCTCAGGTACCGGCAGCTGGGTGGAATAACCGAGGATTCCGCGGCAGGTGAACATGAAGAGGGCAGAGATTGTAGCCCTCGGCCTCCCCTCGATCAGCCACGTCCACAGAATGTATGTTGTCTGCATCCCGACAAACATCTGCTCGTATGAATTCGATCGGTGGAAGCAGGGCAATTAGATTAGGCCAATCGGAAAGCGGCAAAAGACAACGGAATGCGGGGCAGGGTGCGATTGCAACATACCGTGTTGAGGAAGGCCAGAAAGGTGTTAAGGTCAGGGGAGGAGGAGAGGAGACAGTGGAGGGGCCTTGTGGCAACGAACCCGAGGTCAAAAGGAGGGGACGAAGGGGGCACCATGGAGAGGGTGTACTCGACTCCCATGAAGAAGAGCAGGCAGCCGCCGAAAACACTAGGCAGCCAATGATGAGTCGCGACATGGAACACGTCCTGCCTGGTCCATTGCATGAACGATGGTGCCCGCGTGACGGTCCTCCCACCCTTATCGAAATCGGCTACGACCATGAGGTCGTTTAGGTTGAGAAGGTCATCGTGGCGGTGATGGGGGGAGAGAGGTTTGATGGAAATCCTATGCTTGAGGAAGGAGCGGGGGGCAGGAGGGGCAGCCATTGGCGGCGGCATACCCGAGGGCGGCGATGACGTCTGTATGTAGATAGAAGAGGTGGGGTGGAGTTTGATTATAAATTTGCTTACAGATTTGTTTGGTTTTCGAAATGAAACCGAACGAAAGTAATTGAATGGATCATGAGATTACTGGTTGATTGCATCAAATGAGTCGGGTAAACCTCGGGGGGGGGGGGGGGGGGGGGGGGTCTTCTTACCTAACAAACCGGTGGTTTTTGTCCCGCAATTTAAATCAAATTGAAGGCAACTACTTGTTTCCCCCGACAACATTGACGTGCTAAACTTTCGGTCATCTACATTTTATCCGTGAGTAGGTGTTTGAGAGGGGGGGGGGGGGGGGGGGGAACATTAGAGTAGCTAACTGCAGCAACCTAGTATGTTCCCTTGAACAAGCAGCAGGATACCCTCCAACAGCTTCAATAACATCATTTCCACAATCTGTGTCCGTCCGTCCCCTGTCATATGCATGGGTGTATCTATAAGAGAAATTAAAAAAAATTAACGAGAATAATTTATGATATTGATTGATTTCGTAGTTGGTTGTATATTAGTTATAGAAAGTACGTATTGTAATAGGAGTGATTATAGCGTTTTCTTAATTTAGTATTAGCATTTATGTATATATTATATGTATTCAAATGTTAAATCAATACATAAAAAGATTTCCGTCCTTTTCATGGTATCAGAGCGTCCTTTGTCCTAAAAAATCGATAGCTGCCATGGAAATTCCCGCTAACAATGCGCTAAAACGATAGTTCGTTATGCACCACGGAGATCAAGCAACAATGCACACGAAAAGATCCCGTCGATATTCACCACGGAGATCAAGCAACAAATCAACTGATCAATCAAGTCCTGACCGGTGAGAATTATCCAACTTGGAGCCAAGCGATGCATATGGTGCTTGAGGCTCCCAACAAACATGGATTTGTCGATGAGACAATACAAATCCCATCAGAAAATTCATCCGAACGAGTTCGTTGGTCACTATGCAATGTTCTTATTCTCACATGGATTTTGAATGCTCTTGCTCCGGAGCTAGCGGATAGTGTGATATATGCAACATCTGCCAAAGAAGTCCGGGATGATCTCAAGGAGCGGTTTTCGCAAAGTTCAACACAAGGATGTTCCAAATTCGTCAAGCTTTATCTACCTTTCAACAAGGAAGTTTAACTATTTCTGTCTATTTTTCTATGTTGAAAGGTTTTTGGGATAAACTTGCATCCCTCATTATACTTCGACAATGTGGATGTGAGGCAAGCAAAGCCCTGATTATCAGCAAACTGAAAAGGTTTTCAATTCCTGATGGGTCTTAATAAATCTTACTCTAATATCATAGGATAGATTCTTCTTCAAAATCCATTGCCCAATTTGAATAGGATATACAATATGCTCCTTCAAAAAGAAAAACAACGTGAAGTTTTCGTACCTATAATGAATGTTTCAGATAATTCAGCTATGGTTGTAGATAGAGAAAAGTATAGCTGATTACATAACAAAAGGGAAGCAGAGACCTACTTGTGATTACTGCAATTAGATGTGACGTACTAGAGACAAATGCTATTACTTGAATGGATATCCTGAATGGCATCATCTTTACGGAACAAAGTCAGTTCTTCGTCCTCCGAGAAATACACATACAGTCAACCCAAACAACAACTCCGTTGTCATGGTGGTTAATGGAGAATCAAATGAGTCCTCTGCTGTGCTCGATGCCCCCGCTCCACATTTCACTAAGGAACAATATGAGAAAATTCTCCAAATCATTCAAGCAGATGATGATTTTGCAAATCTCACGTGTGAGTTTTTATGTTCATTAACAAGCATATCTCATAGTAATGACTGGATCATCGATACTAGTACATCTGATCATATGGCATCATCACATATGAATTTAAAAGAAAAAATTTCTTTTGATACACCAAAAAGAGTTTATATGCCAAATGGAATATTTCATTAGTTTATAAATATGGGACTTATAAGTTGTCATAAACTATATTTTTAAAAGATGTCTTGATATGGATGATTTTAAATTTAACCTTATTTAGGTTAGAAAATTAACGAAGGATTTAAATTGTGTTGTTTACTTCACCCATGATATCCGTAAATTTCAGGAACTTTCGACGAGAAAACTGATTGGCATGGGGAAGCAAAATAAAGGACTTTATTATTTCATCCCAAGTTTTGGTTTCTCTTCTTATCAAAATAATGAAATTAAAATTTTTAATGATCATGTTATTTGGCATCAGCTAGTTGGGCATGTTTATAATGAAAGATTGTTCCTTTTGTGATGTTGTCCATTAGCGAAACAAACCAAAATTCTTTTTTCAAGAAATTCTATTGCTAGTCTGGAAAATCTTGATTTAATTAATATTGATTATATGGGTCATATTATATCCCTACCATGAATACTGGATCCGATATACATGGATATTCTTAATGAAATTTAAATCACAAACAATATCAATTATAAAAAAATTTATTGAGTTTATAAAAACTCAGTTTAGTAAGAATATAAAAGCAATCCAATCAGACAATGGATCTGAATTTACTTCAAATGACATTCAAAATTACTTGTATGAAAAATGAATTATACAAAGATTTTCTTGTGTACACACACCACAACAGAATGGAGTCGTAGGAAGGAAACATCGTCGCTTATTAGAAGTGGCAAGATCGCATGAATTTCAATAAAAAATATCGATATGTTTTTGGGAGACTATATATTAACAGTCTCGTATCTTATAAATAGAACTCCTACTAAAATTAGATGGTAAAACACCGTATGAATCCTTTCATATCAAAATTCCAATTTTATCTCATCTAGGGTGTTTGGTTGTTTGTGTTATTCAACCAATATAATGCCAAATAAGACAAAATTTGATTTTAAATCCCATCCTAGCGTATTAGTAGGATATGCATAAAATCATAAAGGGTATAAATATATAATTTATTTAATAAAAGGACAGAAATATCAAGGGACGAAGTATTTTATGAAATAAACAAAACGAAAATGTTTCATCTAAACATGCCGTAATTCTGGTTCTTAATCCAAAGAATTCGAACCAAAATTATAATTATTCCAGTATTGATACCAACGTTGGAAACGAAAATAGTAATCATGAGTCAATACAAACTGAATTAAGAAGATCTCAAAGAATAAAAAGAATTCTTTAAATTGAAATATTATATTTGTTCAATTAGTACAAAAGTTAATTATGATAATTTCAAATTCACATTAGAGGGACTTTTTTTTCCTGTTAACACTACATCAAGAGCCATCATGTTATAGTGAAGCTATAAAATACGAACATTGGAAAATGGCTATGAAGAATGAAATTAATGCCTTAGAATCTAATAATACTTGGACACTTGTCCAACAAACTTCGAATATTAAACCCCTAGGGTCAAAATGGGTATACAAAGTTAAATTTAGATCAAATGGTACAGTAGAAAGCTATAAAGCGTGTGTAGTTGCTAAAGGTTATTCACAACAAGAAGACATAGATTATATCGAAACTTTTGCTCCGGTAGCAAAATTAACAACCTGTTAAGAATATTTGCTATACGAAAGTGGGATTTATTTCAACTAGATGTAACTAATACATTTCTTCATGGAGATCTACATGAAGATGTTTATATGAAAGTACCTCCCGGTTTTAAAACCAATAAACCTAACATGGTTTGTAGGTTTAAAAAATCTATTTATGGCTTAAAACAAGCCTCACGTTAGTGATTTGAAAAATTATCCCAAACGTTAATTAAATATGATTTTAAAAATCCTCTTTCAGATTATTCTTTATTTATATACCATAAATATGATATTTACGTTGCGATACTGATTTACGTAAATGATATCATAATAATCGGTAATGACATATCATTTATAAAAAGATTTAAAGAGAAATTAAATCAAGACTTTAAATTAAAAGATCTTGGCAATCTAAAATATTTTCTTGGGATTGAAATTTCAAGAAATAATAATGGAATATATCTTTTCCAACGTCAATATGCTCTAAACATTTTAAAAGATTAGGTATGATCGGATCCAAAACATATTCCACGAGCTTAATTTAAAATTATCCAATAATGATGAAGATATATTAAAGGAACCATTAAAATATCGAAGGTTGATTGGGCCATTATAATATCTTACGTATACCAGAACTGATCTTATTCTTTTTTGTTAATTTACTAAGTCAATTTCTAGCCAATGCTAGAGAAAACCACATCTTGATGTTGTATATCAAATATTACGATATATAAAATCAAATTCTGGTCAATGATTATTTTTTTCTTGCAAAGAAAATTTAAAACTCACAGCATTTTGTGATTCTGATTGGGTATCTGGAGATACCTGTCGATCTATAAAAGATAATTGTATTTTTCTCGGACATAGTCTCATTTCTTGGAGAACTAAAAAACGGTATACAATATCTAAATCATCGGCAAAAGCTGATATCGTGCCTACATATTGCGGCAAATCTTGTTTTTCACGAACGAACAAAGGACATCGAAATTGATTTTCATCATGTGCGAGAAAAAAATACAACGAGACGTAATTTCCACTAAATACATTAGTTCAAATAAACAATTAGCCGATATTTTTACTAAAGCACTTGGAAATGATTCTTTTAATTATATAACGTCCAAGTTGGGCTTGTTAGATTCAAGTGCCCCAACTTGAGAAATTAAAAAAATAATTAAAGAGAATAATTTGTGATATTGATTGATTGATTTCGTAATTGATTGTATATTAGTTATACAAAGTACTTGTAATAGGAGTGATTATGACATTTTCTTAATTTAGTACTAACATTTATGTAAATACTAAATGCATTCAAATGTTAAATCAATACAGAAAAATATTCCAACTTTTTTACTATCTTTCCGAAACAATCGGACATCATCATCATGTATGTAATATGAAAATCACCAGCAATGCTCAGAAGAGACCAGTTTGGCACCTTCATGTTTCATTATCCTCGTCCTTGAATTCTGGGCTTCAATATAATTACCCTGTTATTATTGTTATGCCCAACCATGTTGTCATTATTCAGGGTCAGGATGCTCCACATGGTACCGGTGAATTAGGTCGCCAGCCTCCTCGTGAGTTTAATAGACCAACATGCGTTTGCACTCTAACTATATGTCTAGAATAAAGTCGAATGTGATGCCTAGTCCCAACTTTGGTGTCTCGATACGTATCTCATTGGGCATCTGAGGTGAACTAGCTATCTCACCGGCACGTGTCAATCCAAAAAGGAAAAAAGATCTAGAACAAGCTCCTAGTACTGTACAACAAAAGAAGTAAACTCAAAGCACTCACTCATAAGATAGTTTGTTCCTAATCATGTGAAAATATTTCACCGTATAAGATTATTAATTTTTTAAATTTTCGAAATACTGTCATGAATTCGGCATCATAAAAGCTGAATCCGCCTTCCTGAACGGGACACGGATGGATGCTCATTGCCTTAATAAATTCGACTTTTTAAAAGTCAAGTTAGAAGTTTTTACGAAAAAATACGAGTTCAGCTCAAGAAACTTTATCACCCAAGGAATTTCATTAACGAAAGTAATTGCTCTAGTGAAATGGTATTAAACCTTCACATCTCGGATCTAAGTTACAATTTAAAATTTGGTTGTGAATTATAAGGTAACTACGCTTTGAAAAAAAAAATAAGAAAAGATACCCTTTTTTCCCATGGCATGGGCATATTCTGAAGAAGCTTGTAAACAGCATGCGGAACAAACTTAAATCCTCTATGAAATACGCATTCTTCATGTATATTCTTCATTGCAGGCAGCACTTTGTCCATGTGTATATCGGCTATTAGTTAAGCTTATATAAATCAAAAGGAAAAAAATCACCCAAGATAAGTTTTGAAGGACAACTTGAAAAGTATTTTACAACTGTAGTTGACGTATCTTGCCGCAACAAAAACTATACGGTTTACAACGAGACCACGCATCCAAATTCTCAATCCCAGATTGCCAACTTCAATCAAACATACCACAAGAAATCATGTATTTTTTTTACAAATTTATAGTCGGCGCACTTATTCGTCGTTTACTAAAGTGGTTGATAACGAAGTCCAAAGAGCCAACTGAAACAAAACAGAGAACTGAAAATGCTTTCTAAAAGACTAAAATAGAAAACCAAAATAACCGGCGGTTCACCAGAAAAAGGCAAAAACGAAGAAATACATAAAACAAGAAGAGAAAAGGAAAAGGAAAAAAGAGGCAACCCCCACTGACCTGTGATTTTCCGGATGTCGTTGAAATTAATTTATGATCAAAAAGTAAATGGAACATTGAAGTCATGATAATGGAGAGCTAACGAGCTATATATATAGTTAATTCTGAAGTCTCTTTAGTTTCCTGCTTCATCATGTGTAACCATTTCAAATTAAGAGAGATAAACTAAGACCATCCAAATATCGTTGCAGTAGTAGCTCTACATAAAGTGTTGGCAACACGGAACATCCGTTTTGGTCGTACGTTTTCCTTTTCTATCAATTACTTTCACTTATAACCCCCAACAACTTCCTACGCATCTTGACAAAACCAGACTACCTCTAATTCCCATACTTCTTCGTTTTGCACTTCATCCACTCCTATCTCTTCTCCTGAAGCCTCTCCTCCATCTCGGCGAGGGACGAAATACTCATGCACCTACCGGGCGGCTACTGCCGTGTCGGAAACTGCTCAATCTGGCCTTTCATCTCGTCGTTCCACATCCTTTAACGACCCTCATATGGAAAACCCTAGTGGTGATCGCCACGGAAGGCCTTCTTCCCCTCGTAAACAACCACTCTAATAGAACTCCCCATCGACACTTTCACTCGGAGGGAGGGAGAAGAGTAGCGTGACGTGACTCTTTCCCTGCGTGGGTTTTGGATTTTATAACGCGCACGATTGGTGACGGGGCGTTAGCACGTGACTATGTGTTTGCACATGAAAACATGGGCAGCCGGAGTACTAATCGGAGTGAAGAAATTACGTTCCCGAGTAAAAGTTAAGAACACAAAATAAACACAAATGATTGCATTAAATAAATTACAATCATTATTGCTTGAAACACAAAACACAAAGTACACTAGGGATATAAATGGTATGAGATTAGAATGATGAAAAGAGGCTTTTTTTTTTAATGTTAATGTCCGGGTCTTACCACAAAAGAAGCAACACCTATTTATGTTAAAGAAAATTACTAAAATAGTGGGGAAACTCCTAAAACGTCCGGATAGAGTTGGTGAGTTGCTTAAAACTGCCTTCAAAGTCTTGTCGGGTTGGGGGAGAATATGATATTTTTCCCTAGATTAATAAGAAAAATCTAATATTTTTCACTAATTCATCTTTTAGGAAAAAATCTAATATTTTCCCTCGATAATCTGTAGGAAGAATTAATAATTTATTTTATTATAATTTTTTCAAATACTTTTTCAAATACTCACGATCGAAAGAACCCAAAATCTTCGAATCTCTGGTATTTCTCTATTTCTTCTCGATCGAGAGTCAAAATCTTTTGAGTAAGCCCAAAATTCTTATTCATAAACATTGTAACGTGTCTCTCACATGCGGGCTTACAATTGGGCCAATGGGCCCAGGCCCGTAATGAGTTTTATTACCCATTCCTTCGTCGTCGCGTTCATCCCCTCCAACTCCGCCTCGTCTTTCCCCAAATTTCTCTTGCTCACCCCCCCCCCCCAAATCACTAAAAACCCTAAATCGGATCGACCGGGTCAACCGAGGGAGGCAGAGATGGTGCTAGCGCAATTAGGCGGGAGTATATCCCGCGCAATCCAGCAGATGAGCAGTGCGACGATCATCGATGAGAAAGTCCTCAACGATTGTCTCAACGAGATCAACCGTGCCCTGTTGAACGCCGATGTCCAGTTCCAGCTTGTCCGCAACATGCAGAACAACATCAAGAAGATCGTCAACATCGACGATCTCGCGGCCGGTCATAACAAGCGAAGAATCATCCAGCAGGTGTGCTGATTTGAGTTTCTTATTATTACTCTTGTTTTGATGTAAGAATTATTGTGATTATTTAGTTGTTTATTCTTTTCTTGTTCAGGAATATTGCGTTAATCTCGTTTGCCATTCGCCTGCTTGTTCCCTCATGTTATCCGTGCTTAACTTTGGTATGATGATGGGGTTGAAGGAGTTGCTATTGATTATGGTAGAAAGATCTTTGATTTTGGTAGAAGATTGGTTTTCTTTGCTGGGATCACTGAAAATCATATCAGTGTTGTGGTTGGCGCATTAAGTTTACCAAAAAAGTGCTGTCATCTGGCCTGGTCTGGAGCTCTAATCCTGCCACAATAACGTGTAGCTCTTCAGTCTGCTAGAATTGTCACCATCCGTTGAATCTCCTGCGATCTAATATTCGTTTTATCCTATTAACTACTGTCCTTGCATTGGTCAGGCTATATTTAACGAGCTATGCAAGATGTTGGATCCGGGAAAGCCTTCCTTTACTCCAAAGAAAGGGAAATCTAGCATCATTATGTTTGTTGGTCTACAAGGTATTCAAATATCAGTTCTTTTTTCAACTTTAGTTTTCAAACATGATTTTTTTGCTGTCGTGGCTTGTCCTCGCTAGACAAAACACAAGATAATTGGTGGAGTTGTCTATATGCATCTTCTCATGTCTAGAATAAATTTTTGAACAGTTCTGGCATATGTCAGGTTCCGGTAAGACGACAACATGTACCAAGTATGCTTATTATCATCAAAAGAAAGGATGGAAGCCTGCTCTTGTGTGTGCCGATACCTTTAGAGCTGGTGCTTTTGATCAGTTGAAGCAGAATGCTACTAAAGCTAAGATTCCTTTTTATGGAAGGTAAACCAGTTGTAGTATTACATTTTTCTGCAGTTGAAGTGATCTTGTCTTGTCTTATACCTTTCAATTTGATTAATTACCACAAAACGTTTATGTTGGAGTGTCTGGAAACAAAGTGAGAATTGGAAATAAATAATTAGTTTAAGTTAAATTTTCTGGAGATAATTAGTATAATGTCTATGACAGTTATACAGAGTCAGATCCTGTGAGAATTGCTGTCGAAGGTGTAGAGACATTTAAGAAGGAGAACTGTGATCTTATAATTGTCGATACCAGTGGTCGTCACAAACAGGAAGCTTCTTTGTTTGAAGAAATGCGTCAAGTCTCGGAAGCTACGGTAACGTCACGGGGCCAGGTTATTCCGTTATAAATAATATGCATTTAAGAAATTGACATTTCATTCTCTGATGCAGAAACCAGATCTTATTGTGTTTGTTATGGATAGTAGTATTGGTCAAGCTGCATTTGACCAAGCTCAAGCATTCAAGCAAAGTGTACCTGTCGGAGCTGTTATTATAACTAAAATGGATGGGCATGCAAAGGGAGGAGGTGCTCTTAGCGCGTAAGTTTTACACAATACAAATCATTTTATTGAAATTTGTCTGCATTTTGCTGGTCAGCTTTTAAATTATGTGGATTAATTCCTGATCCCATATTAAGATCCTCAATAATCTTGCAAAGTTTCTGTCCCTGTATGCTTATTGGGGGAATTTTCTATTAGAAGAAACCAGATTGCAACCTTGCATCTCGCTGAATTTTTATTTTTTCGTGCAGTGTTGCAGCAACAAAAAGTCCAGTTATCTTTATCGGTACTGGAGAACATATGGATGAGTTTGAGGTGTTTGATGTTAAACCATTTGTGAGTCGTCTATTAGGTAATCCATCTTATTTCATGGTTATGTCATATTGCTTACAGCAGCTTCAGGGTACCATTATTGGGTGCTGCTCCGATATAATGGGCCTGATATCTGGTGCTGCCTGTGCAGGTATGGGCGACTGGTCTGGATTTATGGACAAAATTCATGAAGTGGTTCCCAAAGAGCAACAGCCAGAGCTTCTGCAAAAGCTTTCTGAAGGGAACTTTACCTTAAGGATTATGTACGAGCAGTTTCAGAATATTCTGAAAATGGGTCCAATTGGTCAGGTGGATATGCATTATGCCTCTTCTTATATTTCTTAATCTATGATTCTTGGCTTTGTGCTTATGGTGTGTTTGATTTTATGTAGGTATTCTCTATGCTACCCGGATTTAGTGCAGAATTGATGCCAAAGGGTCACGAGAAAGAAAGCCAAGCAAAGATCAAAAGATACATGACCATGATGGACTCAATGACGAATGAAGGCAAGTAATTGCCCTTTTTTTCTTCCGCTAGCGCTGGAGGGGACAAACTTATGTAAATTTAATCCACACTTGTGCCTATTCCTGATGTTTTGTGCATACTTTCCACAGAGTTGGACAGTTCAAACCCTAAACTAATGAATGAATCCAGGATCATGCGGATAGCAAGAGGATCAGGACGTCATGTCAGAGAAGTCATGGATATGCTTGAAGAGTACAAGCGTCTCGCCAAGATCTGGAGCAAGATGAAGGGTCTTAAGATACCTACGAAGGGAGACATGAACATGCGATCCCGGAACATGAATGCTCAACACATGAGCAAAATCCTGCCACCGCAGATGCTAAAGCAGATAGGCGGCATGGGTGGCCTTCAGAACTTGATGAAGCAGATGGGATCTGCCAAGGACATGATGGGGATGTTTGGGGGCGCCGGCGATTCATAGAGCTTTCATGCGGACAGCACAAAAGTTGTCTATCCCTCCCTCTCTTGATACTTGTAGCATTGGCCACTTGTACATCATTTATGAAAGCATTTAGAGAAAATTTCAGTTTTGACTCGGTAATTGAGTGGATTATATTTTTTCTGACTGCCTACATCTGAGAGGCTGTGGCTTCCTCTTCTTCTCTTTGTTGCTTGTCTGATTGATTTTCTTAATGGGAATCGGATTGGGTGGTCATTTCCACGCTTTTGTTTGGATGCCGCAAATGACCGTTAATATATTGGAACTGATTATCCCAATGGATCTTATGGCTTTGTTTTCTTAAATGAAATGCCAACATAAATTAACTCAGAATGTACATAGTATATAATTAACCGCTTCTACCTTTTACTCTGTTCATTTCCTATACAGGGAGGCCGCATTTCATCATCTCTCCAGGAACTTGCTCAGAACTGTTTTCCTTAGAGGAACTTCATCATCACCGTCTTCCTCTTTCTCGTTCTTGAGGTATATATTCAACGCGCACCGTATTACCGTGTTGACTTGCTTCCTCAGTGTCGCGTTGTCTATGAAAATGTCTGTCAGCATCTTTCGTATTTCATCGTCACTAGTCCTCCCATTGGCGCCTTCATTTGCATTTGGTGTCTGACTCTTCGCTGCATTTTCCACATCCTCAGCTAAGAGCTGGGCCTGTTGTTGAATCGTGAACAAACTTATTAGATAAGTATGATACATACAAGGCATCTAAAAGCCAAACGTATGCATAAAGTTTCAAAAGTCAAAACCAGATAAAAGAGAGAACCCCATTGATATTCCTCTATGGCTAGTTGCGGATACAAAGGTCTAGTTTAAAGAATCACGTGGTATAAGAGAATTATTAGCAGATTAATCATATTTGCACCCAAAAGCACGAGGGAAGAATATTGTCTTTTCAAGATAAACTACTTAAGTTAACAATCAAATAAATAAATAAACTACTGGAGTTCATGTTCAGGGAAAAAGGGCCAGAGGTACAGGATATGTACCTCAGCAAGGAGGAGGCCAATTCGATTGTCAGAAGTGGTCAATAGATCTATAGCATCGGATGGAGAGGAAGTGTCAACTATCAACTCGTCCTCCTCTTCAACCAGGAAATTAACGCTGCATTCCTCGAGTCGATCACGCAGAATTTTACATTCACGCAATAGCTTTCCATTAGTAGCACTGGTATCTTCAGCTTTTTGTTTTTCTTTCTCCAGAGCTCTCTGTATCATGAGCCAAGTAACCATTAGCTAGCCATCTGGAATCAGGTTTTTGCATAGATAAGTTGGGCAAAAAATAAAGCAAGAGTTACACAATTGAGAACATCTTACAAAATATTTCTCTCAAAACTCCATTAGACAGGAAGAGAGGTTTTCAATTTACAAAGGAAATATTACCTCCAGTGCAATTTTTTCTCTCAACAACTGGCTAAGCTGATGCTTCCATTCTACTTGGGAGCTACGGAGAGATTTAACCTCCTTCACAAGAACCTTAATTTCTGCTTTAGACTTCGCTTCCAATTCCTCGTTATGTTTTTGCAAACTATCAATTTGTTCTCTAGCGCCATCCAATTCAATAAGCATCATGTCTCTTTCTTGAAGGAGTGACATTCTTGCTAACTCTGTTCTTGCCCTTTCATCCTGAAATTATTCATTCCATTTTGCCAAGGTAAGACATGCCAGCATAAAGTGCAAGAGTATATGAAATATGTCCAAAAAGGAAACCTGTTCAGATTTAAATTGGACTTCAGTCTCCAAACACTTCCTCCGGAGTTCTTCCAAGTCCCACTGCATTTTAGTAAATTTCTCTTTTTCTATAAATGTGGACTGTAGTGCGTTCTCCTTGCAGCTATGTCTAGTGGTCTCAAGTTCTGCTTCCAGATCTTTGACCTTGAGAAGACAGAATCAGTGAGTACCAAATCATATATAACATCAAGACAAGAAATGCAACTGCTGGATACACTAACAATAGACATCCATAATGAACCCCAGACAAGGACATAGATGCTTAATATAATGACAACTAGATCACTATTCTAAGTCAGCTGTAGATGTGCATGTCAAGAATTCAATGAGGTGATGAAATACATAGACTAATCAAAAGTTCCACTGCAGACAAAATCCCTGCATAGATTCTTAGCATAGAGAGAAGTATCACTTTTCTGCAATATCGTAAAATGGGAAATATAATTAATGGACATTATATAAACCTTTGTTGTTAGAAACTGTCGAACAGCGGCTTCTTGATTAAATCTGACAATGAGATCCTCCATGTCAGTTTTTGCAGTAGCCAACCTCTGCCGCATGGTGGTCAGGATTCTCCTCATTTTGTGCCGCTCCTCTGACATAAGGGCAATTGCTAAATCTTTTGGAAACTGTAGCTCAGAAATGGCAGAATACTCCATTATTCTCCCTGCATCGCTTCCATCTAAATGACGGGAAATATCATCCATTGAGCTGAGAGGAGCCATATCACTCGCCCTCGCATAACTAAAGTCACTCCCAAAGCTTTCCGCTGAAAACCTGCGACCATGAATCACTTGACCATCTAGTTTTGAACCCCCCCTTTCATCAAAAGGTTCCCTTTCATTCTGTTCCCTATCATCAGAAACATCATCATAGTGATCTCCATTGTTACTCATAACTCCGGTTTGTCCTTCATTACGTTTTCCCCTTAAAAACCTCTCTAATTTATCAGATAACAGTTCTCTGTCAAAACTCTCAGAGTCCAGACTTGTTAACCCTTGATGATGCAAGTCATACACAGCAGTCTCAAGACCGGATGCAGATACCTCAGCTTCTTCATTAGCTTGAGGACCAATTCTTGGTGATCTGGATCCAGATATCTCATGAATTGAATCTTTACCATGATCAGACATGACCGATGGGCTCAGCATGGAAGTTGAGACCTCAGATGTGGTTTGCTCAGGCAGAAGCAGAACTGTTTGAGATAATGTTGCATTTGTCTTTGTAATTGAAAGGCTCATTTCATTGAAAACTGAGAGGAAAAATGCAAGTCAGTAGAAAGATTACCAAGTCTGAATGGAAGTCCTTTGTTTGAGTTTTTGGAAAAAAAACGTTAAAAAAAAAATTCTTGCATGAAAACGTACACAATCTTGCAGCAGCTTCTAGCTCAAGGAAGTTTGCTACAATAGCCGTTCTTGATAACTCAATGTCAGATAAGAGTCTTTCCATCCAATCCTCCAGTGAACACCTTCTCTGCAGTTCACTAATCATCTTGAGAATATTACTACAACTATTAAAGAATAGAACCTATCAGCAACATCAATAAAACTGCATGCATCATAACAGCACAAAACCTTAAGAAAAACAACGAGAAAATGCTACTTTTGTCGTGAGATAGGCTAAGCTAAAAAGAACCTCAATTACAACTTAGGTCGGAGATCTATAGCACTTGAAAATAAAAGCCAAGGTCACCCAATAACCATCATTGCATAGCTATCACTGAAGGCAGCATAAAGAATGATACTTCCAACAATGTTCCGATAAATGTAGTAGGTTGTGGTTGCTATAAGCAATTACATGAAGAGATGCTAACAAAAAGTCATCCAGGAGGAGATCTAAACAGTAACTGTCTGAAATAGAGGAATTGCTAAATCGATTCTGCGAAAGAAAGGAAATTTGACATTTATTTTTGAATGCCTGTTAGGTAGTTCAGTCCGAGCTAACGCCATGATCAGGCAGTTTTATGACCCAACCAACATAACAAATAAGAACAATCTACACACAGAAGATCATTGTTCATACCTCTTCCAATTGTGTGTCACTTTTTGTCCCTAACAATCTCCTTGGAGGCATCGGAGGAAGTTTCTTTGCTGGGAACTCATTTTTCAGCTACAGAAAAAGAAAAGAAAACATAACTAACAAGCCTAATCAACTTATATAGTGGTCCTAGTTCTCAACTCATACAAATTTTCTACAAAAAAGTTTTTCCAGGAGGCCTTAAAAAAGCATGACTTACTTCCTTAATAAGCCTCTGAAATTCGCTAAACCTTCGTAACACACCTCGCGTGCTGGTAATTCCTTCGGGGGATTGAACGCCAACTTGAACCCTATAAAACTGGTATCTTTGAATGTTAAAACCAGACCACAATCAATAACCTCCAAGCAAGAAACTTTCCTCAGATGAATTGGGAAAGAGAACAAGGCCATCATGCACTCAGAAATGAGTTATTCCAAGACTCTATCCCATTCACAAGCAAGTAATAAACAGCCAGGCAATGAGGTAAACCAAGACATAATAAGCACAAACGCACCACTATAGGATCTGACCCTCTTGATTTCGGCAAGAGAATCCACGATGGTATCGTCACACAGTAGCTCCATCCTGTGTGAGGATCGTGTGGCCACTTCGTTTTCGGCCCCTCCTACAACAGTAAACAAAGAAATACAGGATCACCCCAAAATCACGTCGGGTCGCGATCCGAATCCTCCAAATAAAACGTCCTGCTACAAACAATCCACAAGCTGTGCATGAAATCCACATAACCACTCCAAAATCAAGCGATGGGCATCGGTAGATGCAAAACGCACCCAGAGACGGGGAGGATGGCTCCAGTCCATCCCGAGGGGGAGGGGCGATCTGCCATCGTGGCGATAAGAAGGAGGAGGAGGGGCAGGCGGCGGTTGGGGTGACTCGCTCCCAGAAGGAGAATAGGGAAGGCGGGGGCGGGGAGGGGAGTCGTAGCCGAAGCGGCGGGAGAAGGAGGGGGACGACTCGAGGATTGAATCGGAGAGGCTGAAATCATAGAGGGAGAGGTCGTTGGCGTATGGATTCATCGTCGGTCACAGGGAAGAGCAGGTCGCCGTCGATGCTGGAGACACTAGAACGACGGTCGTGTCCTGCACGAGGCCGGGGAGGAGCTCAAACTCGAATCCGACTCCGCCGCGCTGCCCTACTCCCCGTCCAAGTCCGTGCTCCACTTCCCCTTCCACGTGGAGTCAAAGGGTTGACCTAAGATCTAACGGCCACGAACGAATCACCGCCTGGGGCTTGTCCTACGTCGCGACCACACGGAATGACCACCAACAAGGGTTCGGCCATCAAAAGCAAAATGGACCCGGAACGCAACTCAAAAGTCCTTAGCCCGACTTGTTCGAGGATTGTACGAATATTCAGTTAATTTTAAAAAAATTATAAAATACGATTAAAGTTATAAATATATCGAATTTATCATCGATAGAGTGTTTTAAAAACTCGTCTTTTAATTTATAAAGAAGATAAATTTTCAAAATATATCACCCAAATAATAAGGGCAAAAATGTGTTTTGAAAATCCGTCTTCCCCTCAAAAAGAGGAAGGGGCATATGAAGAGAGCGGAAGAAGGGGAGAGGGAAGTAGAGAGAGGGGGAGAAGGGAGAGGGGCGTGCGGGAAAGCCCATAGCAAAAAATATAAAAAAAATCAAGGAGGGGATTGCGGGTTTTCAACCCGTCTTTGCCCCTATTATTTTGGTGGATGGTAAAACCCATCTTCTTTGTAAATTAGAAGACGGGTTTTCAAAACCCGCCCTAGCGACGGTAAATTCGGTATTTTGGAAACTTCCACAGTATTTTACAAATTTTTTTTAAACTAACGGTATATTCGTAGAAATCTCCAACTTGTTCCCCGTTCTTTTTTATGCCTGGTAGCTTTGGTTGGACTCTCTTGAAGAAAGTCCGTAATAAATGGTATTAAAGTCAGTTTACTGCTATTTTAATGCACGACGTAATTAATGGCATTGGTATTGTAGTGTTCGTTTGAGCCTAGGTTAAATTACAAGGACGGTGACGCCGATATTACCGTGTTCGTTCGAGATTAGGTAAGATTAATGCAAAATTGACCCTTATGAGCCGCAGACCGCGAGACGTAATGGACTTTTTGTGTGAAATCACACGTCAATAGTATGAGATGTCAATATGGACTATAAAAAGTTCTCTGAATAGTCTCGATCTTTAAGCTAATTTTTGGGTTTATCCAGGAAACCTAGTAACACCTTTCCGACCCTTCGCTTTGGAGGTTTCTTTCAAAATAACGTTGGTTCGCAAAATATTTTGTAAAATAGGTCAGTCAAACTGAAAATTCCTCAACTAGGATCGGTAAGTCGGAGTTAAAAGCTCTGATTTTGATTTCTAAAAAAATCGGAGTCTGTGACTCCGGTTTATGCTGCTGCCTGCTGGGACCTAAAAATAAAGTTGTTGACCCAACTTTTTGAGAGATGTGAAAAACCATTGAATCGGAGTCCCTAGTTCAACAAACACAAAATCAGAGTAAGAGACTCCGATTTTATTGTTCCGAAGTGCTCAAGGCGCAGGCCAAAGTCAGAGGCTTGAACTCCGATTTTGATGAACTTTGTTTTCAGGCGTCAGATCCACAACACCTTAGGTTTTTTTCATTTTAGTGCCCACCTCCCCCTCGGCTGAGCGTTCCCACGTCCCCGCCATACCTACGTTCCCGCCACCCACATCCTCCCTTTACACCTCCCCACCTCCCCGTCAGACCTATTTGTCCACGCCTCAGAGCATACCCGCGTCTAGGGGTGAGAAAAAAATTCGAAATTCGAAATCCAAGTCCAAAATCCGAATTTATTTTCGGAATCGTATTCGGTTAGTTTAGATTTCGGACTCGGAATCGGACCTACCGAAAAATTAAAATTTGGATATCGGACTCGCATTCGGATTTTAAAATATTAATTCGGATCGTACGAAATTCCAGTTAATGTTTTATCAGACATTTCTTTCTTCCTTCCCCGTTGCGCTTCTCCTCAGCAGCCTGCCGTCGTCTGCTTGTCCTTCCGTCCTCCTCCCGTTGCCGCTGTTCCGTCCTCCTCCCCACCGTACCCTAATTTCTTTCTTCCCTCCCCTGTTGCCCTTCACCTCAGCAGCCTGCCGTCATCTCCTTCTCCCGTCGCCACCATTCCGTCGTCCTCCCCACCGTGCCCTAATTTCATTCTTCCCTCTCTTGTGTCATCAACAGCTTGTTGTCGTCTCTCCTCCTCCTCCTGCCACCTTCGTCTCGTCCTCCTCCCCACCGTCTGTCCATCCTTTTCCTCCCCCCCCACGCCGCTGGTCCGCCCTCTTCCCGCCGACCGTAGGTTCTTCGTCTATTTTTATGATTGAGTTGCGTGTCTGTCAAGATTTTGCTGGCGTTGTAGCTGGTTTGTTAGCCTGTTTGTTCTTCTTTTTTAGTTTGGATGACAAAGAAAGTGTGGGTATTGTGGTCTGTGGAGAAGTTGTAATCAATAGAGCGACTTGAAATTCGAAAATTTCGAATTATCCGAGTTCCGAGTCCGAAATATTTTCGGACTCGGAAATTTCAGAAATTCGGAATTATATATAATCGAACACGGACTCGGACTTCAAAAAATATAATTCGAAAGTTCGGACTTAGGTGAAATTCGAATTCGGATATCCTAGTTCGGTCCAAATGCTCACCCCCACCCGCGTCGCCGCCACCCTGTCGCGCTTCACCTCCGCCCTGCCGTGCCTCCCCGCCTCAGATCCAGAGGAGAGTAAGTTTTTGCGATCACTTGCCGATCCAACAGGGCGACGGTGAAAACTCCAAGGAGCAGGTAGTTGACGGGGTGCTTCTGGTGGTAATAGTACAGCGGACACAACACTGCAGATTAAGAAAAAGAACGAAAGAACACCATCACCGCGATTTTGTTAAAACCCAATTCGGAGGAAAATCTGAGTTTAGTACTCCGATTTTGTTAAATCCCATAATTCGAAGTCCCTGACTCCGATTAAATGGTTTGTTCACATTCTTCATAAACTCATGTCTCAGCCTCCTAAATCGAAGTCATAAACTCCGATTTATTTGGAAGTTAAAATTGGAATTTTTAACTTCAACTTATCGATCTCAGTTCGAGGAATTTTCAGTTTGATCATTTCGCAAAATATTTTACGAACTACCGTTATTTCGAAACAAACCTTTCTTTGCTTACATCCAGCTTTGTACTGATAATTGCTTCTTTCTTGTTCTTATTTTCTAAAAGAATAAAAACATTTTTCTTTTTTTTGTCAGGAACATTTTTCTTTTATATGCGACAAATAAAATTAGGGGGCCCTGGAAATCGAAGCTCAAGATAGATGAACAACCAGCCCTGGTCGAAGAGAGTCCATTTAGGGTTTCCCTGCTCAACCAAAATAAGAAAAGAAGAAGAGAAAAGCTCAGTGTTTTGGCTTTATCCGGATTTCCACCAATTCTGAAAGCCCGTAGCCGAATCCCTCCTCCCTCCTGTGATGACAGAATTTGTCACCAACACCGATCCGATGCTGGACCTTCTGTATTAACGCAGAAACGCAGTAAAAACACAAATGAACATCACGCCGGAATAGTTCTCCGATTACACCAGCCAGCCCCAGAAAAGATAAACCTCCACAACAAGAAAAGCAACAACCCCCACACTACGCCTACCCCACCCCAATCTCCATTCTTCTTCTCTATCCAACTGATGCGCACGTCCTCTGCTCTTAACCACCTCGCCATGCGCTGTTTCTGTTGGGCTCTTCTCTCCACTTCGTCCATTCGTCCCTCACATTTTATTCTTCTTCTAATTACATCATCATCTCCATCCATTCCACTAACAGCACGCGACCCATGGTTTCATTTATCTAGCACTCCCATCTCCTACAGCCCAGCTTCCTCCAGCCCCATCCTTCACCACTCCACAGATTTCTTGTATCAATGCCCCCTTCTCAAGAACACCCTTGTCCTCAAGGGTGGCTTGAGGATACTTCTGTTGCAATTCATATAAAAACTCCCAGGTTGCGTCTTCCTCAGGATGATTTTTCCATTTGACAAGGACTTTTGTAGCTGCTCTATGTCCCCTCTTCACTAACTTCCACTGTAGAACATACTCAGGGAAAGGCATAGCAGCCTCCTCATCAGGAAAGCTTTGTGAACTCTGATCACACCGATAAGACGTGAAACATGAAAAATAGGATGGATGAGCAACGAACTAGGTAAATCCAGCCTGTATGCCACCTCTCCAATCTTATCAATGATTTTATAAGGGCCATAATACAACGGTGTGAATTTACTGCCATGTTTCCCTTCCACCGAGCTTTGTTTGTAAGGCTGAAGCTTCACGTACACATAGTCTCTTATCTGAAAAATGCTTTCCGATCTCTTCCTGTCAGCTAATTATTTCATCCGATTCTGAGACCGATGAATATGAAACCGCAATAGTTGAATAATATATTCTCTGTCCGAAGCTCCCTATCCATTGACTTATTAGTTGAAGTACCCTTGATATAAGGCAAGTGAATGGGAGGCTCATACCCATATAAAGCTTGGAAAAGGGTCATCTGAATAGACGAATGGTAAGTTGTGTTATACCACCACTCCACAAGTGACAACCATTTACTCCAATAATGAGGACAGTCCCCACACATACAGCGCAAGTAAGTTTCTAAGCACCTGTTCACCACTTTCGATTGTCCATCGGTTTGAGGATGGTAAGCCGAAGACATTCTCAACTCCACTCCCTGTAACTTGAAGAGATGCCGCCAGAAATCGCTCAAGAATATAGCATCTGTAGAGCTAACAATAGTATTAGGCAACCAGTGTAGCTTAAAAACATTATTGGAGAAATCTTCTGCAACTGTCAATGCTGTGAAAGGATGCTTAAGAGCCATGAAATGCGCAGACTTAGTAAGTCAATCGACCACCACCATTATCACTTCATTTCCCTGAGACTTAGGCAACCCTACTATAAAATCCATGCTAATATCCGCCCATATAGCTTGCACAATTAGTAATGGTTATATTGGACCCGGTGAAGCAGCTTGGTCGTATTTATTTCGTTGACAGACATCACAAGCTCCAATGAAAACTCAGACATCTCTTTCTAACCCCTTCCAATAACAAAGACTAGATATATGTTTCATAGTTGCATTTACTACCGAATGCCCTCCCACTGCAGAAGCATGGAAAGTCCTAATTATGATTTCTCTAAGAGTAGGATTACTTCCAACCACAAGTTTTCCTATCCTCTTCAGTAACCCATGTTTCAACTCAAACTGAGTAGTATGACCTGATTGAATTTTCTGAAGAACGGCTTGTAGTGACGGATCCTACTGCCAACTGGTCGTAATCTCATTGAGAAGAGTCCCTTGCTGAAGATTCAACATAATCGCCATAACCTCTGCTCCAAAAATTCGAGAAAGGGCATCTGCCACTATATTATCCTTCCCTTTTCTTGTAACTTATGTCGTAATCATAACCAACTAACTTGGCCAACCATTTAATCTGCATATCATTGTGAACCTCTTGTTCCAACAAATACTTTAGACTTTGATGATCTGTTTTGATGACAAAGTGCCTACCCATCAAATAATGTCGCCATTTCTCCACCGCATGCACCACAGACAATAATTCCTTCTCATAGACAGATAATCCAATGTGTCGGGGACCTAACTCTCTGCTTATAAAAGCTATGGGATGCCCATCTTGCATCAACACTGCCCCAATGCCAAAAGAGCTCGCATCTGTCTCCACAATGAAATCCTTTGAAAAATCTGATAATGCTAAGATTGGAGTTGTAGTAAGTGCTTCTTTCAACTGTGTAAAAGTTGTTTGTGCTTGTGGGTTCCATTGGAAGGCATCCTTTTTCAACAACTGAGTTAAAGGCTTACTAAGTATCCCATATCCTCGAACAAACCTGCGATAATAACCAGTTAAACCTAAAAATCCCCGCAATTGTTTGATGTTAGCTGGTTGCGGCCATTCCTGGATAGCCCTGACCTTCTTTGGATCAGTTGATACCCCATCCTTTTCTATAAAATGTCCCAAGTACTCTATCTTCCGTTTGGCAAAGGAATACTTGCTCAATTTTGCGAACAGTTGGTTTTGTTGTAGAACTGCCAGAACCTTCGACAAATGATCAGCATGATCCTCAATGTAGCACTGTACACTAGAATGTCGTAAAAAAAACCAACAAAAACTTCCTCAGGTAGGGCCGAAAACACTTCATTCATTAAACTTTGGAAAGTTGAGGGTGCATTAGTTAAGCCGAACGGCATCACCAAGAATTCGTAGTGACCCTCGTGAGTTCTAAAAGCGGTCTTGGGAATATCAGTCTCTCTCATTCTGATTTGGTGGTATCCCGAACGTAAATCAAGCTTAGAGAACCAACTAGCACCATGTAGTTCATCAAGCAACTCTTCAATAATCGGAATTGGAAACTTATCCTTAATAGTCTTCTTGTTTAACTCCCAGTAATCAATGCATAATCTCCAAGAATTGTCCTTCTTTTTCACTAGCACCACCGGAGAGGAAAAAGGACTCGTGCTTGATCTTATAACTCCAGTTTGTAGTAGTTCGTGAACCAACCCTTTAATGATGTCCTTTTGCATGCTAGAGTACCTGTAAGGTCTTAAATTTAGTCCGTGTACCTCTTCTGTCAGAGGAATGGCATGATCCTGCCTTCTATGAGGTGGTAATCTCGGTTCTGCAAACATACCTTGATAAGTGGACAAAATCTGTTGAATTTTTTTTGGATTTGGTTCCTACGTCTTCACTGCAACTTCTTGCTTCTCATTAGGTATTAACATCAATCTCATCTACTCCCCTATTAAAGCACACACTCCTGCAGAAACTTTAGAAAATTCTCCTGCCCCAGCTGTCAAGGTAACTGTTTTACTACCCTTCATTAACAAAAATTCTCTGCATCGTTAGAGTAGAGAAATCCACAACACCTTCCCCAATGAATTTTGCCATTCTATTCCCAAAATCATCTCACAACCCTTCAGTGGCAAAAGCAACACATCTGTTTCATACGCTTCTGCTTGCATCTCTCATAAAAGAGATTTAACCACCGACACACACGACATCCTTTCACCATTAGCCACCATTACCCCCTTGTTAGGAATAGGTTGTGTCTTGCATCCAATTTGTTTGGTCACACCAACATCCAAAAAATTATGAGTGCTACCCGAGTCTACAAGTATGGTTATTTTCCTTTTCTTAAAACTTCCAATCACCTTCATGGTGTGATTCTTGAGAGACAAGGCAATACCATATAAAACATGTAAGGACATAACGGGAGTACCTTCCTCTACCACAACTTCCTCTTCTGTTACTTCCAATCCTTGCTCATTTTGTACATCCTCTGCCTCCAATGTGATAGCATACATCCTCCGGTTAACACACTTATGATTAAAACTGTATTTTTCATCACACCAAATACACGACCCTTTTAGTCTCTTCTCTGCCATTTCGGCCGTGGTTAGTCTTCGATGAGGTGGTTGTCTTGCCCCCATAGATCCACTACCACCACGCCATCCACCTTCCAAAGGCTTGCCACTTGCAGGCCACTTAACAGAGCGTCGATTTCCAGACACAACTGTTAAATTCCTTTGACCTGACCATGGTTCAATCCTACTCTCCCTGGCATTAAACTCTCTGTTTCGGTTCCCTTGCTTATCATCTTCTGTAGACAAAGCCTTCCCAAGAGCAATCGTTTGTTGCAATGTTCTTGGTTTGAGGACTGTAATTAATCTCCTGTTTTCTTTCTTGAAGCCTCCCACAAATAAAGCAACTTGATCTTCATTAGAGAAATCTACTTTAGTCACCAGTGAAATGACCTCATCAACATATTCAGAAAAACTATTACTCTCCTTGAGCTCCTTCAACAATACGATGGGACGAGTTAATTCGTGAGGCCCAAAACGAGTAAGCATGGTAGCTGCATATTCATCCCAACTTACTGCTCCTATTAACTCCCTGCTCCGAAAAAATGCATAGTGCCAGTCTATAGCTAACCCCGACAGATGAATTGAGGCTATACTTACCTTCAACTTGGCCGGCATTTCATCCAGCTCAAAGAAACGTTCGCTCTTGAAAATCCAGTTCTGAACGTAGCTACCATCAAATGACGGAAATTCAACTTTGGTCTGTCGTGTAACTCTCTCAGTTGGCCACGACTGCCAACCACCCCTTCTCAAGCTAGAATCGTCCCCCTCCTCAGACACTCCTCTGAGCCTCTCCTGTCTCTATTTTCCATTGCCCCAATACGTGCATACAGTCCTTCCAACTTCCTTACTAGCTCCTGCAATACATCCCGGACAGAATCCAACTCCATCTGTGTAGTTTGAACCACCCTTGACTTGGTACCGTCGGCAACGGTCATGAAGGTCGAGTGTCGACGCTCTGATATCACCTGATGACAGAATTTGTCACCAACACCGATCCGATGCTGGACCTTCTGTATTAACGTAGAAACGCATAAAAAACACAAATGAACATCACGTCAAAATAGTTCTCCGATTACACCAACCAAACCCAAAAAAGATAAACGTCGACAACAAGAAAAGCAACAACCCCCATACTACGCCTACCCCACCCCAATCTCCATCATTCTTCTTCTCTGTCCAACTGATGCGCGCGTCCTCTGCTCTTAACCACCTTACCATGCGTTGTTTCTGTTGGGTTCTTCTCTTCACTTCGTCCATTCGTCCCTCACATTTTATCCTTCTTCTAATTACATCCTCATCTCCATCCATTCCACTAACAGCACGCGGCCCATGTTTTCATTTATCCAGCACTCCCATCTCCTGCAGCCCAGCTTCCACGGCCCCATCCTTTGCTGCCCATTTTCCTCGTTACTTCACCGCTCCACAGATTTCTTGCATCATCCTGCCGCAAAATTCAAACTCAAGCCACCACCAAAAGTGAAAAGTTTTTTAATTTCCCGGGGAACCTCCTCCCCCCGATCTGGGCTTTCCGGAAGAGGAACATGTGAGTATCAAGTTTTTCTCCACGGATGCTTTGGATATGCCTTCTTTTGTCGTGGAGGATGCCATTTTGGGGGGATCTCTGGGTGCCATTTTGAGGAAGTTAAGGGCATCATCTGGTCAAACAACCTATCTCGTTTATCCTCTATTATTTCTTTCTGGACTGTAGTAGACCAGACCAAGCACTTTGTTGATGCTCCCCCTTCAGTTTTTTTTTTCATATTATTTTATTGTAATTCTGGTTGAACTTGTTCCAGTTAATCTCTTGGGATTATTTTCCTGTGTTTTGTTTCCTGGTCTGACAATTCAGCGAGTGTTTTACTTACGGCTTGGTTGTTTCGTTGATTGCTTTTGTAAATTGACTGATAAACCTGATGTTAACGAATTGTGTGCTCGCCACCTGTTCGACCAATTGTGTCAACGAATTTCTATCCGTTCTGGCATTCTTTTGAGATTCTGGATTATCTGGGTGTGTGCTATTTTGGTTCGTTCCTTAGTTTATATTGTTGTTTGTTTGTTTCCTCTGTCAAATGGAGATGCGTATGTCGGGGGAGAAGTCCTGTATTTTGAGTAGCTGAATGCTACTACCTAAAATTCCTCTAAACTGATGAAAGGGGCGATCAGTTGAGATGCATATCAATCGTTAGCATTTTCCTGGTTGAATAATGCAAATCTCAATGTCTCAAACAGTTATCATATGTTTTGAACATCTGCAAATTGTTTCTTAGTCCTAGATAGATGAAGTATGTGCGTCCCCTGAGCTTGTTTAAAGATTTGATTGGGGTGAAGACTCATGCCCAGAAAGGGAAGAGATTACTCGGCTTGGATGTGGGTGACAAGTATGTTGGACTGGCTGTTTCGGACCACACTAACAAAATTGCTTCCCCTCTAAGGTACCTGATTATCTTAGTCGTATGTGTATGGTGATTTGTTTTATCATCGGAGTGTTTATTTCATATAACATGAATTTTCTGATGAAATGTGGCAGTTTCGTTTTTCCATCTAAAAGCTGCAATTTTATAAATCCTCATTGTACTCTCAAAATCCTTGTTAATGTATGATGTTATTGTCGTTGTTTGGAATAGGAGAAAAATTTATGTAGCATTTTGTATCTACTTTTTTCTTTTTGGTACGAAGGGCCTGATTTTCTAATTTCTGATGCCTTGCTCTGTATGTGTTATTATGGTTTGGGAACTTGGTTTGGGGCTAATAAATCAGTTACCGGTCAAATATGTAGTGTGTTGCTCAGGAGCGAAGCGAAAATGGATCTGATGGCAACAGATTTCCAGTGCTTGGTAAGCATATTTTCCTCATATAGGATTTATTCGCGTTCTCAGTGAGTTTATTAGCGACATCGTTTTTTTCTCCTGCTATGGTTATCCCTGAAAGTATCCAGGATCCTCAGAGAAGTGGTGGATTCATTCTCTGCTAATTGTATGTTTCCATTTTATCGCACTAGCAATTCCTAGTCATTTATGTTTGTTGACCAGAGGATGAAACTGCTAGCTTTACAGCAGCAGATCTTCACTGGCACTTTATGCATTTCTTTGTAACTTTGCTATGCTCCTGGATTGACCAAATCCATGGAGGCTTTTAAGATTGTAGTGTAGGCATTGTTTTTCGCCGACTTCCTTAATACATGTGGACCTGGAAAGTTTAAAATTTTGGTTTCTGCATCAATGTGCATAAGTATTCTGGTCTTGCATTACGAGATTAGGTTTATTATTGATTAAATCACTTAAGGGTGGAACTATATGTGCAGATATCAGAACTTTCGCTTGGGGGCTTTGTTGTTGGGTATCCTTCTGATGAACGATGGAACAATGATGATGTCAGTTGCATTTTTATGCCGATAATCCATTCTTGTTGTTATGGTTCAATTGGTTAATGGTAATTGTATTTGATGAATTTGTTGATACTAGAGGTTATTTACGCAGGAGGCGCCTGATTTTTCTGCTGGCTCCCGCGCAGATGAGCGAGTGAAAACTGTCAATGTTTGTTCCATTTCTATACAAAGTCCTTTAGATTTTATTTCTGGGCTGGCACGTATTATTGGGTTTAATGATTGTATGCATGCAACATTCAGGTTGTACAAGTGCAGCATTTCGTCAACGAGCTTTGTGGGACGCGGATTCTGAAAGGTATCAATTACACATACTGGGGCGAGGCATTCACAACAAAGGTGCATTGTTTTGCATCTGTGCATTGCGTATTCTGTTATCGATCAAGGAAAAATCATTCAACTGCCTTATCTGATTGTGCTGAAAATTTGGCATAAAGATTCTCTGCCCATTAGCTTCTGCTTTTCCTGAACTTTCGGTTTTACTGGCAGCTGGTAGAGTTACAGTTACAAGATTTACATTTCCATCCGGTGCAATCAAAGACAATGTTGGACAAGTTTGCTGCAGTGGGGATACTCCAGGTTCTTCAAGTTTTTTTGTTTGTGTTGTAGCACCTCAAGCTTGTCAAATAATCGTGTGCCAATCACAGAATTGTCCACCTGCAATTATTTCTCCAAGTTTCTTTAGTTTACGGTGCAAGATAGCATGGAATAGTCTTTCCTAGAGAAACTCATCTTTCAGGCGTTTTCTATTGTTAGGACCATTCATTATGGATGGTCAATGATATACATCATAAAGAAATTGGGAATCTTCAACAGAATTCTTTATGTTTATAATTTCATGCTCAAAATTCTTGATGCTTTTTTTAATTGGCATGGCAGGAGTATTTGGATTATGTAAACAGAAAGTTGAAATCATGAACGAGCATGAAGTGAGTAGGAATTTTGTCGTGCACTGGACCACGGAGTCGAAGGGAAGGGGACGAGCGCTTGCGTGGGCCGCTACGAGTTAATGTTAGGAAGAATGAGTATTGACTTTGTAGTTTATTATCTAACTATTCGGGTACTGTAAGCTTAGCCCAATCATTTGCTATTCATTGAGTAGGTCTTGGGGAGAAAGGACTTTTTATGAGCTTTTCAGTCGTCTCGGCTTTGAAGCAGTATTTAGTCATTAGGGTTTATTGAATCTAACCCTTCTAATATGGTCGGACCTGTTGGAATCGAAGATGACGACTAACACATCCAGAATTTCAGAGGGAGACGGAGTTCGACAACAAATTTTTGACGATTGATGACCATCTAAGAACCCTCATGTAGAACAGACCGAAAAATAAGGCGGAGGACTACAACAAGATCTGCACTATATCGGTCCAATTTGCCTATTCAATTTTATGTGAAGTGCATTCAGTTTTGGGTGCTTATGTTATGCAAACAGGCTTTCTCATAACAGGAAAAGGTTTTGACAAACGTGCTGAAAAGTGTGTTTTCATTTGTTATCCTTAAAGGATGTTTTCTTTACAATTTGCATACCAAACAAGTGTTTATATCTAGGGAGGATGTGTTTTATGAATATATTTTTCCATTCAAACAGCAGAGCTTCAGAACCTGATGTTTCCATTACCGGAGGGACAGAGACCAATTGGCTTCAAATGAGTTTGTAAGACTAAATTGCGTACAGATGGTTCTGTAGAGCGTTCGTTATAAGACTAGATTGATAGCCAAAGGCTGTACACAACATGAAGGATTGGATTATCAAGAGACTTTTAGTCAGGTGGCTGATATAGTTATTGCAGGTAATTGAGGAGTTACAGAAGCATTTGGAATGTTATATCAAGGTGCGAAATCTAGGGGGAGCGTAGGTGTGATCGCATCGCCAATCATAGCAAACCCAGAATCCTCTTCTCAATCATGGAGGACTTGAGATGATGATTATCCGATTAAAAAAAAAAAAGACTGGTATCCTGAGAGTACGTATCCAAATACGAAATGAAACCGATGATGAATAGGAGAGGGGAATGGAGGGGGCATCTTGCGATTAGAGGGAGAGGTCGGCCAGATCAAAGGTCCTCTCGACGGCCTTGCACCAGGAGGCAACCTTCTTCTTCCTCGTCTCCTCGTCCAGCTTGGGCCGGAAGGTGGTGTCACCTTCTCCCTTCACACCAGTGGTGAAGATGTCTTCCTCCGTCCATATGCCTACAGCCAGTCCTGCAGCGTAGGCTGCTCCCAGTGCAGTTGTCTCGATGTCCGCCGGTCTCACGACGGGGCTTCCGAGAATGTCAGCCTGCATTTCCAGAGGAGATGATGTTGAAAATGGTGTGATTCGAACAGAAGAGATTATGTACCTTGAAAATTGTAAGACGAGAAACAGATAAGTCATGAACGACGTACCTGAATCTGCATCAGCAGATTGTTGACTGTGGCTCCACCATCTACTCGGAGCAAAAACTCTCCTTTCTCACTTTTGACCTCACCCTTCTCCCCAGCATCCTTGTGCATCGAATCCAGGACATCTTTCACCTGGAAGCACATGCTCTCCAGCACAGCCCTAGCAATGTGGGCCCTGTTGGTGAACCTGGTCATGCCGATACACACACCACGGGCGTCGTCACGCCACCATGGAGCAAACAGCCCATTAAATGCGGGGACAAAGTACACACCGCCAGTTGATTCCACCTGCGATGCGAGGCCCTCAATCTCGCTTGCAGTTTTGATTATTCCAAGGCTGTCCCTTAGCCACTGAACAGCAGCACCTGCGATAGCGATCGACCCCTCCAATGCATAGTTTGTGGGAGCATTGGGTCCGAGCTTGAATGCAAGTGTGCTCAGGAGTCCGTGTTCAGATTTGACTGCCTCTTCCCCCGTGTTCAACAGAATGAAGGCCCCCGTCCCATAAGTGCTCTTAGCCTGACCCTTCCGGCAGCCCTGTCCCAGAGTGGCAGCATGCTGATCTCCGAGGCATCCTGAAATAGGAACCCCTGGAACGGGCCACCCTTTTGCAACTTTGCCAATGATTTCAGAGTTGCTTGTGATTTTGGGAAGAATCTCAGCCGGGATCCCAAGAGTTTCGAGCGTAGGCCTATCCCACTCGAGGGTCTTCAGGTTCATTAGCATCGTCCGAGATGCATTTGAAACATCGGTGGCATGTACACCATTGCCATCCGCACCACCTGTTAGATTCCAAATCAGCCATGTGTCTACGGTTCCAAACAGGGCATCCCCTTTCGCTATAGCTTCCTTAACTGGGTCAACATTTTCCATCAACCAGAGAAGTTTGAGGGCGCTGAAGTACGTGCTGATGGGCAAGCCACAAGTCTCCACGAAGTGGGTTCTTCCCCCAGACAACTCCTTCTCCAATTTCCTGCCGAACAATACCTCTACCATTAGCCAAAACCAGCACACGTAAGCAACCGTATCAACCATACAGGATTCCCTAGCAACACAGAGCGTTAGCTTCTAGCAACACCCAAGTACCATACAAGATGTTAATCAGATTGTGGGAATAAGACCAGGAAAGAGTGATCCAAAGTGTTTCCAACGGTCTCAGGGGATTCGCGAACTGAAAATTGGTCTGGAATAAGGAAAAGGACATTCATCTGCAAAAAAGGACAAAGGGTATAGGAGAGTAATAACCTGCAGATGGCGCTGGTGCGGACATCCATCCAAACGATGGCATTGTGAAGAGGAGCACCGGTAGATTTGCTCCAGACAAGAGTGGTCTCCCTCTGATTGGTCAAGCCAATAGCCTTCAACCCGCCGTCCACGTTGAACCCATCAACAGTTGCCTTGTCGATCGCCTTGGCCATGCAAACCTTCACGCTTTCCAGTATCTCCATGGGATCGTGCTCCACCCATCTTCCAGGGACAAAGTCCGACGAGGAAAAGTAAGATCACCATCTCAACCCACTCAACAAACAAACAAAAAAACAAAAAACTAGGGCTCTTCTTTGAATGGGTGTTTGGGGAGGGGGGGAAATTTTACCCGGCCTCGGGGTAGAACTGGGTGAACTCGAGCTGGTGAGAGGCGATGGGTCGGGCGGTGCGGTCATAGATGATGAACCTGGTGCTGGTGGTCCCCTGATCGATCGAACCCACGAAGACCTCTTCCCCTGGCATATTGCCACACTACTGGGGTATAATCCTCGAAACAGAAAAAAAAATTCAACGATCACCCGGTCGTAGAAGAAGAAGAAGAAGGGGGGTGTTGACTTATGAACTGAGAAGACAGATGGGGACGATGCTGGTGTTTTGTTGTTTTATCTCTTATTGGGTTTGACGATTGTGATACGATGTGGTCGGAGTTCCCGAGGTGCCTGGGATTTTATTAGATCAAAAAAATGATTCTCTCTCTCTTTTGTAGTTGATCCTCTCGATTCTATTTCCTCTAATTAGTTCCATCCAATCCTTATCCATAAAAGAGAAGGCCATTCATTAAGTAGATAGAGGTCACTGATAAGGAATCTGTACGATCATGAATTGGTCTAAAACTAAATGATAAAAAAATCTATACGAAAGGAAATCTCGATTTCAAAATTAAGACACTGTAATGTAATCATGTATCCTATTAGGTGGGAAAACAAAAAGATGGCTGCTTGTGTTTTGGTGGGCTGTTGCAGCCACAATTTTAAATACTCGGCAAGTTTTTTGTTTTTTCTGATACAATTCAATTTTAAATGTATTTATTGATCATGTCGAGTTTCTGGGTCACGTTAATGACGTAGTTGTTAATTATAGTAGAATAAGTGGATATTGGATAAGCTTTCACTTCAACCTCTTCCTCTTTCTTTTTTTTTTCTATTGGTTTGATCAATTAGTGATATCTACTACTAGCTACCCACCTGATATGGTACAGCGATCACATTTAAAAACAACAAATCTTATTAACCCTATGTTTTTTTTCTACGATGGGGAGAATGCGTTGATTGGGCCCAAAGGATGACCCGTTCAAACTAGGCCCATTTATTCAATGGGCTTTTCTCCTTGGAAAAATACCAACAGGAGTCACGTAGTAATAGTAATAATAATAATAATAATAATAATAATAATAATAATAATAATAATAACCCATGCTCTCTTAAGCTAAATTTGAAATGGAGTGGGAATTTATTTGTAGCCACAAATGACTAGGATTAGCAACTTCCTCCGTAAAATATTTTATTTTATTGTACTAATGTTCATAAATCAAAATCGAATTCTATTTATAAAGAAAATTTCTTTAAAAATATCGAGTTATTGAAATTATTCGATCAAATATTATTTAATTGATAAGAATATTTTAGGTAATTAAGTCTCCAATGGTCCTACCAACGGCTTTTCATGGGGGGGCTTTACATATCTACTACACCTACACCAAACAGAATCTCCCATTTCCCTATTATCCCCCGCAAGGGAGTTCTGTTTTCCGATAGCCCCATCCAACAAGTGACGCGACATCCGAACGTGAGTTAATCAGATTTCGTGAAGCCTTTCCTGATGGGTCGATTCTCCGTGTTAATGGATTAGTTTCTGTTCGCGTAGGAAACGGATCACGCCGGAAATATTTGACAATAAGACTCACAGGGATTTGTAGATGTGGTCGCCAGTAAGTAATTGAAGAGATTGATTGAATTCAAACAGTTTTTACACGAAGTAAAGAAAGTTTACAGCCATAAAAGTAAAAATAATGACGGTGGTGAGATCGTAGACTAGCTACAGTGCTCCGTAGACTTAGGGCGTCGTCGCAGACTTGATGGCAGAGCGCTGTGGACTTGTGCTCTTCGGGCAGCAGGACTTAACTGCTGGACTTGATGGACTGGATGCGGTCGGGTGCTGAAACGGACGTGGATGCCAAAGCTACGATGGCTGACCCTGGCGGAGGTGTCGAGGTGGAGATGTGTACCGGGACTACGGTAACTCGTCCTGGCGTTGGAGTCGAAGGCGGAGGTGCGTACCGGGACTACGGTGGCTCATTCTGGTGTTGGAGTCGAAGGCGGAGGTGCGTACCGGGACTACGGTGGCTCATTCTGGTGTTGGAGTCGAAGGCGGAGGGCTGTTACCAGAACTACGGTTACTCACTCTGGTAGTGGAAGTGAAGGCGGGAATTTGTTGCCGGAGCTACGGTTGCTCACTCTGGCGGTGGAAGGAAGACCAATGAAACTTTAAGTGTTTCGCCTAGGTCGGGGAATCATAACAACTAACAACTAAGGGGTGACGAGCAAGATAAGCTTCTGTTGGCTGATTTGTTCGTGATTTTCTCTGAGGGAGATCCTCTCCCTTTTATACCCGGTCTGTTGAGATTTTCCAGACTCGATTCTCCCCAAGAATCTCGGAGCTAACTGACTTCCACTCGTTTGATCGTGGGTCGTAAACTCCTCTGACTTCGGGTTTAATTGGTTGTCTTTTAAGACGTGTGTTGATATAACCGTGGGTAACAAGTCCCATTTATCTCGGGGCTGCGGAACCGTTTTCCTTTGACACGTGTCTTTTGTTGGCGCAGGCCTGTAGACTTCGTATCCTTTGTAGGTGCAGGCCTGTAGACTTTGTGTCTCTTGGAGGCGCAGGCTTGTAGACTTCCCTTGATTAGAAGGTTATTAGCCCATCTCTGTAGACTTCTTTTGCTACATAGTCCATGTAGACTGCGGACGCAGGCTTGGTATGTTTACTTAGCTATAGGTCTCAATGGGCCTTTACGAGCTTCGTCAGAAATAGGCCCAAGATTACCGGCACGTTAATCGCATGTCAACAATTTCTCAAAAAGAAATTGTGTCACTGTAAGAGTGGTTTTGCCAGCTAGATCGGAATTCGAAAGGTTTCATATCCGCTGACAAACTTCTTGTCCATTCCAGATTCTGCAATGAACCCCATGATAGCAGCAGGTCAGGGAATTCCATCTGTAGCTCGGATCTATGTTTGCGGGTCCTTCAACTTATGCTGTTTCTGTATTTGTTATGGGCGCAGAGATTGCTTAAGATGGACCATGAATTGAATTTGAAGGACTTCTTTGGCATTTCCGTCGGCATTACGTGCCGCTCTACCCAAAAAAGTTGAACGCGAGTTTGATATCGGATGTGGGAAGTACATAAATGGCCTTTTCTTGTTTAGGCCATTTGATGGAGTCATAGGCCATTTGATGGAGTCATTTCTTGATTACAGCTAATCTGTTGCTATGATTTTTGCAGTGAGTAATGCAGACAATTTTGATTGTTCAAAAGAATAATCATCGAAATTCGATTGTGTTACGGAAAAGAATAGTAAATCTAAGGATCTTTATTTGTTGTTGAATTTTGACACCAAGCCATCCATTTTTCTAATTCAGTCTGAAGATGCTTTAGCAGAAAGATCACCTAAGATCCTTGGTTTGACACCCGCTATTGCCACCTCCTCATGCTGTTATTTTCAAGGTGTATGATTCGGACTGCAATGGGGAAGGTGTCTTTTAATGACGGACTAGAAGTTCTGCCGGATCTGTCTCGTCCCTTTATGTAAGAAGAACAGAGAGACAAGTACTTTGGGGACTCTTTCTTTCCTAGGATTTGTTCAATTGTTTTAGCTACCATGTCTCAGTTGTTCTTTCAACTTATTTTTTTATTTTGCTGTGCAATTGTTGTAGCAAGTCTTCTTGACCCAGCTGTTGAAGGAAGCTGGCCGGCTACACGACGGATTCGAATCTTTTTGTGAAGCTATGGTTGGCATTTTTTTTTCTTGCTTTCAATGTTGTGATTCGAATCTTTTTGTGGCAGTTTGATCTTTAAATTTCTGGAACTCGCCATAACTGAATTATACTCCTCATTCGAGAAAAACTGGCACCGAGACTCCTGAACAGGTTTATGGAAGCTCGGAATTGAGGATGGAAGTGGAAGTTCCGGTCGACTGGAGGAGTTTGAACCTTCTCCTCGTGGAACAGGGAATAGGCATCCTTCAAGTCAAACAATGGGAATTCCACTGTAGAATTTCTTTTTCTTTGCTCATCGCTAATGCAGTTTGAGAGCATTTACCCCTTGATTTCAGGAAATGATGTATGGTCGTGCCAGGAAGTCCCTCTACTTGCATCTTTTGGAAGAGCAAAGTTTTCCATTGGAAAGGGGGTAGCAGGCAAGCCACTGCGCCCATTTGATCAATGAAGCGGGATTGCGGCTGGGAGTATCACAAGATAAGTGATAGGATAAGCTCATACTTAAAGCATCAAATTTAGTTTAATGATGGATAGGGATCAAGACTCATTTTACCTGACCCAATCAAGCAAGAATCTAGGTAAAACAAAACATTCCTGAGTCACGACAATCTATTTCCTCCTCTTCTGAGGTGGTTCATCCTCCTCCTCGTACAAGTCGTCATAACCATCCTCGTCATCGTCGCTGCTTCCTTCGCTAATTGTCGTCGTCACTACTTCCTTCGTCATCGTCTTCTTCGCTGCTTCCTTCGTCACTGTCGTCGTCTTCGTCTTCGTCCTCTTGGTTGCCCTCTGCCATGACTACGTCCTCTTCTGCATCGTCACTGTCGTCCTCATCCTCACGGCTGTTGTCCTCATCCTCACTGCTGTCGTCCTCTTCTTCTTCTATATCACCATTTTCCTCGGCATCCTTTAACTCAGCATCATTGCCGTCAACATCAGTAATACGCTTGTTCGTCCTACAAAGTCAAACCGCAGCAACAAACAGAAAGTCAGTTGCTGCAGCAAGTAAAAAAGAATCCCACAAATTTAAAAAGCAAGAAGAACGCTAATGGCAGCAGAGGACAACAAAAACCTTTGATCCGCGAGGGCAATGGAAGCGATGGGGTTGGAAGAACCATGCAATCCCATCTGAAGAATAAGGCAAACTTACAAAGTAAAGCAGACTGGAAACCCAAACGGTCAACTGCTAAAATATACACGCCTAGTGGATGCTAAGTCGTGGAATTGTTTAGAGAAAGCTTCACTGGTGGAATTCATGATGGACATATATGGCAGGACATTTATGTGACTGAAAACAATTTCTTGACCTGAATCCAAAGCCAACACAGCACTCAATCGTGAATCAATTACTATATGAAACAGCAGACGAAACACATCAAATTTGAAGCACCAGACCCCAGCGAGTCCATGAGACACGCCGCGGCTAACAGAGAGCCACAACCAAGGCACACCCCCGCATCGAGAAGGCACATTGCAGTTTCCCTTGACCACAACCACCAGATCAAGGAAGCGGGACTTCTACTCTCAGCTAACGTAGTCTAGTCAACAAAAAACTCAAGTACTTCCATGGATGACACACTCGAACGCAAAAGGGAAAAACTTCAAACAACCCAGAAGGAAACACATCAGTCTATTCCATGACAGGCAGCCTTGGGTAGTAGGAAAATGCAACATATACCAGGATCAGGATCGAGTGAAGCAATCCCTGATCAAGGACACTGGCTTCGACCGCAAAAGGTTCCACTTTGAGGACACCCTCCAAAGCATGAAGACTCACAACACCACCGCAAGCCATCACCATGTTCTCCTGGGCTGGGCTTCCGACAAGATCCCAGGAAGAACTAACTCTGGCTGGGGGTCGGAACACAAGGGCTTTGTCTGCTCACCTTTTTACGTTAGTTGGGCAGAGAAGGCAAATCAAACGAACAAATCAGGTTTGAGCTCTCTCTCTCGCTCTCTCTCTCTCTCACTGTTGTGTTGTTTAGTAGATTGGATTTGTTAGTGTAGCTTGCTTCTTTATTTAAAAAAGAACAATGAATTAATTTTAGGCAAGAAAAACAAAATCTTATATTACTGTTTAATTGTGGGTAAAATCTGATATTTTAATTACCAAAAGAAAAGCATCCAATGGCTAAAAAAATATTGGTTAGATGTAATTTGACAATCTGTTAAATGTTGCATATATTTTTTTGGGTTTGACTTGTTTTTTTTTTTAGGCAGACAGATATAGGCTGGTAGGAGAGGGTAAACGTAAACCTGCCGCCGGTTATTCTCCACCGACCAAAGTTCTCAACCTGCCGAGGCGCCGCCATGTCCTTCTTGAGATTCACGAGAACTTCCCCGTCCGACGGTCCTAGAGCTAACCGAAAATAAAATTAATTTAAGATAATTTATGTTACAGTTTTAATCTTGAATTTATAGTGTTGTTTGATAATTATAGATTTGTTTTAATTTGGACAAAATGAGTAGTCTGGTGATTTATCTTTAAATTCATTTGTAATGTTTATTTGAATATAAGAGTTGATGTGAGTATTCCCCCAGAAATTATCACATTATTTTCCGGTGAGTTCGCCGATTTTTCCAGTGAATTATAGCGAGAGCCCGCCAACGTTTCCAACAAAGTGGTATTAGAGCGATGATGTCTTCCAGTATCCGCGTCTTACGAAAGACAACTATGATAGTTGGTCTATTCGAGTGAAGGCGATACTCGATTCTCAAGGTGCGTGGGAAATCGTCAGGGATGTGTTTGTCGAACCCAACGAGGATGCATAGTTGGCCCTTTTTCAAAGGTTCGAAAAGAATAAAAAGAAGGACCAGCATGCTCTATCAATCATCCAACAGTGTTTAGATGATGCCGCTTTTGAGAAAGTAGCAAATGCCTCAACTTCTAAAGAGGCGTGGGGAATTCTCGAAAATTCTCACGAAGGAGTCGATAAGGTAAAGCGTCTTCAGATCTTACGGGGAGAATTTGAAGCATTGTCAAGAAGCGTCATAGTCTATTTCAAACTATTTCACGCAGGTCTTGTCCATCGTCAACCAAATAAAAAGAAACGGTGAAAGTATAGAACGTTCGAATGATCGAGAAAATTTTACGCTCTCTACATCAGAGATTTGGCCATATTGTGGTTGCAATCGAGGAAAACAGAGATTTGGAGAATCTGTCCATTGATGAATTAAACAGATCGCTACGGGTGCACGAGGAGTGGATGAACAAGCACAAAAAAGAGCCATTGGAGCAAGCTCTTCAAGTCAAGCATTCATTTGTTGAAAAGGGGAGCGCAGGCGAGATCCAATGTAGATCCAACTTTCTATTCACTCGTGGGATCCGAGCGGTCCGAGGGGGCTGAGGTCGCGGTCGCGGTCGAGGTCACGGTTATTGTCGTAGTGACGGTTGAGGTCGAGGTAGAAGTTAAGAAGTCGAGAAAGCGAACGATGAAAAGCCTCGAGAAAATCCGAGAAGTCATGGTAGATGGAGAGAAAGAGAATGGGGACGAGGACGAGGAAAATAGGATACTAGAGGGGGTACGACAAATCGCGGGATGAGTGCTACAATTGTAACAAAATGGGTCACTATGCATGTAACTGCTGGTATGCCGAGGACGCAAAAGAAGAAGTCAATCTGATCGAGGAGAAAGAAGCAGAAGAGTCGACGTTATTGTTAGAGCTCAACCAAGAAGCTGATGCAGAAGGAAGCCAATGGTATCTGGACAACGGTGCGAGTAACCACATGTGTGGCGACAAATCGAAATTTGTAGAGCTTGAAGAAATGGCGATTGAGAGTGTCACGTTTGGAGATGATTCGAAAATTCAGTTTAAATGCAAATGTACCATTTTGATTCGGTTGAAAGATGGTACTCACAAGTTTATCTCCGATGTCTATTATGTCCCTACATTGAAGAGCGATATTTTGAGTTTGGAGTAGCTCATGGAAAGGGACTACAAGATTCTGATGAAGGATCGTAATCTTTGGCAACGGGACGGGAGCGCTAACCTAATTGCGAAGGCGACGATGTCGAAGAATACGATGTTTTCGCTCCATATACAAACCGAAGAGTCGAATTGTTTACAACTATGTGTGAAGCATCCAGCGTGGTGTTGGCATATGAGGATGAGACATCTAAATTTTGGTGGCTTGAAAATGATGTTCGAAAAGAAGATGGTGAAGGGGATGTATTTGATTGATCATGCAGATCAATTCTATGAAGCATGTCTTCTCGGCAAACACGCAAGGAAAAGCTTTCCGAAAGAAGCAACGTTAACGGCGACGAGCCGCTCAAATTAATTCATGTCGATGTCTGTGGACCGATCAGGACGTCGTCTTATGGTAAGAGTAATTATTTTTTACTTTTCATCGACGATTTTATACGGAAGACTTGGGTTTATTTCTTGAAAGAAAAATTTGAGTGTTTTGATGTTTTTAAGAATTTTAAGGCTTTGGTCGAGAGAGAGAGAGAGAGAGTGGTTATGTAATTCGGGCGTTGAGAACCGATAGAGAAGGTGAGTTTATTTCGGGTGCTTTTAACCGTTTTTGTAAACGGTTCCAAGATTACCGCAACAAAACGGAGTGGCTGAAAGAAAGAACCGGACCATCCTCAACATGTCTCGGAGCACTATGAAAAATAAGAAGATGTCTAAGGAGTTTTGAGCGGATGGAGTGGCTTGTGCGGTGTAGCTCATCAATCGTTGTCCAACCAAAAACATGAAAGATCAAACACCCACTGAAGCATGGAGTGGAAAGAAGCCGAATGTATCTTACTTAAGGATATTTGGGAGTATTGCTTACAAGCATGTGCCGGATCAAGAGAGAACGAAGCTTGACGATAAAAGCGAGAAATTTGTGTTAATCGGCTATGACGGAAAATCAAAGTGGTACAAGCTCTACAATCCTGTCAACAGGAAGATTGTTGTAAGTCGTGAAGTGGAGTTTGATGAAGATGCTTCTTGGAATTGGGAAGCATAAGAAGATGTCGTCGACGGATTTTTTCCATTCTTCCATGACGAAATTCAAGGAGAAGAAACATGGTAGCCCACAGCTCCTCCGACGACGTCGAGCGCACCTCCTAGTGCATCTTCATCAAATGGAAGCTCTAACGAAGGATCGCGAAGGATGAGAACTATTCAAGATCTTTACGAAAATACGGAGGTAATCGATGATGTCTCTATGTTTTGTCTTTTGGCCGAAACGACACCTTTGAGTTTTGAAGAAGCTAGTAAGGAGAAGAAATGGAGACAAGCCATGAACAAGGAGATTCGAGCCATTAAAAGGAACGACACGTGGGAACTTGCTTCTCTTCCTGCGGATCAAAAATCGATTGGTGTGAAGTGGATATTCAAGGAGAAAAAGAATGCTGAAGGTGTCGTAGAAAAATATAAAGCGAGACTTGTCGCCAAGGGGTATGCGCAACGACATGGAGTGGACTATGAGGAGGTATTTGCTCTGGTTGCTCATTTAGAAACAATCATATTTTTTTATTTCTTTTGCAGCATAAAGAAACTGGAAAATTTTTCAATTAGACGTGAAGTTGGTGTTTCTTAACGGATTCATTGAGGAAGATGTCTTTGTGGAGCAACTAAAAGGTTATGTGGTGAATGGATAAAAATAAAAGGTTTTGAAGTTGAATATAGGGTTTTGTACGGACTCAAGCAAGCACATCGAGCATGTTATAGTTGGATTGATGCCTACTTTCGGGAGAAAGGTTTTGCGAGATGTCCTCATGAGTATGCACTTTATGTGAAGATGGATAAAAATGGAGATTGTTTGTTCGTATGCCTTTATGTGGATGATCTTATTTTTATAGGAAATAATCCGATTCTCCTTGAAGATTTCAAGAATGATAAGACCAGAGAATTCGAGATGACAGATATTGGTCTAATGTCAATTTATCTTGGATTAGAAGTGCGCCAATCGGATGATGAAATTTTTGTTTGTCAACAAGCATATGTGAAGGAGGTTCTTGACAGATTCAATATGTCGAATAGTAAACCAGTGTTTACCCCAATGGAGGTCGGAGCTAAATTGTGCAAAATTGACAAGGGAGAAAAGGTGAATCCGACGCTGTTCAAAAGTCTCGTGGGATGTCTAAGGTGCTTGACATGTACTCGGTCGGATATTCTTTTTAGTGTAGGGATTGTTAGTCGATTAATGGAGGTGCCCACGACAAAACACATGAAGGCGGGGAAGATGATTTTGAGGTACTTGAAAGGTACCATTGATTTTGGACTGTTTTATTTGTCGTCCAAGGAATTTCAACTTGTTGGATATTGCGACAGTGATTTTGCCGGAGTCTTAGATGATCGGAAAAGTACAACGATTTGTATTTTTTATGGGGTCTAATGCGATTTCGTGGAATTCGAAGAAATAGGCGATCGTCACGCTATATTCTTGTGAGGCTAAATATGTCGCGATTACAGCATGCGCTTGACAGAGAATGAAGCAACCACGATCTTTGTCGACAACAAATCTACTCAAGCATTGGCGAGGAATCCTGTTTTTCATGATCGAAGTAAACACATCGATACGCGTTATCACTTTATGTGAGAGTGTGTTACGAAGAAGGAGATCAAGCTTGAATATGTAAAATCTACCGATCAAGTTGCGGATATTTTTACGAAGCCTCTTGGAGTGGATGTTTTCAGCAATATGAGGAGCCTACTTGGAGTCACGAAGAAAATCAATTTTAAGGGGGGAATTTAAGACAATTTAAGATATTTTTCATGGGGTAGATTAAGTGATTGCTATTGTGGTGTTTGGTAACTGTATATTTGTTTTAATTTGGGCATATGAGTAGTCCGGTGATTTACGCTTTAAATTCCTTTGTAATATTGATTTGAATATAAGAGTTGTAGTGAGTCTTCCACAGAAATTATTAAATTGTTTTCTGGTGAGTACGCCAATTTTTCCGGCGAATAGCAACGAGAGCCCCCCAATGCTTCCACCAAACTGATCCGGCAGATAGGGGTGCGATGCAATCGTCAGCGGGTAGATGGTTGCGGTTCGACATGCTGCAATTCGGACAGGCGAGGTCGTTATGGTCATGAATAATAAGAGGTGTAGTTGGATTCCTAGGAAATCCAAGGTCGAATGTACAGACATATGCATCAAGGAAACTGGTATAGATAAGCTGGCCATCACAGGAGAAGGTCGCATCGGTTATTGGGCAAGCAAACTCTAGGGGACCCCACTGATAAAAGAAGCGAGTCAGAAACCCCACCGAGCACAGAAGACCTAGTAGAACCAGTTGTTTGTGCGAGATATAATTATCTACCTCCTTCAGGCATTCTACACCAGTCGCATCATACACAACAATATGAGATCCGTTGACGACGAGGAAGTGAGTCCGGTCCTAATGGAATTGCACGCGAGTACCACGTTGGGATGTTGCCACTGTCATCCAACTGCAAATATAATCAGAAATTCCAGCCCTCAACTCAAGCAGACATACATGAAGTCGTCTGATCTCAAGAGCAAGGCCAGACGCTCAAAAGCCTCCTTGTTAGAAGTGGAAAAGACTTCAAGTTCGTTCTTTAATAGATCCAGAGCTTTAGTCTTGTCATGCCTGTTCTATGGGCATGGCAGACGGAAATTTGAAACAAAACATTAATACAATTGCTACAGACATTGGCAAAATTTAGGCTGGCTTACTCGTCCAATGCCTTCGTATACTTATGCTTCCTAATCTCGAGAAAGATGCTCGTGGAAGAAGGGTTGTCGTCATGTTTGATGAACCCAGAAAGGTAACTTTCAATCTCATCCCAGTTTCCGCTAAGTACCCTGTCCTCAAAGTACTTGTTAAAGAAAAAACCAGCTTCTGATTCCAGCCTAGTATTTGTGGCAGGAAATCATGCACACATTTTCTCAGTGCCATGAAATGCTAATTCAAACCCAAACATTCACTGAAACAAGGAATCGAGAGAGAGAGAGAGAGAGAGAGATAACTGAATTCACTTCATGCACCACGCAGCAGTCTCCGTGTACTTTTCCTCATCAAGAAACTGGATGATTGGTCGCGTGGCAAAATACGTCGCGATATAACGGGGACTCAAAGTGTTGAAAAAAATGTGGTCGCCAATAAAGTAAACTGACAAAAGGAGAAAAATGGAATTCACTAAGTATCAAGAAAACAACTTACAGCCATTACAGAGTGCCTAAAACAATTGCGTACAGATAGGTTGACAATTAAGCAGCCTTCGGAGTCATGGAATGATTGTCGTGTGTCCACAACGAATCATTGTTTGCTTATTTATAAGACACTAACTAATAATCGTTGCCCCGATGCATATTTACCACGTGGTGATTATCCTAAAACTACCTATCAATTGACTACTACAACGATGCCACTATCAATGCTTCGAATACATCGGCTCCAAACGTTGAGGTCCCTTGTCGATACTTAAGGAGGTCGATGGAACTCTATCTTCGATCATGTTGTCCGTCGATCAGCACTCCCTCGGCCCATTCTAGCATCGATCCTTAACCTGGCGAATACCTCTGTCGATATCAGTGTCCACCAACGCCCATCGCTGGAGGCCCAAAATGTCGTTTACTATGTAAATATTTGGCCCCCCTTCCTCCGAAGCGCCCCTTCATCTTCCAGCCTTCTCTATATAACCCTCGCCTTTCACTCATCCACTTCCTTTCACATCTTCTGTTTTTATTGCGCCGCTTGCTCCCTCTTTCTCCCTCAGCCAAAAATCTTATTATTCATGGCCCCTCCGTCGTTCTATCATCATGCACCGTTGAAAGGTACCGGCACTTATTTCGATACGTTCAGGAATCTATCAACGTAGGAGTTGGTCAGAAGGACAAACGACTTCGCCGATGAAAAGAAGAGGGTGATGGGACAGATGACTTTAGGTCCTTTGATCATATTGGCTCAACGGCAGATGAGACACATGTACCCTACGACTACCTTCTCTCCGAGCCCACAATCCTACCGATCTGCAAGGAGAGCTTCATCGATCTGGGCAACTGGAGTCGTCCCCCTGAGAAGAATCGATCATCTGATAAAAATCGATCTTCTAGCAAGAATCAGCCCTCCGAAAGGATCGCCCTGCTGACAAGACCCGCTCTTCTGACAAAGATTGATCTTCTGATCTCAACGACTTGACCAATGCTAGCCAAATCTTGCACAGATTCCCCACTACAGGTGTAGATAGGTTCCCCGAATGGAAAAACACGTGGACCGATATTCGACGCAAGAATTGGGAAGAAATAGGGATCTACAATCTGGTCAAACGTCGACAGAGCCAATGAGATGCAACCATCGACCGGTCGCAACCCTTCTATCTTTGTGGAATGTTTCAACCAACTGCTTTTACCTTCCAGAAGGCCCCATGACCATCACCATCCCGGATGTGATTTATTTGACACGTTGGGGAACCAGTCAGACTGGTTGAAAGAATTGATGATTTCAAGTTCGAGAAGGGACAACGTCTTGGTTCTATCATCAATGATCACTTGAAGAGCCCAGAGGAATGGGATGACAAGGAGGAATACCAATTCATGATCGAATGGCTCGCGAAGTACATTTCTTGCAGCCGCAGCAAACAGTCGCTACAACACATTGAATTGTTTGGTTAAAACGGAGGGGCCAATAGCGATGGCTCAGTTCCTACTTGGCCTGCTTATCGAGCTCACTTCGAAGCTGTTGCGGTCGATTCAAAGATCCCAAGGGCATTTCCAACTAGACCGGTATCGAGTCCATTGTGGATTACCTTAGCATGGGCGCACTTGTATTTCCCCGGTCTGTACAATTTCAAGCTATCAACAGATAACACGTCTACGGTTTTCTACGGGCTAGAGATCGTTCACTTCTTCCGATATGAGAACCGGGGAAGAGAATTTGCTACAGGGTACCTTAATCGACTAAAAATCAGCAATTCCCGCTGGCAACCGTACCTTGGAAGCATGAATCTCGGAGAACTTCGATAGACCTCGGAACCAGGAGACCCATTCTAGGATCAAGTGCTAACTCCACGAGACTTACTCGGCTGCGACGTTAAGGGACTCTTTGTCGAAACTTACAATCATCAATTTGTGGTGAGACAGTTAGGATTCGCTCAGAGCTGCCCCTTCCCTTTCATCGACTCGTATAACACCAATCTCGACGAACGCAACAACATTAGTCTTACATATACGACCAGGTAAGACGAACAGCTCGATGAAAAATCATACTATTAAATGGCAATCAACTCACTTTTCTTCTACAATTGCTTCCCTGAATCGATCGATCTGGAAAGTCGTATTCAGCGAAAACGCAGAAGGATGCGACACAACCCAGGGATTTGATTGGTGCTGGAAGAAGGTTTTCAACAAGTTACTGAGGAAGGCTAACTTTCCTAGGAAAGGGACATAGCCACTGATAGAAAAAGACGACTTCCTTAGTGGTCTCATAGGGAAACATGAGAAATCACTAATGCCAAGTATTAGTTCTGAACTCCCTTGTATCGACTTTGATTGAAATTGATTTTGACCAAATCAACCCTTCCAGGAGCACTAGACACCTCTTCTTCTTCTGTCCCTACTAGGAAGGGAAGACTGAAGAGGAAATGCCGCCGGTAGTCCCATCGAAGAAACCTAACACTCGGGCTTCTTCGATCAGCAAGGGTGAATCGTCGGATGATACCATAGAGGAAGTGGAAGCAAACCTCGCCCAACGTCTCAAAAAGAACAAGCCTGCTCCCATCGCTGAAGAAAATGTTCCACAAAGACATGACTCACTTGAAAAAATCCTCAAGTGACCAACCCTTCGATCGCTGATGCTCCAATTACTGAGAAGGAAGGATCTGTCGAAGTAGTCCCACCAGTGATCGGTCATTCGACAGTTGATACTTCTACCACTGACAAGAGTAGGATTCCTCCAAAGTCTCTGGAACGAAACCCAGAGTTTGATATGGTAAGATTGAAATCAACGCTTAAATCGAAAGTATGTTGGGATTTTAAATTTGCTTTTCATGCGCAGATCGATTATGAAGACCTATTCACGCCACCTTCGCCCGAAGTAGAAGATCCTTCAATTACTGTCGGATGTGCCACTGAAGGAGTGATAAGAGATGTATCCGAAGAGAGTTCGAACGAGAGGGCTAATAGGAACGTCAATACAAACATTCTCCAAGATGCGAACCCTACACGGGACGTAGAGGTATATATTTCAAATTCATTTTAAATAAATCTGAATTTTACTTGACTCTTCACCTTTTCGGGTCTACCGAATCTCTTCTGATGCAACCATTAGCGAAACCATTCCTGATCGAACCACCGAAGTCACATCATTCGAATGTGACGTCACCCATGTTAACTCTTATCCGGAAATACCTTCGCAGGTGAATGTCGCTCCCTTGACGGAACCAGAACCTCCTAGGGACATATTAGAAGAACAAGCTCTTCCTTCGGTAGATGCCATGCTTGCTCCAACAGGTACAATACCTATGGAGAACGTCGAAGGGGAATGTCGAACGCCGGAGGCATACAGGGAAATGGACGACACTTTCTTCGAACTCTTTGAGAAAATGAAGGTAATGAATGATCCTCGCTGTATATGGTATTTCCAAAATATAGACTAAAGTATATATTATTTTTAGCAGAATGACTTAGAATTATTGCCAATGAAGGTCCCAACGAATGCCAGTCATGTAGCCTCATCGAGCAATGTGGATCAGGTGAATATCGATCCAAATGAACCTTCTAGGCTTGCACTGAGATTGCTTGAAGCACTGCGGTGCGAAGAACTGTCAAGGTCCAACTTCGATGAGATCTTCAAGATCATTGACGCCATTGAAAGACACGCCAAAGCACCCATTACTTTGCTAGGCATATGTCAAAACGTCAGGGAATCGTTTTGGAGATCCTGGGAAGACTGGGAGAAGGTTCTTTCAGACAATAAGCAATGGAGGGAATTTTCTTCGAAGACAAGATGACAACGATTGTTACTGAACATCGACGTTTGGTCGAAGTAAACCAATGGCTGAGGACCAAGATCGGAGAACTGCCAACGAAGTTAGAGAAATGTGAAGGTGAGGTGGCCATTCGAGAAAGAGAAATGACAGTGATCTAAGTAGAAAGTGGATCGGACCGCCTCCCCACATACGAGATTCAAGATTGGCCTTGTTCCAAAAGGCTGAAGGCACACTAGCTCTGAAGAACAATTCTCGAATCTGCTTAGTCAACTTACTGAGTGGACTCTTGCATGGTTCTGGACAGTGACCAATATCGATGTTAAACCATCGATTTAAATATTCTTGTTGCTTTTTATTTCTTTTCCTTTGTGTTGTGAGTGACTCGAATGAGTAATGCATTCGACAGGTTGTTCTCAATCGAGCTTGCAGGCCCAAGTTCCCTATCGTCTCATTCAACACTAATTAAATGGACTCTTGAAAATATAAATTAATTAAATGAGGTTGTTGAGATTATCCCGGAACTGTTGGGATTCTTTACAATCGATGTAACCCAATTTTTCTACATATAAATAGCAGATTGTGGGGACCCCAACCTCTCATTCGTAAACACCTCAGCCATTATGTCATGCCGAGGAGACTTTCTTGATCCCCTTTTCTTTCCCTCTCATCATAGAGCCTAAGTTCTCAACCTTAGACCCAATGAAAGCCTAAGTCCCCAACCTTAAGCAGAGGGTCAGCTCTGATTGCTCGGTGTCGTGAGGTGGCATAAGGTTTGCCGGGGTTGCAAACCTCATTTCATGGTATCGAGCCTTCAGAACTTCTTCGCCTCCTCGGAACTCCATTCCAAATATTGCTTGCAGTGAAAGCCGCAATACTAGTAGACTTCCGAGGTAGGTTCGGGAGCAAACGAGGCAGGGACATTGAAGGCAACCCTTGTCGCGGATGCTCTCCAAGCAAGGCAGGAAGTGGGGCAGAAAGCCGGTTGCTGCGACAATCGACGTTCGTGTCCCCAACGGTTCCTGCGACAACCGAAGATCGAAGATAGGACTATTTAGTTTTCGATGGAATAAAGAACTTTATGTATATCGATCCACTTGTATTTTGTTTACTTTATAGTGAATCGACTTCATCTCATCGAGTAAGTATTATTCGAAACATCGTCTATCTCTATTAATTGTGACCACAATTCGGGACAATGAAGTCAAATTTCCTTGGAATGTATATCCCATAAAGTCGGTCAATGGAGTTTCAAATGTTTCCCATTAACTTTTAAGGCATGCGGCTCACCATTTAAATATGACAAATGATAAGCGTTTTTAGGGTACACTTCGTCGATCCTAAAGGGACCGTCCCAGGTAGGAGACCATTTGCCTAGAAAATAATCTCTTTTCCCAATCGGGAGGATCATCTTCCAAACTAAGTCTCCTTTCTTGAAGGATTTGAGAACAACCTTTTTATTATAACTGCGGGCGACCCTTTCCTTTTGAACCTGAATTCGATTCAAAGCTTGAAAGCGTAATGCCTATAAGTTTTCTAATTCGATATACATCGATTCTTCATAATTGATAGGGGTTATTTTCCTAAAGTGCTAAAAATCTTCTCGATTTATAGCGAACCTTAATCCGGAGGATGGCGTCATGGCCACAAACTGAGCTGTATGGAGTTTGTCCGATGCTCTCGCTTAGTGACATGCAAAGCCCAGAGTACATCCAACAACAAAGTATGCCACGATCGAGAGTTATCATCGATCATCTTCTGAACAGCGTTCTTGATGATCTTTTTAGTCGATTCGGCTTGTCCATTCGACCGAGTGTAGTAAGGGGAAGAATTTGTTAAAACAAACCCAAATTCCGCCGGAAAGTCTTTAATCAAACTGCCATTGAAGGAACTCTATGAGGGATGCCAAATCTATAAATAAGGCTCGATCGAAGGAACTCTATGACTTCGCTCTGGGTAATGTTCTTACAAGCCTTCGCTTCGACCCACTTTGTAAAACAGTCTGTGGCCACAAGGATATAAGAATCTCCATTACTCGAAATCGGCCTTATTTCACCGATAATGTCCATTGCCCAAGATCGAAATAGCCATGGTTTGATCACATGATGTAGATGGATTGCGGGTGCTTGTGAAATTGGTCTATGTCTTTGACATTTTTCACATCCTTTAGCCATATTGATGCAATCTTTCATCATGTACGGCCAAAAGAAATCATGCCTCCTAATCGACCAGCACATATTCGGCCCAGCATGATGAAGACCACAAAGTCCTTGGTGTGTTTCTAGTATAATAGGGATCGCTTCATCCATATCGACACACCTTAAAAGAACACAATCGCTCTGTTTTTGATAAATTACATTATCAATAACTGTATAAAATCGCGCTGACAACTTTATTTGGCGGGTTGCTCCCTTCCCAGGATTGGAGAAGAATTCCGCGAATGGTTTTCTCCAATCTGTTGTCGATCTGAAAATACTAACAACGTTTATTTGTGCAGATTCATCGTCTAATACAGAAGGGATGGTTTGTACTTGTCCTCCAATTTCTTGCATCAATCGATGACTTATTCTGAAATCAGAAGCGTGTTGTGCCAATTCATTTGCCACTGCATTGTCCTCCCTAAGGATATGTTCAAAATGAATTTCCTTAAAGAAAGAAGACAACTCATGGACTTTGTCTAAGTATCTCTGAAGGTGATCGAAGGTGCACATGCTTGATCCTTTGACATGATTGATAACAAGCTGTGAATCTCCTTGAACTATCGCATAGGATACTTGAAGATCAGCAATGGTTTGTAAAGAGATTATGAGGGCCTCATACTCGGCGGAATTGTTTGTTAACATGACGTCGATTCTATAGGCTACTTTGTGCTTAACCTTCAAAGGAGATAGAATATAAATTCCTACTCCAACACTATCGCTAGACACAGAACCATCGAACCAAACTTCCCAAAATTCTTTAGGATTCTGAGAGCTTCTTACTTTAGAATCTGTATATTGGGCTAAAAAATCGGCCATCACTTGTCCTTTGATCGATGCCGGGGGTCGGTATTGAAGATTAAAAGGAGACAAAATAAGGCTCCATTTGCTAAGCCTTCTCGATAATACAGGGCCGTCGAGCAACATTTTTAACACAGGAGCATTCGATACTACATATACCGTATTACTTCCGATATAATGTCGAACCTTCATGACAGCGTAATATAACGAAAGGCATAGTTTTTCATTGTTAGTATACCTATATTCGACAGGAGTAAGAATCCGGGACAAGTAGCAAATAAACTCGTTCCTTCCTCTGGTTATCTTCATGTACCAACATCGATCCTAAGACCTTGTCACCAGCTGCGATGTACAGTGAAAAGGGTCGATCTTGTTTTGGAGAAACTAAAACAGGCGGATTGATGAGGTATTTTTTAATAGCTTCGAAGGATTCCTGATGTGAATCAGTCCATTCAAAACTCCCTTGTCTTTTCAACAAGTTGGAAAATGCCATTGTTCGACCGGCGAGGTTTCCTATAAATCTTCTTAAATAATTCACTCGTCCTGGAAAAGCCTGGAGCTATTTTTTGGTCGATGGAGGTGGAAGATCCTGAATTGCTTTAATCTTGCCCGGATTGATCTCTATGCCTCGATGGTGAACCAAAAATCTCAAAAATTGACCAGCGCGAATGCCAAAGGCACATTTCATGGGATTCAGTATTAGGCTGTGTTTCCTCATTTGGAGAAAGGCCTTTCGAAGATCATCGACATGACAATCATCTGCCAACGATTTTACGACAATATCATCGATGTAAACCTCGTTCGTTGACCCAATCAATTGATTAAAGATGAGGTTCATCGCTCTTTGATAAGTCACACCAGCATTCTTTAAACCGAATGGCATAACAACCCATTCAAATAACCAGTTTATGAACGTCATCCTCAGCGATGAAGATCTGATTATATCCAGAATAACCATCCATGAAGGACATAATCTTATGTCTAGATGTCTCGTCGATGTGTTCATCCGCTATCGACATTGGATATTCATTTTTTAGAGTTCCTTTGTTAAGATTTCAAAAATCGATGTAAACCCGAATCTTTCCATTCTTCTTTTTTTACAGAAACAATGGAATATATCCATTCTGTGTATCGAGATGTCCTTATGTATCCGGCGTCGAACAACTTCTTTACTTCATCAAAGACTTGTTGTCTAAGTTCAGTTGCCAACCGGCGTGGGGCTTGTTTTACGGGTTTAAAATCTCGCTTAATAGGTAAAGTATGTTCGACTAATCGTCGATCTAAGCCAGGCATCTCAATCTAATCCCTTGCAAAATAATCTTTGAATTCTTTCAGAAGGGTTAATATGGATTGAAATAAATCTTTGTCAATCTATCCACTTATGAAGGTAGGATGCTGGACCTCGTCATCACCTAAGTTTACTGTTACTAAGGAATCTCGAGGCGTAATTAAAGTGCATCGATCCTTAGGAGATTCAACAATAGATTTGTCACAATAAGTTGTTTTATTCATAGTAGGATGAATTACAACACCAGTCGAATCTACACACACTTTCAAGCCAGGATTCGACTCATCCTCTTCAGCACGCTGGTTGGGACTATCTATGTCCAGCGAACTGGTTTCCAGACACATTTCTAGACTAACTACAGGCCTAGTTTGCTTATACACTCGTAGTCACTTTAATACATCAGCGACTACGTCTTCCTGATCTTTATCAAGCATCTTCAGTCTCCCGGAGGAGTCTTTCGGGTTCCATGTCCGGGTCATCACCATCAGCATCCTTCTCTTCATTGATGGAGCGAGGAGTAGTCTCTCCGTCGACGGGTTCGACATTTTCCTCCTCGATAGTAGGGAGCAATCTAGCGGCTTCTTTAATAGAGTAGAGGATTCCAGCAAGTTCCACTTCCTTCTTAGCATGTGCTTCGGCTTCGACAATCGGTGACACAACGTCAGAATCCCATCCAGAAAGGGCATCGAATATACGATGAAGAGGGCCTCCATACTTAACCAGGCAGTCAAACTTTCCTGTCGATTCTCCCAGAGGTCCAACATTTGGATCTCCAACAGAGTACCTCTTCTTCAGACTCATGTCATCGACAGCTCCGATGATATTTCCTGCATAGATCTCGACAGGGTTAAAGCAAGTATTAATAGACGAATCAGCTTTAACAACATCAACCTCAGAATCAAGCCAAAGCATAAGTTCTCGATGAAGAGTAGAAGGAATCATTGCTGCTTTATGCAGCCAATCTCGACCCAAGAGTGCGGTGAAAGTGTGTCGACATCTACTATAAAGAAAGCAGTATTCATCGTAGACCTCCCAACTTTCAACTTAAGTGGAAAAATAACTACACATTTCGACATAAGGCCATTGAAACCCGTTATGGCTACATCGGTGTTAGTAACATCAGCCTTATCATACCCCAAGTATTTAAGGGTGCACAGAAGCATCACGTTGACTGTCGCACCATTATCGACCAAAACTTTCTTCAAAGAAACTTCATTGAACTCTACTTTAATATACAGAGAATCCATTTGAGATTGCATCGAAGGATTATGTTTGATAAACCAATTTACGGGAAAACCCGTACGACAACGAACGACTCGAGGTGTCGAAGTTTTGAAAATACCTGGGATAGATTGATCGATCAATGGTTCTGCAAACTCTACAAGTAACATAATCACGTTACACTCTACCGGGTTGCCTGGGACATCGAACTTGATCGGATTATAATCCGAATCATCAAAGGTTTCCTCGATGTCATCATCCTCAGATCCCTTCTCTTTTTCCTTAGAAGGATCATCATGACGGACATGATCATCTACTATAAAGATGTTATCACGATCGATTTCTGCTCTTTCTAACGTTGCAGGGTCAACGGACTTTCGACGTTTCTTTTCTGCTCTCCTTCGATGTCTCTCTTTTCTTTTCCTACTGCTCTTAGACGGGCGGGAGCGGAGAACGTTGGTTATTCACCTGTCTCCACTCATCACCGTCAGAACGAGAAAAGTCAAGTCGACGTCGATATGATCGATAGTATTCAGGATATACATGAACAAACTCTCCTTTGCGAGGATCGTATCCTTATACCTGCCATTCTTCCTCTTTATGAACAAAAATAGGCATAAAATATAATGGATTAGTGTCGATCATACCTTGAACTGGATTGTCGACCAGGATGATGTCGAACTGGTTCACTGAAGACATGACAATAAGCTTCGGCAGGTAATTATACGAGCACAAATAGCACAGCTGAGAGATTAATATTTTGTTCCTCAGGATAGGACTGCGTCGACGACATGCGTCAGCTTTCTCGAGAAACTATGCTATAGGGGTCCATCCTTGATGGCTTGCTCATCGAGGCGTGGAGGAGGTCGCAGTCGATCCTTCACATTGCGCCTCTTGACAGTCTCCTTGAATAAGTCACTGGACTTAGTAGACGAATTCGCGTCGCTGTTGACAGTCAGTGTGGCCGCTTGTGCCTCGGGACATCGAGGTGGTGCTTTTGCGTTCTGAACGACATGCCCCTTATCAGGAAAGACCTTGTGAGTGTTAGGTGCGGATCCTCTCCCCCGGGGTTTCGATTGAACGCCATCGAAGGCTCCTTGCGAGAAATCCCTATCGCAGCTTTCTCCACCGATCTCAGATCGAGCCAGCCTTCTGTCTGGTGTGATTGGAGGAACTTCTTGAAAGTGAAACACTTATCAGTGGTATGAGTCTCATCCATATGCCACTAGCAAACTTCGTTATTCAACTTCGAAGCAGCCACTGGGCAAGAGACGACCCCTTTGTCGAAAGGCCTCTTGAACAGCTTGTTGACCACATAAGTTTCTCCAGGAACATCGGATTTCTGAAAAGCACGTCGAACAATATCAACCATGTTAATGTCGAATGTATGTACTTCACAATCAGTAAAAGGTTTTTGATTGACGAAAGATAGCTCTTCCGACTCCTTGAAACAGAGAATCTTCGACCCAATAAGATCCTGAAATAAATTCCTAAAGGTCAAGCAATCGCGGGTGGTGTGGGTAAAAGACCCATGCCACTTACAATAGCTTTTCTTCTTCTCCCTATCAGTCTGAGGGAGTCGATGACCAGGTTTCAGCATGATTCGATCTCGTTTGTGTAACCAGTCGAAGATTTCGTCAGCCTTCTCAATATCGAAAGAGTATTTTCTCTCTTCATTCGACTTCCTTCTGAGATGCTTTGGCTTTAAAGTTTTTCTTCGACAGAGGGTCGCAAATAGTAGCTTCGCCTTTGACAAACTCAGCCATATCGACCTCCACATGCGTGGTTTCGACTTGATATGTCGTATGCTCCCTTGACTCTTCTCTGAGTAAATTTTCATATTTGGTGGCTCTCAAAGAGAGTTCGTAAAGATCCTTGAATTTTTCTCCTTGGAATTTCTTTCGAATTCGTATATCAAGAGCTTCCTGATCTACACCGATAACCTCATCTTTGCTGATTGATTTATTACATCTGAGTCGAGCCTTTGTGAATCCCTGTAGAAAAGTCGCTGCAAGTTCTCTAGGCTGTTGTCGCATCTTAGCCAATTCAACCAGATCAAGTGTGACGAAGGCTTGCATGAACTGCGTCTGCATGTCCTGCTAGTTCTGCACTGAGTTCGGTGGAAGATGAATATACTAGGTAAACGCTGGTCCAGTGAGCGAATAAGGGAAGAGTCGAAGGTTTCAGTAATCGTTGTTCGACGCTTCACCGGTCTGATGAGTAAATCGAGTTATGTGCTCCATCGGCGTCATCTCATCTTCGTCAGAGAAACGAGTGAAATTAGGGATCTTGAAGCCCCTCGGATAAGGATAATTTCGATCGATGAATTCAGGGTAGGGCGTCCGGTAGAGGTTGATCTCTTCCCTGTGCACCGCACTTAGGACCATCTGTTCGACTACTCGGGTAATGATGTCCCTGTAGCGAACATGATTGACAGGCATGAGAGGGACTCTAGGGATTTCTCTTCATAGATTATTTCTGTCGGGCTCTCTATCGAAGGTAGAAACTTCCCTGGGAATGTCACTGAAAAGGTTTTTCCTTGGGGGTTGGCTTTCTACTTGCGGCTCACGAACAGGGTCGTCGACGGTATATCTTGTGTAATGACTCTCCCGTTGACGATGATGAGGTGCATATGCATGCGGTTGATAATGGTCTTGTGCGTCATCATCAAGATCGACAGCATCACTGTGACGATTGAATCGATCAGGGGTCACAAAGTCACTTCGATCATCAGAGACATAGCGTGACCTAGTTGGTTTAGTCCGTCGATAATCCTGTGTTGCAGGGGGAGGATCTTGAGTGGTCTCGTGATCGAAACTCACCCCGTGCTTTCCATTGCGAATGGCAGCCCTTCTCACCGTAGTTTCGGGAGAGTATTCAGTATCAATTCTAGCGGCCAACCCCGGAAGTTGTTTCACAACTCCAAAAAGTTCTCTTGATTTTTTGCCTGAATCTGCAGAAACATGTCTAGATACACTATTTCTGGCGCATTCGGCAAAGTGTTCGGCACAGGGGGAGTCTCCCACTCCTGCGTCTGAACATTTTGTTGTCCAAAATTCAGGGCATTTTGTTGCCCATTTCGACGGTTCCGGCCATTGTTGGCAGTCTGGTCCTGCCCAGAATTGGCCTCCGAATCACCGTGAGTATCAGCCATTCTGTTTGCCGTACTCCTGGTTGTTGGCATACCGTGCTAACACACAAAACTTCGTCTCCGGCTTCCACTGTGGTCTCCAAAACCGTGTTCGCGTCACGTCACGATATAAGGGGGACTCAAAGTGTTGAAAAGAATGTGGTCGCCAATAAAGTAAACAAACAAAAGGAACAACAGACAATTCACTAAGTATCAAGAAAACAACTTGCAGACATTACAGAGTGTCTAAAACAATTGCATACATATAGGTTGACAATCAAGCAGCCCTTCAGGGTCATGGAATGATTGTCGCGTGTCTACAACGAATCGGGGCTGGCTTATTTGTAAAACACTAACTAAGAACCGTCGCCCCGACGCATATTTACCACATGGTGATTATCCTAAAACTACCTATCGATTGACTACTACAACGATGCCACTATCAATGCTTCGAATACACCGGCTCTAGACGTTGAGGTCCCTTGTCGATACTGAAGGCGGTCGATGGAACTCTATCTTCAATCACGCTATCCGTCGATCAGCACTCCCTCGACCCGTTCTAGCATCGATCCTTATCCTGGCGAATACATCTGTCGATCTCAGTGTCCACCAATGCCCATTGCTGGAGGCCCAAAATATCGTTTACTCTGTAAACAATGATCAATAGGGTAATCTCCTTAAGCAACGCCTCCCCACTTAACTGAGATGTCTCCCCAAGATATGCCTCCATCTGATGTCTCCCCAAGATGTGCCTCCATCTTTAATGAAGATTTCAAACTTCAAATCCAACAATCTCAGCCTGCAAAAGAGATAGAAAAGGATGATCATATCAACAACTGCACCAATATCCCCATGCATGCCATGCTCGCGGAAGTATTTCCAATTAATCAAGACTTGATAGACAACAACGAGATGCGGTACAATCATTTGCTCTCTCATTTTCCTCCAAAAAGGAAACGCAAACACACTGGGAGATATAAGGCATCTTCCAAGAAGCCCTCAAGAAAAGCTTTCAGGAACAGAGGACAAGAAAGCCAATGCTGATGTGCTACGAAAACGTTGAAACTACACACGGACAGAATGAAGGACGAGCTCGTACTGATTGAAACTTGAAAGCTTGGATGCTTCGCCCTTCAACGACGGATGAATTCACCCAGATGATCCGCTCCCTGCATTTCACTTGCAGTTCTCATGGACGAGAAGAGAGAATTCGTTTGTTAGTTGGTCAGTTGCGGGGCGCTCTTCTGGGCAGAAAGCAGAGAAGAACCGAACTGCCATATATTGCCCGGTCGTTTGATATGCAGTAAGGCTTATCAGAGATTTCGATTGACAAGGACGTTGACTCCTCGTGATAAGCACACGTGCTTATAACTCAATGATATCATAAAATGGCAAGTCTCCATCATGTCGAGTAATCCACTTCAAAAAGTTAGACAGGCCAATAAAAAAAGCCCATTCTGAGTTTCATCGTCCCCAAGGGCAGATCAGAAGCAGATCGTCGTTGGTTGGTTGATCTTGCCGCTAAAATAGAGTCATCCCACCTTCAAAATCCAGCAAGCAAACAATTTACCCCGCACATCCCAACCCCTCCCAATTGTCCTTTCGCTTGAATTCGTGATTCGGGATCATAAAATTTCCATCTTTTCGATTCAGTTGTTGCCCTGGATATGGGCAGTGGCTACAGGCCGATTCCCAAAAGTTCCCCCAGTAATTTGCAGATCGAGAAGGTTCCCGAGATCCCGGATGATAAATTCCAGTTCCGGTTTTCCCCTCTAGAGGTGGAAAACTGTTCAGAATCCAAGGATGTCCGCGCCCTTGACGTTAGTTACGATTACGACTACGCCCACGTTGATATCGACAATTACCCACTCATTGGCGGAGGACATAAGTCCGGGTCGGCCATATCTGGGGCAGTGTTCAATCTCACCACTTCTATCATTGGTGCGGGAATTATGGCCCTGCCCGCTACAATGAAGGTGCTCGGATTGGTCCTGGGGACTGTTTTGATAGTTTTGATAGGTATACTCTCAGAAATTAGCGTCGAATTGCTGGTGAGGTTCTCAGTTTTTGCTAACGCGTCCTCGTACGGGGAGGTGGTTCAGTGTGCGTTGGGGAGACCTGCCAGGATCTTGTCTGAGATCTGTATAATTGTTAATAATGCTGGAGTTTTGGTCGTGTATTTGATCATAATGGGCGATGTCTTGTCAGGGTCGGTGCGTCATATGGATGTCTTCGATCAGTGGTTAGGAAACGGTTTTTGGGATCACAGGAAGGTGATAGTTTTCATGATCGTAGTTCTATTCCTTGCTCCTCGCTGCATTTTAGACAAGATCGATTCGTTGAGCATGACTTCTGTAGCCTCTGTGGCACTGGCTGTTGTCTTTGTCGTGGTCTGCTTCATTGTTGCCTTCATCAAGATTGTCGAAGGAAGCATCGAAGCTCCGAGGATGAATCCTGATTTTGGTTCAAAGAAGGCCATTTTGGATATGCTCGTAGTGATTCCTATCATGTCCAATGCTTATGTTTGTCACTTCAATGTTCGGCCCATTTATAACGAGCTTGAAGGGCGATCGCCTGAAAGGATGAACCAAGTTGGAAGAATCACTACAGTTATATGTGTAGTTGTCTATGCTTCGACAGCCAAATCTGGGTACCTGCTCTTTGGAAACAACACTGAAGCTGATATACTGACCAACTTTGATAAGGATCTCGGGATACGGTTTAGCTCGGCTCTGGATTATATTGTCAGAATTGGTTACATTTTGCATCTTGTCCTTGTCTTCCCAGTCATTCATTTTCCATTGAGGCAGACAGTGGACACATTGCTTTTTGAAGGATCAGCTCCTCTTGTAGATAGTAGGAAGAGGTCCTTAACTCTAACAGCTATTCTGCTAGCATTGATATACATTGGTTCCACTATGATCCCCAACATCTGGATGGCATTCAAGTTTACAGGTGCAACGACTGCTGTGTCGTTAGGTTTTATATTTCCTCCTCTCATTGCATTGAGATTTTGTCAGAAGCTAAATCATGCAGAAAAATTCTTGTCGTGGGTTATGCTGGTGCTTGCAGTTATAGTTAGCATTGTCAGAGTGATCCGCAATATATATAGCCTTGAAAACCAATCTGAATGACTGGAACGAGGAAAAAGTGCTATGCAAGAATCTCAGGGGCCAGGGTATTTATCTGCAAGATCTAGTGTTACCATTCAAACTGGGTAGATGGCCGTGTGTTTACTCAGTGGCATTATCAGTGTGATTACTAGAGAGGGACTTGATTGACCCAGTAGACAGATTGTCTTACTCTGCAGGGCCATGTAACAAAGTCGTTGCAGCTGTTGAGAGACGCCGCATTTGATAAGCCACCCAGTTTGATATGGCTTGCTCTTTGTTATTTTGATCATGGTCAGTTCTTGCAAAGGGGAAGCGGTACTCAGGCAACCTAATACCTTATGTACACGAAAGCATGCTGTAATTTTATCGCGATGGGATGGTTCCCGAGCATTGAAGTGAAGATACTAGTGTTCTCTCTTCCTCTCATTGATTCTTTTTTTTTTTTTTGAACATCTTCTAGACAATTCTTTTGGCAGGGCATTCCTGCTTAGTACAAGTGAACAGGTCCTTAGAACTCGAACTCTAGTTTACATGGCAGCATCGGCTTGCTGTTGCAGACTAGGAAACTGTTAAAATGTTGGGAACCAGAGTAACATGCCTTGTTCACTCATTGTGTATGTTCAACAAAGCGCACAAGTCATCGTATCGGTGCACCTCAACAAGTTTGATGGTGTTGTGGTGAAGATGATTGCACCTTCCTCTTGAAAACCCTGATGAATTTTTAATCAGCATTTGGTCTCCCCTGATCCAACTGGTCATCCTATCACTTTCAGGAAGTATAATAATATGCAATCAAAGAGGAGAAGGGCACAAGGGTTTTGCTTAATTTTGAAAGCTTAAGATGAAAGGGGCACATCTTGAGCTAATAACCTTCTTAAAACTAGGAAAAAGATATCGAACAATTGAGAATTTCAATAGAGCGCCCTCCCTATATATAGTTTAACGCGATACAGGGGTAAATCTAGCACGCCCACGGAAGCCAATCTTGCTGCAATCTGAAGATTCTGTCCGAGGTAAGTTAAAGTCCCATCTTTGGCAAAATATCGATATTTAATCAAATCAATTTGCCAACTTTACGTTTTGGCATATCCTTTTAAAAGTTTTCGATTTGGCCTTATTTCAATTTTACTTTTTAATTTGGCCTTTTTCGTAACGGTATTAATACGTATCATTTGTTTTTCCCATATGGCAATGATAATGAAATAAATCAAGGGCAAACTATCGATATTTGGCCTAATAAATTTGTCAACTTTACGTTTTGGCCTAACGTTTTAAAAGTTTTCATTTTGGCCTTAAATCAATTTTATTTCGAGGAGAAATTCAAGGGACAGGAACCAAAAACCCATGAAAGCAAGAGTTTACCTCAGTGACAACTGAGCTATTGATTCTTACGCCGACTAGGGGCAAAGGGTATCAATCCAATACTGAATGATTGACCCACGAGCTCTTATTCTACTAACGACTTGGTTTCCCTCACGGAACAAGGGAAGGGAGCGAGGCGCGTTCATTGAGGAGAGAAGAAAAGGCAAGAACTAAAGCAAAAGCAAACTGCACACAACCTAAACGTAAATCCATTACGTAATTACACGAGTCGAAAATGAACCTAATGGCGTAGATCTCAGTCAACATCGACAAAGGTAAAGAGAGAAGCAAAGCCGAAAACAAGACGGGGGGATGATAGCCCAGTTGTTACTGAGGTAGTCTCCTGCTTTCCTGGGTTTTTAGTTCCCGTTCCTCGAATTCCTCCTCGAATTAAAATTGATTTAAGGCCAAATTGAAAACTTTTAAAACGTTAGGCAAAAATGTAAAGTTGACAAATTCATTGGGCAAAATATCGATATTTTGCCATTGATTTATTTCATTATCATTGCCATGTAGGAAAAACAAATTACACATATTAACGCTAACGACAAAATCACAAACACCGTTACGAATAGGGCCAAATTGAAAAGTAAAATTGAAATAAGGTCAAATTGAAATCTTTTGAAACGATATGCCAAAACGTAAAGTTGGCAAATTAATTGGGCCAAATATCGATATTTTACCTTTTTTTATCAATCATCCTTTGGTTATCTGCAGTAGCAACCAACAAAAGCCCCACCTGCTGGTATGAAACTCTGCATATGCCAAAAGAACGAAGGTAGCGGGAAACCAACCCCACCAACGCAACACCACCAGCCAAGCTTTTCCGTGATTGATGGCACTGCAGAGAGTCTTAAAGTCATCACTTGGAACAACTTTTAACGCAACATGCATGGTCATCATGTAGTCATGCTTTTTTGGGAAGTTGACCAGGATGACCCACCCCCAACAAAATAAGGCCGCTCCTCCATTTCTTCCTTTCTATATTTCTTGGGTCAATCTCATCATTCTTGGACATTAATACCCGTGTTTTGGTTTCACAAGAGCATCTTTCTTTTCTCCCTTCAAAGGTCGAGCAACTCCGTAAATTCCAGGCATAATTGCGGGTAAAATGGACTGGTTCTCTTGGCTGTCGAAAACTGGGCTAGAGCGTTCCCTTGTCTACTAGTACGGTGCGACTTTTTCCTACAATGAGCTTGGAGAGGCGGACATCAATTACTTCAACCACGAGTTCTTGCAGAGCATAGGTGTTACGGTAGCCAAGCATAGGCTCGAGATCCTTAAACTCACTCACAAGGAAGGATGGTGGCAAAGCCTTAAACCCGAGCACTCAACATCACCTTGTTTCTTGGATTTATGGCACGTTCAAGAGCACCGAGGCTTCCATTTCTGAGTACATGAAGAAGTGGATACTCCGAAGAGACAAAGGAGGATCATTCGTCTTTCCAAGGCTCAGCACTTCCTGGACGAACACGTCACGATATAACGGGAACTAAAAAGATTCAAGAAATGTGGTCGCCAAGACTTTTAAACAAACGTAAATGTAAAGAAAAAGAACAAGATCATGTGAATAAGAACATTTATTGGGTGTTTGAATGATTGTCGTGTGTTTACAAGAGACTACTATAGAGATTAAGATAAAGACAAAGTGTCTGACTATGAGGTGGTCTTGCCTTCTATTTATAGAGAATCTTCGATTATTTTTTCATCTTCAACTTTCACGGTTATCTTCAATTTCTGCACGTTTTAATTATAATATTTGAGACTGTCCTAATGTTAGATTTTCTTCTTCGATTGATTAGATTTTCGACTGATTTGTCCTTCGGTAGAGTATTTTCTCCAACTGGGGGAATGAGTTAGATTTTTTCCATCGACTAAATTACTTTCTGACTAAATCAGATTTTGTGAGTAGACTAATTTGACAAATTAGATTTTCCTTGAATCGATTTAACTATTATATTCGTTGATTTTGCTCCAGTCAATGGTCCAAAATTATCTGGCGTAAACACTTACGGAGAATAGAAAGCCTCAATGATGAGATGAAACGAGAAGTTGCTCCCGGGCAACAGATCGAGAATGTTCGGGAGCACAAAGGTTCCTTCTTCCACGCCTTGTATCAATAGCTTCTCAAGTCCGATGGTGTATTCCGTTGGAAAAGGGGAGGGCAAGATAGGCGTGGACAATGGTGGTGGAGGAGGAGGGCATTGGTCTTCTGGAGTCGAAGAAACGAGGTGGGATTGCATGTCCCACAATCTCAAGCCCACGTGAAAGAACTACTAAGATTCCCGACAGTAAAGTGCTTCCTCTTTAAAACTGGAGTTTTTTTCTCATCTGCTGTCAGGAAATGAACAAGTTCTCTCGTGTAATTTGCGTGATGTTTGTGCGAAAGCCAAATGGCTTTGGTAGATCTTGTGTGCATGTCATCTTATGCCGTCGATGTATTTTTCTTGCGATAACTAGTAAACGAAGCAGAAAGGATTGGCAGCAACAATAGTTTTATGACAAGTGTGTTTCTACAATTTCTGCACTAGACATTTAGCGAATGTTTTTAACATGTATCTGGTACAAAAAACAACGGCAAAGGATCCTGCAAGGGCAAAGGAAACCTGTCGGAAGCCTTCACCATGTATTTTCTTTTTCTCCACCTCAGTGATGGCAAAATCAGAAGGCGATGCGGCCAATCTCATTTGTTTTCCCCAACTTAATGATCTGAGGCTGAAAGCTTCACCTTTGATGAGCTTCCTTCTCTTTATTATCATGACCCCTACAAAAGATATAATAAACTTTGGTTAGGCAATTGTTAACTCTAAGAAATTAGAGTTATATGTCTTATTTACGAGCCTAATTAGTATTAGACATCCCACATTTGTAGGCACTTTTGATAAGTTTGCATGTTATTTTCGTTTAGTCGTGTTGCATGGATATTTTCGGATTTCGTGGTTTTCAATGTAGGTGAATGGATCGACACGAAGCAGAAATCATGTTTAATAAGAAATCTTGATAAAGGAAGGCAAGGCCTTTTAGTGAGGAAGTTGCCGAAATACGACGGGCGAAGGCTTGCGGGCGAAACGGCTACCAAGAGACAAAGGTTACCAGGCGACACAAATAGACGAAGCGACAAAGGTCACCGGGCGATACCAATAGACGAAACGACAGTCAATTGAGCAAACGAAGACCAGTAAAGGTTAAGGGGCGATACGGTTGAGCGGCGGTTGTCATAGAAAGATATAGGAGATCTCATGAGCATGGAAGGAATGCCTAGAGATATTCTACGAGAGGGAAGCGGGTGGACAAGAAGAGTCGTGTGGCCACACGAGGATCTGGTGTGGCCACACGAGGCGAGATGTTCTTTTTAGATTATTTCCTAAAATCTTTGGTGCTTTGGAAAGATTTACCCTATTATAAAAGAGTTTAAATCGTGAGTATTAGGGGATGGAGAGGCTACGAGGCGACGGCTAAAGAAGAGAGATCGGAGAAGACAATATAGATTTTCTTTTATTTTTTTTTCTTGTTTTGCTTGTCGGCTAGTATGCGAAACTAAATCTCTTATCTAGGACGGTGATGAAGCGACTCGTGTAGTGATTGTCTAAACTCTTTTTGGAATCAATTCGTGAAGTTTCATGTTTGCTTATGTTCTCTTGTGCTTAATGCTTGCATATTGGGTTGATCGCCGATTTGTTTGATTTCTTATCCTTTAGTGGACTCGAGAGAGGGCCTTAGGACTAGAAGAGGGAGAATATAACCTAGTTTAAGCCTGAGAGATCAGGTTAACTCAGAGAAGTATAGAGATATACGCTCGTAGGTAACCAAGATAACAATTGACACTTAAAAAGGTTATAGTTGCTCGTACGTCACTATAAAGATATAGGTTTACGGATAATTTATAATTCACTGTTACAAACTCGAGAGAGGTCTAACGAACTATAAGAATTGCGGTTGGTAAACGTGAAATCGAGGGAATTGAGGAAGATAGTGCAGATAGTTCACGAACGAAAGGGGATTCATTGTCCTGGGTTCTTTATCCATTGATTTATTCTATACTTATTTTTGTTTAGTTGATATTTTCATTCTTACATTAAATCTTTTAAATAATTAAAACTCTATTGGTTAGATTGGGACTTGTTAAATTGATAATCGATAAAATATTCTGAACAATCTCCGTGGGAACGACATCCCCAAATGCTTCCCAAACTATTCAAAATTGGAGTTCTACATTTGACATTCGGGTCCCTTTCGTTTGCACAATGAGGAACCCCGCTCACAACTTACGCAAAGTTGTGCATCCCGCATGCTCCGTACCTTGTTGCTTCCAAACTTGCATTTTCGGAAGCCTAAATGACTCATTACTTTATTACTTGTGGGACCCGTATACTTGCGTGTGCGTTTTAACGAACAACAATCAACTATACAACATGAAGCAATAAGAAGCGAAAAACTTACTACCTTCTAAGGGTTGGTATCGGGGAAAGTGAAGACTAAGAATTTCGTCAGGAAGGATGTTCTGCTCGAAGAGATGGTGCCGGGAACTTGATCTGGTCATGGAAGGTGGCAAACATTTCGAGTTAGAGATGCTTGAAGAAGACTGTGAAAGGGTCGAAAGTGGGCGTCAGGGAATCTCGATATCTCGATCTTGATGGAGGACTTCTTGAATCATGAGAAGAGGTGCAGAGGATATATAACACACACTCTCAAATAGAAGAATGTTGAATGATGGGAAAAACATCGCTAGCACGAAGCGGAACCGTATGGCACAAAGCAGGGGGGTCATACGTAATAAAGAAATGAGATCTTTAAAGTGAGGCAAAATATTAAGATGTAGAATTTCGGGCTTAAAAAGTTTGGGCTTTGTACCATGAACGGTAATAATTGTCCCCGATATGAACAGTTGAAATGTCATGACCTCATGATGTGTACTAGTGATTGGAGGACCTTAAACAGGCACTCAGATTCATAATAACTTGTGTCTGCGAACCGTCTCAAGTGATTCAAATTCGATTAAAACAAAACGATATCAAAGTTCCGCTTCTTAAAACAAAGTGATCCAAACGATAAGAGAAGTTGCGCAAAGTTCACGCAAGAACTTGACGACTGCCAAATTTGGGTAAAAATTTCAAAGGGTTCTGTCTAAAACCTGAACACAAGAGTTCTGTTTATAGAGGACAAAAAATGGGCTAACCCTAACTTCCCATTAGGCCCAAAATAGTAAAAACCAAAGCTAATTAAAACAAGTCCAAAATGTATAACTAAGGAAACTGGGCCTGACGTCGGCTGGCCCGTCTTGAAGTCTTCCCGAGCTCTCGATCTCGAGCTCCTCTTCTCGAGATCTCGTTCTCGAGCTGATGAATCAACTCGACCACTTCAATAGGGTGAAGGTGCCCCTCTTCTCGAGCGCTCCACTCGAGTTGGTCCCGACTTGGCCTTGCTCGATCCAACTCGCATTATCCTCCGTTTGCTGAAGAAGTTTGTCCTCAAATGAAGGGGCTCTTCGTCATCCTCTTACAATGCGAGATCCTGGACGTTGAATGCCGCTGACACTCCATACTCTCTCGGCAAGTCGATCTTATAAGCATTGTTGTTGATCCTCTCGACGACTCGAAAAGGACCATCAGCCCTGGACATGAGCTTATTCTTCCTCCTTGTTGGAAACCTCTCCTTTCGCAAGTGAACCCACACAAGATCCCCTGGCTGGAATATACACTCCCTTCGTCCAAGATTCGCCTTAGACTGGTACTTCTCATTTTGTTGCTCAATAAGGGTTTGAATCTTCGCATGGAGCTTCAACATTTCTTCAGCTCGTCGAACCGCATCTTTCTCGAGGATACCTCGACTAGGCATTGGTAGCAATTCGACAGGAATCCTCGAGTTGACAACATACACCATTTCAAACGGCGTAGCTCAAGTAGTCGAATCAGGGGCACGATTATAAGTAAACTCAGCTTGTGCGACCTTGAAATCCCAATCATTCTAATTCTTCGACACCATAGTTTGAAGTAGGCTTCCCATAGTCCTGTTCACGACCTCAGTTTGCCCATCTGTTTGCGGATGGCAAGTGGTGTTGAACAAAAGTTTTTTCCCGAGTTTGTGCTAAAGTGTCTTCCAGAAATAGCTCAAGAACTTGGCATCTCGATTCAACACTATCGAACATGGGACCCCGTGCAGGCGAACAATCTCTTGGAAATAAAGATCTACTACGTGAGAAGCATCATCCGTCTTCCTGCAAGAAATAAAGTGAGCCATCTTTGGGAAACGATCCACAACAACCATGGTCGAGTCCTTCTGTCGTTGTGTTCTGGGTAGTCCAAGGACGAAATCCATGCCACATGCTCCCATGGTCGTTCAGCTACAGGCAATGGTGTGTAGAGACCTTGGGGCTGGACGTGACTCTTTGTGCGTTGATAGGTTTCGCAACGTCGAATCAACTTGTGTACGTCCTTAGACATTTGAGGCCAGTAGAAATACTCCTGAAGTATCTCGAAAGTTTTCCCGACTCCTAGGTGGACTAGTTCTCCTCCATGTACCTCTCGAATAAGATGCTCTCGAATGGAACTTTGAGGACTGCATAACTTAACTCCTCTTAATAGAAAGCCATCGGACAAATGATATTGCTCAATAGGCTTCTCTAGACATCCGTTATACACCTCTCCGAAGTCTGCATCTCTCGAGTACAACTCTTTTAACATCTCGAATCCGATCAACTTAGATTCCATTCTGGCCATAAGAGTTGACTTTCTCGACAACGCATCTGCTACGACATTTTTCACTCCCGACTTATGTTTCAAGACGAAAGTGAATGATTGGAGAAATTTCACCTACTTTGCATGTCGTTGATTAAGCGTTGATTGTCCATTGATAATGATTAGTATGAAGAACGAACTCCTTGGGCATCAGATAATGACTCAATGTCTCGAGTGCACGAATGATATCATAAAACTCCTTATCATAAGTCGAGTAGTTCAGTCGAGACCCATTTAACTTCTCACTGAAATAAGAAACTGTTCGACCCTCCTGCAGCAATACGCCTCCAATCCATACTCCTGAGGCATCACACTCGACTTCAAACACCTTCTCGAAGTTAGGAAGTGTCAATACAGGCGCTTCGTACAGACTACTCTTGAGCAAATCAAAACTAAATTGAGCCGCGGGAGTCCACTTGAAAGTCGTCCCCTTCAAACACTCCGTCATCGGGGCTGCGATCGAACTGATGTCCTTGATAAATCTCCGATAGAATGATGTTGTGCCATGAAAGCTCCGAACATCATGAGCTGTCTTATGAATAGGCCAATCTCAAATAGCAGTAACTTTACTCTCATCCACCTGAATTCCTTCTCTCGAGATGACGTACCCAAAAAGACAAGTTCGGCAGTCGAGAACTCGCACTTCTTGCTATTCTCGAATAGATGTTGCTCCCTCAACTTCTCGAACAGCTATTTAAGGTGGTGAATGTGTTCCTCCTCATTGTAGCTATATACAAGAATATCATCAAAGTAAACAACCACGAATTTGCCGATGAAAGAACGAAACACCTGGTTCATCAGTCGCATGAAGGTGCTCGGCGCATTCGAGAGACCAAACGACATAACCATCTACTCATACAAGCCGAATTTGGTTTTGAAAGCCGTCTTCCACTCATCTCCTTCCTTCATCCGAATCTGGTGATAGCCACTTCTTAGATCCACCTTCGAAATATCGTCGACCCATGCAACTCATCGAGCATGTCATCAAGTCGAGGAATGGGGAATCGATACTTGACGGTGTTCTTATTGATAGCTCGACTGTCGACACACATCCATCATGAACCATCTTTCTTGGGAACCAAGATGGCGGGAACAGAACACAGGCTGAGGCTCTCTTGAACAAAGCCTCGTTCGGTAAGCTCATCGACCTGTCACTGCAGCTCTTTCGCCTCGTCGGGATTACATCGATACGCAGGTTGATTAGGCAGCGACACTCAAGGAATGAGGACGATCTGATGTTGTATGTCCCTCATTGGAGGAAGTCCTCCTAGCATCTCCTCAAGAAACACATCCTCAAATTCTCACAAAAGTGCTCGAATTCGAGGGGACATAGTCAAGGCATGCTCTTCTCCTGCCTCGAACAACATCAACATGTATACATACTTTTCCTGGCGAATATCTCGAGCCAAGTCCACCAATTTCGAATTGACTTCTTGAGTTTGATCTCGAGACGATGCGTTGGGTAATGCTCGGATGGTCAAGAGAAGTAAGGTAATCTTCTTCTGATCGAGGGAGATAGAATAAACATTCTTATATCTATCATAAACTGCTTGACGATCATATTGCCACGGTCTTCCCAATAACAAGTGGCACGCATCCATCGGAACTACATCGCAAGTCATCGTGTCCTTGTAGCTTTGCCCAATGCTCAACGAAACCAACACCTGTTTAGTCACCCTTAGATCACTCTTTTTGCTCAACCATTGAAGCTTGTATGGTCGAGGGTGTGGCTTAGTCGACAACTTCAGTTTCTCGACCATTGTAGTAGAGGCCAAATTGGTGCAACCCTCACTGTTAACAATCACGTGAAACACCTTTCCCTGCACTGTGCATCGGATCTGAAAGATCCTCTCCCGCTGGTCGACTTCATCGGGCACGCCTCTCGAATCACCAACAACTCACCCTCATCGGGTTCCTCCACCACTTCTTCCTCAGCATTCCAAATGGGTTCTCCTTCTCGATCATACACTTGATCATCATCTGAAAGCTCCACAACAGTGGCTGTTTGTCGATTTGGGCACTTAGAAGCTATATGCCCAACTCATTGGCACTCAAAACACTTTCTCGAGACACCAGTGTTTGGGAGTGTCCGAACTTCAAACTTGGCCTGATCCTTGGTATTATTCGAGTTTGGACTTCTCGAGGACTAATCCGAGATGGTTCTCAAGGACAAACTCCCTTTGCTGAAAGGAGTGCTCCTCAAAGCTGGCCTCACAAGCGTTCTCCTAGCTTGTTGCTTCTCGACTTTGCAGGCTAAATTGCATACAGCCGCGAAACTCCAATACCGCTGCAACTCGACAGCATCCGCCATATGGGGTTTCAGCCCTTTAATAAACCTTGCAATGGTTTGCTCAGGGGGTTCAACTATATCACACTGGAGCATCAATTGCTCAAACTCGCGAGTGTACACAGCAACACTCGAAGATTGTTGAAGCGAGTTCAATCTGAGGAACAAGTCTTGTCGATATCGCTCGGGAAGAAACCTCTTCTTCTTCTGCCTTTTCAAATTGTCTCACGAGCGAATCTTCTCTTTCCCTTCTCGACGACGTTACTGATTCAAGTTCTCCCACCATAAGCTAGCGTACTTTCGAAGTAGAAGGGCTACCACCTTGACTTGTCTTTTCTCAGGAATCTCTTCATAGTTGAATACTCTCTCAATGGTGTGAAGCCAATCGATAAACTCCTCGAGGTCCATCTTTCCCTCAAACTCAGGAATGTTTACTCGCAGATTTATGAGACGTGCAGGTTGGCGTTCTCGAGTTTGCCTCCTGGGACTCTCCTCGTCCCGTGCTGATCTCCTAGGCTTCTCATCGTCCCCATATCTATCCACAAACGGATATTCTTCTGCATCCTCAAAATATTGAGGAGACTGCGGTTCAGGTTGTCCCCTTTCTGTGCGTATCTGTTGCACTTGACGACGTAACTTTTCAACTTCTTGTTCTAAATGAGTCGAATGACCATCCTCCAACGTCATCCCATGTCGGAATCTATTCGCCATCACTTCCACCGTACGCTCAACGACACATTTGCACTCTACGACAACCTGCGCTCTCAACAACGTGCATTCTCCAACACGCAGCACTCTCCACAACCGTGCGCTCTTAAACAGCCCAGCGCTCCAACAACCGTGCGCTCTGATACCAACTGATGCGACACCGGCCACGGAAACGGGAAAATACTTCCACGACGCCAAGTCGGACGAACGAACAAACCGAAGGAAACGAAAGGGGAAAGACTCGGACCGCCGCTGGATACAGCCGAAGCACTACCAGGACTGTCACGAGGGTTGAACGCCATACAACTAGAGACAGAAACAGACCGATTATGGGAACCTTCGGATAAAATCTCGCCACGCTTGGAATCCACTAAACGATAAGAGAAGTTACAGAAATTTCATGCAAGAACTTGACGGCTGCCAAATTTGGGTAAAAGTTTCAAAGGGTTCTGTCTAAAACCAAAACATAAGAGTCATATTTATAGAGGACCAAAAATGGGCTAACTCTAATTTCCCATTATGCCCAAAATAATAAAAACCAAAAGCTAATTAAAACTAAGTCCAAAAAGTAAAAGTAAGAAAACTGGGCTTGACGTCGGCTGGTCCGTTTGAAGTCTTATCGAGCTCCTGATCTCGAGCTCGCCTTCTCGAGCTCCCGGTCTTGAGCTGATGAATCAACTTGGCCACTTCAGTAACATGAAGGTGCTTCTCGTCTCGAGCGCTCCTCTCGAGTTGGTTCCGACTTGACCTTACTTGATCCAACTCGCATCACAAAGCATGCGACCCCAGCGGACAAGAAAAATGACGGCGTGTTCGTCCGCCTCTCGTTTCTTTATTAATCAAAACGCGAGATTCGATGACAAAGAAAGAGTTGCGAAGGCCCAATTAGGAACCAAGATATTGGGCCTCCAATGGGCTTCCGACAAAGTAGGTGGTGGTGCTACGTCGTATTGATGCGGAAGAAGCGGGCGCAGTTGTAGACGGAGCAGAAGGCCGGGAGGGACATGAGCAGCAGGAGGATGACGCAAGCGAGGAGCGACAGCAGTCTCCACGACCCGAACACGTAGCTCCGGAGGGACTTCCCCATTTTGACCCTGAGCCTGGAGTTGTAACACTTGTTGACGTCCTCGATGGCCTTGTCAAGGGAGCGCACTTTGGTCAACCTGATCGACTTGCTCATCCCGTTCCACATCCCCGCAGCCTCCCCGTCGCTCTTCATCCTGTTCCCCACCACCACGGTCTCCCTCAGCAACCTCCCGTCCTCCGCCTCATCTATTATCCCGTTCATCAGCTCCGTGTACCTCGTCAGCACCAGCGGCCCCGACGAGCTCCATGCCTCGTACGCCACCAGGTTCCTCATCAACCCCTCTGTGTTCACGTCCACGGTCACCCTCGGCAGGTACAACGTCATCGTCTTCTCTTCCACCCTTATCCTGCCTATGTCTACATCCTTCCCCCCGTCCGTCGGCGAGAACCGGAACCCCGCCTTTGTCAGCTCCCTCACCGAGGGGATAGCTATCTCCTCCACCAGCGGCCGCTTCGTCGCTTCGGAGTCGTCTTCCGTTGTTTCCTTCTTGGGTTTGGATTCTGTCTCTTCGGAGAAGAATAGGTACCCGATCGGCTGGACGAACATGGAGACGATCGGTATTCTGGACAGGATCGCCCACGGCAGTTTCAGTAGGAATTGTACGGGCTCGAGAGGAGGAGCCTTTTCAGGAATTGGATGGGTCCATCGTTCAGCTTTGATAGCAGGCCCCAGATATAGTCGAACAGTTGCTTCGTGTAGTTCGTGTTGTCGGAAGATGTTGGAGATTTTCGATCTGGTTGTTCCCCGATGGAGTCCTCTTCCTCGTTCCCTTGATCGTCTTTGGCTGTTTCCGAGGGTTGCTCCGGTTTCGCGATGATGTAATGATACAGGAAGTCCAGGACGTGCCCCGAACCCGAGACTTGCATCCTTGGCGAGTCTATGATTGTTTTGAATGGAGAAATTTCCTTGCAGAACCCAATCAGCATGGAGTTGAGGACCTCGTCGGCTTCTTCGAACGATGTGAATTGGGATTCCATAATCTTCCTCAGTATGAAGAGGGGGATTTGATTTTCTAGCATTACCACGTCCCTTAGTATCGCGTTGTGGCCGGATTTTCTCCCTTCGTGATCCAGCAAATGAGACATCCTAGACGAGACTTGTGTGAAGATCTTACCCTGTTGGACGGCGTATACTTGGAGGAACTCAAGCATAAACGAGGCGTCAATTGCCAACATCCATGCCAGCGTTTCTCCATTGAAATCCAAGTACTTGTGGTAGCAAGCTCGAGTCCTGGACTCCAGCTTAACAATCTGGTCGACGAGGTCGTGATACGAGACTGCGCGGAGCCTCTTCTGGGTTCTCTTCGCCGCCGCGATCTTGTACCTCTCCATCTCGTACAGCTCCGGACGCCAATGGTGGTAAGGGCCGATGGCGACTTGTTGAGGAGTATACAATTCCGGGTGGCTAGACAAGAGCAGTTTCGGAACGCAGAAAACGTTAACAGGAACCTCATTGTCCTCCTCGAGCTCTTCCTCGAGGGTCCTGCGGATCTGGATCAACCACTTGGTCTCATCAAAAGTTTGCGACTCGGTCGTCGAAGAAGACTGTGGTTTCGGTCGGGAAGCAGACATCTTTTCGAGGTATCAGAAAGCCGCGAGCATATTTTGGCGAGAGAGGCTGGTCGAACGGGAGGGTGTAGGAACAAGCTGCCTATACACTGAATTATGTTAATTCAATGATTATGCATTTGACTTTTGCCCTTTGTTAAAATAAGTTAAATCCATCAAGAGTTATGGGTGTGCAGTTTACTATTATAGACTTTAGGCGCATCTCACTTGAAAATCCATTCGGGCGGTTTCCATATTTCCCTCTGTTTTTAGTTTTTCATTCAAAGCAACTTGCGTTTCATCGGTTTTTATATCCAAAAATATATGAGTATTGCACCCAAACAGCGGAAAAAAAATTGAATACTACGGAAAAGTAATCGTTCGTTGGGTTCACATCTTCGTTTTGCTTGAATGGAAGTCTGACGAAGAACTTTGGATTTGTCCATAATGGGTGTGAACACCTTTTAAGGAAATCCTGATGGTCTGTTGCAAAAGCTGGTCTGAATAGTTCCAAGGTTTGTTGTACTGGCTGTACCGAGTACATCCTGCTCTCATGAGTGTATGGCTTGAAACTGGACTTGTGTCGTATACCAGTTGCTAATAGTTTGAGGCTATGTAGCTGCCGAAGTATGTCCCATCCAATGACAAGGTCTTTCCCTGGAAGGTCAGTAGCAACAATTTCTACTGATATTGAACATGTAGGGAAAAGCATTACCTTTATTCTCTTTGTTTTTAGGAACGTTTGAAACGTTTTTCCTGATGCTGCTTTGTATGTGTTGACTTGAGGAACAAGCAGTTCTGCTGGGACGATAGCTGGATTTATCATGCTCTCAGCTGCTCCAGTGTCGATGAAGGCAATTGCTTGAATTGGTCTCCGATACTTTGTAAAGTAGATTTGGACTTTGACATGAGGCAATATGTTGGAGGAAGCCATGAGAGAAGTACTTGCTTCTGTAGTTTCCTCGATGTCTGGATCTGTGGAATGAATTTCCAAGTTGGTGAAGGATTCGCATGAGGGGATTCTTCGTGTAGTAACACTTGCGTATCGTGATAATGGTTGAGAGTGCCTTGTGACTGAGGTGATGGTGAAGATGCTGTCATAGTCACTGTCGCTTGAAGATGAGAGTATGTCTGTAGGAGTTCGTCTGGGTTCCAAACAGTAAACTGTTTGGTCTGAAGGTTCTTCATCACAAGAGAAGACTGATTCCACATCATTGTCTTCCAGTGATACTCCTGTGGCTCTCTCAAGCAGTGCGATAAGCTTCTTCTTTTTCTTTTTGCAATCCTTCGCGAAATGTCCTGGTTTCCTACAGATGTAGCACCTATCTGTCTTGGCTGTAGGAAATCGTTTATGCTTGAAACGTAGATAACGTTTCCTTGGCCTGTGCGCAACCTTTCTGTTGCTTTGCTTCCTGTTAGGATCCCTCTTATGCTTTTGGCTGAAGTATTTTTCTGGGGATCTCTTGAATCGTCTTCTGGACGTCTCTTTGTCAGGAAAATCTGGACATTTGCACAAATCTGACTTTTTACACTTATAAAGATACCTGGCTGGCTTGCAGGCATTGTCGAGTCTTTTGTCGTGCTTGAGAAAATCTTTGATGACGCTTCTTCTTTGGCAGAGTTCGCTGATTGCAAAATGAACTGTCTGAAGGATCTGTCCAACTGAGAGATCGATGATTCTTAGTCCTTTAGAGGCTAATTCTTTTTCTACCAGAGAAGAGATAGGCTCTATGAGTGAGGATATGAAGACTGGTTTATGAGCGTTGTCCGCACCAAGGTTTATGAACAAAGTGATCATCTTCTTGAAATGTCGGTTGATAACCTTTCTTTTGAACGAACAACAGCGTCGTTTGAAAAGTTCTTTCCTCTGATCTTCAATCAAGTTTTCTGGGCTTCCAATGAAGTTGATGTATAGCTGGGCCAAAAACTCTGGGAATGGGAGGCTGATAAGTTGTATCTGTACTGGTTCTGCCAACTGGTTCCACCAAGTTTGTAACATTCCTCGGAACTTCGTTGTTAATTCTGACAGTATTACTACTGAAGAAGTTTCCGTTAATCTTCTTTGAAGGCACCAGGCATAGAAGTCCTTAAACCGTTGTGGCCATCGATCTATGTCGATATCATCAATGGTAAATAAGAAAGATCCTGATTCTTTTGTCGTCTGATTTGGCCGATCTTCCATGGAGTTATCAGAAGAACTCTCTAGTTCATTAGCCTGAGGTGGATTGTCAGCCATATAAACCAAAGGAATCTCACAAAGTTGTGAGTCTGTAGAATACTCAGTTGTAGGCTGATCTTCTATACTTGAAGTATCTTCGGTCAATGTTTCCGAGGATGATGATTCGGAAAATTCTTCTGTTGGTTCTTCACTGGGCGGTTTTGCCATAAGAATCTTTAATTCATCTTGATCATCTTGGTAGGTAAATTCGAAAGGATCCATAGAATAATGGATTCTTATATCCTTTGGAAAATGTCCTGATGTGTCAGGTCTTAACCAATGTGGGATAGAAACTGAGGGATGAGACTGCAGCTTGTCTTCTTTGATCAGTAGCTGCTGGGTAGGAATTTGCTCTGAAGAACTTTCTTCGCTTTGAGATTTTAAAGGACTAGGAGACCTCTGTCTTCTAGAGGATTCAGTTGCTTTTTTCTTTCCTTCTCGGATCTCTGTTCTCCTTTGTTCCTGAGAGCGCTGTTCTTGTTGAGACCTTTGCTTCTGTCTTTCTAATTTCTGTTGTTTCTTTGCAATTTCTCTGATGTCTGCTATATCTTTCTTGTTTGGATCCCCAAACAAATAATAGCTCTTGGATGGCTTGTCTAAAGGAGAGTAGGAAGGTTTCCTTCCTAGGTCCATGAAATCTGATCCACCATATGAAGGTTTTAAAGGAGGCTTTTCTTGCATTTCTCGAGCCGCTTTGATCAGTTTTTCTAAACGGGCTATTTCTTCATCTGGATCTGATTGAAAGTGGGCAGGATACCTTCCTTGTTCAATGTTGTCCAAGGAATGTTGTAGTACCCTTAGTACTTCATGAATTTGATCATGATGTCGATTTAGCTTCTGAGAGATACTTTGGCCTTGAGACTGAATCTGGTGAGACAAGTTGTGTTCTGTCTTTTCTAGGCGACTTTCTACTTTATCCACCTTCTTGTGGATAATCTTCAATGCTTCATTCTGAGAAATTGCGTTCTGGCTTTGCCAATTGAGCACAGTCTCTGCAAGGCTATTGCGTTGCACATTTCCTTGTGCATCTACAGCTGTAGGAATGGGAATCTTGGAAGTATACCTGACGTTGTTGACTGTGTGCTCATCCATAGTCGGGAATGACAGGTCAGGTGATTCCGGTTGCATCATCATGATTGGCAAGGGAGTGAGGATGTTACTCTTATATGATTCTGGTAGCTGTACTTCTCGGGAACAGGGTTGAATGTTCTTTCTGAGAACTGGCGCAAGAGCTGGTGCAAGCTCTGGTTGAGGAGCTGGTGCAAGCTCTGGTTGAGGAGCTGGTGTAAGCTCTAGTTGAGAAATGGCATTCTTCTGTCGCCACTTGTAAATAGCTCTATAGCAGGGCAATATCGTCTGCTTTGGCTTCAGCGGATGCTTTATGTCTCTGGGTAGGTCCTCAAAGTCTTGCCATGCTTTGTGAAGTTGTGGTGACGTCGGTATTGGAGGCGATGGTGGTGACTCAACGTCCTTATCCCATCCTGTAGGGATAATTTGGTTTGGCTCTGGTCGGGATGGAGGAGTTCCATAGTTTACGATGTAGTCAAACTTGCCAGAGGGTTGTCCAAGCGGTCCTACTGTCTGATCACCATTCTGGTAGCGATGGTATAGAGATGGTTTCTTCACGTGCTTTTTTACAGGAGGAAGGATGAACGAAGTTTCTTCATTTGAGTCAGAATCTTCTTCTGACTCCGGGAGGCTTCTCCTGTTCTGGCATCTTGATCTACTCTTCTTTTTGGAGTAGTCTGGAGTGTCACAATCTTCACAGTCACAATAGACTGGACATCTTGCTACATCCCAGTAGCAGTGCTGAGATTGAGGGTCCCTAAAGAAGTATGTTGGATTTCCATATCCATCAAAGGAATGGATCATCTTGTTGAGGGGTTCTGGCTTCTTTCTTCTTGGTACAGGTTGTACCATGAACATGGTTGGGAAAATGGGAGGTGGTGCTGGCTCTTTTACTAATGAGCGGTCGAACTTGATCGTAACAGCTCCTTCTCTGTCTCTTGAGAAAGTTGAGACGGTTGACTGAATTGGTGGAAGTGGTACTGTCCTTTTCTTGATCTGCTCATAGTCAGTTACCCATTTTTCAGGCAGAAGCTTCAAGAGTTCTGCTCTTGGAATTTGTCTAGGGATGTGGATGCAAGTAGGAGCCTTTTGGTCATGATAGTCAGCCACTATGAGTAAGGCATTCTGGGCATCATTGGGCATGCTTATGTCCAAAGCATGGTTCTGTACCCGGTACGCCATCTGATAGTGAAGAGTGGCTTCAATGGAGTTTGATTCCATTGTGGCTCCGCAAAGTTGCAGTTGTACCTGCAAGGCTGACAGCAACTTTGGATCCCTGAGAGACATGCAGAAGTTAGGAAAAAGGGTCACGAAGACCGTTCCTGCATTTAATGTTGTCTCAATTGTTCCAATTACTGCATGTTGATATTCCATATATCTTGTGTCCAATAGGGCCATTCGGGCAGTCACAGGCAGTCCTTTTCGTCCATGATATGTCAGGGCAAGTCTTATGGCTCCAAAATGGAGATGGGAATATCCTTCTTTAGTCCAAAGTTCAGGGAACTCTGCTGGCAATTGCAGAGATACAAATTGTTCTCGCTGTGTCCCAAGTATAGGATGTTGACTGAACTTACTAGTCTGAATGTATTCACGGGCTGATGAGGCAGGCCGTTTGATTAAAGTCCTTATGCTTCTTATAGGTCCTGCAGATGGCTTATGAAAAGCTGTGTACGGATTGATTAATGGCAGTTCAGTATTAGCCACTTGATTAGCATCACAGTTCTTGTGGGTGATTTCATATAGTGATTCAATACTTGCATTAGAACGTCGGAAGGAGGAAGAAGGCTCAAGGGAGAAGGGGGCAGTCAATATCTCAGGTGGGGTATCCATGGCTGGGCAGTAGGGCAATAACAGCAGACAGGGGCATCCAGAAACTCACAAACACTCTCTCCCTCTCTGAAGAGAAGTAAATGTAAAAAAGGCACACCATTTGGCTCTGATACCATGAGGGGCAAGGTTGAGAAACAACTCATAGGGTTAATTTAAATAGGCGGAAGCTTATATGGAATACATATGGAATACAAAGACATGATTTACAAACATGAGCTGGTTCTAACCAGGAAGACAGGATCACTCTAAAAGGATAACAGGTCCTTTTAGATAAGATAAGTGAAAGCTTTTACAAGACAGGCGGATTATATACTAGACAAGTATAAAAGCCATTTTAAGTACCAAGCAAGATATTTGCGGTAATGGATATGTTTACGGAGGGTAGTCCATCCGTTACATAGATCCCATGGATTCAAGAAAATCCATTCATATCCTGGCTCCATACACTCAAAATAGGAAATCTGAGCATCTACAGAATGGAGGACACAGTTTCTAGCCTTATAATCAATATAGGTATCTAAGGCAGAAATTGTGCGGTTGACTTTCTTAAGAGTTTTGGTCTTCTTCCAAAGTGGCTCGTTATGTTGACGACGAATGCTGTAAAAGTGGCTACGCAAGACATTACAGTCAGGAAAAGGGGGTTTGTGGAAACGTCGTTCTCTTAGAGGAGGTCTCATCCTGCCTACTATCAATATCAAGCCGCGACCGGCGCCTGGCAGCCCTCCTGGCTATAACGGCAAGTGGTCCTTTATGGCGAAGTCGATAGTTTTACGGCCCTGACAGAACTCTACTAAGTTAACGGTGTACAACAAACATCCGTTTCATGATAGAAGTCTGGCGATAGACAAGGTCATAACATTCAACGCAAAACTTCAAGTTTATTTAGAAAAAGATTATTTCTAAAAGGGAGTCACACAATCTTACTGGAGTAGATACCCTGTAAAGATGAAGGCTAAGATATATACTGAGGAAATCTGGGAAAAGCTCAAATATAAAATAGCAAGGCTGATTACCAGGATATGGAGAACACGAGAGATGATAGACATCTTAAACAAAGATTAAGATTGCTGAAGCAAAGGGATATAAACAAAGAGTGAAGCAAAACCTAAACAGATTAGGAAATAACAGGAAGACGATCAATAGATACAGGAAAACACGATGAATATGCTTAAGCAAAGACATAAACAGATCTTTATGGTTTTTGGGGTTTTCTGGATGTTTTTGGGTTTATCGAAGATAGAAAGATCATCGAGAGGTTGGAGAACTGGAATACCTTACTGCCCTTAGGTTATTGCCCGGATGAGTTTAGTTGCACATGGATGGGAGAAAATGAGAATTGTATTGAAGTGTGTTTTTCTCCTCCGTTCTTCTCTTGTGCTTGCAAGAGGTAATTTATACACAAAGCTGGAGGCTAGGACTTGGATGTGGTTAAGCCACGTATCCTTAAACTATTCCTAGTCTTAAAGATGAAAATGACTTAAAGGAAAACTATTCCTAGTCAAAAAGATGAAAGTGACTAAAGGAAAACTATTCTTAGTCAAAAAGATGAAAGTGACAAAAGGAAAGCTATTCCTAGTCAAAAGGTGTCACTATGGGTCTTCTCATCTTTGTCATCTGCACATGGGCGGCTATCTTTATCTTTGGCACATGGGCGGCTACTGTTGTTAGTCTTCACTTGTCTTGGGGCGCTTTCCATGCGGGTCCGATTTCTTTGCCGACAATCTTTTTTGTCGCGATGCACGCCTTCTTGTAGATCCTGGGCCTGGTGGTGATTTTGGGCTTGAGGATGATCCTGGTATGTTATTTGGGTCTGATAGGTTGAAATTCTGAATCATATCTTCAACAATAGCATCCCAGTTGATTTGTTCTTGAACGTGGGCTTCTAGGGCTTGGTCTATGCACCATGCTTCATTGATATCTATCCTTGCGATCTGTTGAATCAGTAATTCTTCTTCTGTGAGAGGTCTCATTGAATTGAGTTGAAAGAGCTTGTTTGTAAGACAGATTCTGCTGTGAAGCATGTCTTTGTGTTCGGATCCTGTGGTGTTGAGTGGAACTTCCCATATGCGTGGAATTTGGTCGTCGACTTCATAATTTCCAAAATGTATGGCAATTGAATTGGGTAGACAGGCAAAGTGATCTACCGTATTTACGGCAACCAGTGAGGCAATTCCGCTGTCATAATGCCAATGTCTGTGAAAGAGGTAGATGGTATATGAAGTAATTCCTGGCCATTTCTGAAATCTGTAGGCCTGTTCTTCAAACCAAACTTTCCACCGGGATAAGGGTGTGAACCAATTAAGAACTTCTGCGAGATGTGCATGAGGATAATTTCCAGGGGAATATGAACATAGATCTCCAAAATTATCAAGATAATGGAGCATCTCTAAAGCTGGAAATTCAAAGGCTATGGTATGTGCATGAAGGAAATACCAAAAGAACCATTTCAACTCAACAGGAAATTTTTCAGCAGGATGTATGGGAAACAAATGTAGGAATGGACAGGTGGGATGAATTCCTAATCTTGGAAAGAATAGTTGTCCATGTTTTCTGAAAAGCTGTGACAGGTAGTAATGCATTTGTGAGTATGGTTGTGAAATGATTTCCATTGAACAATCAAACCTGAGTAGGTTATTCCATTTGTGTATTTCAGGAGGCAGAGAGCTTGTCTGATTTTGACTTGGCTTGTTTTGAGTGAGAAGGGAGAACATCGCTTGAAGCTTTGGATACTCAAGGAGTTGAGGATTGACATCATCAAAGGGTCTGGAGAGAAAATCAGCAACGACGTTTGTCTTTCCTTTGATATGTCGTACCGTGTACGAGTATTGTGAAAACCACTGTGATAACCTCAATAGTTGAGCATTTGGGATCTTCTTGGCCTTGAGGTTCAGGACTGAATCGAATGACTTGAAGTCTGTCTCGATCACAAAGTGATGTCCCATGAGATGGAATTCCAACTTCTTGATTCCATACTTGACTGCTAGAATCTCTTTGATCCCTGAGTAGTAGTGTTGTTCAGCATTATTGAATTTTCCTGACTTGTAGGCACATATTCTTCTGGTTCCATCAATTTCTTCTAAGAGTATGGCTGCCCAGAACTCATTGCTCGCGTCCGTTTGTAGGATTCTCAATCCATCAGAAGGAATCTGTAAAGGAGGCAATTTCTGAAGATTTTTCTTTAAGTATTGGACTGCGTTGGTTTGCAGATCTCCCCACGGAGTTGCATTTTTCCTGAGTTGAGATTCAAGTGGGCTGGTGTACTTACTAATTCCTGGAACAAAATCTCTGAGATAATTTACAATTCCAAGAAATTGCTGAACCTGTTTTGTGGTCAGTGTGTCTGGGAACTTTAGCAGTTCTTGTGCAATATGTGGTCCTGGATAATACTGTCCATCTGCTAATTGCATTCCTAGGAATTCAATCGTTGATGTGCAAAGCTGTACTTTCTTCTCAGACAGCATTATTCCAAACTGTTGTACAATCCTTGCAAATTCTTTCAAAAGGAGTTCATGTGAACTCTGATCTTCACTGAATAGTAAGATGTCATCTATGTAGATAAGTGCAGAAGATTGTATGGGTTCAAAGATACTTATCATGACATCTTGGAATAAGGAAGGGGCTGTCTTGAGTCCAAATGGTAAGACTCTCCATTGGAAATGTCCATTGGGTATGCAGAAGGCTGTCTTCCATCTGTCTTCAGGATGAACACCTATCTGCCAAAAACCACTTTTGAGATCGAACTTGGAGAATACCTTAGCTTTAGAAAGTGAGGAGAATAGAGCTGTCCTATTTGGAATAGGAAACTTGATGTCTTGAAGGAAGTGATTCAGGGGTTGATAGTTGATAACCAATCGCTTCTTCCCTCTATTCTGTTCTGATCTCTTGTTGACATAAAATGCTTGGCATGCCCATGATGAACTGGAATGTTCAATCAATCCTTGTTTAAGCAACAAGCTGCATTCCTTTGTTGCTTGCTTTGAGTCTGAAGGAGTCATTCCAGGATGACTTGCTTTCGTTGGGTTCACATCTTCGTTTTGCTTGAATGGAAGTCTGACGAAGAACTTTGGATTTGTCCATAATGGGTGTGAACACCTTTTAAGGAAATCCTGATGGTCTGTTGCAAAAGCTGGTCTGAATAGTTCCAAGGTTTGTTGTACTGGCTGTACCGAGTACATCCTGCTCTCATGAGTGTATGGCTTGAAACTGGACTTGTGTCGTATACCAGTTGCTAATAGTTTGAGGCTATGTAGCTGCCGAAGTATGTCCCATCCAATGACAAGGTCTTTCCCTGGAAGGTCAGTAGCAACAATTTCTACTGATATGGAACATGTAGGGAATAACATGACCTTTATTCTCTTTGTTTTTAGGAACGTTTGAAACGTTTTTCCTGATGCTGCTTTGTATGTGTTGACTTGAGGAACAAGCAGTTCTGCTGGGACGATAGCTGGATTTATCATGCTCTCAGCTGCTCCAGTGTCGATGAAGGCAATTGCTTGAATTGGTCTCCGATACTTTGTAAAGTAGATTTGGACTTTGACATGAGGCAATATGTTGGAGGAAGCCATGAGAGAAGTACTTGCTTCTGTAGTTTCCTCGATGTCTGGATCTGTGGAATGAATTTCCAAGTTGGTGAAGGATTCGCATGAGGGGATTCTTCTTGTAGTAACACTTGCATATCGTGAGAATGGTTGAGAGTGCTTCGTGACTGAGGTGATGGTGAAGATGCTGTCATAGTCACTGTCGCTTGAAGATGAGAGTATGTCTGTAGGAGTTCGTCTGGGTTCCAAACAGTAAACTGTTTGGTCTGAAGGTTCTTCATCACAAGAGAAGACTGATTCCACATCATTGTCTTCCAGTGATACTCCTGTGGCTCTCTCAAGCAGTGCGATAAGCTTCTTCTTTTTCTTTTTGCAATCCTTCGCGAAATGTCCTGGTTTCCTACAGATGTAGCATTTATCTGTCTTGATTGTAGGAAATCGTTTATGCTTGAAACGTAGATATCGTTTCTTTGGTCTGTGCGCAACCTTTCTGTTGCTTTGCTTCCTGTTAGGATCCCTCTTATGCTTTTGGCTGAAGTATTTTTCTGGGGATCTCTTGAATCGTCTTCTGGACGTCTCTTTGTCAGGAAAATCTGGACATTTGCACAAATCTGACTTTTTACACTTATAAAGATACCTGGCTGGCTTGCAGGCATTGTCGAGTCTTTTGTCGTGCTTGAGAAAATCTTTGATGACGCTTCTTCTTTGGCAGAGTTCGCTGATTGCAAAATGAACTGTCTGAAGGATCTGTCCAACTGAGAGATCGATGATTCTTAGTCCTTTAGAGGCTAATTCTTTTTCTACCAGAGAAGAGATAGGCTCTATGAGTGAGGATATGAAGACTGGTTTATGAGCGTTGTCCGCACCAAGGTTTATGAACAAAGTGATCATCTTCTTGAAATGTCGGTTGATATCCTTTCTTTTGAACGAACAACAGCGTCGTTTGAAAAATTCTTTCCTCTGATCTTCAATCAGGTTTTCTGGGCTTCCAATGAAGTTGATGTATAGCTGGGCCAAAAACTCTGGGAATGGGAGGCTGATAAGTTGTATCTGTACTGGTTCTGCCAACTGGTTCCACCAAGTTTGTAACATTCCTCGGAACTTCGTTGTTAATTCTGACAGTATTACTACTGAAGAAGTTTCCGTTAATCTTCTTTGAAGGCACCAGGCATAGAAGTCCTTAAACCGTTGTGGCCATCGATCTATGTCGATATCATCAATGGTAAATAAGAAAGATCCTGATTCTTTTGTCGTCTGATTTGGCCGGTCTTCCATGGAGTTATCAGAAGAACTTTCTGGTTCATTAACCTGAGGTGGATTGTCAGCCATATAAACCAAAGGAATCTCACAAAGTTGTGAGTCTGTAGAATACTCAGTTGTAGGCTGATCTTCTATACTTGAAGTATCTTCGGTCAATGTTTCCGAGGATGATGATTCGGAAAATTCTTCTGTTGGTTCTTCACTGGGCGGTTTTGCCATAAGAATCTTTAATTCATCTTGATCATCTTGGTAGGTAAATTCTAAAGGATCCATAGAATAATGGATTCTTATATCCTTTGGAAAATGTCCTGATGTGTCAGGTCTTAACCAATGTGGAATTGATACTGAGGGATGAGACTGCAGCTTGTCTTCTTTGATCAGTAGCTGCTGGGTAGGAATTTGCTCTGAAGAACTTTCTTCGCTTTGAGATTTTAAAGGACTAGGAGACCTCTGTCTTCTAGAGGATTCAGTTGCTTTTTTCTTTCCTTCTCGGATCTCTGTTCTCCTTTGTTCCTGAGAGCGCTGTTCTTGTTGAGACCTTTGCTTCTGTCTTTCTAATTTCTGTTGTTTCTTTGCAATTTCTCTGATGTCTGCTATATCTTTCTTGTTTGGATCCCCAAACAAATAATAGCTCTTGGATGGCTTGTCTAAAGGAGAGTAGGAAGGTTTCCTTCCTAGGTCCATGAAATCTGATCCACCATATGAAGGTTTTAAAGGAGGCTTTTCTTGCATTTCTCGAGCCGCTTTGATCAGTTTTTCTAAACGGGCTATTTCTTCATCTGGATCTGATTGAAAGTGGGCAGGATACCTTCCTTGTTCAATGTTGTCCAAGGAATGTTGTAGTACCCTTAGTACTTCATGAATTTGATCATGATGTCGATTTAGCTTCTGAGAGATACTTTGGCCTTGAGACTGAATCTGGTGAGACAAGTTGTGTTCTGTCTTTTCTAGGCGACTTTCTACTTTATCCACCTTCTTGTGGATAATCTTCAATGCTTAATTCTGAGAAATTGCGTTCTGGCTTTGCCAATTGAGCACAGTCTCTGCAAGGCTATTGCGTTGCACATTTCCTTGTGCATCTACAGCTGTAGGAATGGGAATCTTGGAAGTATACCTGACGTTGTTGACTGTGTGCTCATCCATAGTCGGGAATGACAGGTCAGGTGATTCCGGTTGCATCATCATGATTGGCAAGGGAGTGAGGATGTTACTCTTATATGATTCTGGTAGCTGTACTTCTCGGGAACAGGGTTGAATGTTCTTTCCTAGAATTGGCTTAAGAACTGGCGCAAAGGCTGGTGCAAGCTCTGGTTGAGGAGCTGGTGCAAGCTCTGGTTGAGGAGCTGGTGTAAGCTCTAGTTGAGAAATGGCATTCTTTTGTCGCCACTTGTAAATAGCCTTGTAGTAGGGCAATATCGTCTGCTTTGGCTTCAGCGGATGCTTTATGTCTCTGGGTAGGTCCTCAAAGTCTTGCCATGCTTTGTGAAGTTGTGGTGACGTCGGTATTGGAGGCGATGGTGGTGACTCAACGTCCTTATCCCATCCTGAAGGGATAATTGTGCTTGGCTCTGGTCGAGATGGAGGAGTTCAATAGTTTACGATGTAGTCAAATTTGCCAGAGGGTTGTCCAAGCGGTCCTACTGTTTGATCATCATTCTGGTAGCGCTGGTATAGAGATGGTTTCTTCACGTACTTTGTTACAGGAGGAAGGATAAACGAGGTTTCTTCATCTGAGTCAGAATCTTCTTCTGACTCCGGGAGACTTCTCCTGTTCTGGCATCTCGATCTACTCTTTCTTTTGGAGTAGTCTGGGGTGTCGCAATCTTCACAGTCACAATAGGTTGGACATCTTGCTACATCCCAGTAGCAGTGCTGAGATTGAGGATCCTGAAAGAAGTATGTTGGATTTCCATATCCATCAAAGGAATGAATCATCTTATTGAGGGGTTCTGGCTTCTTTCTTCTTGGTCCAGGTTGTACCATGAACATGGTTGGGAAAATGGGAGGTGGTGCTGGCTCTTTTACTAATGAGCGGTCGAACTTGATCGTAACAGCTCCTTCTCTGTCTCTTGAGAAAGTTGAGACGGTTGACTGAATTGGTGGAAGTGGTACTGTCCTTTTCTTGATTTGTTCATAGTCAGTCACCCATTTTTCAGGCAGAAGCTTCAGGAGTTCTGCTCTTGGAATTTGTCTAGGGATGTGGATGCAAGTAGGAGCCTTTTGGTCATGATAATCAGCCACTATGAGTAAGGCATTCTGGGTATCGTTGGGCATGCTTATGTCCAAAGCATGGTTCTGCACCCGGTACGCCATCTGGTAGTGAAGAGTGGCTTCAATGGAGTTTGATTCCATTGTGGCTCCGCAAAGTTGCGGTTGTACCTGCAAGGCTGACAGCAACTTTGGATCCCTGAGAGACATGCAGAAGTTAGGAAAAAGGGTCACGAAGACCGTTCCTGCATTTAATGTTGTCTCAATTGTTCCAATTACTGCATGTTGATATTCCATATATCTTGTGTCCAATAGGGCCATTCGGGCAGTCACAGGCAGTCCTTTTCGTCCATGATATGTCAGGGCAAGTCTTATGGCTCCAAAATGGAGATGGGAATATCCTTCTTTAGTCCAAAGTTCAGGGAACTCTGCTGGCAATTGCAGAGATACAAATTGTTCTCGCTGTGTCCCAAGTATAGGATGTTGACTGAACTTACTAGTCTGAATGTATTCACGGGCTGATGAGGCAGGCCGTTTGATTAAAGTCCTTATGCTTCTTATAGGTCCTGCAGATGGCTTATGAAAAGCTGTGTACGGATTGATTAATGGCAGTTCAGTATTAGCCACTTGATTAGCATCACAGTTCTTGTGGGTGATTTCATATAGTGATTCAATACTTGCATTAGAACGTCGGAAGGAGGAAGAAGGCTCAAGGGAGAAGGGGGCAGTCAATATCTCAGGTGGGGTATCCATGGCTGGGCAGTAGGGCAATAACAGCAGGCAGGGGCATCTAGAAACTCACAAACACTCTCTCTCCCTCTCTTAAGAGAAGTGGAAAAAGAAAGCACACCATTTGGCTCTGATACCATGATTTTAACTTTATTTAATTTTAGAAAATATTTTAAAACGATGATTTTTTTAATTTTTTTTAGAAAAAGTCTTTCACGCATTACGCTCACCCTTTTTACTCAATTTTTTTTTCCTAGGGCATGTTGGTGCAAAACCAAAAAATAAAAAAATAAAAAAAAATGGTAAACCTGCATTGAGTTTGTCAATTGAACGTGCTTCACGTTTATAGTTTGAAGTCATCCTTTGTCCCTCCCCTGGATGGAGCTCGATCGGTCGGTGGTTCCAGAAGATTATATAATGGTCACGCGTACAAACGTTGATCTATAAAAAAATAACTTGTGATTAATGGGAAATTATTTTGTCAGCCACAGCACACTGCTGGCCGGGGCCAAAGCTATCACCTAAAGGCTATATTGACTTACCATGTACAGTCAGCTCTTTGTGGATGGAGGTTACTCGGGTTTGCGTATATCGTCACATTAGAATGCAGCCACAAGTCAAACCCGTTGGTTGTCAAAGGAATCCTGTCATCTGCTCTCATCATCGGCCTCCTCAGGAACATCTACAGACGGCATGATTGCCTCGGGCTTTGGATTGAGAGACTCCCCTGTTTCTCGAACTCCATCGGATATATCCAGCTGCTCCAATGTGTTCCCAGCTTCCAGAGACATCATCAGATTTTCAAGCTGCATCCCGGATTAAATACTTGGAATTACTCGGAAGTTTTTCTTTGAAAAGCAGAAAACAGTAGGGACCTGACAGATTTAACGATATCCCACCTGATCTTCCAATCGTCGAATCTTAACATCCTTCTCTTTTAACGACTTTGCCTCCCTGTCAAAGTCAAACACCTTGTCAGTATCCTGGAAACAGTCTCATCCAGGCCAATGGAAGTGCCCAGAAAAGCGAGGCATTCTCAATGACAAAGACATGCATCGGATTATGCCTTCAGGATGATAAACACATGTCATCATACCTCTCTTCAATACCACGTAATTTGGCTTTCCAAACTTCCTGGTCTTTCAGAAGAACCTCATTCAGCTACGCAAAGAGAAATTTCCTTTAGTAAAAGATTCCTACAGAACCATAAACTAACCTTCGTTTCATGGTGCACTTACATCATCAAGAAATTTCTTCTCAGTGATGCATTTATCTAGCCTAGCCTGCATCTTCTGTGCTTTACCAGGAACAGGAAGAGCATTTGCAATAGCTTCAGAAATCTCTCTTTCAGTTTCTTCTTTGACTTCTTGAAGCAAGGTTTCATAATACTGAATCCAATAAAAATCAAAATCCCATCATAAAATATCCTACTATTTGAGATTCTCCATCTTAAGAGTATTCAAGCCATCTTAGAGAATGAAAGTGCATGTCTTAGGTCCCAAGCCTCACTTACTGATTTCTGGTTTTCTAGCTGTGTCGCTAGAAGTTCATTGTACTCATTAACGGTCTGGTAATATCAACACATATCATATGTCCTTCACAACATATAAAATGCAGATTGGGTATGTAGAGAGGGAAATGGGGACAAGAGCTTTACTGCTTCCACTTGGCTATTCAGAACAGCCTCATTCATTCCATAATCAGAACAATTTCCACAGCCATCATTTGTTTGCATGCAGGGCGTATTCAATGCAACTAATTTTCCATCAGTTTTGGATTGGATGAGTCGGTGTACATAGTTATCACCAGCATAATCCCAAACACGCTGAGTCTCCAATTCAAGAGAATAACAGTGCTGTGTTTCTTTCCAATGTAGAATGGCATGTCCTCCCTTGTACCTAATCAATCAGGTAAGAGGATGAAACAACAACGGTTACAAACAGTTGTGTCACGTAACCATAAATAACAAACAACTCGTCACCTTCCACAACCAACAAAGCCACAGATGACACACATCCACAGGTTTTCAGAAGTCTGACAGACAAAACAGATTGATTTTTCTGGTTGTTGCTGGCAATAGCGACAGACCTTAAACAGAGGGAAGCATGCCGATCACTACAGTTATCCCGAAAGTTATTGCAAACTAAAAAGGGCTAACGACCCTGTGACTTACAGGACATGAAGAATCGGTCCATTTAGAAATGCAAGATATATGGAAGGAATGGTTGCAGATGGTGGTCAGAATTCCACTGGTATCTGGGTCCAGCTTCTCTGCATTGTGGACCCATTTCAGATTAAAAACTTTAAGCCTAGAAAGAAGAAGAGATCATGTAACACTACAACAGAGTAACAACACAAAGGTAACAAGCAATGGGGAGAAAACTGTGGAATTGCAAACGTAAACCTGCATCGCCAAAAAACGTCTTCTCTCATTGCTATACACTATTTTCTGATCGTGAATTCCCAGTAATTCTCATGAGGAAAGGTAACACTGGTCAATCGCAGCCATACCAAGACAGACCGGACACCATGGCTGTTCGTTTGATGAAACGGCAGAGCTCTGACTGGACTCAACAGAGCCCTTGTAACCAGTATACTCTATACTGTACATCTACTGTGTAAAGAATTCGGCAAACTTCAGCCTGTACAAAAACAAATAATGACAAGAAACCAAAAAGACCACTTGCAACGGGTTGTAAAACTCAAACAAAGAATGCTAAAAATTCTGAAACTAAAGTAGCTGCAATACATACTTCCAGAGAATTGAAATGCCTCCCATTGTAGTACTCAAAGAAACCATCAGCTGAATTCTGTTCATCGAATCTTATCAGAATACCGTACTTGTCCTCCATCTCACCATTCCTAGCCACAAAAGCCATATTATCAAGCTTCCGCAGTGATCCACAAGCCTGACCACGGTAGAACGATCTGAACAATGAAGGCAAAAAAGAGGTGTATTTCCGGAAAAGAACCTCGCCATGCGCATTTCCGAGACATGTTGCAAAAAGGAGGCGCAGAACTGACAGAAGTCCGCATAGGTCATGTGATTGGGACGCCAAGAACACAAACAAGGGGCTTCCTTCCGACCTACCAGAATAACATCAACGTCAACCAATTTCAGAACAAAGTCAAAACGGATCAGCTTCAAAATCTATCAATCAAAGCTCCAACAAAGCAACCAAGCTCATCGAGTAGACGGTATGACGGACGATAGGCATTACAGGGGGAACCGGAGAGTCGTGAGGGAAGAGGTGCATGACGCCTCTAGTCTCCTCGATCATAGGGTTTCCGGAGGAGAAGTGGAGCATCTGATACGCGGCACCGCCGATGGGATTCGGGAGGATCATCGACGAGGAGGAAGGGGAGCAGGAGAGGCCGAAATCTACGCCGGAGAGCGGCGTCTCCGACGACGGGCCGGCGATGGACGAGCTCGGCGAGGTCATCTCCTATGGCCGACGAACGGTGCTTGGGCGGTGACGAGCACGCGAAGTCGGTGGTTGTCTTTTGCTTTCGCGAGCTAATGGGCCGGTATACAATTGGGTCAATTAGGGTTGTTGGGCTCTTAACTTTGGGGTTGAATTGAAGGGAGAAAAGCCCAAACATAAGTAGGCATAAAACTATTTTAGAATATGATTCAAATATCAAACGAACATCGTTCAGAAGGCAGGGAGAGGAGGGATTAGAACTATTGAATCAGTTACAATTGCCTCTTAGGTTAGTCAGCTGTGGACTACTACCACCTCAACCTTTTCGTCCCCCGTGTATGAAAAACAAAAACATTCCCTCCCTCCCAGACTAGGGGTGAAAATGAGCCGAGCTCGAGCCGGTTCGTTCCGGCTCGTTAACGAAACGAGCCAAGTTCGAGCCGAAACACTAACAGCTCGAAGGCTCGCGAGCCTAATATTATATAATAAATTTTAATAATTTATTAATAAAAAATTAATAAAATTACCTAAAAACTTTTTCCTTTCCCCTTCCCACACTTTGTGGTAAAAGCAAACCCTAAAGAAAAAACATCTCTCTCCCTCTCCTTTTGGCATGGCGATCTCCTCTCTTCATTAGATAAGTGGAAAATAATCGGCCTTTTCATACTTTGTGTCTCGCGAGGATCGGCCGGAGCGAGTGTCAAAAAGTACCGGAGAGGAGCTGGCCGAATTTTACGCCCGCGGGTAAGCGACAGAAAGAAGTGAAGGCGTCATAGTCAAGGTACGCTTCCCATCCCTTTACCCTCTCATATTGTGTTTGGGCATGATGATTCAAAGCACACATGAATAGGAAGATCTGATGCCCTCCTATCGCTTGTTGGTTCATGATGATTTCTATTATGTGTTTTCCCCATAATTTTCTTTTTTGAAAAAAAAATTGGGTTTCGTGATTTTAAATTATCTATGCAAATGATTTGAATGATGAGACTTTTTCAAATATTAGTCATCCCTAGCTGATGCATCAAGTGCTGAATATTGTTATCCGACAAATCCTTTTTAACAAAATGTTAATGTTCACTTTTCATCTGTCAAATGTACGATAAATTGGGTCAGTTTGCCTCTTATGATGATGAATTTTAAAATTTTCGTTCTTTCGAGATTTTGGCTATGCGGAAAAATATTGAAGACCTGAACTGAAGAGGCATGGCTTGATAATGTTCTTGTTCTAAACAACGCCTAAACTTTTCAAATTCTTAAGCATGTATTAGTTTTTTTATTATATGTTATCCATGAATTATTTTTATGCGATGAATAGTCTTATGCCGGTTATATATCTAGTGCAGAGGATCTCATATCCTTTGTGTTGGGGTCTGGACTTCTCTTGGTATTTGTGTTGGATTCATTTGGTCTCACATCTTCTCTTTGTTTGCTCTGTCAGCTGGAAACAAATATGTCAACGGATTATACGTCTTCTGCACCAACCGTAGGGAGTGGTGTTGCTGAAAGTAACGAGTTGGGGAAGGAGCTTCAAATCCAAATCGGGGCATTGGAAAGGATAGAGCTAAATTCGGCTGGTGAAACTGATAATACAACAAAGAAGGATGCACTAGAAGATGAGAACTTCAAAGCAAATAAAAGGAAGAGAACTTCAGCGGTTTGGGATGATTTTGAAGAAATTTTGGAGAATGGAGAGAAGAAAGCTAAATGCTCTCATTCCCGCCATCTCTTAACAATTCTTAAATCGGGGATTACATCTCACTTAAAGAGGCATAGAGATAATTGTTTGAAGAGGAAGATGAACTCGAAAGAAGATGAAAGACAAACGCGCTTGAATTTTCCGTCAATCGATGGAGCTACACTTCTAGTTCCCACGTTGCATTCCGGGAAGTTTGACATGGAACAAATCGGGAGGCAACTGCACATTGGATTATGATGCATGAACATCCATTTTCCATTTTGGATGAACATGGATTCAATATGATGATGAAGTTAGGGATGCCCGACTGGAAAAAGATTGGTAGAGTTATATGCAAGACGGATTGTATGAAAGTGTATGAGATTGAAAAGAGGAAGTTGAAGAAGAATCTTGAAAGTGTTAGCAAAATCAGTTTGACAACTTATTGTTGGAAATCAAAGAACCAAAAGATAGAGTATATGGTTGTTATAGGGCATTGGATTGACCAATCTTGGAAGTTGCACAAGAGGGTCTTGAGCTTCTTTCACATTCCATCCCCGAGAACATGTATTCTGATTTCCGATGCAATTTTTAAATGCATGAAAGATTGGGCTATTGAGAACAAGGTTTATTCTGTTACTGTTGATAATGCATCTAGTATTGATGTTGCTATCAAGTATTTGAAGGAGACGATTCAAGTCTCAAGGAAGTTATTGGGTAGAGGAAAGTTATTTCATGTTCGATGTTGTGTACATGTTCTGAATCTTTGTGTTCAGGATGGATTGGATGAAATTAAAGACATCATCCAAGTAGTGAGGCAATGTGTGGAATACGTGAATCGTTCCGATGATAGGCTGATAAAATTTGTTGAGTGTGTACAACAACTACAATTGAAAGGAAGGAGATTGGTTCGTGATTGCAAAACTCGATGGAACTCAACTTTCGAGATGCTTAGTTGTGCTTTAAAGTTCAAGGATGCTTTTAGAATGCTCTATCAACGCGATTCATTATTTGATTGTTGTCCTTTGGATGAACATTGGGATAAAGTTCACAAGATTTGTTCGTTGTTGGAGTCATTTTGGACAGCTACACATATTATTTCAGGCAGTGAGTATACTACTTCGAATTTATATCTTTAAGAAGTTCAGAAGGTAAAATCGGCCTTAGATATTGCTGCTGAACATTCAGATGAATTTATTAAGGCATTAGCATGTAAGATGAAGCTCAAGTTTGACAAATATTGGGGCGAATGCAACTTATTGATGGTTGTTGCTGCGGTGCTCGACCAAAGTCAAAAAATGATTGCAGTTGATTTCTGTTTTCCAAAGCTTTATTCTGACAGAGATGTTTCAAAGAATAAAGATTTGGTTGAAAAAACAATTGAAGGCCTTTATGAAGAATATGTTACAGAGCATTCGAAGGCATCTTCTGACTATTCGAATTATGAGAGTTTGGGTTCATCTAGCAGTGTTGGCATGCAAGCAAGTATTACTCAAAACTGGGATGATTTTGAATCATATTGTGAAAAACTTGAGACTTCAGGGCCTAGAAAATCTGAATTGACTGAATATTTGGAAAAAAGTCGTCTAAAAACGAGTGAAATTGGCAAAGACTTTTCTTGTTTGGATTAGTGGAAGATGAATCGGGTACATTACCCAATTTTGTCAAGAATGACAGCTGATATTTTAGCCATCCCAATAAGTTCAGTGGCTTCTGAAGCTACATTCAGTGCCGAAACGAGGATAATTGATGCTTATCGTTCATCTCTTTCTCCAAATACGGTAGAAGCATTACTTTGTGGAGGAGATTGGCTTCGACATTTACATATGATGAAAAAAATTGAAAAGGTTTTTTTTTTTCATTTAAAGTTTTTTCAATTTATGAAATATATTATTTATTAAAATGTTACTAACCCAAGCTTTTTATTTCTCTTTTTTGTTTCTTTTACAGAAAGGGAAAACATACCAAGATATATTTATTCAAGTACCTAATTCAACTTCTTGAAGTAAGCTAAATATTATTACATACTTTATAAAATTTTAAGATATTTATTGTCTTATTATTGTTATGGTGATTGTAATACTCTTTATAATATTTTATATGCAGGTGATGATGCTTGTGATATTATTATGATTGGTAATGAAGTTATATCGTGAATATGTTTTAAGAGTATGATTCTTGTGATTTGTGGTTGTTTTGATAAATCTGGTTCTATTTATAGAGATGTTTTGGGAGAATAGTTTGGAGATGTTTTGGAATTATGATTTTGTTGAAATATTTTGACAACATTGTTCATATTTATGTTTTTGAAGTGAACTTTATTATATATGTTTTTGAGCCAACCGAGCCGAGTTCGAGTCAACGTCAATGTATGTATATTTTGAAATCGAGCTTGAGCTTTCGAGCCAAGCTTAGGCTCGATCTACATTCGAGCCTTTTGAGCCCAGCTCGAGCTCTCCATAATTGAAACGAGCCGAGTTCGAGCTCCAATTATTTGAGCTCGATCGAGCTGGAGCCGAGCTCGAGCTTTTCCTAATCGAGCCGAGCTCGAGTCTGAGAGTACTCGGTCTCGACTCGACTCATTTTCACCCCTATCCCAGACAACCTATGTATATTACTGTCATATCAGGGGCGGAGATCCGAATTTGCTATTCCTCTGGCGGCAGATTAAGGTCGGGTAGAAGCGCAGCCTTCCCGGGTGCTTCTGCCTTGTTTTGTCCCGAGCAAACGTGAGTACCACGCAGCTGTCGCGGGGTTTCCTCTAAGTAGTCGCCGGCAGCGGCATCTCTTTGTTTGTGATGGATTCGCAGACTGCGCTGTCCTTGTCTAGATGATGTCGCTTTGAGTCTCTTCAGGCTTTCATTCGTGGCACGTTCTTTCTCCACACGGAGCCTCAGGCTAGCCAGTTCCTGCTCGAGGCTCTGTCGTTCCTTCCACAGCAGGCTCTCTTCTTCCTTAAGTTGGAACAGCGATCTCTGGAATCGAAACGAATAGCAGCAAAAGATGTGACGTGTCAAGAAAGAGTAATACAGTCCACAGCCTCCATCAAATCCAGGTTTCAAACAAATTTCAAGGAATGTTATCTTTTTCCCTCTTTTAACCTTCTTCTGTCTGGGTCGTTTGCAGGCAGTGACAGCGAGTGCTGCTGATGTGGTGGTTGTGGGTGCACCACTGGCTAAAGATGCCTGGGCGAGAAAGACAAGGGAAGGGCATTAGGCTAATATGAATACCCTCTCAAAACAGAAGACAATAAGAATACACACAGATCACGCCTCTCCCGACCCTCCTGTTCCTTCGCCTGATTACGTTCCATCCCCACTTTGCCAAACTTTCTCGAAAAGCAGAGACAGAAAATGTTGAAACCAAGTCAAAGGTTCAACAAAGAGCGGTGGTTTTCGTCAGTTTACGTCTTGTCGGGATGCTCAAAGAAATCTTCCGCCCTCCCCTGCCTGTACCACTACCGGAAACAGTAGACCCTGACCGTAAGATCAAAAAGACCCAAAAACCTCTCTTGATTCCCTAAACAGCTCCCAACCCAACCCAACCCCCAATGGCCCGGCCACACTAAAACACGTTTGTTGAAGGGGATCACAGCGTGTGGGCCGTGCCTTTGGACACCCGACAACAAGAGGGGAAGAAGAATGCTTAGGCTCCACTCCAAACCCCAGACACCAATGCTTGAAAGGAGGGACATCATCAAAAAGACGATTCTCCTCTTCACCCAAAAAGAAAAGGAAAGAGAAAATCGCCGTCGGGCGTTGGACTAGGGCGGTGGTGTTTTGTAGCGTTTGACCTATCCATCTCCCCACGTCGAACCAAGGTGTGACATGTCCCGTGCAAAAGGGATGGGTCAGAAGCAGGAAAACCCACGGAGGGCGAGGACAAACACGTCATTTCGTTAACACCCCACCCCCCCACACACACACACACCATTTGTTGATTCGTACAACCACCGGCGACCACCACCTTTACCGAGCCGAAAAGACAGACCAAACCCAGACAGAGACACTTGGCTCAAAAACCCCACGAATCCGAGGGTAAGATCGGGGAGGGGGGGGGGGGGGGGGGGTTCACGTTTTAATATTATTATAATTATTATTCAACGAATTGGTTGAAAACGAAAACCCAAATGGGGAAAAAGAGGTGGGTGGGGTTGAGAAAAGGGAGAAGAAGGGAAGGGCGAGGCGAGGGTGCAAAAACTTTCTGACAGGAGTTATAAAGATGGAGGGACAGCGGGGACGCATCATTAAACGTGACCATCTCCCCCCATGAAAAAATACTTCTAAAATCCCACACCCGGCCCGAACCTGGATGATCCGATACGATACGCCACGTCACGTGAGGGACACGCGTGTCAGCGGCAGTGAGGACAAACCTTAGATCTCGGGGGGAAGTAGGCGTTGCAGTCGTCCGGAGGGGAATCCTCGGACGCCCCCCCGCCGCTCCACCACAGTGGGGTGGAGGGGCTGGCCCTGGCCTTCTCCACCGTAGGGGCTGCCTCCTTCTTGGGATGAGGCCGGGTACGGCGGCCGCGGACGGTCCAGTAGAGCGAGGAGGAAGGGGGAGGGTCGCGGAGGAGGCGGAGGAGGAGGTCGGCGACGAGGCAGGTGTCGCCCATGGCTAGGCGGACCCACTCCTCTTCGGTCTCAGCCATGGTCTTTAACTTGCTTCTGGTTTTTTGTCCTGTGAGAGAGAGGGAGAAGGGAAATGTGTTGGGGGGAGGGGGTGGGAGTTTGATGGAGGAAGATGACGATGAGGATGATGGGAGGAGTTAAAAAAGGGAAGAGAGGGGGTGAACATATTCCAACAAGGGGAGGGGGGAAGTAGTAGTTTCGTCTTAGTCTTGTGGGGTAGGGGGGCATCAGTTTTCATCCCTTCTTTTCTCTCTACGTATATATTTTTAGTTGATAATCGTCATCAACGTAGTCACCCGGAGGAGGGGGGGGGGGGACCAGGAAGTTAGGCTGAAATGACCGGGGATTAATGACACACAAAACCCTTCCCTTCTTACCTAATCGAGTAAAATGCATGTCCGAGTTGGACTCCATCCCAAAGCCCACCGAGCATTACTTACTAGTGGCGTAAATGAGTCTTAGTCCAACCCGTAATATTACTGAGTTCGGGTTCGGGCTCAAAGCTCGACTAATATTACATGCTCGAGCTCGATATTAATTTAAATTATTTAGTTTGACATTTGATTCGTTTACTTACGTGGAGTTCGAGTTCCGCTGGGCATTAATTTCGATTCTTGCTCGAGTTATTTTTAAAAGATTAATAAATTGATTTTTTTTTTTAAAGTTAAATTTTAGAGTTGGTAAAAAAAGTTTTAAAAATATATTTATTTTAAGGGCAAAACAATAATTTAATAAGTTCGTTTATTCAAACGATTAATTTCCAGACACGAACTTGGACTCATTTGTTAAAGAAATGGGTCGAACTCGAGAACGTATCGCGAACCTACTTCAAGCCTTTTACGAGGCGAGCACTAACCGTTCGTGAATAGGAGAGAGAGAGAGAGAGAGAAACAACAGTTTTTTTTGTAACATAAGAAATGGCGACCTTAGAGTATTATAAATCGTAGACCTGTCTTCATCGAGATGAAGTGGGATAAGCTGACTGACTGACTGACTGACAGACACACAGACGGGACGTGGGGGATTTGCAAAGGCACGTAAATGAAAATCCCAGCCTTTATTATTATTATTATTATTATTAACGTGCCTTGTTCTTTAGTGGGGGACCCACCTGTCGAACCGGCCTAACACCATTCCATCGAATCGAATGGATTGGACCCGGCGGATCTCTAACTACCCGTTCACCCTGCAATAAATGAAAACGTGGCTTTTATTTTATTTTATTTATTGTTTAGGCCAAATAATTAAAATGCAATTTGCATCCACCGCCTTGGTTGGCTCCTTGGTTTTCTCTTTATGCAGCCCTTCGGTTTTGGTCATGGAGCGCTCTCCCCTAACGTTATTATAAATTTCGTATATTATTTATAAATTTTAAAAATTAAAAGCTTCCGTTGTCAAAAAAAACATTATTTTTAAATATATCCCGCGTATAAGTGTCTTACTCCCACCCAAATATATCAAAATTTTTTGTTATTATTCACTCAAATACTATAAGCTCATAATTATTAACTGATTTTTTTTATTTAATATTTTTTGCAGCTCTCTTGTTTAGTACTCAACTCTCCCGTCATGCAGCAGCAAATCCAACTTCGTCCCCCCGCCACACCCAACAAACACGACTAACAACGACCACGACTCGGGGTGGAGTGGGGGACCCGGGGAACCCCCTCTTGCGGGGAGAGGCGCATGCGAATGCTCTCGCGTAGTATATAAAATACAAAATATACGATAATATCATAAATTATGTCTTAAATTTCTATTTTGTCAAAATATTTTTTTATTATACGATATTATCACTATATTTAGTGTTGTAATTTTTTGTGGTCAATCTTGAATTTTACTATGAGAAAACCAAACGAGGCCTTAATATTGTCTAACATTTCTCCTATAGTAGTTGAATTCCAACATCTCTCATTAAATCGTGTTGTAATCTACCTTACACGTAGTAGTAATCCCACAATAGAGTCATCATCCGACATTCATCGATTTTACATATTCTTAACAACATCAATAATTACAGTCCAACTTCAACTTCCAACTTACTTAATTTAACTATTAAAATCCTATAATAAAAAACACATGAAATGTTTCAATATTATTACCCATTTTTTAAAATTTTTTAGTAAATAATTGAAATTTATATATTAAGACCTGTTTGGTTTTATCATGGTAAAATCCAAGATTGGTCAAAATCAATACATAAACAAAAGTTAATTACAAAATCGTATAACACTAAGTTTTTGCCAAAACAAAAAGTTTCGTAATATTTTTTGATATTATCGTATATTTTACCTACATAAAAATGCCATGAAACGTGCTTATAATCATTAGCACTCGCCGAAAGGAAACTCGTAATCAGAGGAGCTTGCAGTTGCTGACAAGCCAAGTCGGACGTTCTCAACGAAAAAGTTTGTTCTTTCCAACTGAGTTGGATGGAGAAGTCATGTGCGATGAATATAGGCGAATTAGGACGCTTCATAATCCTCTGGTTAGTATTTTTGCTTAATGAACTAACCAAAATCTCGTGCTAAGGTAAAATGATCTGCTTTTGTGCAAAATATACGATACAGGGGCGCACCCTGGTGATTGATAGAAAGAATGGTTGTTGACCCAAAGATTACACTAAGAGGGGGTGAATTAGTGTTAAGTGCGATTAAGGATTTATTTAACACTTTTCCACAACTTTACAGTAGAAGAAAGTTGCTGTAAAACAGAATCTTTTGTTCAGGCTTCTGTAGTTAGAGATCGTATGAAATAGACTTCAAAATGAATTCGGAGAACACAAGTTTTATAGTAGTTAGAAAAATATGCCTACATCCACTTTCAGCCGTTTTCACTTATACTTTGAAATAATGATTACAGTATATAAGGTAAAACCTTCTGTATTATAAGAAAATAATTTCTTTAGCCACGAGCGGTAAGATTAACTTAATCAATGCAAGAAACTCTCTTGCTGAGATTGAGTGCGTCTAGGTCAAATCATTAGGAAATCAACCAGACTCAGAGAGCACAGAACCCTGGCTGGAAGCTTCAGCCTTCGATGACTCAGTAGCAAACTGTCCTTTCTGTGGATCAGTGAACACACGTGTATAGACGTCGTCTGGTGGGCTTCGCTTTTTGTATTTTCGATATAACCTGCAAAACAAAGAAAATAACTGTCTACATGAGGTTACTAGTCCCTCACCACTCGCGCCTACTACGGAGTCCTCCTAGATCTGTTGTACGCCGACTCATCACCAAGCAACCTTCTCCCAAGTTCTTGCTGCACGTAGCTTAACGTTACGGACAACTTCCCGCCAACTTCCCCGGTAGAGTCCCTCGGATCCGTAACCACCGGCGTCTCCGAACCGACTTTATCAATGTTGAACTTGTTGTAGTTACCTCCTACAAGAACGCTTGCCTGGAGACTCCATCCTGCACACTCAACACACACTTTAAAATACCATAATAACACTGCAATAGTGTCAAGACTTACCACCGTTCTTAATCAACCTTATCATTTTTGAGCTCTTTTATAAAGAAGTTCCGACCTTCTCTTATAAGAAAATTTATTTTAATAAATTTAAATTACGACTAGATGCATTCCCATAATTCATAGATCATTTGAAAATAATCTCTGATTGATTTCGTGGATTATCCAATATCAGGATATCGTATTACAGAAGGTTGTAGCCAAATTCGACCTTCTATAATTAGAAAAAAATAATATTTCATTCTTAACCTGAGAAATCTAATCATGGGCTAGTGCATATATCTATTAGAGACTATCCAAAATTAGTTTTGTGTTAGTTGGATATTTTAATCCCACAATAGAGCACTACTGAAAGTTCGGCCAAAATAGACAAGCCACCTTCTATACAAGGAAATAATCAAATATTTATTTTCAAATGAATTGATTAATAAGTTTGTCATTGTATCGGGATGAAATTCATGATTATTAGATATTTCTTATTAACGTAATCTCCTTATATAAGGTTAATAGGAAAGTTCCAATATTAGTAATATAATTTCCATACATAGGAAAAATATATTATTTTTACTTTTTATGGTTTGTCTTACAAGGTAAATAGTTTAATATTAATTCAAATAATATTGTTAAGAATATTCTTCTTTTGAATTAATAATTAATTAATCTAATTATGTCTAATTATGGAAATATAATCTAATCACGTCATTTGATCCGAAATGATCGGATGTATAAAATATTTTCGTGATATTTTTCCTTTACTAAGAAGTGTATCATCGTTACAAAAGATTAAATCTTTTGTAAAGTCATAGCAGGCTCATCCTCAAAATCATATTAACAATGGTTAGTGTAAACTCGGATTTCAAAGCAAGCTGCAACCGATGGATGCCTCCATATACTTGGCATCTATCCGTATCGGACAAGACATCGCACCCATGCCGCAAGAAAAAAGGGGAAGAACAATTCTCCCCACTGATGGCCGCCTGAAGTTCATCCACGCAACAACTTCCGCATTCAAGTTGATGCGCCACTGCAGACCAACCTCACTAGTTTGCAACTACTGACTAATTGTTTTACCCATGGAGTTGTCACCTTATGGCAGCTCTTCGAGTCATTACGCCTGAGTCGAGGTCATCTTCTTACGATCGTGCCCGTGTCGTTGCAATCAAAACCCACTCCTTGGGCTACCAACACCTCCAAAATTCAAGATGTCGATGTTGGGAGGAAAACTAACAGTCCCCAAACAAGGGGAGATATACAATTTTAATATCTTGCAACGTCCCTTCAGAATAGTCGACAAGCCCTCCGTTATATTCTTCCTGAAGAAATTACTAACGTCAAGGTGTTGCATGTTGGGGAACCTGTGTGACATGTCCTTCAGGAACCTGTTAGCATCGGAAACGGATCACATCGGAAATATTTGACACGAACGCTCATAGGGGTTCAGATGTGATCGCCAGTAATGAAAAGTAAATGAATTGTATTAATAGACGATGTCAAACGATGTCTTACAAATGAACGAAAGAGCTTACAACCATGAAAAACAAAAAGATTGATGATGCGGACGGTGGTGACGCCGTAGACTTGCTGCTGACGCTTGGAGCTTGCGGACTGTGGCTGTGGAATCTGGTCTCTAGTGGTATGACAAACGGAGTATGGACGAAGGTAGCGATGTATTTGGATACTAAGGGCCCTACGAGCTCACCCTAGCGATGAAGTAAAGGCGGAGTTTAGATGTTAAGGGCTGCTCATCCTGACGGTGGAAAGGATACCAAGGGCCCTACGAGCTCACCCTGGTCAGAACGCCTGAAAGCTGAAGACTGAGAACTATTAACAATCAATATACTTTTTGACCTTAGATGATTCTGTGTTCTTTTCTTAGGCAAGATTTTTCCTTTTTATACTGAATTTTGTTGTGCATAAGATATGTGTCACGTTCTAAATTTTTCTCTATGAGAATATCTTTTCAAGACGTGGCTTTCTTAACTAACCTCCAAGAATCTCGATACCAACTTGATTCTGGTAGACTGGAACGTTGCCTGTCAGTTTGATCTCTTGTAGACTTAACAACTTTTCCCTCTTCGTAGACTTAGTACGAGTTTGCATCTTCTAATTTTACTTCGGTGGGCTATTGTAATAAGTTTCTGTACGGGCCATAATTAAGTTAGGCCCAATATTTCTGTTATGTCAACAGAACCGCATTGGTTGTTCAAGGCCGAAGCTTTTGTCAGGCTGATGAAATTTGGCGTGCGGATCGCCCCAATGGTGGACATCGCCATTCTTTGTAGAAGGATCCTGCGCTCGTTCAACAGCCACTAGTCCGTCCATGGGGCAATGCCTCGTGAAGGACCTGTCATAACCCAGCTCCCCGTTCGTCCGACAGGAAGCTCGGCTCCTCTGAGATCCCCATATCTCAATTTATCGACGATTCACCAGCAGCTCCTCCGTAAGCCGTTTGATTACGAGAGTAGAAGTTGTGTCTCGAGACCCAGACTCTTTCAATCCTCCGGCAAATCTTAAAGCCCCGAGTCACACTTCCTAAGAGACAGCCCCAAGTTGGTAACGTGCGAAGCCCTCCAAAAAGCCGTTTGACTTCTTGATAAACTCAGCAATCTCTCATCCTTGATATATATTTTAGTCCTCCTCGGATTTCGTCTTTTTGTTATTTTTTAGCCTTCAATGAATAATATAATGGTGGGTTTTCATACCAATTTGAAATGATTCAAGGGATAGTTTTTTTTTTGTCTCCTAACATAAAATAAATAAGATGGAGATGGGCCTGTTTTTTCGGAATTAAAAAGAGGAATGCCTATAAAGTTCAAGTTCAAACTCAAATGGATGAAACTTCTAAAATCACAACCCCAGAAAAAATAGTGATTTAGCATTAGTATGCTCTCTTAAGTATTTTTTTTTTTATTTGAAAGTATATTTTCACCCGTAACGCATATTAATAGGTCGTGTAAAAAGATATCCTTCAATGTTCTTTTGGTATGAATAAATTGAATTATACGGATTTTTGTTGTTAATTGGGGGTTGGAGTGTATTCGCACGTGGAAATATTGGGTCCACGCGAGGGACATAAAAACGAAAAGAGTTTCAAAATTCAACTAATGGGAGAATTTTATTTTAAGATGTAATTATGATCTATATTATAAATAGAACCTTCTCTCAGATTAAACGATAACACAATCACAAGTCACATAATATTTTACTATCTTTTATTTCCTTTATACAGGAATCATCTATCCATGTTTCTGCCAATAACAAAGGGGCAACCTCCAAAACGGCTTAAGCTTTTTCTTGATATACTCGCTAGACTAAGAAATTGAGATAATGCTTTGTGCACTCTGGATCTGGAAACCAACACGCAGGAGAACGTCTGCCTGCCGTTGTTTTAGTGCTTGGGCAGTGGAATCCAGCCAGCACATGAGATCTATCTATCTCGACGGAAGGAAGAAGAGGTTGGACGTGTGTCTACTGTTGCTACGGTCTGACTAATCCCCCACAAACCACATCTAATTATACAGAAGCAGCAGTCCAGTCCAGTCCAGTCCCTCCCTCCTGTTGTTGTTTATGAATTAAATAATGGGATATAACATGGGAAGGGGAGGAAAGCGACACTTGATCGGAAACCCAGACATCCCATGTTTTCTGCAGCATCCGTGTGTGTAGTTCGTACGGTTCTAAAAATTGTGAATTATTGGACCTCTCTCCCCTTGAGAGATAGAGATTCTCTGTTATTATTATTTCTTTATATTTTTTTTTTGTCAAACTTAGGATAATGAGAAAAGATTTGACCTTAACCACTCCTCCACTTTTCTTCTTTGGGGCTACCTCACTCTCTCTCTGTCTCATGGATGTTATAATCAATCAGATCACATGAGGGTCGTGATCGTAAGCGATTATAATATCATTGTTGTTAAAAAAAAAAGGCACACATCGAGAAATGAAAGGGATGGACGGACCAAAAAACCACATAAAATGCCAATTTATGTGGCGCACGCAAATTAAAAGAAAGGGGGCTGCAGCAATTGAAACAACTAACTTTTCTTCTAGTCCAACCAAGCACACACTCAAACAAACACAGCTGTTATGATTTGATCCATATCAATCCAGTAGGGGGGGAAGGAAATTAATGTCAATCACATGTGGTTGACCACACAACTCAGACCACCACCATCATCTTGCCCTCGTAGTCAGCCTCATTTTAGTACCGCTGAATTTACTTCAGACAGCAACGTTTGTAATGCGCACCACGTTCCAAGTTTGTACCTTTTGTAAGATTAGTTTTAAAAAAATTTACATTCGGAGTTTCTAAAATTATCCGGATACATTCCACAAATTGCTGTATCCCTTTAAATTTGCAAGGACTTTAAACATCAATTTTACCTTAACATAAAAAAAAAAATCATCCTGTCACTGTTTTTGGACAATGATTTTGCATTTAACTAAAATCGATATTATAAACGCGACTTTTTTTTTTTGTAAATTTAAAATTGTGATTCGGGACAACAACTTAAATGAGTTATTTTGAATAAGCAAGAAATCAGATAAAAATAAAAGGAGGAATAGGAAGTATAGCCGAAGACGCAGTCGATACCCGTCTAGTCCAATAATAACTCTAAAAGAAAAAAAAAAGTCAGAAATCTCTCTAACAAACTATTTAAAAGAAGATTCTAATTAATCATCACAATTCTCAAACTAAAAAAAAAAACCTGTCGATAAAGTTATCCTTAGACCAGATCTAATCACTTCCAAGAAAAAACTCATATTTAATTTTGTACCCAGATGGATATTTTCCCAAAACGACAGCATCGATTCAAAATGATTAAAAAGTGCTGCAGAAAGAAAAAGGAGGATTTGATAAACAAAAAAAAAGGGGGGGGAAAATGATTTCCCACAGGACGTCCCCCACCCACACCTCTTTCTTTATTATTATTTCAAAATCATTTTGAAAGACATTGATTGTAACTGTCGGGAAGAACGACGACGACGTTAAACACCCCCACCCAAATAAAAAAAAATAGTAAGAAAAAACCCTTCCACGTCCATTTTTCTTGGGACCACCGAAGGTTTTCATCTCCTCCTGATAAAATAAACCCTTCTGGATAAAAATGGCTTCAGCAATTATTGCGCTTGTTACACTTCCGCAACCCCATAACAGGAAACCATCCCATTTTCTTGTCCCCCCACCACTAATCTGGAAATGGCAAAGAAAGAGGAAGAGGGAGGAGACAAGCCGGATTGATTAACCAAAAACTAAATTAAAAGAAAAAGATTAAATTTTTTTTTAACCTCCCTACTCTGACATACATAGACCAGAAGACTCAAAAGGCCAGGAAAAAAAAACAGACCCCCACCCCCCCCCAAGTTTCACTTCCACAAATCCCACCTGCTTTATTTGCGTTTATGTGTGCCTTGTCCATTTTCCCGTTTCCCCTCTTCCTCCAAGGAACAGTGGGAGCCATGGACGGCCTTCGCACCGACGACCCTGCCTTCTCCTTCCTCCCCTCCCGTCTCGTTCTTGCCTTTGCCCTCCTACCCCTGGCTTTCACGGTTGCTCCCTGCAAAGCGGGGCCGGGTCATGCCATTGCTGCCCTCCTCGACCTCTCTGTCTGGCACCGCCCCCCCGCCGATGCACCCGTCTCCCCCTTTTCTCCTTCCGTGGCCACCGCGCTTTCTCCCGGTAAGTCCCATTTGAGCTCAATCTGGAAAGGTTGAAGCTTTGTTTTTTCCTTCTCCTTTCTTGAGATTCTCTAGTTGTTTTGGTTGGCGGGTATGCAAAAAGTTGGGAACTTTGGGCCTTTGTGGAATGCCGGAGCTGATTTTAAGAATGATGTGGGAATAAAATAATGCCCTTTGATTGTTCGTTGCTGTTTGGGAGTTTCCCGTGTTTTGGGAATTGGAAGTGATGGTTGTGGCCGGGATGCTGGCTGCTAGTCCCTCCTTCTTCGTTACTGTTGTTGTCTTTTGAGGACCCTTTTTGGTGGTGATGAATCAGGACCGTCCGTGATACAGATAATCCACCACCAGGATCTGAATAAGAGGATACTCATGGCGCTAATCGTCGCCTCCGCCCTCCTTTTCGGGGTCTTGTCTTTAGTGTTTTGTTTCTGGATCTCTCGACGGAGGAGACTGAAGGCCTCTGGCAAAAAGGGCGGGCAAAACTCCGGTATGCTTGTGATAAAAATTAGCATCTGCTTTCTTAATGTGGTTTCCCTTTTTTCACTTTCAATGGAACGTCGCTGTTGGATCTGTAGATGCTGCCCAAGGACTTGCACTGAACCCTGCCATTGGTAAATTTAGTTCGTCGGCCATTGGTGGCAAGCAGGGCTCTCTGGCGGTTTTCGAGTATCAATTGCTGGAAGCTGCCACCAATCATTTCGCGGAAAGCAACCTTTTGAGTGAAGGCGGTGATGGACTTGTTTATAAGGCCCATTTCAGCGAAAAGTTCGTTGCTGCCGTGAAGAAATTGGACAATGTTGGTCTGGATTCTCAGAGAGGATTTGAGGTAGCTTTACATTGATCGCTGCAGTTCGATGACTGATTTGATAATCGTTGGTTCTCTTACTGACAAGGAGTGATAATGTCCTGCACAGAATGAGGTGAATTGGTTGAGTAAGGTCAAACATCCGAACATTGCCACACTATTGGGCTATTGCATTCATGGAGAGTCCCGCTGCCTCGTGTATGAAATGACGCAGAACGGTTCGCTTGAAGAACAACTTCATGGTAGGAACCTTCTCTCTGCCTTCATGAGATGATTACAATTAATAGTGCATCTGGGCATGTCCTGAGAGTACTACCAATGTAACCTGCTGTCGTTTCGATTCCGACAGGACCTTCCCGGGGATCAGCTTTAACATGGCCTCTGAGAATGAAAATTGCGGTTGATGTCGCCAAGTAAGTTGCTCTTCTAAATACCTGCTTGGTAACCAATGCTTGACATTGTTTCTTTTCCTTGGCATATTTCTGATTATCGTGGTACTATTTAGGGCACTAGAATTTCTTCACGAGCGGTGCAGTCCTCCCGTGGTTCATAGAGATCTGAAATCATCAAATCTTCTTTTGGATTTGGACTTCAACGCTAAGGTTACTGACAAAAACCTTGTGCACTTGCATTTTACTTTGTTGTTCGATGAAAAAATTCCAATTTACTCCCTACTGCATTGCAGCTCTGTGATTTTGGGCTTGCTGTAACTGCTGGAAATCAAAATAAGCACAAGATAAAGCTTGCTGGTTCAGTGGGTTATCTTGCCCCAGAATACTTGTGCGATGGTATGCCTGTTTCTTTTCTGGTTCCAATATCAAGTGCTTTCGAGTCTGCTCTCCAAGCTCTGCAGTGGAACCTAAGTCGTTTTATTTTATCATCATCATGCTCTGAAGCAGAATGCGTCCTCAACTAGAATATTGTATCCCCCTTATGCTCGACAAATAACTTATATTCCATCTATCAGCTTGTGGGGTCATCTGCTAGCAGATTAAATTCTGTTGTCTAGAGGCGTTTCTTGTTGGTGTGGCTTTGCAACAGAGTTTCAGCTAATTTTGTGATTTCTGCAGGTAAGTTGACGGATAAAAGTGATGTCTACGCATTTGGAGTCATTCTTCTTGAACTCCTTATGGGCAAAAAACCAGTGGAAGAAACTACAACTGCTCAGCGCCAATCCCTAGTGACATGGGTATAAAATTTATGGACAGGAATCCCTTGTTATGGATAGTTTTCTGCGAATTTTTTCAAAAATGAATATTATATCCATGTCTCGAATCTGCAGGCCATGCCCCAGCTGACTGATCGAGCCAAGCTTCCGAACATTCTTGATCCCGCCATTAGGGACACCATGGATTTGAAGCACTTATATCAAGTATGTAGCTGAAGGTTTTCATTCCTTATTTCAATTGCCAGCAAGCGGTGGTTTGCTTCTTCGTATTACCTAACTCTCCGCCTTTGATAAAAATGTTTATAGGTCGCTGCGGTGGCGGTTTTGTGTGTACAACCGGAGCCGAGTTACCGGCCCTTGATAACCGATGTCCTTCATTCTCTGATTCCCCTACTTCCCTCTGAGCTTGGCGGGTCTCTTAGAGTATCAGAAAATCTATCTGCTGAAGCACTCAAAACTTCTGCGGAGCCCCTAGATTAACCATATCCATCTGTTGCTGGTGCTGGAGCCAGAGTTCCCGACATTTCACATGCCCCAAATGAGTAGTTGAAGCTAGGACTGCCTCACGAGAAGTTGATATGTCCCTCTATTTCCCTAGCCTCTTTCATCGGCATCTTTGACTCTTTGAAATGCCGGAATATTGGGGTAATGTTAGTTTGGGAAGAATCCATGAGTTAGGGAAAATCTAGGTGCTTCTGTTGTATATTGTATTACATCCTTTGTCGGACAATTATTACAACTTTACATTTAGTACCGAGAGTTCAACAGATATTTGGTTTAAGTTTAGGATACTTATTGTAATAGTTTCCGGTGATTCGACAGTAAAACGAAGCTCAATGTGCCCTTTGATGATATGAAGGGCCCTCCGGAGTTCATTCTTCTTCACCGTTCCAGCTACTCTCCGAATGACGAGACTCTTCCTCCCGTCCTGGGAGTCTCTTGCGAGCTCTAGCCTCTCCACCTTTGCACACTGGCATACTGTGGCTGTTGAACTCGGCCGATCAATAATGATACTCGTTCTTGCACCAAGAAGGCCAGTCAAGCTGCCGCCATCGCTGAATCCTTCAGCTGCCGATCTCCCATCCGCCATTTAGACACGACGAGATCTTCATTGATTGAACCGTGTGGATTATGATCCAGAAAATTGACTTCGTTGAGTTTTCAGCTGCTTGAGCTAGCCGACTAGACATAACTTGATAACAGTGTCTTCAGTCTCCGACAGCAGGAATTTGATCTGCCTCACATGTAATCATGGATTTGTAGGCGTAGTTGAAACTGTCGCTTGCTGAAAACATACAACAGTGGACATTTGTCGCTTGCCTCACCCGTCTGCCTTTATTGATCGTTTTCTATTCTTCTGGGCTTTGTTCCATCTTAGAATCTTGTACGTTTACTTCCCAATGAGAACATGCGTGCTCTTCTTTGCATTGTCCCCTAGGGAACCAAATCCCAGTCGGCAGTCAGTCGCGTCCGTTCCATCGTGTAAAACACCTTTCGTCTAAGTTCAGTAGTTGTTGGCCCAAAGATTACACTAATAGGGGGTGAATTAATGTTAAATCCAATTAAGGAATTCTTAAATGCTTTTTCACAACCCTTACAGCGGAAGCAAGTTGCTATAACACAGAACTTGTGAAATGGACTTCAAAATAAATTCGAAGAACAAAAAGGATTTTATAGTGGTTCGGTGAATGCACCTACATCCACTTTCGGTCGTTTTCACTAATACTTTGAAATAGTGATTACAGTGTAGAAGGTTGAACCTTCTATGATATAAGAAAATAATTTCTTTAACCACGGGGCGGTTAGAATAGCTTAACCAGTGCAAGAAACTCTCTTGCTGAGTTTAGGATGAGTCTAGGTCGAATCACAAGGAAATCAACCAGACTTGTGTGAGCACAGAACCTTGGCTGGAAGCTTCAGCCTTCTGTGACGCTGTAGCGCTTCTGTGGATCAGCGAACAGATTCAATGACGCTTTCTCCAAGTGTTTGGACGTCTCTGATAAGCTTCTATTTTTGTGTTTTTGATATAATCTGCAAAACAAATAAAGATAACTGTCTACAAGAGGCTGCAGTCCCTCACCACTTACGCCTTCTGCAGAAACCTTCTCTTGGACCTGTTGTACGCCCACCTGGCGTTAAGGACAGCTTTCCCGGCCAAGTCCTTCGGATTCACAGCCAACGACGCCTACGGAGTGGCTTCACCAATGCACACATGTTGCAAGCACACAAACAACAAAATAACCAACTACAGAAAGTTGGAGGTCCCTCACACTGAACGCCTGCTACGGACTCCTTCTCTCCGACCAACTCTGTACGTCGACTCGCCAACCAACGAACCTTCTCCCCAGGCCCTGGTGTACGCAGTCCGACGTCACGGACAAAGTTCCGGTCGAGTCCCTCAGATCCGTACGTAACAACGTCACCGGAGCGGCTTCACCCACGCTTAACTCGTTGTAGTCACCTCCTGCGAGAACGCTTGCCTGGAGAATCTGTCCTGCACACTCACACACACGTTAAACAACCACTAACGTTGCCAAATGTCAAGACTTACCACGCTCAAAATCTCCTTTTTTATTTTTGTGTTTTCACTCTTATATAGTAGTTCATACATTCTATTATTAAGGAAATTTATTCTTCTAAAAATAAATTACGACCAGATTCATTCCCATAGTGTATAAACATTTGCGAACAATCTCTGATTGATTTCACAGCAATCGGATTATCCAATCACAAGATATCGCCTTACCGAAGATTGAAGCCAGATTCGATCAGCAACCTTCTATAGTTGGAAAGAAAAAATATTTTATTTCCAACCTAAGAAATCTGATCATGGACTTGTGTATTTATCCGTTGGGGACTATCCAAAAATAATTTTGTATTAAATGGATGTTTTAACCCCAAGATATAACACTATAGAAGGTTCGGCCAGCACAGTCAATCAACCTTCTATAAAAAGAAATAATCGATCAATTGTTTCCAAATCGACATAATTCGTTCCAAATAAGATTTTCATTGTATCTGAACGAAATTGATCTGGAAACATTTTTTGAGAGTGATTTCTAAATAACCTAATCTTTTACAGAAGGATAGATAAAAGTTGCCAAAAATAACAAAATAATTTCCTTGATTAGGAAATATTTTATTTTTGACTTTCAAACACTTGTTTTATCAGATAACTATTTAATATTAATTCAAATAATATTCCTAAGAATATTTCCTTTTTGAATTAATAATAATTATTGAAATATCTATTTGTGGAAAATATTTTCTAATCACACCATTTGATTCTAAAATGATCATTGGGGAAGTAGAAAATATTATCGTGATATTTTTCCTTTATTACGAAGCATATCTTCGTTGCAAGAGTTACAGCTTATGTAAAGTCATAGCAGGTCAAACCTGCTGTTTAGCTCATCATCAAAATCTTATCAACAGTAGTTAATGATTGAATCTAAACATTTGGTCGCGTTTCCCTGGTCATTATCTTTTAAGTGCTGACTTCTGCCATTTCTTGTGTTGTTCACACGACTGATCACGAAATATTAGATGCTAGTGGATTAGCCCTCGAAGAATTGAGAATCTACATGCTGATATGGAAGTTGTTCAAGTGGTCACTCTACATTGATAAGGATCATAACTCCAAATTGTCAGAGTTCTTTACAACTTCTTTCTGCGAAAATAATCCGTAAAAACACATTTTGAATGAGAGAAGGTGAAATGCTTTAGGATCATTTATTTATGATTTTCCATTGAAGAAGCCAAGTTTTTCTCGTTCAGATGTTGTAATTGTTGCAGCAATATTTGAAAACAAATTAGTCGATAGCGTCTTTACTTTCTGTTAATATGGATTTGATGATGCCATACAGAAGGTAAACTTTGGCTGTGTAGAAGGTAAGCATCTACTACTCTACAGAAGGTTAGCTTACAGGGACAATTTGTTTCGTACCTTTTGTCACCTAATCATTATCACGAATTATTTAAATTAATCATATGATTATTTCAATACATTCATATGGTATTACATGTTAATTAAAATGGTTTTAAATCATTTTGATTACGATTTATTTCCATGTGAGTTGATCTACTCTCTTTAAGGGAAGAAATCACTTTATATATGGAAAGCTCTGATTTGTCTGATATGGAACTATCCAACAGTCATTCAATCCTTCCACTTGTATCTAAACACGTCCAGATTCGCTATGATTCATGGCAAAGGACAACCCATCTGGATATGGACGCACCCCACACGTGTCTGTACCCAGAAAGTCTGCCAACCAATTTTCGAAACCAAGATTATATGATTTCCATTTACAGAAGCCTGACGGATCTTATCAGTCCGAATCTTCTGCAAGCCCTATCACCTAGGATCATGAACACAATCATGACCAGATGGCATGATTGATCCTCAAGTAATATGGAGCATCTCTCCCAATGGCGGAATGTTTTATTTGACTGATATTTTGTTTCCATGTTTTGCAGAGACTTTCGTCAGCCAATGTACCTTCTATAAATATGTAATTTCTATTTTGTATAAGCTAGGATCATTTGTTAGATAGAACAAGAGACGACTTACGTGTAGAGTAAGTGTATTGTATTATGAGAGACTTGTGAGTTTTCGCTCTCTTTGGGGTTGAGCATTCGGTTGCAAAAGGATGGTGCTCAGGGTAAATGCTAGACCAGACGTGAGTGAGGCTGCGAATGATCTGGTTGCACTGTGGCGTGGTGGATGCATCAGACTCAGGGAGAAGTCGGGGTGTATACGTGTCAGGGCAGTGAGCAGAAGAAGGGCCGCGTCTGGATAAATCTGGTGAGGTACTGGTATCGGTTGTTGATAACTCTACGAAAGTAGAGTTAAATGATCACATTTGTGCCTTGATTTGAGTTAGTTCCGTCGTTTTAAGTGTTTAGATCGGATGTTTCAAGCTGAATTGTGTTACCTCACGTTCGTTATTGTTCGTGTAGGGAATTGAAGATGAAATGAGGAACAACGAAGAGAGGAAGGAAGAGCTGTGAGAAGGAAGCGAGGAGTGCGACCACAGAGACCTCCGCAGCTGCGGGCAAGAGGAAGTTCGCAACCACAGAGACTTTCGCAACTGCGGAAGATTTCCTCGCAGCTGTGAAGAAGCCAAATGGAGCACACCACAGAGACTTCCGCAGCTGCGGAATATTTCCTCGCAGCTGCGGCAGAATCAGAAGATCTCTTTCCCTCCAAATTCTTAGATTCTCTCTTTATTTCTATTTAGGTCCTTTAATTTATTGCCTAGTATAAATACTCAAACTTAAGGTTTACTAGGGTTGAAGGGGAGGGGGGGAATTGGTTTTTCTTTGACGGCAAAAAGCTCGTGACAGGAGATTGGTGCCGGCAGAGATTTGCAAATTCTTTTCCCTTTTTCTTTTAGATTTCAATTATGCTTTCATCTTTGATCTGGCTTTCGTGTTGCATCGCTATGAACTAACTTCTTTGTTCTAGGACGACGATGGAACCTCGTGTTCTTTTGTAATTGTTGAACCTTTCTTTATTATGATTTGAATTTCCATCGGTTGTTTATCCAATCCCGTGTTTAATGCGTATTAGCAGCCTGATCAACTGTTGATATTGATTCGATCACCTAGGGAGACTCGAGAGGGTAGTCTGGGTCAGATCGGGATTAGGATAACCTAAGGAACCTTCGAGTCGATGGACCGGGTTTTAGTGTGAGAGTAGAAATACCGTGCACCTTGGGTAATTAAAGTAGGGTTAAATCGTAAAGGGCCTCCACTAGTTCTTTACCTAGACATAGAGTAGAGAATTTGATACATGGGGGTACGTTCCCGGATATCTGAGAGGGTTATGGGGAGAGATTAGTGGCCTAAAGTTAACAACCGATGAAATTCAATAGTAATAAGAAGAGGGGATATGAGAGCATAAGTAATGAGGGGAAATCGGTAGTCCTAGATCTTTCATTCTTATTGGTAATTCGATTCACTTTGCTGTTAGTTTAACTTCTCATCACTTAATTTGTTCACTTGACCTCGAATTTGGTTATCGAATTTGACGTTACAAGACCTAATTGATACTGATTCTCTCTGGGATCGACCCTTGCTTGCCCTTACTGCTTAGTTTGTGTGAACGAGGATTTATTTTTGTTGCGTTGACGACGCGCATCAAATTTTTGCGCCACTGCCGGGGACTCAGTTTTCTTTTAATTGTCTTTTACCTCTATTTTCGATAACTGTTTGACGTTCAAGTTTTTGTTTTTCTCTTTATATATTTCAGTTTATGCTACGGAGTCAAGGAGCTAATTTGACTCCATTGGACCCAGAAATCGAGCGCACCGTTCGGCAAAGGTTGAGAGCACAACGAGTAGCTATGGCCGACGAGGACAACAGAAATCGGATCGCCGGAAACCTAGTCCCGATACAAGAGCGTGGAGGGAGGCCAGATGTTGATAACAGGCCGATGATGGACTTCACATCGGCCAGAACTTACGCTCACCGGTCATGCATAGCACCACCGCCCATTGCAGCTCGTGATTACGAGATCAAAACATCGGTGATGCAGATGATTCAGAATACAGTCCAGTTCAGAGGAACACCAATGGAGGATCCGCACGAGCATCTGAGTAAGTTTCTCAGCGTATGCGACACTTTCAGGCAGAACGGAGTGTCCCAAGATGCAGTCAAGCTGAAGCTATTCACATTCTCCCTAAAGGACAAGGCCTGGGCATGGTTCAATTCACTCCCAGTGAATTCAATATCGACTTGGGCACAGATGGAGGAGGCCTTCCTGGATCAGTATTATCCGCCCTCGAAGATATCTCAGATGAGGAACGAGATTACCACGTTCCGACAGGACAACGAGGAAACTTTCGTGGAGGCATGGGAGCGATTCAAGAATCTGCTGATACAGTGCCCATATCATGATCTGCCTGGATGGAGACAGCTTGAGGCATTCTATAATGGACTCACGGACTCGTCCAGGAAGGATGTAAATTTGGCATCTGGAGGATCCTTTTTGAGGAAGTCCTATGTGGAAGGACTGGAACTCCTTGAGACGATGAGGAAGACTTGTCTGCCGAACCAGTATTCGGATCGGATGAACAGAAGGAAGCCGCAGGGCGTCTTTGAATTGGATACCTTAACCTCAATTCAAGCACAATTAGCCACTCTCACTAAGAAATTTGAGGAAGCGAACGTTAGTTCGGTTCAGAGCAACCAGCAGGGTTGTCAGATTTGCGGAGGAGCACATCTCACAGATCAGTGCACCATGAGCATGGAGGAAGCCAACTTTGTTGGAAACCAGCGCAACAACCCGTACTCAAATACGTATAACCCAGGGTGGAGGAATCACCCGAACTTTTCTTGGAGAGCACAGGCACCTCCGCCTGGTATGGCTAGACCACCAGCACCAGCTCCTCAGTATCAGCAAGCACAAGCGGAAGCCTCGGAAAAGAAGCCGAGCCTCGAAGAGATGATGCTCAAGTACATGGCGAATCAAGACACCTTGATGAAGAACCAAGCAGCGTCGATTCGGAACCTGGAGAACCAGGTTAGCCAGCTGGCTCAGGCGGTGAATTCGAGAGCCTATGGGACTCTCCCGAGTAATACAGAAACCAATCCAAGGGAGCAAGCCAAAGCCGTGACTCTAAGGAACGGCCGGTCACTTGAGGCAGAGGAAGCCGAAGCTAAGAAGGAGAGCAGTGGATCCAGTCCAGTGGAGGCAACTAGTAAGAAATCTCAGACTAGTCCATTAAATTTTAACTTGGACTTGCCACAGGACAAAGGGAAGAAAAAGATGGAGGAAGAGAGAAAGAAACTGGAAATCGACATCTCGAAGCTTCCGTTCCCACAGAGAGCCCGAAAACAAAACGAGGATGCTCAATTTCGTAAGTTCCTCGATGTATTTAAAAAGCTACACATTAATATCCCTTTTGCAGAAGCTTTGGAGCAGATGCCTAGTTACGTCAAGTTCATGAAGGACGTACTCTCGAAGAAACGGAGGTTGGGCTATTTTGAGACAGTTAAACTTACCGAGGAGTGTAGCGCCATCCTCCAGAAGAAGATACCACCGAAGCTAAAGGACCCAGGTAGCTTCACAATCCCATGCATAATTGGAACAACATTCTCAGGTAAAGCCCTTTGCGACCTTGGGGCAAGCATAAATCTGATGCCTTTTTCGGTGTATAAAGAGCTAGGTTTGGGGGAGGTAAGACCTACATCTGTGTCCCTTCAGTTAGCCGATAGATCCATTACGTACCCGAAAGGGATTATTGAGGATGTTCTTGTCAAAGTAGATAAATTTATTTTTCCGGCTGACTTTCTGGTGTTAGACTTTGAGGAGGACAAGGAGATTCCTATCATCCTTGGTCGTCCGTTTTTAGCCACAGGAAGGGCATTAATCGATGTGCAGAAGGGAGAGTTGACAATCCGTGTCAACGATCAGGAAGTCATATTTAACGTTTATAAATCTGTTAAATGGCCTTCTGAAAATTCTGATTGTTTCCGGATGGACATTGTTGATAGGTGCACTTCCAAGTTTTCCCCTCTTGGTGATGAAGGTATCTCAGAAGATGAAGGAGAGAAGACCGACCCCGATTGTGACACCCAGGAAGCCCTAGCGTTATTCACGCGAAGGATTCAACAATATGACACGCTAGAGCGGCCACTGAACCCGATGCTTCCTTCAATTGAGGAACCCCCCACTTTAGAGCTCAAGCAACTCCCGGATCATCTCAGGTATGCGTACCTCGGACCATCAAATACTTTACCTGTAATTATTTCTGCCAATCTTACAGGAGAAGAGGAGGAGGAATTGCTTGAGATCCTCAAGGCACACAAGAAGGCATTGGGATGGACTATAGCGGATATTCGAGGAATCAGTCCGTCGGTATGTATGCACAAGATTTTGCTTGAGGATGATCATAAGGTCTCAGTTGAGGCTCAGAGGCGACTCAATCCGAACATGAAGGAAGTGGTGAAGAAAGAGATCATCAAGTGGCTAGATGCATGTATTATTTACCCGATCTCTGACAGTTCTTGGGTTAGCCCTGTGCAGTGCGTCCCGAAGAAAGGAGGGATGACAGTGGTCAAGAACGAGAAGAATGAGTTGATTCCGACTCGTACTGTAACCGGGTGGAGAGTTTGCATGGATTACCGCAAACTGAACAAAGCCACCAATAAAGACCATTTTCCTCTACCCTTTATTGATCAGATGCTTGATCGATTGGCGGGTAAGGATTTCTATTGCTTCTTGGATGGATACTCCAGGTACAATCAAATTTTGATTGCTCCGGAGGACCAAGAAAAGACAACGTTCACATGCCCATTCGGTACCTTTGCGTTTCGCCGCATGCCATTTGGATTGTGTAATGCACCTGCGACTTTTCAACGATGCATGATGGCCATATTCTCTGATATGATTGAAAATGGTTTGGAGGTCTTCATGGATGATTTTTCTGTTTTTGGTGCATCGTATGCGGATTGCCTGTCAAACCTCACTAAGGTTCTAAAACGTTGTGAGGATGCTAACCTAATCCTGAACTGGGAGAAATGCCAGTTTATGGTTCGTGATGGCATTGTTTTAGGTCACCGAATCTCCAGCAAGGGCATTGAAGTAGACAGGGCAAAAATAGAGACGATTGAGAAGTTACCCCCACCCTCTTCAGTGAAAGGGATTCGGAGCTTCCTCGGACATGCTGGTTTCTACCGGAGGTTCATCAAGGACTTCTCCAAGATTACGAAGCCACTGTGCAATTTGTTGGAGAAGGATGTTCCCTTTGTATTCGATGCTGAGTGCCTTTCTGCCTTTACTGAACTTAAGAAGAGATTAGTATCTGCTCCCATAGTCATAGCACCTGATTGGAATTTGCCCTTTGAGTTGATGTGTGATGCTAGCGACTATACAGTAGGAGCCGCATTAGGCCAGAGGGTAGATAAGATTTTTCGGGTTATATACTATGCCAGCAGGACCTTAGATGATGCCCAGGTTAATTACACCACGACTGAGAAAGAATTGTTAGCCGTCGTGTTTGCATTTGATAAATTTCGCAGTTATCTGGTGGGATCTAAGATAATAGTGTTTACGGATCACTCAGCGATCAAATACTTGATTGAGAAAAAGGACGCTAAGCCTAGGCTGATTCGTTGGGTGTTATTATTACAAGAATTTGACTTAGAGATCCGAGATAGGAAAGGGACTGAAAATCAGATGGCAGATCACTTGTCTAGGTTAGAAAATGAAAATGTGATTCGAGACAAGGTTTGCATCAATGAGTTCTTTCCTGATGAGTGTTTGCTGTCCGCTGATGTGAGCGTGCCTTGGTATGCTGATTTTGTAAACTTCATTGTGTCGGAATTTATTCCTGAGGATTTCAATGCACACAAGCGGAAACGGTTTCTTCATGACGTTCGTCACTACTTTTGGGACGAACCATTTCTGTTTAAAAAGTGTGCAGATCAGGTAATCAGGAGATGTGTGCCAGAACCTGAAATCATGGACATACTAGCCCATTGCCACGCATCCCCCTACGGAGGACACTTTGGAGGAGATAGAACAGCCGCAAAAGTTCTCCAGTCAGGTTTCTACTGGCCGACTATTTTTAAGGATGCCTATCAGTTTGTTCTTCATTGTGATAGGTGCCAAAGAACAGGGAACATATCACGGAGAAACGAAATGCCTCTGCAGAACATCCTCGAGGTTGAACTTTTTGATGTTTGGGGTATCGACTTCATGGGACCCTTCATCCCATCGAACGGTAACAAGTACATCCTCGTATCAGTAGATTACGTTTCCAAGTGGGTGGAAGCAATTGCTTCCCCCACTAATGAGGCTAAAGACGAGGGTACACATTTCATCAATCGTCAGTTTAATGCACTGTTAGGCAAATATGGCGTGAAGCACAAGGTGGCCAAGGCGTATCACCCACAGACCAGCGGACAGGCGGAAGTTTCCAACCGTGAAGTGAAGCGCATCCTTGAAAAATCGGTAAGTACAACACGAAAGGATTGGTCGTTAAAACTTGACGTTGCTTTGTGGGCGTACAGGACAGCGTACAAAACACCGATCGGGATGTCTCCATACCGACTCGTCTTTGGTAAGGCTTGTCATCTCCCAGTGGAACTCGAGCACAAGGCATACTGGGCACTAAAGCACCTAAATTTCAACGCAACCCGATCAGGTGAGGTTCGCCTTTTGCAGATGAACGAGTTGGAGGAGCTTCGTCATCAGGCATACGAGAATGCAACGATTTACAAGGAGAAGACAAAAAAATGGCATGATGGCCGCATCCTCAACAGGTCATTTGTGCCAGGTGAGTATGTATTACTTTTCAACTCACTTTTGCGGTTATTTCCAGGCAAGTTGAAGTCGCGATGGTCCGGACCGTTTAAAGTGGTCAGAACGTTTCCTCATGGCGCTGTAGAGTTGCAGTCGAATGATTCGGAGACCACATTCAAGGTCAACGGCCAACGCCTCAAGCACTATCATGGAGAGCCACTTGAGCGAGGAACTACTTCCACGCGACTCCAAGACGCGTAAAAATCGTGCGAAAGTCGAGCCATCGACTCTAAACTAAGGCGCTTCTTGGGAGGCAACCCAAGTCTTTTCCTTTTATTCCCGATATTTAGTTATTTTTAATCTTTTATTTGTTTTTGTTAGTAGATCAAGAAGCATGTCCATGAAAAAGACGGAAAAAGAAAATGAGGTAGCATCCACAGAAAGGTCCGCAGCTGCGGAGAAGTAGATCGCAGCTGCGGAGAAGTAGATCGCAGCTGCGGAGGAACGGAAGGCAGTAACTTTCGCAGCTGCGAGGACATCTCTCGCAGCTGCGGAAGGCGCATACAGCTGCGACCCTCAGAGAGTCTCGCAGCTGCGGAGGGAATTCTCGCAGCTGCGAGAGACGTGTAACCTGCGACCCTCAGAGAGTCTCGCAGCTGCGGAAGGAATTCTCGCAGCTGCGAGAGACGTGTAACCTGTGATTCTAAGAGAGTCTCGCAGCTGCGAGAGGACGAAATTTCAGACAAATTAAAAGGGGGCGAACTCAAACCCTAATTCATTTTCCCCACTCTCTCAGGGCGCAGCTGCGACGCACTCCTCCTCTCCAGGCGACGGCTACACCTCCCAACTCGCCGGCTACTCCCGCGTCAATCTCCGACGTCCTCCTCCTCCCTTGTGCATCCATCCACTGCAGATCTGCTCTCCGGTGCCACACTCTCCCGCAGCTGCGACAATCAGGAAAGTTCCTCATCCCTTAGTCCTATCGGTGATTTGCATGCGGCTACGTCGTGGTTCACCCGGTGATTCAATAGTTGCCTTAGCTCTTAGAATCGCGTAGTTAGCGATGGCGCCCAAGCAACGCACTACGACCGGTGCTTCTAGTTCTAGGCAAAGGAGAGGGAAGGAAACGGCTGGGAAAGATAAGGCCGTTGTAAATGAATCGTCGGCGGCGTACCAACGGTCCATGAAACGACCGCTGATCGCTGAGCGGGTATTCGATACCATGCACCCCGATTTGGTTGAATACCGGGCGCGTTTAGAACGTCTGGGTTGGCTTCGTTTTAGTACAGCGATAAAACGGGGCGTTGTCCCAGTGGTCAGGGAGTTTTATGCAAACGTGCATACCCTGGATAGGGATAGGCAGAGTATTCGAGTTCGGGACAAGGATGTTAAGTTTGGTGCATCAGTGATTTCCACATTTTATGGCCTCCCTGTTTACAACATTGACGCATATTTCGATTATCTAAATAATCGTTTTGATAGTAACGCAGTTATTGCGAGAATTGCTAAGCCAGGATCCCAATGGAAATTGACAAGAAGCCGGGACCCCCTCAGACTCCACGGCAGCAATTTGACCACCGAAGCACGCATGTGGGCCTTATTTGTAGCCGCCCGGCTCATCCCCAGCAAAAACACGAGCGAGATCACCAGGGATCGAGCGGCGCTCATCTACTGTATCATGGAGGAGATGCCTATTGATTTGGGCAGGCTGCTGAATTGGATGATCCACCGTTGTTTGGACGACGCACGAGGTTTGTGGTTCCCTTGTCTTATTTCTGAATTATGTATCAAAGCAGGTGTGCAGTTTGACAGGACGGAGGAGCTTTGTCCCCCGGGCCAGCCTCTAGACCATCAATCGCTGGACAAGATTAGCGCAAGGCAGGGGAGCGCCTCCTCTCGCCCTCGACCAACCGCTACGAGCGCTATGCCCTCCGAGCAAGAACGGTGGGCCCAGATGCAGGAGTTCATGCAGCAAACCAGGGACCTTCAGCAGCAAACTAGAGCCTTCCAGCAGTACACCATGGAATTCATCCGACATCAGATGGAGTACAACCGTCTTGCCGCGCCATTCTTTGGAGTAGACTTCAACGCGTTGCATCAACCAGTCTACCACCCACCGGGATGGGATCGACCCATGGGATGGAGTGATGCTGTTATGGAAGATGAGAAACCAGCCCGGCGGAGGATGAAGATGTTGACTCCGACTCGGAGTCCGATTAGCCTACCATCTGGGAGAAGATCCTGAGTTCAACCGGACATGTGCCAGGTTGTATCTATCTTTGCTTTATTTTTCATCTATCTCATGCATTGTTGGAGATAAAGTCTGCCACGAGGTCGTGTCAGGATTCAGGTTTGGGGGTGTTGACGTTATCCTATATGATATGATTGCTTTTGCTTGTTATTTCTGTCAGCTTGATCATGCTTCTGAGTCTATCTTTCGTTTTGTTTTTGTTATTTTCTTTGAGTCGATGTCCCTCAGTTAAACCTTAGGATTTCGAATTAGAAGTGTCGGATTCTAGGATGATGATTTAGGGTCGCACATTTAAGGCAGAGGAGGAATTAGTTCTAGTAAGCATGCCTAATTTCTTGGAAAGAATAATCTATGTTGTTCCTGATAGGAAGCTAACTAAGCAGCGTCAGCTCTACAGTCTCTTTAAAAGCATAGTCATTAAGGAAAAGTATAGGCACTCGACTCATCCTTTGGAGACGAAATTCAGGTTAAAATGTGAAAGAGAAAAAGAGCAAGAAAAGAAAACGGTTGCCAAGGTTCTGAGCACCACTATTCAAGCTAAAAAAGAGTAAAAAGTAAAAGAGAGAAAAACAAAAAATGATTTTGAGCTTGAATATGTGCTTGTGGTGTGAGTCTTCCTTGCGGCTCGAGTTCTCGTCCGAGGGGTGCTTTATCACCTAGTGCCTTGGACCGTTTGGACCGGGAGTCACTGACTGAGAACTTGTTACACGAGCGTTTGCGGGAATTGATGAGCATTTAGAGTCGTATAACTAAATGAAAAGAGAAAAATGAGATGAAAAGAAAGACCTCGAATTAGTTGAGAAGGTGAGGAGAGTTGAGTCTAGAAAAGTACTTGATGGCTATGAAAGATTTGAGAATGTGGGGTTGACAACGCGAGGTGTGCAAATTGAGGGAACAAGTTTTATAAGAACTACAAAACCCGTGTATGCTAGACTTGAACGAAGTCTACCTCTAAGATAGGTGTGCGGCCTTAGCTGAGAGTTGTTAACGACAATTCGAGTTCGGAAGACTTGGGTGAGACTAGGGAGCATCAATTGTGATTTGTTTATTTTGTTTGGTTACATTTTCGTTTTGTTTAGGTTTTGTTTTGCTCGAGGACTAGCAAAAGATAGGTTTGGGGGTGTGATAACTCTACGAAAGTAGAGTTAAATGATCACATTTGTGCCTTGATTTGAGTTAGTTCCGTCGTTTTAAGTGTTTAGATCGGATGTTTCAAGCTGAATTGTGTTACCTCACGTTCGTTATTGTTCGTGTAGGGAATTGAAGATGAAATGAGGAACAACGAAGAGAGGAAGGAAGAGTTGTGAGAAGGAAGCGAGGAGTGCGACCACAGAGACCTCCGCAGCTGCGGGCAAGAGGAAGTTCGCAACCACAGAGACTTTTGCAACTGCGGAAGATTTCCTCGCAGCTGCGAAGAAGCCAAATGGAGCACACCACAGAGACTTCCGCAGCTGCGGAATATTTCCTCGCAGCTGCGGCAGAATCAGAAGATCTCCTTCCCTCCGAATTCTTAGATTCTCTCTTTATTTCTATTTAGGTCCTTTAATTTATTGCCTAGTATAAATACTCAAACTTAAGGTTTACGAGGGTTGAGGGGGGGGAGGGGGAATTGGTTTTTCTTTGACGGCAAAAAGCTCGTGACAGGAGATTGGTGCCGGCAGAGATTTGCAAATTCTTTTCCCTTTTTCTTTTAGATTTCAATTATGCTTTCATCTTTGATTTGGCTTTCGTGTTGCATCGCTATGAACTAACTTCTTTGTTCTAGGACGACGATGGAACCTCGTGTTCTTTTGTAATTGTTGAACCTTTCTTTATTATGATTTGAATTTCCATCGGTTGTTTATCCAATCCCGTGTTTAATGCGTATTAGCAGCCTGATCAACTGTTGATATTGATTCGATCACCTAGGGAGACTCGAGAGGGTAGTCTGGGTCAGATCGGGATTAGGATAACCTAAGGAACCTTCGAGTCGATGGACCGGGTTTTAGTGTGAGAGTAGAAATACCGTGCACCTTGGGTAATTAAAGTAGGGTTAAATCGTAAAGGGCCTCCACTAGTTCTTTGCCTAGACATAGAGTAGAGAATTTGATACATGGGGGTACGTTCCCGGATATCTGAGAGGGTTATGGGGAGAGATTAGTGGCCTACAGTTAACAACCGATGAAATTCAATAGTAATAAGAAGAGGGGATATGAGAGCATAAAATGATCCCCAAATGCTCCCCAAACTATTCAAAATTGGAGTTCTACATTTGGCATTCGGGTCCCTTTCGTTTGCACAATGAGGAACCCCGCGCACAACTTACGCAAGGTTGTGCATCCCGCATGCTCCGTACATTGATGCTTCCGAACTTGCATTTTCCGAAGCCTAAATGATCTCCAAATGCTTCCCAAACTATTCAAAATTGGAGTTCTACATTTGACATTCGGGTCCCTTTCGTTTGCACAAGGAGAAACCTCGCGCACAACTTATGCAAGGTTGTGCATCCCGCATGCTCCGTACCTTGGTGATTCCGAACTTGGGAAATCGGTAGTCCTAGATCTTTCATTCTTATTGGTAATTCGATTCACTTTGCTGTTAGTTTAACTTCTCATCACTTAATTTGTTCACTTGACCTCGAATTTGGTTATCGAATTTGACGTTACAAGACCTAATTGATACTGATTCTCTCTGGGATCGACCCTTGCTTGCACTTACTGCTTAGTTTGTGTGAACGAGGATTTATTTTTGTTGCGTTGACGACGCGCATCAGTTGTTTTCTAATCGGTTTGCTTGTGTGTGCAGAAAGGAGGTGTCCATGGTGTAAGCTGTGCCGGGCATGAGTGAGGTCGCGAAGGATCTGGTTGCACTGTGGCGTGGCGGACGTGCATCAGGCTTAGGGAGAAGTCGGGGTGTATACGTGCTAGGAGTGAGCAGAAGAAGGGCTTCGTCTGGGAGATTCACGGTGAGGCACTGACATTTGTGTTTCTTCAGAAGGGAAGTACTTGCTGCAAGCTTTGGAGAAGTCCCACGGGTGATGTCTGCTTCTGGAAGTCTTGGTGATGAGCCAAGCATCGGGGAAGTCTTGGTGAGGAGCCAAGCAGGTCGTGGAACCGCCGAAGGGAAAATCCACCCTTGGACAGAGGGGCTGTCTGCCTGCGTAGGGCCGCTACGTGCTTGCGTGGAGCTGCCATGTTCTACATAACTCCAACCACAGGGATTGTGGAGTTAGTCAGTGTCTTCAGTGCAGAACCTCAACTAGAGAGTTTCTGGAGTTAGTCACAGATCTCTGTGCACGACCCAAAAGGTTATTGATCACAACCCATCGGGTTTCTGTGAGTAGAAAAGCCGAAGGGCTATCTGCATCACCTTCTAGACTGCAGAATTGTCTCAGTACCTTCTGCTAGTACCTCCATTGTGGAAAAGCCGAAGGGCTATCTGCGTCACCTTCAAGACTATAGAAGTGTCTCAGTACCTTCTGCTAGTACCTCCATTGTGGAAAAGCCGAAGAGCTATCTACAATACCCTCTGCAGGAGTGATTTACTTCTTCTGTCAGTCTTGTATTCGCTATTAATGTTCAGTAGTGAATTCCATTCTATAAGGGTGAAGAGTGGAGTAGGCAATTGTCGAACCACTATAAACCTTCCGTGTTTCATTTACTTTCAGCGCAAACGGAAAAGCAAATTAACTGACACAACGCAAACTTCTGAGAGAGACTCCAAAGGTCATGCATCAAACATCGTACGCTGCAGAAACTAATCAGGTTCTGGAGTTGTTTCCTTCGATCTAGCTCTCGTATATAATCTCTTGGTAGTGGAGAAACCTACAAGGTTCTGTAACAACCTTCTGCTACTACAAGTATCTTTCAGATCTTGGAGTAGAGGTTGCTGATCACACTTAAGGTGGTCGGATTTGTAGAACCTTGATAGCAGAAGCATCAACCTTCTGCATCAACATTCTACTATTGCAGAAACCTTCTCAGGATTGCATAATCATATCTCATATCAGACTTTGGCTAGTCGTTCCCTTATCAAGCAGTTCACTTCGGGATCTGCTGTGTACAAGGATTCTGTAATCTACATAAACCTAACCTTCCGCTGCTAGGTTTTATTAGTTGTAAAAAGGGCTAAAAAGGCTATTACACTAATTTACCCCCTCTTAGTGCCATTGTTACACCAACACTTTCAATTCCCAATGTTTCCATGACTTCCTTTGAAATGGCCTTTGGTAAACAGTATCCGCAAATTGAAGAAAGCACTCCCAGAATTAGAGAAGCAGGTATGTAAGTCTTTTGCTGCCATTTTTCCTCTTTAAGCCTGTAAATGCAGGATCATTTGGATATCCCTTTGTTTCCTATTGTCTTACCATACGATGATAATGCCTCGTTCCTTTGTTCATACTAGATAAGGTCAATAGGCAGTCGAACTTGCTAGATTTTTTTGCCTATGCATTATGCTAATTGTTTAACAAGTAGTGTTGGAAGTATGTAACTATAAATTTGTAAAGGATTTCATATTGCAGTCTGGTTGATTTTGCAACAGAGAAAAAGCAGAAGAGCACTAACATAGAGAGTACACGTGAACTGCCTAATCTTGTTTTGGGGGACTGTTTCATGTCCAGGTTGACTACTTCTTCGAGTATCTTCGATCAGTATTTGGCCGTTGGGAATGTAATTGGAGATCAGTGTGAACACCAAAATATCGCGGGGAAATATGAGCGTACAAATTGTCGTATGAAAAATGTAGCGGGTTAAATCTTTAGTTACGAATGTAACACGTGATTTCTCTGATTCGATCTTCGAAGAATAATGGTTGTAGATGATGATCTTGAGCTCTGACAAAATTTCAGCAGAATTTCGGGATGAAATATGGATGAAGTCGTTGGGGCCTATGGGCATGATCCGGCAGAGCTTCAATAACTTGATGAAGTCGTCGGGGCCTTTGGGCATGATCCGGCAGAGCTTCGATAACTTGATGAAGTCATCGGGCATTTGGGCGTGATCCAGCAGAGCTACGATAACTTGATGAAGTCGTCGGGCCTTTGGGCGTGATCCGACAGAGCTTCGATATCTTGATGAAATTGTTGGGGCCTGTGGGCTTGATCCAATAGAACTTCGAGGTGGTGTTGTCGACAAAGGGATATAGCCGTCGTCAAAGAATATAATATCCAAGAATATTGCTCGGGAAGAATATCGGTATGTGTAGAATATGACCATTGGAAAATATAACTTCTAGGAGAATATACCACTGCGAGAATATTGTCGTCCCGTTATAGGGCCTTCAGAGATGTATCCGCAAGAGGGCCTTCGGAGGCAAACCCGTAAGAGGGGCCTTCAGAGATATACCCGCTTTGGGGCCTTCGAAGATAAACCCGCAAGAGGGGCCTTCGGAGATATACCCGCTTTGGGGCCTTCGGAGATATACCCGCAAGAGGGGCCTTCGGAGATACCGCTAGAGGGGCCTTCACCGTCGCACCACCCGCCGAGGGGCCTTTGCCGCACCACCCATAGAGGGGCCTTCGCCGCACTGCACCACCTGCCGAGGGGTCTTCAAAAAAATAACTAAAATCTCTTTATAACCCAATGGGACTTAAGAGAATAAGAGAGATGAAGAATTTTTTTTTGTGTGAGAGGTGTGTCCAAATGGCTTGTGGATGCCTTTTTATAGGGCTCCAGGGTCAATCTATAATAGGCAGCTAGTTTCCCCATAATTGGTAACTTTCAAGTGGATCGGGCTATGAGATGGACTAGGAATTGGGCTTGAAACAATATTTAGCCCATCATATGATTTGGGCTTGGCAAAATTTTAATATCTACAAATGCCCCCACTTTAATTCGTGTCTCGCATGCTTATATATTGCAGAGAGACAAGAATTAAAGTAATGAAGCGATGTACATATATCTCATTCGACTACATAAAGATTGAGTCATTCACAGTTTATACTCGTGTGGAAATGAGTATTATATGGGGATAGAATCGTTCAGAGTTTATACTCATGTGGACAAGGAGTATTATATGAAGATTGTTTTGGTAACAGTTTATACTCGTGTGGAAAGGAGTATTATATGAAGCTTGTGTTGGTCACAGTTTATACTCGTGCGGGCAAGGAGTATTACATTTAATTTAACCGTTCACAGTTTATACTAGCGCCGGCCAGGAGTACTACATGAAGATTTATTTATTTATTTTTTTGTCTTTTTGTCCTTTTTGTTTTTTTTTTTCGTCTTATGCAGTTTAGGCTCATGCGACATGGAGCATTATTCTTTAGGCATAGTATCGCTTCAAGAACTTCCCGTTGATTGGTCCGACACGTACTCCATCTTGATCAACTATCTTGTAGGCGCCCTCAGTGTAAGCCTCTTGGACTACGTACGGATCATCCCACTTGGATGTGAATTTGTTCTTGGTCTTGTGCGTGGCGATTATAGGTCTTCGTACTGCCAAAACAAGGTCACCGACTTGAAAGGAGCGAGGTCGTACTTTCTTATTAAATGATTTCAACATCCTTGCCTGGTAGCACTTAACCCGTTGTTGGGCTTCAAAACGCTTTTCATCCAATGCTTCTAGTTCTTGTAAGCGTAATCGCGCATTATCCTCTTAACAAAGTCCCTCTTGTATGGCTATTCGCAGCGACGGTATTTGTCGTTCAAGTGGAAGGACCGCTTCAACACCATAAACCAATGAGTGTGGCGTCATTTGAGTCGCAGTTCTGTACGTCGTACGGTACGCCCATAGAGTTTCTCCGACTCGTTCATGCCAATCTCTTCTAGCTTTATCGACCACCTTCTTCAGGAGATTGCATAGCGTTTTATTGAACGCCTCTGCCAACCCGTTTGCAGCTGCATAATACATTGAAGAGTTATATTCTTTGAAGTCAAATTGCTCACAGAATTTGTCCATGGCCTTATTAGAGAATTTCCGGCCATTACCTGTAATGATATAGCGAGGAACACCACAATGAAAAATGATATTATTCTTGATGAAGGTGATCACCGTTTCCATCTTCACTTCTCGGTAGGATACAGCTTCTGCCCATTTGGAGAAGTAGTCAGTTGCCGCTAAGATATATGAGTAGCCCCCTGATGAATTGGGTGTTATGGGCCCTACGACATCTAGCCCCCGAGCTTCAAACGGCCAAGATGCTATAGTTGGATGAAGTGGCTCGGGCAATTGATGGATGAAGTTAGGGTGAAATTGACAAGCTTGACACTTCTTTGCATATTCCATACAATCTTTTACCATTGTTGGCCAATAATAACCCATTCTCTTAAGTTGAAAGTGAAGCTTTGGACCGGATTGATGAGCTTCACATACTCCAGAATGCGCTTCTTCTATTGCTTTGGTGGCTTCTTCTTCACCAAGACACCATAAGAACACTCCCTCGATTGATCGCCGATAAAGAGTATTCTTGAAATATGTGAACCGAGATGCTCGTCTCTAACATCTACCTTTTGTCGAGGATCATCGGGCAACTTTCCATGCTCGAGAAAGTCGATGAGTAGTTGTCTCCAGTCTCGGTCTTCCACATTATAGACAGAGATGATATTGACTTCCTTTTCATCAAAGGTTGGAGGATCCGCCCAAGCTTGACATAGTCGAATACTAACTTGCTTGTCCACCGAAGTGACTGCAGAAGCGAGGTTCGCCAAGGCATCTGCTTATGCATTTTCCTTTCTTGGTATATGACTTATTATAAAATCCTGGAACTATCCTGCAAGTTTAACTACATAGTCATGATATGACAAAAACTCTGGCTTGCGAACTTCGTATGTAGATAGAAGTTGATTGATCGCAAGCCCGGAGTCTCCATATACCCTTAAACTATGCACTTTGTTATCCATAGCCATTTCTAACCCTAGTATGATGGCTTGGTATTCGGCCATGTTGTTTGAGTATAATTGTGTAAGCGTGTATGCATATGAGATGATATCTCCATTAGATGTAACGAAGACAACTCCAGCTCCTACACCTCTTTAGGTAGCCGATCCATCAAAGAACATCTTCCAAAGACGGAGAGTATCTACCAACATCACCTCCTCGTCGGGTAATTCCTCAGAAATCTTCCTAGTATCCGGTATATGATGATTTGCTAAGGCTTACCCTTTCCTAGCTTTTTGAGGCACATACGAAATCTCGAACTCTTGGAGCATGATTGCCCATTTCGCTAGACGACCAGATAGTACTGGCTTTGACATGATGTACTTGAGAGGATCTACTCGTGATATAAGGCGAACAGAGTGTGCTTGCAAATAATGTCGCAACTTTTGTGTAGCAAACATCAATGCAAGGCATGTCTTCTCAAATTGAAGAATAATTCAATTCTGCACCAGTCAAGGTTCTGCTCAAATAATATAAAGCATTCTCCTTTCCGTCATCATTTTCTTGGGCTAACAAAACCCCCCCAATGAAGCTTCTTGTACTGCTATATACAATATGAGTGGTTTACCTTGGATTGGTGCACTAAGACCGGCGGCTTTGATAAATATGCCTTTATGCTATTGAAGGCATTCTTACATGCTTCATCCTACTCAAAAGGGGTATCTTTCTTCAGTAGCTGATGAAAAAGATGACATCGTCCAGCCAAATTCGATATAAATCTTAGAATATATGCGAGCTTCCCCTGAAGGCACTTTAGCTCGTGTATATTCCTTGGTTCCGGCATCTTCGTAATCGCATCTATCTTTGACTGGTCGACCTTTACGCCTCGATGCCGGATGATGAAGCCAAGGAATTTGTCCGAAGTGACCCCAAATGCACACTTCATAGGATTCATCTTCAGTTGATATTTTCACAGTTTATCAAATACTTTTCTCAAGTCATTAATATGATCATGCCTTCGTTTGGACTTGACAATCAAATCATCCACGTAACACTCTCTACGTTTTTATGTAGCATGTCATCGAAGATGCGTTGCATTGCTCTTTGATAAGTTGCTCCTGCATTCTTCAACCCAAAAGGCATCACCTTATAACAATATATTCCTTTTGGTGTACGAAAAGCTGTTATTTCTTCATCCTTCAGATCCATTCGAATTTGTTATATCCCGATGATCCATCTATAAAACTGAGGGCTTCATAGCCAGTGGTAGCATCTACCATTATCTCAGTGATCGGAAGAGGAAAATCATCCTTGGGACATGCATTGTTGAGGTCGCGAAAATCAACACAAACGCGAAGTTGACCGTCCTTTTTCTTGACGGGTACAATATTTACGATCCATGTTGGGTACTTTACCTCCCGAATGAATCCAGCTTCGATAAGTTTATTAACTTCATCTTCTATCAATGGAGTCAACTCCGGACGAAAACTTCGTTGAGCTTGTTTTATGGGACGAATCCCATGCCTCACGGCTAACTTGTGGACTGCAATCTTTGGGTCGAGGCCGGGCATTTCTTTATAGCTCCACGCAAAGACATATTTGTATTCCTTTAACAATTGGATATACAACTCCTCTTCTTCAAGCGTTAAACTTGAACTGAGGAAAGTAGGACGGTGATCCCCTTCTTCTCCAAGGTCAACTTCTTTCTGGTCATCAATAGTAGACTTCTTTCCATCTTCGAATACTTCAGGAGCATCTTCCGCATCATCTTCTTTGTGAGATCCGTCTTCATCGGCCTCTGAAATCGTGACATGATAAGAAGCGGCATCATCTTCAACGTTATCTTGAGATAACTCCTCATTGCCATTTGTAGTTATCCATGTCTTCGTGGTCATTTTCAACACTTCTCCAGTGGTCACCTCGACAATGGTTCGACGCTTCATCCGGAAAGGAATTTTGCTACGGAGATCATTCGTGTCTTCAATTATGATTGGAATATCTTTCCCCTGGTTCACTCTCTTCCACACCATTCGACTTCTTGGAGCTTGGCCTAACATTAGTCGTGTAGGACTCCGAGCATCAGTCTTTTCCTCTAGAGCACCAAGTTTATCAAATACCGATTTTCGTTCGGGCGCGGCTCCGAGTCGATCGAATACTGAAGATCTCGCAGGTGCCTTGGTAGTTTCATCATTGGCCTCTATGTATTGAGTTGAGGCATCTTTCACTGGGTGACAATTGGGCTTAGGAGTAACATACCCAAGACCCAATTTTGACTTTTGTCCATCCCCTCCTGGATTAACTTCTTTTGTGGCGTCACCGAGCATCTTTAAGTCCTCAGTATAACCAGCTGCAGAAAGTAATTTGAAAGCATTTGGATCAAACCATTGGTGCGCTTATTGGGCAATGAATTCGGATAGAGAATTGCTCCCTGCTTTGGTAGAACAAAACCTTTTAGAGGTGCGTTCGTGGGGACCACTGTTGAGAGCTTTGTCACTGGCCAATTGAGTTATATCGACAATATCGTTTTTGCACTACCTTCGCTAACGAAAGGCGGTTCTCCTACTTTCCTGAATGCACTGGTGATATAGCACAAAATTGGTATGCTCTGTTTCGTCGCATCTTTTGCCTGTGCATTTTGAAGCATAAGATCGACCGAATATTCTTCTTGTTGTATGGATGGTATATCCACACTTGATTCTTTTAGAGCATTCTTTACGATAGGCTCTAACTTTGAGGCCTCCACATCCGCATTCTTGTTCAAGTAAAACTTGGCACCAGCAAAGTATGACTCTACTTCTGTGAAGGGTTTAGTATTCGCCCATACTGTACATGTTACTCCATCCTTAATAAACTTAAAGCATTGATGAAGTATTGATGCAACGACTCCATATCCGTGCATCCATGGTCAACCTAACAACATATTATAGGTCGTCCTTGAATTGATAACATAGAATGTCTTGCAAGATTCCATGTCACCTATCGTGAGAGAAAGGCAAATTTTTCGGACGGCTCATTCTCCGCCTTGTTTAAATCCTTGAGTTATTAGCCGACTACTTGAGAAATCATCCACTCCCAAGCCAATATCCCTCAATGCTTTTGATGAAATGATATTGACTGCTGAACCTGGATCAATCAGGATGCGATTAACATTTGTGCCACATGTATATTCGGACACAAATAATGGTCGATTGTGGGACTCATGGCCCACAAGAAGATCTTCATCGGAAAATGTGATAATTGGACAATTCTCCTTCACGTTTTCAATTGCCATTACAGTAGAGCTTTTTGGAATGGCAACCTTTGGATTGGGCTGCTCTTTAACCGTGTCAATATGGTGACAACATCTGGAAGGCAAAGTCGCAAGATTTTGAAATTTCTCGGGGAAGAAATCCCACACCGTGATTGGAGATGGCTTCTTTAGAGTTACTTCAACATCAGGAGTTCGCATATCTACAACCTCCTTGAAGTTTGCTTTCCTACGATCTCTTCTAGAGACTTTTATCCGAATAGGAGTTTTCTTTTCTTGAGGCTTCAAAGTCTTTCTTCGATTCCTTCTATGTGTCACCAAAGTCCAACCTTCTTCAGCATGAACCTCCTCATGGCCAATTGCGCAGCTTGGCATCTTAATGCCATGATTATCATCTGATATCACTTTCGGATACTGGAAAGCAACCATCTCATCAGGGCTAAACGACCCTCCAAGTTTGAAGAAACCATCGAGCCCAAGTCAATCTTGTTCTCTCATGCCAGCTCCATAATTTTCTCCTTGAACACGAAACATTTCTCAATAGGATGACCCAGAACACGATGATACTTGCAAAAGTTTGGATCCCCCGCTCGACTCTTTGTTGTGGGCATTTTGATGGAGGGAGTTCAATCATCTTAACAGACAAAAGAAAGTCAAATATATCTGCAACATCTAAATCCGAGAAAGGATATTACTTATTCTGCCTATCCTCCAGAGTTGGTCATCTCTTCTCCGTCTGGGGTGTTGCTGTAATAGGAATGGAAGCGCTAGATTGTCCATTCTCCTTTGGTTTCTGAACTTTGACGGGAACAACCTCGGTGGCCATCACTTGCTTCTCGCTATCCTTGAAGGCAGGCTTGCCCCCAATTATACTAATTGGTCTTCCCGTTCCCTTGGATGGCTCAGGTACCGGAAGATCTCCCATACCAACTCCTACAAAGCTTAGTTCCATATCATGTGCTCTTGTAGCTAATTCCTCAAAAGATCGAGGTTTGATCCCTTACAAGATATATCGGATCCTCCAAAGCATTCCTTGAATGCACATATATATCGATGTTACTTCCGACAAGCGATCTCTACAGTTCAAGCTTAGGTTTCTCCATCGTTGTATATAATCAACAACGGGCTCGCCTTCCCATTGACGTGTATTAGTGAGTTCTATCATGCTCACCACACGTTTCGTGCTATAAAAGCGGTTCAAGAATTCATTTTCCAACTGCTCCCAACTATCAATACTTCCTGGTTTTATGTCGATGTATCAGTCAAAGGCATTTCCTTTCAAGGAGCGAACGAACTGTTTGACCATCAAGTCTCCATCTGTACCAGCATTGTTTCAAATTTCAACGAAATGAGCTACATGTTGCCTTGGATTCCCCTTCCCATCGAACTGTTGGTAGTATGGAGGCAGATATCCCACGGGCATCTTGAGGCCTTCGATTCTTCGACTGTAAGGCTTATAGTACGCCGAAAATGATGATGATTTACCCTCAAGCTCGCTCTTCACCATTTCTTTTATTAATTCCATCATTGCTTTTGTCGGGATAGGATCTTCAACAACGGACGTGCGCTTTGCTGAATCATCAACATTCATGACCCCATTTCCTTTGTCAACTTGGGTGCGCGAACTTTCCTCCATAGATATTTTGTCGGCGTTTTTACTCTCCAGCCTTTTGACAATGTAGTCCATTTGCTGCTCTCTTTCTTTCATAAAAAGCATCATAGCATCCACAGCTTTTGTGAGAGCTGCGACCTGATCTTCAAGTGAAGGAGTATTCGCCATCATCACTGGCATGACTTCAAAGCCTTTAATTGAATAAGCTTTTTGGGAAGAATCCGATGGAGAGTTACTTGACAAGATATTTTCAAAATTTATCTACGGAACCAGAGATACTAGAACCTTGTCGAAAGGATTATCACAAGCAGTTGGTTGGGACGACTTAGGGGAAATTGCTCTAAGCATTTCTTCTATTTCCTGAGTCTGTTTGAGAGTTTTGGCCACAAATTGTGCATATGTCCACTTTGGAGAGCCCCCTTCTTTAAGAACATCCTTATAAGATGGGGAAGCCTTGGGAGAGATAGACTTGAGCATTTCTTCTATTTCTTCAGCCTGTTTGCGCGTCATGGCCACAGACTAGGCGTAAGTCCACTTTGGAGATTCCCCGTCATTGAGAATATTCTTTTCAGCGATATCCTTGTAAGATGAGGATGCCTTAGGAGAGATGGACTTGAGCAATTCTTCAGTCTCTTTATATAATTCAGCAATGCTCTTAGCCTTGACCAACTTTGGAAACTCAACAGATGAAGAGCCCCCGGATGAGAGTGAAGGAAAAGCAGTAAGTCGATTGTAAGCTATAACATTCTTAACGTTAATCATCTTTGGCGCCATGTGAATTCCTCAAAGTAAAGAGATGAGAGGTAGATATCGTCCCACTGGGCATGCCAAAAATTTGTGAATACCAAAATCTCGTGGGAAAATATCAGCATTCAAATTGTCGTATGAAAAATGTAGCGTGTTCAATCTCTAGTCACGAATGTAACACATGATTCATCTGATTCGATCTTCGAAGAATAACGGTTGTAGATGATGATCTTGAGCTCTGACAGAATTCCAATAGAACTTCGGGATGAAATATGGATGAAGTCGTCGGGGCCTATGGGCGTGATCCTGCAGAGCTTTAATAACTTGATGAAGTCGTCGGGACCTTTGGGTGTGATCCGACAGAGCTTCGATAACTTGATGAAGTCGTCGAGGCCTTTGGGCATCATCCGGTAGAGCTTCGATATCTTAATGAAATTGTTGGGGCCTGTGGGCTTGATCCAACAGAACTTCGAGGTAATGTTGTCGACAGAGGGATATAGCCGTCGTCAAAGAGTATAATATCCAAGAATATTGCTCGGGAAGAATATCGGTGTGTGTAGAATATGATCACTGGAAAATATAACTCCTAGGAGAATATACCACTACGAGAATATTGTTGTCCCGTTATGGGGGCCTTCAAAGATGTACCCGCAAGAGGGGCCTTCGGAGATGTCCCCGCTTTGGGGCCTTCGGAGATAAACCCGCAAGAGGGGCCTTCGGAGATAAACCCGCAAGAGGGGCCTTCGGAGATATACCAGCAAGAGGGGCCTTCGGAAATATACCCGTTAGAGGGGCTTTCATCACCGCACCACCCGCCGAGGGGCCTTCGCCGCACCACCCACAGAGGGGCTTTCGCCGCACTGCACCACCCGCCTATGGGTCTTCAAAAAAAATAACTCAAATCTCTTTATAACCCAATGGGGCTTAAGAGAATAAGAGAGATGAGAGAATTTTGTGTGTGAGAGGTGTGTCCAAATGGCTTGTGGATCCCTCTATTTATAGGGCTTTAGGGTCAATCTATAATAGGCAGCTGGTTTCCCCATAATTGGTAATTTTCAAGTGGACCGGCTATGAAATGGCCTTGGAATTGGACTTGAAACAAAATATTTAGCCCATCCTATGATTTAGGCTTGGCAAAATTTTAATGTCCACAATCAGTTTCAATTGTTTGAATATCATTTCGAACCGGTTGTGTTGCCTCATTTGCAGATTAGTTTTCCAGATTTTCAGCAACTATGATCGAGATCTTGCTTGTCCTTGTTTTGGACAACTTTGTTGATTGGAGACGAGCTAAAGAAGGTTGGAAGGCCACAAAAACTGTCAGCGATGTTCTATACTCGCCTGCGGCGACCGCATTATTAGGGCTGCATTTGCTTCCCTGCCTGCCCTTGTGCTTTGCCGTTTTAAAGCCCCCTGGTGCCTGGTTCTCTTTCACCCAAGCTGCTCCTCCACAAAACTACATGTTCGAATGCCCCCATACACATCTTCCGTGACTTTCTTTCCTCGTTACGAATCCTTCCATCATACTGAACTGCTGCTCACATCATTCTTAAAATGGATTTATTGGAATATTTCAATTCTTACAAAAAAGCGAAGGAAATGGTTATGTTGTTGCTCGGTGTGACCACCTTTGCCGTTCTGAACGGCATGCATTTACGCCACAACATATAGAAGCATGAGAAAATAATGTGTTTGAGCGGGTCTCAAAGGGAGTCATCTGCATAAACAAATGTGATGGTCCACGACAACGAGAGAATGCATTGAGCGAATCAACCCGGAATTCATTGGAAGACAAACTGTCCTTTTCCTTTCGGTGCATAGCTTCAGTTTCAAGAGTCGAGGATCGCGACGAAGGGCGATGGAGTTTTTGCCCTCCTGCTACTGCTCCTACCTTGGCTCGAATCGTCGCGTGGCGATGAGGAAAAAGAAGATGACGAGCTGCTCCCAGCGCACATCGCGAAGCTACCTGTCAGTTTGATCTCCTCTTCTGTAAGGGCCTTCTCCTCCATCTTGTGGTACCTGACCTTGGTCGAGCACAGGCTCTCCGGAAGGACGCAGTTACAAAAGAAACCTGCGGGGAGCTCACGTTAACCACTGGTAAAGGCCCGTGTTCCATCCATCCTCACCGATTCGCGAGGGAATCTACATTTTCATCCATCCTCACCAATTCGTGCCAAACGATTGACCCAGCTGGGGAGAGGATTCCCGGTGAGCCCGACGCACACATCGTTGCAGAAGTGGTTGCAGTTCTTGGTGATGAGATGGTAAGTGTTCCCTCGGTAGCTCTCCGACAGCTCCTCCATAACTGACCTCACCTCCGTGGGCCCCATATCCATCCTACCGATCAGGATATTCTTCCTGAAGGTGAAGCCTTCACAATTCTTGGGCTCGACTTCGAAAATCCCGGTGGACGGGTACTCGTGAGCACCATAAGCATACTCCACCCCATGAACTGCAATTTACTCGTGACTACAATACAGACGACTTCCATCGTTCCCGACGTCCAAGGAAGGACGAAGTCAATAATTTCTGACCAGAAACCCTAGTAATTTGTAACGCTTTTTGCTCGTGGGTTTGTTGTGGGTTGGTTGTGGGGATTAGGGTTGGTCGTGGGATGGTTGTGGAGATTAGGATTGATTGTAGGTTGTTTGTCTGATAAGGCTTAAGTCTGTTTGTTTATTGTGGGGATTAGGATTGATTGTGGCTTAAGCCTATTTGTTTACTGTTGATTGGTAATGTGGTTTAAGTTTTACCTGGTTTGTGGCTTAAGTTTGACTGTTGATTGGTAATCTGTCTGTTTGTGGGTTAAGTTTTACCTGGTTCTTTACCTTTAGAAATGGAAGAAGGACGCGGTATTGTTGTTCTACATGTTGGTGGTAAACTCAATCTTTCTGGTCGGGAATCTTATGTTTGTGGTAAGATAGAAACATTTAACAATGTCGATGTGGATAAGATAGGATATTTCATTATCAAGAGTTTTGTGAGAATGTGTGCATACGAGGCGACAAGGATGTGGTTCGCAAAACCTGGGAAAAGTCTAGCCAAGGGTTTGCTTGAGTTTTGCAATGATGCTCAAGTGTCTAAGATGGTGAATTTGTTATTACAATATAAGAGCATTGACATTTATGTTGAAGGAGATGAAATCCATGAAAGTGATCCCGAAGAAGATGAGGATGTTGGGGAGTTGGTAGGGGAAGATGAATCTGTTCATGAGGATATAGGTGTTGATGATATTAATGAAGTTAATATCGATGCTGATGATGCTGTATAGTCTGATTATATTAATTCTGAGGTTGAGCTCGTAGAAGAGGACCCTGATGGTGATAATGTTGTTTCTAGACCTGTTGAAAAGATGTATGATCCTCAATGTGATCATAGGACACTGAATTTTGAGGTTGGATTAAAATTTGATACACTTCAGCAGTTTAAAGAAGCTGTTCAAGATTATGAAATTGTAAATGGAGTTAATTTGCGATTTGCTAGAGTAGAACCGAGGAGAATGAAAGTAGTATGTGAAAATGGGTGTCCTTAGAGAGTATATGCTAGATGGCTACAAAGAAATTTGACTGTTGCTGTTAAGGCATGTCAGTTAGAGTATAAATGTACTAGATCTTTGAAAAATAGACAGGCTACTGTAAAGTGGTTAGCTCGGGAATTTATTAGAATGAACAGACCATTGGATACTATGAGAGCTAGAGATGTCATGCTTGACTTGATGGAGAAATATAGTGTTCAGGTCAACAAGTTGCAGGTGTATCGTGCAAAATGGCATGCCTAGAGAATTGTCAGTGGAGGGTGAGAACACCCAAAGTTGGATGCGGTTTTTGTCTCTTCTGTTTCAAGACCTGGCAATCAATGATGGACGTGGATAGACCTTTATAAGCGATAAACAAAAGGTAAACAATGCTCACTTTTTTATTGTTGGATGTGGTAAACAATGCTCACTGGTTTTCATCTCACTTTTTGATTGATCTTATGAAACAGGGATTGATACATACTGTTGCTGATTTAGCATCGTTGGCTGAGCATAGAAATTGTGCAAGGCATGTCTATTCCAAGTGGAAAATTAATCACCGAGGACAATTGCTGAAGAAATGTTTTTGGACTGCTATGAAAAGCACTCACGAGGCAGCCTATAAGAAAGCATTGAACAACATGGGACTGTTGTCTCCTGAAGCAGCTCAGGACTTTATCAAACAAGGACCTGAGCATTTCTGCAAGGTGAGTACTCTTGTTTGCTCACACTGTCCCTTGTCCAAGTTTTTTTGTCCCTTGAACGTAGCTGTTGTATTATTTACAAGTCTTCTTTAACACATCGGTGAAGTGTGATGCAACTGACAATAATTTATGTGAGACTTTCAACAGCTATATTGCAGTTGCTAGGATAAAACCTATTGTAGATATGTTGGATGACATGAGAGCAACTTTGATGGAGAGAATGTTCCATAAGTACAAATTATTTGATGATGGGGAAGATGAGATATGTCCAGATATTAGGAAAAAAATTGAGAGTTTGAAAGTGGCTGCTGGCTTATGGGTTCCTAAGCCTACTATTGGAGATAAATTTGAGGTGGTTCGTAGATAGGAAAAGTTTGTTGTTGATTTGAAAGCATGTACATGTAGTTGTCGGGAATGGGAGTGGACTGGCATCCCTTGTTGTCATGGTATTATTGCATGCATCAACTTCATGAAGCATAATGTTGAGGCATATGTGCATGAATTTTTCAAGAAAACAGTTTTCTTGGCGCATATCAACACCCACCGACACCTATGGAAGGAGAAAACACATGGCCAGAGGATACGGGTGTGCCAATCCAACCTCCTCCATTTAAGATCAGGCCAGGGAGACCAAAGAAGAACCGGAAGAAGGGACTTGAAGAGGAGCCAAAGAATGCAACAAGAGTGTCTAAAAAAAGAGGGGAGATTAGGTGTAGTAGGTGTAAGTTGTATGGGCACAACAAGAGGAGTTGTAAAACAACAATTGCTACTGAAACTCAAGCTGTGGTCCTTCCAGAAGGAGTTCTTTCTAGTGGTCAAGTAAGTATGGAGTTTTATGTTTTCATAGTTATTGTTTGGCCATTAACGATTCATGAGAATTTCTTGATTGAATAGGATACATCTACAAGGGGATCTGGTGGAAATGTAAGAGGAGGAAGAATGGTACCTGCTGGAAGGGGACCCTATGGGAGCGGATCTTATGAAAGAGGAGGAGTTGGAAGGGCAGGCAGTGCAAGAGGAGACAGGGGAAGGGGACGCAGGGGAAGAGGAGCAACTTTATGTGCTACATCTCATTTTGAAGTGGGCACAAGCAGTCATGCTCAAAGTAGCTATAATATGGGGACATCCGCAACACAAGAATCTTCTGTGGTTGAAGCAAGCATCAAGGTGTCTACCAATGTGTAACCTTAGTTTGAGGCTGCTGCGATTGTCTGTTCTTGTTTGTCTATCCATGTCTACCAATGGTATTTTCTAGTTTGTCTCCACTTCTGAACTGGAATTGTAATTGTAATGGAATTGTAATCTGTTTGAGTTTTAGATTGGTCTGTTTGTAATCTGTTTGTTATGTACTGGGAATTTGTACTAGTGTTAAGTTAGATTGGTGTGTTTGTAATCTGTTTTTCATCATTTAAATTGATCTTATAAATTGGGAATCTCAGAAGGAGAAACTGTTTGTAATCTGAGAATCTGTTTGTTAGATTGATCTTATGACAACCTAGACATAAAACTGGAAAGATAAATAATGGATACATAAAACTGGGTAAATAATGAATACATAAATATGAGAATCTGTTTGTTACATAATGAATACATAAAACTGGAAAGATAAAACTACATATGATAACTTACTTTTCATCACATAAGCACTAAACCTAGACACATAACAACACCAATAACAACAACTGCACTATAGCATTTCAAAATCTTCAAACTCTCTTCAACTTTAGCCAATCTTATTTCCACTTTCCTTAATCGTGCCTCAATACTTCCATTTCCAGCAAATGAATCTGATGTCCCTTGTCCTCTGTCCTCTGTCCTTGGTCCATTTTCAGCAATCCTATTTCCTCTGTCTACTGTCCTCAACCACGACATATCAACCCACAAAAAAAAACCACACCCTCCATCAAACTTGTAACGAGCATCCAAAGAACCTTCTCCCACTGTTCTTTTATGTTTTAGTTGTCCTAACAATACAGTCGAGTCCACAATAACACTTCACAACAATGTTTTTCTCCATGTCGGTCGAACTATCCGTGCTGCTAGTGCTTCTACTCTTTCGTCTACTAGACATTCCTGGAAAAGAACAGTAATAACAACCGCTTTCCAGTAATAAGAATGGACTGTAATTGTAATTGACCTAACAGTAATAACCGTCAGAATGTAATTGACCCTATGGACTAAATAATAGCAATAACAATGGACCAATACATAAACATCTATGGACTGGAATGTAATCAACCTGTGGGAATGGGCAACGAGAATGGGTTGTCGGGGAGGGAGCCCGGGAGATCAAGGATGGGGAGGGAGGAAGGACGGGGGTGTCGAGAGGAAGGACGGGGAGAGAGGTCGGGGATGTCGGGGAGGGATGAAGAATCGGGGGAGCGGAGAGGTAAGAGTTTCAGATTTTGGAGATTTTTTCGATTTGGGGTTCAATCGGGGGTGTTGGCCGAAGATAACGGTGTGCAGACGACGTTAATGGCCACCTATGCGCCACATAGGACTCCGTACATAGATTGACTTAACGGTGGTTAGAATTGAGATAACGGTCAAACGTTAGGATGCGCGACGATATTTTGTAAAGTTTAGGGTAGATCGAAAAAAACGGACAAAGTTTGCGGTATAATTGATCATTTGGCCTTTGTTTATAATTTTTTCTTCTATTCCTCCTCCCTCTCCAATCCAAACACGCCCCTAGAAGATTTGTTTCCATCATCAATTTGGCAGTTCCTTTTTCTTTCTTCTCCTCGAAAAAGAACGACGTAATCTCATTACAGAACCCAGCGACGATAGAGGGAGAAAAGACACCCCCCCCCAACAAAACAGCTGCTAAATGTCCCCTTTTTATTTTCCTTCTTACACCCTTCCGAGTATCCGACGATCCATGTAATATTCAGACCGTACGCTCCCGGCACCCACGCAACGAGCAAGATATCTCCAATGGGCTGGGCTGCCTCTGAGACTTTCGGCCTAATTTGATTGCCCATCAGCGAAGAACGGGCCAGGGCCCTCGATCCAGCCTTTCTTCCTTCCCCTCCCTAGCGATCTTCTCCGGGAGCGCCAAACCATCGAAACCCCAGAGGAGGGAGGAGCGAGCCGAGCCGAGACCAGACCAGACCAGACCAGACCGACCACGACCGTCGACGCCGGAAGCAGCGTCGGGAGTCAAGTTGCCGGTCGGTCCTCTTCAACTGTTCCTTCTCCCTGTCGCGTTAGCAGGTTTGCTGCTCTTCTTTGATCGTACGGACGGCATCTTTGCGAGGGTTTTGGGAGTGACCGTTGTCGATGTTGGCTGAAGTAGCCCCTCGGGGGTTCCCTCTGGAGTTGTCGTTGTTACATTCCTTTTTTCTTTATTTGGTTTTCCGAATGGCGGTGATAGGGGAGGTCAGTGTTCCAACGAAGCTTAGCTGCATGCTCGACCCATTGGTGAGACCTTCTTGGAATTCTTTTGCAGGATTGGGCTTTGATGGAGATGGATCACAGCTCCGAAGAGGAGTCTGATATCAGCGAGTCCGAGATAGATGACCACATAGACAAACCGTACGAAGAACTGGTGTCCGGGAAGTACAAGGTGAAGGGTCCAACTGGCGCCCTGCGATGCCCTTTCTGTACGGGGAAGAAAAAGCAAGATTACAAGTACAAAGAACTGCTTTCTCATGCCTCGGGAGTGGGGAAGGGATCCGCGAACCGGAGCACCAAACAGAAGGCGAATCACCTCGCCTTGGCCAAGTACCTCAGGGTGGACCTGGCTGCTGAAGGCGATGAGGCTGCTCCGGTAGTGGTAAGTCAGCCGGTGAGGCCATCTCCCATGCAGGAGGATCTCTATGTGTGGCCTTGGTGTGCAATCGTTTCCTACATCGCGGCTGAGCAGCACCCCTGTCAAGAACCGGAGGACAAGCTGTACTTGTTGAGGAGGTTCGCCAAGTTCAAGCCCCTCAGTGTTCACATTTTTGGCAACGAAGGCGGTTCGGTTGCTGTTACAAAGGCTATACTTACCTTCGGCAGCGATTGGAATGCTTTCATTACTTCCAGTGAGTTTGAGAAGGAGTTTTCTAGCCAGAACCATGGCAAGAAGGATTGGACTGCACTTAAATCAGGCCCTGGCTCAAGCATGTACGGTTGGTGTGCACGTCAAGACGACTACAAAGAAGAAGGGCAACTGGGTGCTCACCTCCGTGAGGTTGGCAAATTGAGGACAATTACTGACATTGTCGAGGAGGCCAATGACAAGAGGAGTAGGAGTGTTGCTAACCTTGCAAGCCGTATAGACATGACCAACGAATCCCTGGTTGAGCTGCAGTACAAGTATAATGAGAAGGCCTTGTCTATGAATCGAATGCTTGAAGAGAAGGACAAGCTGCATTTTGCCTTTGTGGAAGGTACAATCTTGCTCTACTAATCCTCCTAGCGTGTGCCTTGCTTGAGTTATCTGGTCTTGAATCTCGTGTTGGTGGAGTGGATTATGAACAATTTGGTTCTTTCAACAGAATTGGTTAAATACTGGATATTTTGACTGAATATTTAGCATTCTGGATCTGCTCCTGGTCTTAAAATGCATACACGATGCATTTTTGCTAACAGTTGGGTACTCTTGTCAGAGACTAAGAGGATGCAGCGTAAGGCACGCAACAATATCCAAAGGATACTCGAGGAGCATGAAAAAATGAACAACGAGTTGGAACGGAAGAAGAGAAAGATTGACGAATGGAATAGAGAATTGAACAAACGGGAGGCTCTGACTGAGCTGGAGAAAAAAAAGCTGGAGGAGGATAAGAAAAAGGTTAGAGCCTATTAATATTCTCGAGGAATACATGTATTTTCATTGTCTTTTTAATCCTTAAATTATGTCATATAGCAACACTTCTGGAGCCTCTAAGTTACTTTGAATTGGCGATTTTCGTGAAGAACTCACATGCATCAAACTGTAATCTGCAAGTGGCATGGTATTTCTCACAAGTCCTACCCCTTTGTTACTGTAGAATGACTTCAGGAACATTTCACTGGAGTTAGCCTCTAAAGAGCGAGAGAGATCTGATAAGAATATCCTTAGGCTGGCAGAGGAACAGAAGGTATGGCATCTGATGCAAATTACTTATTTTTTACTTATCCTCTATGTTTCTTCAGCTACTTGGTCATTCATATGTGGATTTTCATTTCAGAGAGAAAAGGAGGAGGCTCTAAGTAAGATACTAGAATTGGAAAGGCAGATGAATGCGAAACAGAAGTTGGAGATGGAGATTGAAGAGCTGAAGGGTAAATTAGAGGTGATGAAGCACCTTGAAGATCAGGATGATGAAGCAGTGAAAAAGAAGATGGAAGAAATGATTGAAGAATTGGAAGATAAAAATGACAGCTTGAAGGGTTTGGAAGAACTCAATAGAGTCCTCATCACGAAAGAGCGGGAGAGTAACCAGGAGTTGCAAGAAGCTAGAAAAGTGTTAATAGAGGTATGGCATTGGGATTTGTGCTGTTATGTCTTTAAACTTGATCAATGGCAATAACCACAACCTCTGCACATCTTCCCGAGGAAAAAAAATGGAAAAAATAATTACAAAGCGCTCTCTGAGTAGTAAGATTAGGGGGAGGATTGGCGAATATGAATGTAACCTTACTCTTGCTGCAAATTGTAAAGAGTTTGTTCTTGCGTCTTGAAAATATTTGCCTTTGTGTATATCCATATAGGTCTCTATAGATTTGGGAGATTGGAGCAATTGAAAGTCAATTTGATGCTAGTCTATTACACTTCAAGTTAAATGTTATTAAAAGACTCTTTAGCTTGTCAAATGAAAGGGACAAGTGAGACCTGCTTGATTATAAAAACAAAATTCAGTTGTCTGCTTATGAGAAGAGAAGTTTGATTTTCTAAATGGTCTATTCTTGAGTGTCGAGGTATTAACCTGATTCTCTTGTGATGTTCTGTGAAGGGCTTGAAGGATCTGCAGATGAGATCACGAATTATTGGTGTGAAGAGGATGGGGGATTTGCCTACCAAGCCATTTCAGGTTGCTTGCAAAAGTCGGTTCTCACTGCAGGAAGCAATGATACAGGCCAGTACTGTATGCACTTTGTGGCAGAGTTATATTTCGGATTCCCAGTGGCAGCCTTTCAAATTTGTGACAGTCGATGGGAACCCTGAGGTATCACTGTCTCATTTGTGATTCTGCTTTATTAGTTACTATTATTGGACGAAAACAATGCATAGGCCTTCATCCCTCTGGGGTTGGTTGGCTCTTTGAATCACCTGGCGTGATCTTAGGGTGATGAATTCATCTTTACATCAGTTTGTGGTGTCATAGCTACAATTCTTTTGGATTTGTTGTGTATAATTTTTGTGCCATGCCGATCCACTCATGTGAAACATGCTTATTTTCATAAATAAAACGATACAGTAAAATGTTGTTGTTGTGGTTGTTGTTGGGTGAACCCAGAACTTGCAGGAAATAATTGATGAGGACGACGAGAAGCTGAAGAAGCTTAAGGAGGAGTGGGGCGAGGATGTGTGGTCGGCGGTCGTCGTTGCTTTGAAAGAGTTGAACGAATTTAACCCAAGTGGTCGATACGTCACCTCGGAGCTCTGGAACTTCAAAGAGAATCGGAAAGCCACGTTAAAGGAGGTGATTGCGTATATTGCCAAGAGCATTGATCAGCTTAAGCGCAAGAGGTATTGACCACGACTTCCTCATGGTTATCTCCATCCTCATACGTGTAGAGATAAAAAAAAAATGCAGTGGCTTAGTAAGTAAAACCTCGTCTGGGTTCGTATCTTCTCGAATTGCTGCCTGAGTTTATGGAACACCTTTTTGTTCGACTATCACGTCATATGCATGAACTGCTGATGAGTAGTTAAAATCTATGCCATGCAATCACGATACTCTCATTTTAGTTCACTGTCAAACCGTGCAAAGTCTCTGTCATCTTGGCCGCTCTATGTATTGGGAAATTATCGACCTAGGCGTGTTGATGGGTGGAACACGCTTTGCCTAGCGAGGCATGAGACCTGAGTCTTGGAAAATTTAGGAAACTTCGTTTTGCCAGGAGAGGTGGGGTGGATGGATGGATATTTATTAGTGATTGCTGACACCATAGCTTGGTCAGCACCACTCCCCCAGGTAACACCTTTCCCCTCCAGGTCAAAACTCGTCGTCCTCCTCGGTCTCCCTTTTTCGTCTTCCTTCCTTATTAACTAACCACAGGTAGGGCCGTCCTACATAGGAGGAGGATATCATTTTATTCAAAGGCGAACCATGTTTAAATCAAGGCATATTATATTACCTGATTATTAATATAAGGGGGGTTTTGTGGTTAGGGCAAATACAGGGGTTAGGTTGGTAATTTGTAGACTTGAATCGGTACATTATCCCTTTTTTTTTTTACTTCTTAACGGGAGGAACCAAACCAAACCAAACCAAAGCTTCCTTTTTACATTGTGCGACCACCATCACATCAATACTAACAAAAAAAAAATATATATTCAATATCCTAAAGTTTCCCCTAATTGGAGAGAGAGAAGAGAACATTTAAAACGACTGCGGATGACTTGATAGAAGAGCTTCATGAAACGTTGTGAGGATAAATTTGATAAAGAAAATAAGAGTTACGGGCAAATGAATTGTGGGGGTAGGAGTCAATTAAAACGCCACGTGTTTAACATGGACGGGCAAAAAGAGAGAGAGAGAGTCTCTGGTCAGTCAGTCAGTCAGTCAAGTCGGTCCAGTCAATGATAATATAAAAAGGGTTTGGGTGTTTTGAAATGGAACTCAAGACCACCCACTGGAGTAGTACACAAACATCTCTCGATATCATCTGTCTGCCTCCCCCCGCGTCTTCTTTTTTGTTTCTTTACAGCCTTTTTTTTTTTGTCTGCTGTTTGGTAATAAAAGTCCAACTACGAATTCTTCTCGACACACGCCCACCTTCCGTCCATCTTCCTCTTCCCTCCCCCCCCCCCCCCCCCAAAAATTCTTTGTATAAATCACTCGATTATTAGGGAATCTCCCCATTTCTGTTCTATGCGAAGGAAGAAGAAGAAGAAAGTCAGTCAGTCAGTCAGTCAGTCAGTCAACCTCCATGGATTACTCCTCCTCCTCCTCCTCTTGGATCAACACCTCCTTGGATCTCAACATCCGCCCCTTCGATGACCTTCCTCCTCCTCCTCCCCCGGTATGCCCCCCCTCCCAGCTCCCTCCCGGTCTCCTCGCTTTTCTTCTTCCTCTAATCCCGCCTTCTTCGTTGCTGGCAGAAGCAGGAGATGCCGGATAACAACTTCATGGATCTCGGCACCATTCCCCCCTCCTCCGTCAAAGACGAGGTTCGCTTTCTATTGTCCTCCTCCTCCGTTTCCTTCGTGGCTGGACTGGATTTATATTGTTCCTTTTGTTTTTCCTTTTCAGAGTGGGGGCTTGGTAGAGGAGCTGAACCGGGTGAACGCAGAGAACAAGAAGCTGACCGAGGTGCTCACCGTGATGTGTGAGAACTACAATGCTCTGAGGAACCGGGTCATCCAGTACATGGCCAAGAGCGCAGATGAGGAGGCCCACCCCTGCCCTTCCAAGAAAAGGAAGTTCGTCGACCATGATAACGACTACCACGACCAGGGAGCCGCCTCCCAGGGCTCCACTGAGGAGAGCTCCACCGACGACGAGTCGAGCAAGATTACGCAGCCTAGGGAGGAGAAGATTACTGCCAAAATCTCGAGGATTTATGTCAGGACCCAAGTGTCGGACACTGGCATGGTAAGTCTTTCTGATCCTCCTCTGGTCCTTAGGTTGGACTTCCATGACCATGTGGCGCTAAATCCTTTGAACTTTCTTTTGTCCGCAGACGGTGAAAGATGGATACCAATGGAGGAAATATGGACAGAAGGTGACGAGGGACAACCCGTGTCCTAGAGCATACTTCAAGTGCTCTTTTGCTCCCAGCTGCCCCGTCAAGAAGAAGGTGCAGAGGAGCGCGGATGACCAGGCCATCTTGGTGGCCACGTACGAAGGGGAACATAACCACCCCAATCCGTCACCGGCTGATGAAGCATCGGGATCGAAGTCAAACCGGTGCACAACAAATGGCTCAGCGCCGCACCCAACATCACTCAACGCTTCAGGGCCTACCATCACCCTCGATCTTGCCAAACCTTCTAAGGCGGCCACCAACCTTGCAAAGGACGGTCCAAGACAAAAAGCGGACTCGCCGACGTTCCAGCGTTTCCTGGTTGAGCAGATGGCTTCTTCGCTCTCCAATGACCCTGTGTTTACTTCGGCACTCGCTGCTGCTATTTCCGGCAAGATCTTTCAGCAGAAAAAGTAAAACAATTAAACTTAGTCTGCATTGAATTGTAAATACACGTCAATGAGGATAGGATAAAGAAAGAAAAAAAAAAGTAGAATTTCATTTTTCTAGCGGCTACATTTGCAGATTCCTGCTACAAGTCAATGGTCTCACAAACTCGGGGCAAGTGTTGGGTCCCCAGCTAAAGGAACCGAAGTCGTGTTTTTATTGGAATAGTTGAGTCATTACATCATTTGGCGAGTGGCCATGAAGCCCCATGTTTCTGACTTATCAGAAGGCCAGTGTCTGCTTTTGGTCTACCCATGCAGATATATGACTTTTGACACTGGAATATTTTCCCGAATGGAGGGCTTGGTTTTTGGGTCAGATCTAGGCGCTATAAAAAAGCTGGAAACAGCGTGCATTCTTGAACAAGATGTACTTAAAAATCGCGCCCGAATGCGGCCAACCGGCAATGGAGGCTGCATTGAGCTTTTTATTCAGCAGAGGCAACTGCCATCTATCAACCAAAAGGAGTACGATTTGCCATCGATGATCTCCCAAAAGTGATTGAATTCAGCCTGCTATCCTAATTCAAAGCACTACGAAGGCCACTTATATCTCCCACGAAAACATTGAACTAAAACCAGAATCGCTGATTGACCCTGTACGGCACCCCTGTGCATGGATTCCAAGCCGACTAACTTCTCGTCTCGCTATCTGGACTAACAAAGAATAATGCCCATTCTGGTATCGAAATCTTCAAAAAGGCAAGTTGAGTGGTTTGGCTGGCATGGTTGGATCCTCCTTCGACTCAACCTGAATCATGAATATGTATCCCAGTCTCCACAGGAGGATGCATTGGAAAGGGACCCATGTCCAACACGCCAGGAGGCTCATGATGCTGCCCACGTGCTGAGGATCTTTAATGTAGCCGAAGGGGAATTCTGTGACCCAGGGAATATGTTCGCCGAATCGCACCCCATAGTAAGTTCCCGATTCGCCAGCAGCTGGGAGACCCTGCCAGGCAATGCACTGTCAGCCGATCCGTTCTAGGGCAAACAAAAAACTGCTCTGCCTTCTCTAAGATCACAAGGGCAATCTTGCTACCCTAGACAGGAGGATGAAATTAAACAGCAAAAAATGGGACGATGGAAAAAGAGACCTGAAGTTAAGGAACTGGCTAGACAGGAAGAGAGGCCTGAAGTATAAGGGAGGCCAAGACGGGGAGGAGACAGAGAGGAGGGAGGTGATCTGGAGGAACTTGAGGAAGTGGGAAACCATGGCCATTACTTTGCTGGGATCACGCCCTTTTCCGCAGAGGTTGACCCACGTCTGCGGCTTCATCCATAGCCACCATAGCCACCAGTAGAAGGGGCAAGGCAGGATCGCCCCTATCACCGCCGCCATTCCCATCACTCCCTTGCCGCCGCTCTTTTTCCTCTCGCCGGACCCGGACGATCTCTCCCTTCCCCCGGAAGTAGAAGGTGCGTTGTTGGTCAGCCAATCCTGGCTTGGATCAGCTGCCTCATCGGCTGTTAAAAGGGAACTATTCGGTGCGCCATTGCCATTACGAGGAAGCTCGAATTGTGAGGACAAACAATATCAACGAGTCAAGAAGCATGGAGATTGCTACAGTGATTCAGAGGCAAAAAAGATGCTATTGTTGGGATCATCATCGTTATCATCAGATAGTTGGCATTACAACAGGTACAACACCCCATATTCTGGCATTGAGCATCAGATGCAGATAACAAACTCATCTCGCATCATCTGCCTTCTTTCTCAGCTTCCTGGTCAACACACCGAATATTGATTTGGACCTCTTTTGTTTCTTGGAATGGCTGGGGGCATGCGCCGGCACTCGCCCTCAATCGTCTTCCTCGCTCTCGTCGCTGAAGTAACTCGCCCTCTTCTCCTTCTCCTTCTTCTCTTTATTCCCCTCCTCCTCCGTCCCGTCCTCTACCACCTTCAGTAACCTCTCCTCCGCACAGCCGTCCACCGCAGCAGCCCAACTTTCCTCCTCAAACACTTGCTCATCCCTCTCCTCCCCGTAGCGAGCATCCCCTCTTCCCTCGCTGCCACCACCTCCTCCCTTCCTGCCCTTCTTCTGGGCAGGCCTCTCCCTCGGCCCAAGCACGTTCTTCGAGCACTCATAAGACAAGTGCCCCTCCTCCCCACACTCGTAGCACCTGCTCTTATCCTTGTACACTCTCTTCCTGATAAACTCGGTAGCCCGTCCGTTATCCTTTGCTATCGAAGCCCTGATCTTGCGGCCATTGAGGATCTTTCCCTCGAGTTCTCCCGCAGCCTTGCGAGCGTCAGAGGCCGAGACGAACTGGACGAAGGCGACGCCACGGCTGGCACGGGTGAGGGGGTCCTTGAGAACGGTGACCCGGGCAATGGGGCCGAAGTGGGAGAAGAGGACGTGGAGGTCAGAGTTAGTGAGGGAGAAGTCCAGATTTGAGACGTAAAGGGTCGATTTCGAAGGGGCGAGGCCGCCAGATCCTCGGGAATTGGACGCTTTGCGGGGATAACTGGAGGTGGTGGTGGTGTGGTCGGATTGGGGTAGGGAAGGAGGCTGAGGGGCGGATGGGTAGCGGTAGAAGAAGGAGTCGTCCTCGTCGCTGTCGGAGTTGCCTCTCATCGGCGTTCGTTAGGGATTCCGATTGTTGGGGAGGGGGGGGGGGAGAAGCGGAGGGGGAAGAGAGAACACAAGGGGACGGGCCTCAACGATGGGCTTATGACATTGGTTGTCCGAAGAAATAAAGCCAAATTATTGTATATAAATTTTGACACTTTTTTCGATTTAGTATTACATTTGAACAAAATTCTCTTACGTTCCAATATTGAGATATTATCTTTATTATATTCTCAGTTAGTCGTCCCCGCTAAAGGAGTCATACGTGGCACAAACGTAACAATTAATATTATTAGTGTCACGTTTTATCTATTTTTTCCCCAAGCTAAATTATCAAATATATTCTAAACTTTGTCACTTTTTCTAATTTAGCCTAATATTTAAAAATATCATCTTGCATCCTAAAATCATATAATTCGTAGCCGTCCACAATACGAACAAATATTGTAATAGCTTTTTTAGCTATTATGAACAAATTATAGTTGTTCTAATTAGAATCAAAGTTAAATGTTTTAAACATATCCAAGATTACTAAAATTTGAGGACATGCCATACAAACACATTGTCGTACATTTTTTAGGCAAACAAACCGTCATTATCGATGCAAATAATAATATTATTATAAAAACTTTCAACTCCAAACCAACATTATTGATATGCCAATTTTTTGGGTTGGGAGTAAAGGGTTATGGTATGATAATGGTTGGGGATTAAGGGTTGGGTGAGATTGTGGTCGGGTGTCGGTGTAGGATAGTTCGAAAGTATGATTAAAATATTCGTTAAGAGTGATATTAAAATATCTTAGGAGCATTATTCGGAGTTTATGGTTCAATTTGAGAAAAAATAAATTAAACATGGTGCTGACCGCGTTAATTATTATATCAACGTCACGGAGGACTCCATTAGCGTCGACTTCTAACATAGAATATAATAAAGATAACGGTTCAATGTCGAAATGTGAGATATATTTTTCAAATTTTAAGCTAAATTGAAAAAATATGTTAAAGTTTAGGATATATTTAATAATTTATTATGGGAAAAAATAAATTAAACATGAAGTTGACGGTATTAACTGTCATGTCAATGTCACGTAGAACTCCATTAGCGGAGACGGCTAACGGAAGATGTAATTGAGATAATGGTCTAATATTAAAATGTAAAAAGATATTTTTTAAATATTAAATTAAATAAAAAAAACTAAAATTTTAGGATATATTCGAGTATTTGGTCAAGAAATAACTCCCGAGGTTGGGAGGTCAATCTAACCGTACGGTTGCAATAAAAGGCTGCAGCCGGAGTTCGTTATCCTGAAAGAAGAGGACGATGGCCTTCGCCTCCTCATTCTCCCTGTCTTCTCACGTCTCCCTATCCTCTCCATGTCGTCGTCTCCTTCCCTCGTGGTCTTCGTTTTCTGTTGCCTTCTCGTCCTTACCCACCAGACCCACCAGACCCACCAGAAAGCCCCTGCCTTGCCGCTGCTCAGATGACGACCGAGTGGCTCCCGCTTCCCCGGCTCCTGCATCCGTCACGGCCTCGGCCTCCCCCGGCGTCGACCCAAAGAAAGGTGTCTCTGTTTACAAGCCCAAGTCATACCAAGTCCTTGTCGACGACGCCGCCGCTTCCCTCTTTTACGCTCTTCAGGATGGGATCACCCGCCTCGAGATCGACTTCCCGTAACCCTTCTCACCACTTAAATATCTCCTTTCGCCTTTTTAGTCCTAGCAGTTATCATATTCCGGCGTTTGCTTGTCAATGTGGTATGGATGTATGCGGTCGGATTAAAAAGCGGGTCTTTTGTCTTGGGACTAGGAGTGTTGCTGCTTGGAAGCGTCAATGGATGTTTTCTGGAATTTTTAGGTCTAGAATGGTTATTGGGTCTAATGATTTGATTATATCATGTATGGTAGCTTTCTCTGAGTTGATTTGGTTACTGTCTAAGTGATTGGATTGGGAGATGGATTGACTCATTAGAACATGCTTTCCTTACTGTTTTTTTAAGATATCTTACTTTATTCAGTTATCTTGTTATGGTGATGTCTGAACAGGCCTTTGCCGAGCAAATTTTCCTCTTATAAGGTACATATTGCGTCATGGAAGCCTATTCCTTTTTTAGCTCACTGGTCATATCTCAATGCACTCGCGATGTCATCCACTCTGAGTTGTGCTTATGCATAGATATGTTGATGGAGTCTCCACATGCTCTGGCTCCAGGTCAAGTGGATTGGAACACAGGGCTTTTCGTGAAATATTTGGCTCTTTTTCCCTGTCTTGGATAATGTTTGGCCCTGGCGCTTGTCATATTCACCTTTTTCATAAGCTCTAGAAATAGTCAACAATGCTCAATAGATAATACTTTTCAACTTCCTAAACATGTAAAGGGCTCTTCAGATGAATTCATCGATGCAAATATTCAACTGGCAATGGCTGTAGTCAGGAAGCTTCAAGAGAAGACAGAGACCCGAGCTTCCATTGTACGATCTACTCTTTATTCGGTGATTTTCAACTTTATCGCAGTATCAGATATCGATGGAAAAACAGACATTATGTTTCAGGTTTTTGCAGACAAGCCAGAGAAGCGCAGGGCCACCCAACTTTTCAAAACAGCCCTTGATTCGGTAACTAGTTCAATTAATGACTACATAATTTTAACATTTCTTCTCTGTTTTCTAGATATGTGCTCTTTTATAATCAATTGTCGCATCTTCTCAGATCGATGGTATAACTGTTGGTTGCTTGGATGATATACCCAGTGGTCCTGTCACTTCATTCTTCAAATCTGTTCGGAACACCTTGGACTTTGATTTTGAAGATGATAATGAAGGTAGGACACAATTCTCTGTTACTCCACAGCAAACTATCAATTTATTGGTAGCATTAGCTTTTGATCTTATTCTCTTCCTGTGGCTTTACTATAAGGTAGTCTCTCATCTTCTGTTGTTTTTTTCCACGATGCATTAATAAACCTGAAATTGCAGGTCGCTGGCAGTCAAATGAGCCGCCAACACTATATATATTTTTGAATTGCAGCACAAAGGAGCTTCCTGTTATAGAAAAATACGTGGTAACAACTTGTTGTTTCCTTTCCTGAATTTTAATTGATCTGTGAATAGATGTGCCCAATCTTCCTTTTCTGGTGATTTCAGAAGCTTGCTTGAAAGCAGCATTTACTCTTTAACAGTCTTTGAAAATTCTGAGTGTTTGAATTTACTTCGATCATGGATTTAGTTCTCACAGTTGCTGTCGTGATTTTTTATGTTTTTGTTTTTGAAGTACTTATGAAATTGCCCTTATTCAATACTTACCACGTGTTTATCGATTCTCTGCAGGAAATATTTGCAGCATCAACTCCAACACTTCTGTTTAATCTGGAACTTGACACATTACGGTGAAACTTGTTATCTCTGCATACAGTGGGCAGAAATGCTATTTTAGATGTCAGTGTGAAGAGTTCTAATGAGAATCCATCTTGCAGTGCGGACCTGGGCCTCCTGGGATTTCCAAATAAAGATTTACACTATCGATTTCTTTCTCAATTTATTCCCGTTTTTTACATCCGAACAAGAGAATATTCAAAGGCAAGTATTGCTGGATCTTACCAATGTTATTAATTATAGATTTCGCAAAAGAATTTCTTCGCTGACTCCGTGGTGATGGATAAGTGAAGACAGTTGCAGTGGCACCATACATTGTTAATTACAGTGGAGCACTGTTTCGCCAGTACCCTGGTATTGACAGAACTCTCTTAGCTTGGATAATGCTAGAAACCATGTTTATTTCAAGTTGAGGAAAATGAGTATTTATTCGAAAGCAGTTGTTTTACCGATTACTTGATTGACAGATGGTAATATATTTTGACCTCCATCTTTCCTTACTGCATGAAACATTTAAATCTTATTTCTAGAAAACTTTCTGCAGGGCCTTGGCAGGTGATGCTTAAGCAGGCAGATAGTTCTTATGCTTGCATTGCAGAGAGCACGACCCGTTTCACCCTTGGAGAAGTAAACCTCCTAAAATAGGCTTCATCTGGCATTGTTTGTCTACCATATTTCATTTCCTGATGCTTTCTCTCTATTCAGACTAAGGATGAGCTACTGAGAGTCCTGGGACTCCAAGAGGAACAAGGAAGCTCATTAGAATTCCTTCGCAGGGGTTACAAGGTTAACTACGAACCTGTCCACTGAAGTGCATGAGTTATTGTTGTCAAAACAGCTTGCCTTGATGAATATTCTACCATTAGTCGTTCTACCTGCTCCTTTTCCAGGAAGTGTGAATAGTTTCAATGATTGGCCATTATTTAATTCCAAAATAAATAAAGCCACATGTGTCAGTCTCTTTGAAAAAGCGTGCCGGGAGTGTGTATTCTGTGGAAAATAAGCATTTTATGTTGCTTCATTGTGTCCTCTGAAAATACAGTCTGCTACATGGTGGGAAGAAGAAGTTGAGTTGGAAGCATCATCGGCATGGCGTAGTTGAGGTGGTGGTTAGGAGGAGCATCTGGGATTGCCAGCAAGATCGCAAATTTTCCTATGAATCCTCTTTCTAGCAATCTTTTCTGCATCATGCATGCTGTTCTACATGTTCTTTTTAAACCTTTTATTCCTTTCTTTGGGACGACCCCTTAAAAACCTATCGCTTTCTGAGTTGTAAAGTAATGACTGCAATCAGAAACTTCTATGGCGGTAAATATTTTTATGAGAGAGGTTTACAACATTCTGACCGCCTTTTAGGAATCATCTTCTACTTACACCACAGCAAGACGGGGAGATGAAAATGTGAAGAAATAGATATCATAGTGGAGCAACTGTGGTGAGTCGTCAGTCAAGGAAACAAAGGATTTCAGTCATATTAGCTGCCAAGAAGGTCTTTTGACTGACTGCCGTCACAACTCTGGTCAGACAACCGGGAGAGGAGCATCCTCATATATGACATGAGGGTACTCGTCCTTGCTGAGAAGTTGTGGTTGCGATGTGTAAAGTTTTATCATCTACTGCTTCCTTTAGATTTTGGGGAAACTCTCCAGAATCTATCCTTTTGTGAAGAACTCACTCCATGTGGAGATATGGACTGCTGTTGAAGCCCTTGCAGAGTTGTCCCTTTTCCCACTCGACTTGAAATAATCGATGACCCTGTTCTTTTCCTCCTCTTCCAATCGTTGCTACTCAGCGTTCCTCCTCCTGGTATAGCGCCGCCATGCTGACCGGATAAAGCAGGCAGCCCATGTCGTCCACTGTCGTGAATAGAAACGGAATGTGAACCTGTCTACTGAGCGGTCTCCTGAACTGACTCGCTACAAATTTTAACTCTTCTGCCTCTAGAGCAAATGCCTCTACCTTCTGTCAGTGCCTTAACTGTTCATGTCGACGTCGGCGAGTTGGAAGCATATTTAGCGTCCAGTGCCCAGGTTAGCAGTTCCTCTCCACAAAAATTGCCTTCCTTCAGGAACCCACTATTGAAAAATCCACTACGACCACCATCTGTGGTCACACTCTCAATTCTTCCATGTATGATGAACACCATCTCATCCCTCCGCAAGTCCTTCTGCAGACTACTAACAAGGGTCTCTTTGTCAACTCCAGTGGATTCCAACCACTTATACTGATCATATCGCCTGACTCATTCCCGAAGCACTGGTGGAAGCACGCGATGATGCATCCATTGCCTGGAGTCACGCCTGTTGACTCTCATTCCTCCAGACGAATAATGAGAGACAGGAGATTCGTCTGTAACATTTGAAAATCACAGATAGAGCCTTGACGTCAGTTTATTCAGCACCAAAATAGATCTTACGCTTTATGTCATGCCTTATCACGCTAGAGAAAATTGAAATTTAGCAGGCTGACAGATGCCTTTCGAAAATAATCATGTTTGTCCTAAGAGAAGTAATCCGAAATTACTGACCTGCATATTGCCGATCAGAAGAGCAAAAAGGATGAGACTGGATATCGCCAGGGCTATCGGAAAAAATTTCTCCCGAGTATGAACTTGTCTGGAGTCCCTGACCAAGTGTGTTGATGCAATAAAAACACTACCATGTAGTCAAGAACTGGATTATTCATACGGAACCTGCCTGAACGAGTGAGGGTAGAAACTAACTAAAATTCTGGAGTCCCCGCCACAAGCAATAGCAAAATTTAGAGAAGAAATCCCTCTAAGCAACTATGTCAGATATTATAGCCTGAGTGTATATTCCGTAATTAAAGGCCAACAACTGGTTATCCGGCGTAGGTGAACATCTTTGGCCAAGAACGCCGTCCATAATTTTGCTCCAGGCGTCATAACCCTCTAGATGCTTAGCACATGCAGTTCGCCCGCGAGCATCTTTGCGTTTGACTGCCAGCAAGTACTACAGTGCCCCAAATATCTACAACACAACGAGTCAAAGCACTTGAACTCAAAAGATAGTAATCTGTTCAGCATGATACCAGGAAGAGGAAAATGGGAAAGTGAGTTACCTGACTGGCCAACATGTACCATAGCAAGTAGTTTGCCGCACCAGCCCAAGCACTTTCGCAAAAACACCGGCAGTCTTCTTGACCTGGAACGTCAAAGGTATAAAGCGAATGGCTCGCAGGATATACTGTAGGAAGACCACATTTAGTAACTCGTGCTGTGTTCAGCACTTCTTCCCTCAGACCTGCGAAGAAAATTCCACACAACAATCTGACCTACGTTGGCACGGCTAGAGGGAAACAAGAAAATCCAAAAGTTCAACCAGTACAGTGAAAGCCATGAAAATGAACCATGGGGATAGCAAAGGAGTGCAAACAGAGTGTTTCATGGACCTGTGGTGCTGGAATTACGGAAAGCAGATCCACCATGAGGTAACGCCTCATGTACAGTGCAGCTACGTCCTTCGGATCAATCACCAACTTACCTCTCCCGAACACTCGGGAAGACGGCACAATATATGCCGTGCGGAACTGGAGGTAAATCCGGATAATATAGAAAGCATTTATAACAGTCCTCTCGGTCGTAATTAGAGCTGCTAATCCCCTGTCGATCCCTAGGCAGTTACCAACATACAAGACCAAACCTTACGCATTTCTCTTTATGGCCGCCAATGAATCGAGACTAGTAAAGGGCGGTCCAACATAATATCATGTTAAAAACTGCAGATTCAGAGAGAGCCAAATAACAGGGGACACATCCCTCTTCCAACCTCTCAGGAAGAAATTTCTCCACAGAAGCAAAATACCAAAAGGAAACACAAGAAAAAAGGACATGGAGGCTTGGAGAAGGTCCCAAAACCAGTCAATGGCCATGTGTCTAATCCCTGCTCAGATGGCCACAATTTTTTGCTCCTCTTTCTCTCTCACTCCCCTTGCATAACCCAATGAATGCAATGCACAACAAATTTCAAGTGTAAAGATTTTGGGGGTCTCATTCTCATCTTTAACGCATTTCACTTCTTTTGCCTGATCCTAAAACCACAATCGAAAAGAATAGGGAAGAAGTTACTAGTAAAAAGTTTTGCTTTTGAACCTCTAAGAAAATTGTAATTCCTCTTTAAAGCTTAGGATTTCTGTTACCTTGATTTTGATGTTTTGATCATAAGCAAAGTGTTGCTGAGCCTGAGGTATACGTTGCTATGTTATAGTAAGTCGTTACTGTTCTGCTACGCTTGCTCATTGGAAATTTGGAAATAATATTTTTTTTTTCAAGATATTTCGTATTATCTCGGAATATATTTAAAACAAATATTTAAATGTCTAAATACATCGGATCCTTTTATTAGGCAACTCAAAATCAAAATATTATCCTTCCAATTAAAGATTTGGATATAATTATAATGGAAGTTACCATTTGACGACTTTCCATCACCGTTTATACGACCGTTGAGCAAGTATCCGCTTAGATTGGTCTGATCCGCTGATAATGGAAACCAATCAATTGGAATCATCCTAATGAACCTGGACACCTCCCATGAAGTTTTTCTATAAAAATCAGACAATGCATTCAGATATTATTCTGACATGTGCGTAAGAAATGCGTTGTTGTACCACTCGAGAAGTGTTGCTACGCTTGAGAAGTGTGTTTCTACACTACAGCGAAGCTGTACTGCATTACTGTGCTACAATTAGCAAAACGAAGGAATAATTATTATTCCAACCTGTTTATTGTAATTTTACCATATTTAATGATTAATTACGTTATCTGATTAAGAGAATCACGTGTGATGATCAGAGAAAGACATTTGAGAAAGATTTGGAAATAAAATCTCTAATTATAACAATATGTTATTTCTTATCTTATCTCTACGGTCATTAAGGAATATTGTTATTCCTAATTCATCCTTGCTAACGATTGAAATAATGTTAAAATATCATTATGATGGTGATTGGATTAAATCACACGAATTAGGAAAGTTGATAAAGATTCTTTTCCTTCTTGGTCATTGTGACCGTTGAGCATATGTTCGCTGAACCTGGTCCACAGCTTGCTGGAATCAGATATTTGGGAAACAAAATATCTATTTCGTTCCCTATTAAAACCAGACGACCTCTATACACAAAAGAACGAATCTATGTGGTCTGAGTGGTTGTCCAAAGCCTGTGTGATCTGAGTGAAGCTTTGAGGATCGGTGAAGAGCGGAAGGGGCTAAGTGATCTCCTGGTTCTTATCTCTTGCAATCTGCGTGTGAGAGTGTCAAGGGCTGAGTGCAACCTTGATCGTCATGAGAAGGACTGAGTGTCCTCCGTGCATTCAACGAGCGGCTGGCGAATCGTCTGAGGGAAGCTAAGTGAATACCTGTGCTGAATTCAGTAAACAGTTACTGACCCATCGGCAAGAAGCCGTTCTTATTGTGTCTTTTCGCAGGGAAGTCTCGAACCGACGGAGTTTGAGCAGTGAGACACGCACTTGCAAGTGCATGCCAGAAGTCTCGTGCCTGCAGGGTAGAGGTCATCCCGAGCACAGGAGTGCTGTGCAAAAGCCTCAACCTCCGGATATAGAGGGACAGCAGAGCAAGTTGCGTGGAAGCCGCCGGAGCTGAAAATTCCACCCTAGGCACTGGGTGTACAGTGCAGTGAGTCACGGCTATGGTAACCGTGCACGTTCAAACCGAGTGTAGGATGGATATCGCGACTTCGCTGTGTGAGAAGTCAAGTTCTGATTTGTGAGGAACCAATCCCTGTTTTATTTTCTTTTCTGATCTAAGTGATCATCTTTGTGGCTGTCTCTTGAGTACTTAGAGGCTCATCTTGAGAAGAGATAGAAACTGTGTGGAAATCCTCTCCTGAGCTATTAAGTGTTGAAGCATTCCTTTGCTATTAATCAGAAATGGACTACTCTCAGAGAAGTCGTTCTTCACTATAAGAAATCATTTGTGAGGATTTATTCTTTAACACAACGTTGTCTCTGTGCTTTGAAAGACAGGCTTACACCTAAGCGACAACCTGCTGTGTAAAAATCCTTTGAGCAATCAACTGATGAGTGTGAGCATCATTCTGCTGAAAACGAGAGGACGTCCACTGTGTGAGGAGCTGATCGTTGCCCTGGGGTGATCTCATTTTGTAAATGATTCTAAATCTCACTTTCTGAAAAACCGAAAGCCGAGTGCAAGGGCTCTTTGCATCCATTATATTATATAGTGGAATCACCACGTTGGTGGAAAGTGGACGTAGGTCGATTAAGGCCGAACTACCATAAACTAATGTGTCCCTTACGATCGTGCAAATGCTCATACGGAAACTTACTCGATCAAATCGTAACGGTTACAGCGAAGTAGATCTCATTCTGAGAAACGCTCTGCTGTGATACAACACACTTCCGCTTACACTGAGAAAGGGCGAAAAAGTTACAAACACTAATTCACCCCCTTTTAGTGTACATAAATGATCCAACAATTTCCTTTTTTCACCAGTGGTATTGGTTATTCAAGCGAGGTAAGGCTAGAGTGCCGTGGGTGGATAATATCGTGGGTGGGTTGGTAGATTTTTTTCGTAATTTACGAATTAAATTGCGTAAAGTACGAAAAATATTCTTAAAGTACGAAAAAGTTTTCGTAAAGTAAGAAAAATCCAAAAACGAACTTCATAAAATCTTACGATCCCATTTACGGTTTTCATCGTTTACGAAAAATTAATTATAAAATTGTACTAAGAAATTTACGTACTTTACGAAATGAAAATTATTTCATCATTTATGAAAAATTATCTAATGGGCTCGTTAAATTTTACGAGCCTTTTGTGATTTTTCGTAATGTATGAAATTTTGTTTGTAAAATTTTATGACTCAAGTTTTGTTTGCGAGACGTTTTGTGCGTTACGAAAAAAATTGACAAAGTACGAAAATAATTTAATAAAGTACAAAAAATCACAAATAGGCTTCGTCAAATTTTACGAGTCCATTTAGGATTTTTTATATTTTACTAAAGTTTTTCTATAAAACATACATGTTTCTTATGAAATAAGTTTCATTAAATTTTACGAAAAATTATTCGTACAATACGAAAGAAGTGATACGAGATTCCTTAAATTTTACAAAGCCCAATGGCAACTTTTCGTACTTTACGAAAAAAATTTCGTATGTAAATTTTTTTTTTGTATTTTACGAAAAAACAGATACGGGCTTCGTTAAATTTTACGAAGCCTAATTACAACATTTCATATTTTACGAAAAAAATTTCATATGTACAAAATATTTTTCGTCATTTACGAAATTATTTCGTAAAAATGACTTGTATAGCACGGAGAAATTTCGTAAAATTTAATAATAATTTTATGTAAAGTACGAAAAATCTTAAATAGACTAGTAAAAGTTTACGAAATTCGTCTGAATTTTTTCGTACTTTGCTAAATTAGTTCCTTTAACGCTCGGCACTATGTACCTACGACACTTTAGCCTTACCCCACCCCACATGGGTAAAAAAAAGAAAAGAAAAGCAAAGTAACTCCAAGCAATGCGACAAGGAATTAACAGGGATCCTTGAAAAGATGCCCTTTCCTTTCCACCTCTTCTTCTTCCTCTCCCTCTCCATCTCTCTCGACTCCATTAAGATAACACAAAGAGTGATATTAAAGGATGTATTACGATAATCACATAAGGATGTACCCGCCGAAAAGCAGAGCAAGCAGGGGAAGGAATTGCAGCAGCTTTTTTGCCATCTCTACAAAGTTTTTTTTTTTATAATAATTGCTTCATTTTTTAAAAATCTTTTCAGAGCAAAAGCAATCACATCAATGGTTGACTTTTTTAAATAAAAAAAGAAAAGAAAAAGTTTGGGTGCATTCCATTCCTGCACAAACGGGTGGTGGGCGTCCCTTTTATTTAGTCAAAAAAAAAAGCACCCAGTTATTGGATCCCATCCCCCCCAAACACCACACGACTTCTTCTTTATCTTCGTTCATTTCCCCAATCACACGAACAAAAACTACAAATCCCCTGTCTCCCTATCTCAGGAGATTACGGGGCTGACCTTTCTGTGTAATCCCCCCATGATTGCGCCTCTGTAAAATGCTCCCACTAATCTCCATGAAGGCCAACCACACCCACAATCGTCCTCCTCCCCCACTCTTACCTAAAAGCTTCGACCCAGAAAGACCCATTTCACCAACCTGCATCACGCCATGCCCTCGAGGCTCTTCCCTCCTCCAAGTTCTCATCTTGCTGAACCCAACTCCATCCGCAAGTCCAGGGTCCTTTTCCTGATCCTGACCGTGTCTTCCTCCATTGTCCTTGTCCTGGCAGTGATCGACTTGCTTTATTATTTCTACTACCACGTCCTGTATAGGTCCAGCACCATCCCCCTGGACTCCGGCTCCCCCCTCAAGGTTGAGAGGTACTCCCTCAAGGACATTAGGTCCGCCACTCAGGATTTCCACGAGGACAATGTCATCGGGAAAGGCGGGTCCGGGACCGTGTTCAAGGGGATGCTCAAGGACGGGAAGCTGGTCGCGGTGAAGAGGCTGGACGCCGTGTCGTCCGACATGGAAAGGGAGTTCCAGAACGAGCTGCAGATCCCGGGGGTCCTGAGGTCCCCTTTCCTGGCGACCCTACTTGGATACTGCGTCGAGAAGGGGAAACCTATTCTCGTGTACGAGTACATGCCCAACCGGAGCCTCCAGGAGCTCCTTTTCTGTGAGGGCGGGGCGAGTCGGAGCTGGGATAGGAGGCTCTCCATCGTCCTTGACGTTGCCAGGGCCCTGGAGTTCTTACATTTGGGGTGCGATCCGCCGGTGATTCACGGAGACATTAACCCAGCAATGCCCTCCTTGACACGGATTACCGGGCCAAGGTTTCGGATTTCAGCTTGTCTAGGATGAAGGGAGGGAGATTTCGGAGTGGATGTTTTCAGTCAGGATATGGGTCACTGGAAAAGCCAGGATCTTTCTGGGACTTGGACTGCGGAGACCCATCCCGTAATTGGCAGTCCGGTGGAGACATCGACCACGACGGAGGTGGACTTTGCTCTCTCTTTGCAGGCTTCTTCTTCATCCAAAAGGAGTCGAGGGTGCTGCAACCCCAACGTGAAGCCTTTGAACCTTAATTCGGCAAGTGGCAACGATAATGTGGCAGATGACAGCACCGTGAAAGGAGTTGTCGAAGGAAATCCAAAGGGAAGGGAGCTTCAGTGATCAATGTTGGATGTGACGACTGGAGAAACAGATTTATGCCTTATGACGATGATTCCCTGGGTCAAAACAATGGGGAAAGGACTGGTGGTGGAGACAGGATGGGAGTGGTGAACTATGCAGCAAGGATTATGTGATGGAGTGGATAGGAAGCCAGATTAGCCCCTCCACAGATACTTACTGGGACGATGAAGGGAAGAAGGCCCGATTTGAGTAATCCGGCTGCGTTGGATAAGTCCGAGGATGTTAGTGAATCCCATGATCTTGAACAAGGGGCTCAGATCAGTGACAAGGAATTAAGTAAAGGCTGTGTGAATGGAGCCGGGCATTTGGAGAAGAGACACAGAAAGATGCGGGAGGGGTGGAGGGACGAGCGTGTTGCTGACATAAGGAAAGATCATAAGAAGTCGAAGATACTTGAAATGAAGTTGAACCGAGGAGTTAGAATGCCGCACTTTGATCTTGGACGAAGGTTCTACTTCCACAGCAGGAAAAAGTCTCTTGAGCAGAACGAGCGATGTTCTGAAGCGAATGGGGAGTTCAGTTTTAGGAGGGGATTCCGGAAAAAGGACGCCAACATGAATACCAGCGACATGTGCAGCTAGGATCTATTTAGCCGAGATCTAAGCAGCACAACCAGCATGAAAGGGACTATGTTACGTAGCCCCGGAATACGGTGGATATGGATACATGTTGGAGAAAGCAGACGTTTACATTCTTGGAGTATTGGTCCTTGTAATCGTATCTGGAAGACGACCATTACACGTGCTTGCATCCCCAATGAAACTAGAGAAGGCCAACTTGATCAGCTGGTGTCGACACTCAGCACAGGCCGGTGATGTGCTTGAACTCGTGGATGAAAGGCTAAATGGTGAATATAGCAAGGAACAGGCGACCCTATGCATAAACCAGGCCTTGATTTGCTTGCAGAAATTGCCAGAGTTGCGGCCAGATATAGGGGAGATTGTGAAAATACTGAGAGGAGAGATCTCCCCCCACTTCCAATCGAGTTCTCGCCTTCACCACCATCCAACAATGAAGTCCACGATTATTTCCTGTAAAAATAAATCAACAATGAAGTCCACGATTCAAACTGGCACTTTCCATTCGACCAACAAATGATGATTCCAAGCAGTGACACCAATCGCAGCCTTCGAACTCTAAGTTACAGATGAAAACTAGAGTACAATCACCAATTCACTCGGTGAGACATTTACCGACGGACAACCTCAACTCAGACGTATCCCTCTAGAACCAGAAAGATGCCATCAAAATGGCAGCAACCAAGCCATAAAATCCCAACCGATAAACGGCAAAGCCGATTGCATTGTCGAGAACCCTCTCTGCCGCCGACTTGTCAGAGGAATTCGCAGTGGGTGCAGACGGCAGGGCATGGACAAGGTCGGACACCTTCATGTTGTTGAAGCACAGGCGGTTAGAAATTTCAGATTTTTGGGCTTCCATTAATTGTTTATTTTTAATTTTCTTTTATTTATTTATTTTACTTTATTAAACTATATTTTATAAAACAGGTTGTGACATTAAGACAATGCATGAAATCCCACTAAATCGCTTAAGTCATTAGGATATGAGCATCTCGTTTGTCTAATGTTGCTTACGGTTGGGTGTAGACTATTTTATAACCTATAGTCCATTGATGGATAGGACATAGGCTACGGTATATTACGGATATGTCCTTTCCCTTGTCCTTCAAACAATTATTTAACTAAGGGGCAAAAACTGACATTTCAAAAAGAAAATCCTTTAGGTTTTCCTTATATCTGGATTAATCGCCCTGACAGAAAATAGATCGTCAGTTTCTTTTATTTGGCCTCCTCCATTGAGAGCAGCCGTACGGGAAGGAAAATGGGAAGAAGATCTACGCCGCCAGGTTACAATTATCAGGTTTATGGTATGGCGAACGTGGCGAATACGGGTACGTTTTCTTTTCCCTTGTTCTTTCTCGGTGACCGTAAACCCGCGTAACCGATCCAGTCTTCCGTTGTTTTCTTTATTTGTTATTTCTGTGATTGTGTGAATTTATAACATGTGGTATCAGAGCGGATTACGCGGATCTACGATCCCGAGCAAAGAATTTTCAATTTAATATATTGAAATTGTGTTATTTGTTTGATTGAGAAAAACTAATGACGGCTAGGGTTCTGCGAAACCTGATCGTTCTGTCATTTTTTTTTGGTATATTGTTAATTAGATTATTTTATTATTATTATATTTAAGATTATTATTTAAAGAATATATAATAATAATAATAATATATAATAATTATATATACATATATATATATATATATATATATATATATATATATACATATATATATATATATATTATATTATCATATATGCCCAAGTGGGCCTTTGCCCAAAATGGGCAATATAAATAATAATAATAAAAAAAAAAAGTGGCCCAAGTGGGCCAGGCCAAAATTGGCATTTCTTAACCCAATTGGGCTGAGCTAGTTAAATAAAAAAAAAGGAAGCCTGGCCCAAGTGGGCCAAGCTTTAAAGGAAAGAAGGCCTGACCCAAGTGGGTCAGGCTTTATATTTATAGCCCCATGGCGGTCAGTCCATATCGGCGACCGGCCAACCATTGACCAATCATTAAAAAAATAAATAAATAATAATAATAATAACAAAATTATATTAAAATTAAATAAATAAATTCTTGGGGTAATTAATATAAGTTGCACATGTTGTAAAGTGTAGTATACACAATCATTTTAATTAAGACTCGTTGAAGGAAATATAAAATCATTTATACACGAGTAAAGGGTCACACTTAAAATCTTTTGGTGTGACGAACGTTATGAGCCTAGTGAGATTTGACCATGTTGTGCTATGAACGTTTGGTTGCCAAAGTGACCCATTTATGGTGACAGTTGGTTCTTATTCTCTATTAAGACATGCATTTATTTATTGAAGGAACTTCATAATGTGCTGCAAGTGTTTGGCTACCAAAGTGGCTCGCTTGTACGTGACAGGTGGTGGTTCCTTAAAGGTGGCATGTATGAATTTCCACAAATTTTATTATAGCACATTGTGCTGTGTATGATTTCACCAAAGTGGATCATGCATGGTGACACGTGATCGGGTGTGGGAATTCTTTGATTCTGGATCATTGGATTAGACTATTTATTTCCCAAAGGAAATACATTTGTCGAATCTGTTGTTTCTTTGTGATCCTTGTGGGAAGGTTTTTCTCTGCTTTGTGTTTTCTCTACCCAAAGGGGAGTTGACATTGGAGTTTGAGGATTCTTCATAATTGATTGATCTAATTGATCGATCTTATACGGCTCATGACACTTAATGGTTGCGTTACTTTTGTTCTACAGTTTCCTTCAATATGTGCAACAATGCTACCACCATAGAGGTCTTAAGTGGTTCAAATTAAAAGAGGTGGAAGCAGGATCTCGAGTTTACTATGGGCTGCATCAATCAGGATATGGGTCTTACAATTGATGAACCTATGGTGCCCACCGATGCGAGCTCAATCCAGGAGAAGGAGAACTATGAGAAGTGGACACACGCAAATAAAATGTGCATGCTGGCCATGAAAAGGTCAATCCCGGATCATCTTCTTAGTGGTTTACCAGAGACTAATAATGCAAAGGCTCTTCTTGCTGCTATTGGAGAGCGATATCAAGTATCTGATAATGCGGAGATCACGCACCTACTGGAGATGATGAATGCTTTGGTTTACAAGGATTTTGCCAATGTGAGGGAGTACATTATGAGATGGGTGCATGTGCAGTCTAAGCTGCGTGCCCACAAGATTGATTTGCCGGAGAATTACATTGTTCCTCGCTTCCTCAGCTCTTTGCCTCCAGAGTTTGGAATGATCAAGACAGCTTTTAATACTCAAGGCGAGAGTTGGACAGCGAATGAGTTGATCACTCGTTATATTGCTGAGGAGGAGAAAATTAAGAAAGATATGGGGCCGAGTGCTTTTGTGGTGACCGGTACTGGATCAAGTTTCCGTAAAGGAAAAGGATTTCATAAGGGATTCAAACCACGGAATAGTCAGGGACCTCAGACTTTTAAGAAGTTTGGTGTTGGACAGAGGCATGGCAAAATAGTTCAGAAGGATGCGCCTGTAAGTGCTAAAGGGGGCATTAAGTGTTTTTTTGTGAGAAAATGGGACACTTGAAGAAAGACTGTTATCGGTATAAGAATTGGCTTGAGAAGCAAAAGAAGAAGAATGTGGGAGGTAAACCATCAGCTTTGGTTTGTTTCGAATCAAATCTTGCCGATGTGTCTTCGAATACTTGGTGGATGGATAGCGGTGCATCTGTTCATATTGCTATGACCTTGCAGGGATTCCAGAGGCAAAGGATGCCAAATGAATATGAAGGCAAGGTGAAAGAGGGGAACAACGCAGAAGCTGCCGTTGAATTTATAGGAGTTGTTAGACTTCCTTTAGATTCAGGCTTTGAACTTGTTTTGGAGAACGTTTTGTATATTCCCACTTTCAGGAGAAACTTAATCTCTGTTCCTGTGTTGGACAAATTTGGATTCAGTTGTTTATTTCAGAATGGCTTCATGCAGTTGTCGTTAAATTCAAAAATTGTTGGTAGTACGACATTGTCTAATGGCCTTTATCGATTAGATTTGGTACCATCATATGGTGTTGAATCCTTATGTGCTGAATCTTTAGCACCTAAAAGAGTTTTGTCGAATGAAAAGTCTTCAATGTTGTGGCATAAACGTTTGGGCCACATATCTAAAGAGCGAGTGGAACGTCTTATAAAGGACAATTTGCTTCCATCTCTCGATTTCAATGACATGGAGACTTGTGTTGATTGTATCCAAGGAAAGTTAACGAAAACTCGGAAGAAGGGAGCCACACGTAGTACTGGTCTATTAGAGATTGTGCATACAGATATCAGTGGACCTCTTCAGACTACTTTATGTAGAAATAAGTATTTCATTACCTTCATAGACGATTTCTCTCGCTACGGCTACATATTTCTCATAAAAGAGAAATCAGAGGCTTTGGAGAAATTTAAGGTCTTCAAGTTGGAAGTTGAGAATCAATTAGAGAAAACAATTAAGATTGTGAGATCGGATAGAGGTGGTGAATATTATGGTAGACATACAGGCTCCGGACAGCAAATAGGGCCTTTTGCAAAATTTTTACAAGAATGTGGCATTGTACCACAATATACCATGCCTTATACTCCTGAGCAGAATGGCGTGGCAGAACGAAGAAACCGAACTCTGATGGATATGGTAAGGAGTGTGATGGATAAATGCAACTTGCCTAACCATCTATGAGGAGAGGCACTTAAGACAGCTGCATACATTCTCAATAGGGTTCCCAGTCTGTGCAGAAGACTCCATTTGAGTTGTGGACTGGGAGAAAGCCTAGTCTTAATCATTTTCGTGTTTGGAGTTGTCCAGCTGAGGTGAGATTATTCAATCCAGTCGAGAAGAAGACAGATCCCCGAACAATTCGTGCCTTCTTCATCGGATATCCGGAAAGATCTAAAGGTTATAGATTCTATTGTCCCTCGAGGGGAAATAAAGTAGTGGAATCTCTTACTGCGAAGTTTCTAGAGAATGATATTGCAGATGGGCAAGATTTTCCTACTACTTCATCCGATGATCGAAATTTTGTTGTCATTCCTGTGCCGCCTTCTACGAGAACCATAGTTGTAGCGGCTCCTATTGAAAATATTGATTCATCAGAGGGTGGAAACGAAGAGGAGCAAAATACGGTTGTTGAAAATCCTCCGGTTGTTGCAGAAATGGTTCCCGTGAGGAGATCAACTAGAGTAAGGAGACCTGCTATATCTGATGATTATATTGTCTTCCTTGGTGAAGAATGTGGTGGATTAGTGAGTGATCCCATAAACTTTGAGGAATCCATTGGCGGACCTCAAAGCAATGAATGGTTGGCTGCAATGAAAGATGAGTTGCAATCTATGATGGCTAATGATGTGTGGGAGCTCTCAGAACTACCGGTTGGACAAAAGGCAGTTGGTTGTAAATGGGTCTTTAAGACCAAGAAAGACGCGAAAGGTAACATTGAACGTCATAAGGCAAGGTTAGTGGCCAAAGAATTCACACGAGCTGGTGTTGACTACACGGAGGCTTATTCTCCAGTTTCCTCTAAAGATGCATTCAGAATTATGATGGCACTAGTTGCACACTTTGATCTGCAGTTACATCAGATGGATGTGAAAACAACTTTTCTGAATGGAAATCTCTTGGAGAGTGTTTATATGGAACAACCAGAAGGTTTTGTGGTTGAAGGATCTAAGCACATGGTTTGCAAATTAAAGAAGTCCATTTATGGGTTAAAACAGGCTTCCCGACAATGGTATTTAAAGTTTGATGAGGTGGTATCGTCATTTGGATTTATAGAGAATCCGTTTGATCAGTGTGTTTATATGAGGACTAGTGAGAGTAGTTTTATTTTCTTGTCCTCTATGTGGATGACATCCTTCTTGCAAGTAATGATTTAGCACTGTTACATGAAACCAAGGAGATGTTGTCTAGATCCTTTGATATGACGGACTTAGGCGATGCTGCTTATGTGCTTGGAATTGAAATTTGTCGAGACAGATCTCGAAATGTGCTGGGTCTGAGCCAAAGAAGCTATATTGATAAAGTACTTGAGCGATTCGCTATACAGTCTTGCAAACCTGGAGAAGTACCAACACTGAAAGGAGATAAGTTCAGCAAAGATCAATGTCCCAAGAATGACATTGAGAAAAAGTTGATGAAAGACATACCTTATAGCAGTGCAGTTGGTAGCTTGATGTATGCTCAGGTCTGTACAAGACCAGATCTTGCCTTTCCTGTTAGTGTTCTTGGTAGATATTTGTCTAATCCGGGAAAAGAACATTGGACTGCTGCTAAGAAGGTCATGAGATATCTGCAACGAACTAAGGCTAACATGTTAGTCTATAAGAGAGTGGATAACTTTGAGGTAGTCGGATATACAGATTCCAATTTTGCTGGTTGTTCTGATGATATGAAATCTACCTCGGGTTACATATTCATGTTGGTTGGAGGAGCTAAAGTGTTAAACAGACTCTCATAGCTTCCTCGACTATGCAGGCAGAGTTTGTTGCATGTTATGGGGCGTCTTCTCATGCTATTTGGCTCAGAAATTTTATTTCAGGCCTCAAAGTTGTTGACTCTATTGCTAGACCATTAGTGATCTATTGTGATAACAGTGCTGCGGATTTCTACTCCAAGAATAACCGGACTACTGGTGGTTCTAAGCACATGGAGATTAAGTATCTTAAGGTTCGCGAGCTAGTAAAGCAAGGCGATATTGTTGTTGAGCATATCGGCACAGAGTCGATGTTAGCAGATCCACTGACTAAAGGACTTAGACTCGTAGCTTTTGAGAAACATGTTGTAGACATGGGTGTCTTAGAGTCCTTTGATGTTTTCGGTTAGTGGGAGCTTATGATACTCTTGGTTGTATCCAACATTTATTTTATGAACTTTCAGTATTTTGTTGGATATTGAGTATCTTATTGTCAACATTATATCTATATTTTTTGCATGCATGCAGTTACTTTTATATCTTGTGCACATGACAGTTATTAAAGAAAATCTTGAGACTTGGTGTTTAGTCTCAAGTAGGACGGTATTGTCACTAAAGTTTGTCTCTGGTAAAGCACCGTAAATTTTGCGCGCATTAAAGTTTATGAGACATATAAAGGAGCATCATTTGCTCAAAGGTCTTTCTGGCTCGTTATGAGCGTAAGGTCACAGAAAGATTAGGACCGACTGAATTAGCATCAAATTTAATCACATAAGGGATGCTAATTCGGCTACACCGCCACATTGACCCGTGACGGGTTGATTGCTTAGTGTTGTGATTATGGTTGTCTTGTATCATTGAGTGATACTCTGTTGGTCATAGTTCGATGCTGGGTAATTTAGTTGGTCGGGGTTGTTTGAGATGTTGTCTTTATATTGGCCATACAGATGTCACAGTCTGATAGTCATTTTCTAAAATATTTTTCGAGTACAATTAATGTTGCCCAAGTGGGAGAATGTTAGAAATTTCTGATTTTTGGGCTTCCATTAATTGTTTATTTTTAATTTTCTTTAATTTATTTTATTTTACTTTATTAAACTATATTTTATAAAACAGGTTGTGACATAAAGACAATACATGAAATCCCACTAAAAGGCTTAAGTAATTGGGATATGCGCATCTCGTTTGTCTAATGTGGCTTACGGTTGGGTGTAGACTATTTTATAACCTATAGTCCATTGATGGATAGGACATATGCTACGGTATATTACGGATAAGTCCCTTCCCCTGTCCTTCAAACAATTATTTAACTAAGGGGCAAAAACTGACATTTCAAAAAGGAAATCCTTTAGGTATTCTTTATATCTGGGTTAATCGCCCTGACAGAAAATTGATCGTCAGTTTGTTTTATTTGGCCTCCTCCATCGAAAGCAGCCGTACGGAAAGGAAAAGGGGAAGAAGATCTACGCCGCCAGGTTACAATCATCAGGTTTACGGTATGGCGAACGTGGCGAATACGGGTACGTTTTCTTTTCCCTTGATCTTTCTCGGTAACCGTAAACTCGCGTAACCGATCCAGTCTTCCGCGGTTTTCTTTGTTTGTTATTTTTGTGATTGTGTGAATTTCTAACACTGGCCGTTCCCACATATGAAGTAATACCTCTTGGCCTCGTCGAGTATGATGAAGTCCTTACCGCTGCTCCAGTTCCCGGTGGCACCATCCGTGGTGCAGTTCTCGCAGCCTGTCTGGTTCACCTCAAACACGTTGTACTGGGTCTTCTGGTAACTGAAAGCTGCGGAAATGGATAATCGCATCATCAAAAAAAGGAAGAAAGAAACACGCAGGAAACCTTAACCAAAAGTATGGGAAAATTTGAACTTAAACCATTTAACCTAAAAATTTAAATTATTAGTTGAATGCTTTGTTGGAAAAGTTGGTGGACGCTCTTTGCAATTCGTCGGAAAAATAAGCGAACTCACTGGAAAAAAAACGTTAGGCTCTGTGAGAAAACAATCAGATAATTTTTAGAGGAAAGACTCACTACAACTCTATATTTTTTCCAAATAAATATTACAACATTTTAAAGATAATCATCATACTTCCCCGTCTACCCAAATTAAACATAAGTCTGCAGTTACCAAAAACCACCACCATTAACTTAAATCTACCCATTAAAAACAACTTAAATTCAATATTAAAACCCCCAATATAAATTGTCTTAATTAATTTTATTTTCAATACCCCCTTAAAATTGATTTTCTTCATGACTGCAAGCATGCTCCTCATCTTGCTGAAAATATCCACTCCAAGAGGTTTCGTAAAAATATTCGCAATTTGATCGGCAGATTTTGCATATTCAAGTTTGATCTCCTTCTTCGTAACACTCTCTCGGATGAAGTGACAACGCATATTGATGTGTTTATTTCGATAATGAAAAACAGGATTTTTCGCCAATGCTTGAGCAGATTTGTTGTCGACAAAGATCGTGGTTGCTTCTTTCTCTGTCAAGCCTATCTCCTTCAACATTCTCCTTATCCAGATTGCGTGACAAGAGCATGCCGTAATCGCGACATATTTAGCCTCACTGGAAGATAGCGTGACGATCGCCTGTTTCTTCGTACTCCACGAAATCGCATTAGACCCCATAAAAAACACAAATCTAGTTGTACTTTTTCGATCATCTAAGTTTCCGACAAAATCACTGTCCCAATATCCAAGTTGAAATTCCTTGCACGACGAATAAAACAATCTAAAATCGATGGTACCTTTCAAGTACCTCAAAATCCTCTTCGCCGCCTTCATGTGTTTCGTCGTGGGCACCTCCATGAATCGACTAACAATCCCCACACTAAAAAGAAGATCCGGCCGAGTACATGTCAAGTACCTTAGACATCCCACGAGACTTTTGAACAGTGTCGGATCCACCTTTCCTCCCTCGTCAATTTTGGATAATTTAGCTCCGACCTCCATTGGGGTAGATGTTGGTTTGCTATTCGACATATTGAATCTGTCAAGAACTTCCTTCACATATGCTTGTTGATAAACAAAAATTTCATCATCCGATTGACACACTTCTAATCCAAGGTAAAATGACATTAAGCCAATATCTGTCATCTCGAATTCTTGGATCATATTATTCTTGAAATCTTCAAAGAGACTCGGATTATTTCCTGTAAAAATAAGATCGTCCACGTAGAGGCAAACGAACAAACAATCTCCATTTTTATCCATCTTCACATAAAGCGCATACTCATGAGGACATCTCGTAAAACCTTTCTCCCGAAAATAGGCATCAATCCGACTATGCCATGCGCGAGGCACTTGCTTGAGACTGTACAAAGCCCTCTTCAACTTCAAAACCTTTTTCTTCTTGTCCTTGTATCACATAACCTTTTGGTTGCTCCACAAAGACATCTTCCTCAAGGAATCCGTTAAGAAACGCCGATGTCACATCCAATTGAAAAATTTTCCAGTTTTTTTGGGCCGCAAAAGAAATAAAAAATCTGATTGTTTCTAAATAAGCAACCGGAGCAAATACCTCCTCATAGTCCACTCCATATCGTTGCGCATACCCCTTGGCGACAAGTCTCGCTTTATATTTTTCTAAGACACCTTCGGCATTCTTTTTCTCCTTGAATATCCACTTCACACCAATCGATTTTTGACCCGCAGGAAGAGAAGCAAGTTCCCACGTGTCGTTCCTTTTAATCGCTCGAATCACCTCGTCCATGGCTTGTCTCCATTTCTTCTCCTTGCTAGATTCTTCAAAACTCAAAGGTGACGGTTCGACCAAAAGTCAAAACATAGAGACATCATCGATTACCTCCGTGTTTTCTTAAAGATCTTGAATAGTTCTCATCCTTCACGATCCTTCGTTAGAGCTTCCATTTGATGGAGATGCACTAGGAAGTGTGTTCGGCGTCGTCGGAGGAACTGCGGGCTGCCATGTTTCTTCTCCTTAAATTTTCTCATTGAAGAATGGAAAAAATCCGTGGACGACATCTTCTTGTGCTTCCCAATTCCAAGAAGCATCTTCATCAAACTCCATATCATGACTCACAACAATCTTCCCATTGATAGGATTGTAGAGCTTGTACCCCTTTGATTTTTCGTTATAGCCGATGAACACAAATTTCTCGCTTTTATCGTCATGCTTCGTTCTCTCTTGATCCGGCACATACTTGTAAGTAATACTCCCAAAGATCCTTAAGTGAGATACATCTGGCTTCTTTCCGCTCCATGCTTCAATGGGAGTTTGATCTTTCAAGCTTTTGGTCAGGAAAAGATTGATGAGATACACTGCACAAGCCACTGCTTCCGCCCAAAATTCCTTAGACATCTTTTTATTTTCATGATGCTCCGCGCGCCATGTTGAGGATGGTCCGATTCTTTCTTTCAGCTACTTTCGTTTTTGTTGCCGGTGATCTTGGAACCGTGAGGAAGCGCCTAATACCAATGTTCTTCACAAAAACGGTTAAAAGCACCATAAATAAACTCTCCTCCTCCATCGTTTCTCAACGCCCGAATAACGTAACCACTCTTCCTCTCGACCAAAAGCCTTAAAATTCTTAAAAACGTTTAAAACACTCAGATTTTTTCTTTCAAGAAATAAACCCAAGTCTTCCGGCTAAAATCGTCGATGAAAAGTAAAAAATAATTACTTATTTTACCATAAGACGATGTTCTTGATCTGTATCCACAAACATCGGCATGAATTAATTCGATCGGCTTACGTCGCTCTTGACTGTTGTTTCTTTCGGAAAGCTTTTCCTTCCGTGTTTGCCGAGAAAGACACGCTTCATAAAGTTGATCCGGATGATCGATCAATGGCATCCCCTTCACCATCTTTTTTTTCGGACATCATTTTTTAGGCCACCAAAATTGAGATTGTCCCACTCCTCATATGCTAACACAACGCTGGATTCCTTCATCACATACCACTTGCAAACAATTCGGCTCTATTCAGTTTGTGTATAGGGAGCGGAAAAACATCCATATTTCCTTCGATCTATCTCACCATTCGCAATCAAGTTAACGCTCCACCTACCCGTCCCAGTAGCAAGAATATTACGATCCTTCATAAGACATCTGGTAAGCCCCTTTCCATGCAGTTGTCCCAACCTCAAAATATTTCTCTTCAATCTAGGGAACATAATACACATCGGAAATAAACTTGTGAGTATACCATCCTTTAACCGAATACAAAATTGGTACATTTGCCTTCATCAATCTGAATTTTATTGAGAAAGCCTCTCCAAATTGTGACACTCTCGGTCGCCCTTTTTTCAAAGCTCCACAAATTTTGATTATGTCGCCCACAACATGTGGTTTACTACGCAACCGTTGTCGAGATAACCGTATGACATTCCTTCTCCCATCACCTTCTTCTGGTTAAGCGCTAACAACAACGTCGATTCTTCCGCTTCTTATCTCCTCGACACAGATTGACTTCTTCTTTTGGCGTCTTCGGCGTACCCAAACAATTTCGAGCATAATGACCCATTTTGTGACAATTATAGCACTCAAACCCGCGATTAGTTTAATACACCCAACTCCGAATCCGGTTCTCTTCTTCCGTCCTCGGTCCGCGTTCTATTTTTTCCTTCCTCTAAACCACGCAACCTTTTCTCAAATATTCTTCGAGGCTTTTTGTTGTGTTGCTTTCTCGACTTCTTGCTTTCATTTCTGCTTCAATCCTCGACTTGCCACCCCACTTAGTTATAACTTCAGCGACCTCGACGCGACCGCGACCGCGAGACATCGGTGAAACTTGGCGCTCCACCACCTTTTTCGCCAAAGCGAATTTGCTTGACTTGTGAAGGGCTTGCTCCCAATGGCTCTTTCTTGTGCTTGTTCAATCAATTCCCTCCTCGTGCACCCTTAGCGGATCCGTTGTTAAATCATCAACGACAGAATTCTCTAAAATCTCTGTTCTTCGTATCGATTTGTAACCAACAACATGATCAAATCCTCTGGATGTAAGAGAAGCGTAAAAATTTCTCGCTTACTCGAACG